>CP092868.1:43857361-43912590 GCA_030710605.1 Cordylochernes scorpioides | reverse complement strand
GCTAATTAGTAAAAATGGTCATTTTGGCAATGAAGACTGTTCTTTGAAAAGAGGACTCAAGCAGAAGTGTTCTCTCATGGAGGTTATACTGTATATTCTTCTAGAAAAATTCCAATTGATTTTTTAGACAAAGAATTGGCTTAGCCACGCCTAGCCAAGCCAATCTTTGACAAAATATTGTCGCAGAGATATATAAAGCAAGGGCAAATTTGGGGATAATTAATTTATTATAAAGGGTATTTACCCTTTAGTTCTCCAATAAAATTATATGCAAGAGGTATTTATTCGGGAGAGAGATAACAACTTATCCCAAGGTAAAGATAATATTAATGAGTGTCATCAGCCACCGAAGCGTCCCGTTTTCCTTTTTTGCCGATAAGATTCCGAGAACCCCTCACACCTGTGGTCCCCCCCCCCCCCCCCCCCCCGGAGTCCAGGGATGATTGACAGGTGTCCCATGGGGCTTCTTGTGACCAGAGTTGCAGAGCTACTTGACAATCTAAAGATTTTCATTAATCTTGTGTGGATCTTATGAAACCAAACCCTGCCCTGGACTGACAAGGGCCATAAGCCTGAAACTAGAGTCTCCAGGTGGATGCCTTGAATTTGCCATTACTGTTATTGTGGCTTTGAAGCTGTTCCAAATCTGATACTTTTAGAGATGGTTGAGAGTTTTTACATCACATTTGCTGGAAGCAGTGACCTTTATACAGAATATATCAGGCAAATTGGGAATAACCACAAAGGAATTTTAACTAAAGTTAATTGAAAGGGTACAATTTGGATTATAGATTAGAACTACATATTATAAGACCAATTCCAAATAAATTAATAGTGTGTGACGTTTCGGTAACGTTTTTATTCTTTTGTCTGATGATGGTAAAAACGCTGTTGCCAAAACATCACACACTACTATTTTAGTTGGATTTGGCTTTATACCTTGTAGTTCTGATATTTAATTATCTGATATATAATTTAAATGGCCCCTGATTCTTGCAAAAGTCCAACCCCACTAACAAGTGCAAGTAACCAAATGGGGCTCAAGTTAACTTGTAAGTGTAAAAGCCTAACTGCTTTTCACATGTGTAGACAGATGGTGCACTTACAGTAGAAGCAGTTGCCAACTTCTACCCACCATGATTTTCAAGGCCTGAACTAGTGTACTAAGGATAATAAAAAAATTAAAATGCAGAACAACAGTTCATGTGTAAATTACCATTACTTGTGTGCACTACTGTAAAGGCCACTTCTGGGGCCTCCACAAAGTCACCCACAGAATCAATGAAAAAGCTGGTGGACAGTGAAGTGGACGTCGAGAATTCTTCTTTGTTAAAAACCAGCCCATCACTTCACCTCCTTTTTATTTCTAGTTTTTGTACATAACTCATAGTACAATAATAAATTTCCATTTTTTTTTTTTAAATAAGCAGCTATTTTGGGCTTTCTATTTTTTAATTAATATTTTTAAATTAATATTTCGAAAGATAATTTTTATTATAATTTTATTTTTTTTAAATGTCTTTCTTATCACAGATAAAGATTTATTTTAATTTTTTTAATTTTGTTTGGTCACACACCCTGGGAGAAAAAAGTTAGTGGCAAGCAAGTTTTTGGGGGGAGCTGGTCAGTTTTTAGATAAGATAGTAGAGGGAAGCTCGTTAAAATGTAGTTCTAAAAGATTTTGGAGAGGGGTTTCCAGCCTTCCAGCTGAAGCACTAAAGTTAAGTATTTTCTTTTTATAATGATTTTTTTTAAACAGGTATATATATGTAAACTTTCCCACTCAATCGTCATTGCATATTTATTTTTTTTTCTTATCTTTGTGTTTCTCTTTTGGTCAAAAGAGATAAATTAATATATAATGTAAATTTAACCAGAGTTTATGTCCTTCCTTTTTTAACCCCAGTGCGTGCAGAATACACGCAAACTATATATCTTTTTATAGCAGGATGTGTTATTTTTGTGAACTCCCTGAGAAAGAAAGAGGCTCATGGATATCAGACAATAGCGTCAGATATTCCGCTCATCACTACCTCAGATTTACATTTCAAGATAATTATAAGGCAATAACATACCATCTATATAATAAATGAAATCATCAAGACACGATTGTTTCTTTTTCAAATAAGACAAACCTCTACTGTGATAAGGCACAATTTGAATTATAAACACAAGGTAATAAGACAAAATACAAATAAATAAATAGTGTGTGATGTTTTGGTAATAAGGCTGTTACCGAAACGTCACACTATTTATTTATTTGGATTTGGTCTTATTACCTTGTGTTTATAAACTTCTACTGTCTTTACTGCAATGAAAATTATTGGGAGGGCTTGACTCAGTGGTGAACCCTCCCAATTCAATCCACCAGACCATTTCTCAGATCCTAATACTGATCATTATGCTTATATATGCTACACTGAAGGGTGGGGTCTTATATATGGTATTTAAACAAACTATGGGCATTGGCTTTTATGACAGTAGAATTTGATTTTATTTGAAAAGGGGGTCGGTGGAAGGATGGTCTAAACCATTGGTTTTCAACCGCTACGACCCGGGTTTGATTCTGGCATTCAGCACTTTTTCTGATTTAAAAAAAAAATGCTTCAATGGTCCCCGATTCTTGCAAAAGTCCAACCCCACCAGCGAGTGTAAGTAACCAAACAGGGCTCTGGAAAATTTGTAAGTGCCAAGTCTAACTACATTTCACATGTGTAGACATGTGGTGCACTTACAGTAAAAGCAGTCGCCTACTTCTACCCACCAAGATTATCATGGCCTGTTCCATGTGTACTAGGGATAAGCAAAAAAAATATTTGAAAATAAACATTCGTGCCTTAATGGTTTTATTTCTTATATTTCAAGATAATACCCATCATTTCATAGATAAATTTCCTTACTGCATATAGCCTGGCTCATCAATAGCGAGCCCTCCCAGAAGTTTCACTAATTCAATCTACCCTAGTCTTCTATATTAGACTGTTCAGCCTATATATTCTGGGAAGGTTCACCACTGATGAGCCGAGCCCTCTCAACATTGCATTAAGGGTAGTATCAAAGTTTTTTTTTTTAATTTGTAAAAAATATTGTGTGCGAAAAAATGCTTTTGAAGCAATTAAAGGCTATCATAGGTAGTTTAAAGCAAGATAGAATTTTTCTGAAGAGTTTGTAGGGAATTTGTTTTAGTTGGAAGGCAATGTTTGAAGAATGCTTTGTAGCAACAAAGGCTTCCAGATTTTTTTTTTCAAATATACTTTGTATTATATAGCTTGATATGATAAAGCACAATTTGGATTATAGATACAAGAAAATAAGACCTAATTCAATTAAATTATTATCTGAATCAGGTATGTGTCGCCTAGACGCCTTTCCAGTCAGTATGGTGTACTCCATTCCCCTGTGTCGCGCGATGTGACTGAAGAATCTCAAACAATACCGTTGTACACGCCGCAGAAGGTTGCCATTCCCTGACTAAATCTTGATGGCTCCTTGGAAACTTATATGACAATGATATCTCCCATGAGAGACCATAGCCTGAAACATTAATAAACCTAGTCAACAACAAAAAGGCTTTTATTAGGGCCCATTGCCCTCTATGGATTCGTCACACAACAACAAAATAATACAGCAATTCTTTTCCCTTTCTCCATGTGCACGCGAGTCTTTGTTTGAAAATGGATTTATTTACACATCTGTTCTAAAACTTTCCTCACTACCTCTTTTGTGTATGAAAAATACAATCTGATCTGTAGAAATTATAGAGTTCTATTGCTATATTTTTCTTTTCTGAAATAGTTCTCAGCGTCTTCAGTGGGTTGTTGTCTCCAGAAGGTGTTTTTAAGAGTTTTTTTCTCTTTCTTCACCTAAATATTTGCATTCTATGATTACTAAACCTAGTATCTCCTAGAGATTGTTTTCATCAGAAACTGTTTCGGTTGACTCCTCATGATTTGGCCTAACAATGTAAAGTCTAATAAATAAAAGACCACCTCCAGGAAAAGCAGGTTTAGCTATGTTTAAACAGTCTCATAGGGGCTTCTATTTTAATTACACTTTCCCCATATTTAAAAAAAAATGTGTGAGAGATTTAAATAATAAGCTAATATCCTTATATAGCCAATTCTCAATTTTAGACCTGTCAGATTTTAAATCGGGATGTGAAACAAAGAACAATAATTATTATATACAAGATATTCTTTTCAAACACGAGAACTCATCTATAGACATTTTTACTCTGTGTAATATTCCAACAATAACAACAACCCCAGAAAATCCATTCACCTGCTAAGAATAATGTTATTACTGTTGGATAACTGAATGCTACGACAGCTAGCGCCACACTGGACCTATCATCATCACAACTGTTTGTTTACCTTCTTCTCTATACTTCAATAACTGTTCGCTACCATAACTTTGTCTTTCTTGCTAAATGGATAATAAAGATTATTATCATATAATCCTCAACGTCCTCATGCCTTCCTACAAGCTGTAAGTACCTAAATCTTACAACAATTAGATTATGAGACTGAGTATTGCATGAAATTCAACTAACGAGTTAAGACAAAGAAAAAAGGCTTAGCAAAAATGGCGTCACTCCCGAGCCACGATGTAACCCTAAATAAGCTCGACGGCTATAACTACTCACTATGGTCTTTCAAAATTGAAATGCTCTTGCAAAAGGAAGATCTTTGGGAAGTTGTCACCGAAAATATTCCAGATGAACCTAAAATCGAATGGAAAAAGAAAGACTCAAAAGCTAGAGCTATCATTAATCTAAGCATCGCCGACTCACAAATAGTGCATGTCAAAAACCTACTAACAGCCAAAGCTACCTGGGACACTCTTAAAAATATCTATGAAAGAAAAACACTCTCAGGAAAAATTTATTTGCTAAGGAAACTATACAGCTTAAAACTCGAAGAAGACAAAGACATGCAGCAGCACATCACTACCATGATGGAACTAGTTGACAAACTGCGAACCATTGGCGAAACACTAAAGGACTCTCACATCACGGCTATACTGCTTTGCTCGCTTCCAAAGAGCTACTCCAATCTCATCACGATGTTGGAATCAAGGCCTGATGACGAGCTAACGCTTGAATTTACCAAGAACAAACTCCTTGATGAACACACACGCAGAGTAGAAAGCTCGAAAGACGAAAGCACCGCATCAAAAGCCTTAAAAAGCCTCCACGGAGCTTCAAGCCAAAGAAGAGAAAAAGAGAAGAAATTCTGTTCTTTCTGCCACAAACCAAACCACTCCAAAGAAGAATGTTGGCACTATCAAAAGCGAAACAACAGCAACAAAGAGTACAAATATGAAAACTTCAGAAGAGGAAACGTACCAAAGTACACAAATCAGTCGAGTGTCACCCAAGAACAATCAACAAATCAGAGAACAACAAAAGGACCTAACCCAAAAGCTCTCAATTGCACTCAACGAGAAGCAAGTGTACACAACTGGTTCATCGACTCTGGAGCCACATCTCATATGGCGTACGATGAAAGCTTCTTCACTGAACTTAACAGAGAACAAACACAAAATGTTGTGGTTGCTAATGGCAATAAGCTGCAGGTCAAAGGGATAGGACAAGGAGAAATCAAAGTCATCACACCCCAAGGAAAGACTGACACCTTACTTCTCACAAAAGTTCTCTACATCCCGGAACTAACAGACAACCTTCTGTCAGTGAGTGCGGCCACCTCCAACGGATGTAAAGTGACGTTCAACAGAGATTGGTGTACCATCGAAAGAGACAACACAGCCCTCGCGAACGGTATACTTGACAATGGAATATACCGACTCCACCTGGATGACAACCCCCAAACTCGCACATTCAAAGCAAATGTTGCAAAACAAAACCACTGCAAGAACAAAAATTGCCTCATGCTCTGGCACGACAGACTAGGACACAGAAATATAGAATCAATTAAGAAGATTCGAAATGAGAACCTAGCAAGAGGACTAAGTCTAAATAACTGTTCGCACAGCACAGACTGCGTTCAGTGCATTCAAGGAAAACTCACCGAAACCCCATTTCCAAAGAAGACAGAGTACAGAGCAACTGAAACGCTTCAACTTGTCCACAGTGATATCTGCGGCCCATTACCAACTAACTCTCTCAGCGGTAAGAGATACTTCATCACCTTCACTGATGACTACAGCAGATACACGAAGATCTACCTCCTGAAAGGAAAAGACGAAGCCTATGAAAAAATAAAAGACTACGTCATCTCAGCACACACGGAATTTGGAAAAAATATCCAAACCATACGGACAGACAACGGTCGTGAGTACGTAAACCGACAAGTCGAAGATTTCCTGAACCAAAGCGGAATCAAACATCAGCTAACAGTCCCCTACTCACCAGCCCAGAACGGAGTAGCAGAACGGAAAAATCGATCACTAATGGAGATGACAAGATGCATGCTGTTTGACTCAGGACTCCCACAGTCTCTATGGGCGGAAGCGGTTACCACAGCTAATTACCTACACAACCGAATACCCTCGAAAGCTACAGACAAGACTCCTTTTGAACTATGGACCAACAGGAAGCCCAGTCTGAAGCATCTAAAAAGATTCGGATGTAAAGCCTTCGCCTATATTCCCAAGATAAAAAGAAACAAGTTGGATAGCAAAGTTATCGAAGGGATCTTTCTTGGATACGATGATCGAAGCAAAGGATACAGAATCCTGCACGATACAGACAACATCACAATCAGCAGATCCGTAAAATTTATAGAAAAAGAAAATGGGTTTCACCTCGCTTCCACAAAAACAACTTCACCACAAGTACTAAGTACAGATCTAACTTCCTCCAATCATATTGGTAATGCAGAGGAAAGTCAGGAACCAGGAACACAATCCGAAAACCTTGAGGACTCAGAAACCGAGGATTACCTTCAACCCGGTACAAGCACAGGAACACAAGTGGTCACACAAAGAAGATCCACGAGACCAACAAAGGGAATACCTCCCATAAGAAATGATTACATGCTGTACAAAACTGAAGCTCAAGACATTCCGACACCCACCAGCTACTCGGAAGTCCTACAATTACCAAAAATAGAAAGAGATAAATGGCTACATGCAATGAACGAAGAACTAAATTCTCTTGAGAAGAACAATGTATGGGAACTAACGCCTCTACCTAAGGACAAAAAGATCATAGGATGTAAATGGACCTATAAACAAAAACTCAATTCCAAAGGAGAAATAGAGCGGTACAAAGCCAGACTCGTAGCAAAAGGGTTCAATCAGAAATTCGGCCGAGACTACGAAGAAACCTTTGCACCAATTGTGAAGCATTCTACAATTAGAGCCTTCCTAGCTGCATCAGTCTACAAAGGGATGAAAGTGATCCACCTCGATGTGAAGACAGCGTTCCTACACGGCGACCTAGATAAAGAACTCTACATGGAACTCCCAGAAGGACTCCATACAAAACAAACAAACAAAGTCTGCAAACTAAAGAAGGCAATTTACGGTCTAAAACAAGCTGGAAGATCTTGGAACACAAAAATTGCAAGCACTCTAATTAAAAATAACTTCAAACAGAGCATTGTAGACCCATGCCTATTCACCAAGAATGAAGAAAACCATTCCATCTACTTGATTCTATATGTGGATGACATGCTCCTTGCAAGCGATTCCGAGATAATCATCCAAAACACTGTAAAAACTCTCGAAAAAGAAATCGAAATAAAGAACCTTGGAGACCCCACTCAATTCATTGGTATAGAAATCTCAAGGAACAGAGAAGGTGAACTCCTTCTGAGCCAAAAGAATAAAATCCAAGAATTAATTGAAAGGTACAATCTCCAAGAAGCGAAACCTACTTTCACTCCCATGGAAAGCGGATACCCCGGTATATCTGATGAAAAACTTCTACCAAACAACGTCCAATACCAACAACTGATAGGCTCACTATTGTACCTAAGCGTAGTATCCAGACCAGATATCGCAGCTCCAGTCTGCATACTCAGCAGCAGAAACCAGAATCCTAGAAATTGTGACTGGAATGCAGCAAAAAGAATCGTAAGATATCTAAAAACTACTAAAGAACTCGAGCTACGCATATCTAACCAAAAACCTCCCACACTGGAAGCATACAGTGATGCCACATGGGCAAGCGACAACACCGACAGAAAATCACTAAGCGGAAACTTGTTCCTACTGGGATCAAACCCCATCTCATGGATGACCGGGAAACAAGGTTGCGTATCTCTCTCATCCACCGAAGCGGAACTAATCTCCGCAGCTGAAGCCTCACAAGAACTGTTATGGCTTCTCGACTTGCTAAAGGATCTCGAACTGGAACAGAAAGCTCCAATCTACTTCCACCAAGACAATCAATCATGTCTCAAGATATGTTCATCCGAAAAAGTGTCTTTTAGAACCAAGCACATCGCAACCAAGATCCATCACCTGAAGGATCTTCAGAAGAAGACAGTGATAAAAATGATCTACTGCCCAACTGGCGACATGAAGGCGGACATTCTGACCAAGCCGCTACCAAGGCCGACATTTGAGAAGTTACGCTACAACCTCGTGATGTCTCCACATTCATGCCGGGGATTTGTTGGATAACTGAATGCTACGACAGCTAGCGCCACACTGGACCTATCATCATCACAACTGTTTGTTTACCTTCTTCTCTATACTTCAATAACTGTTCGCTACCATAACTTTGTCTTTCTTGCTAAATGGATAATAAAGATTATTATCATATAATCCTCAACGTCCTCATGCCTTCCTACAAGCTGTAAGTACCTAAATCTTACAACAATTACCTTATTAAATAAAAATATCAGACTTCCAGAGACAAGTTTCTTTTCAAAACTTCAATTTCTTGCTTTCGTGGGCACGAACGCCCTTCTACAGGAGAAAACAATAAGAACAATAATTCGCCAATAAAACACAAGTTAAAATATAATCAAAAATTATTTTACATAATCGATTATGAAAAAGGCATCTCCTTATCGCGCCATCTGTCGGGATAAATATAAACTATTCTTCTCATCCCTGGACACTTTTATTTTTCCGTTTATCATTACTCTTCATAATTCATCCTTTCATACCTCATCCCTAAGGTTAGAAATAATCGTTATTTCTCCTTGGGATAAATTTTTATTTTTCGTTGAAAAGAAACATTTGCGGGATAAATTTCAAATGTCGTTTTATAAACTATTCTGTTGAGATGTTTAATTATTCCAGAATTGACCAAATACCCATTATTGATTAATCACGTAATCAAGAATGGCTATTTAGCCAATTCTGGAATATTTAAAAAATCAACAGAATACTTTATATTTAATTCAGACAGATGGCACAAGCCATCAGCAACTTTCAGTTGTCCGATAAGGAGATGCCCTTTTCTTAATTTATCCGCCTTATTCCAGTACAATTTCATATTTGTACTAATTTTTCATAATTGATTATATTTTAACTCTCGTGTTCTATTGGCGAAATATTGTATTGTGTTTTCTCCTGTAAAAGGGCGTTCGTGCCTGAAAGTTAGAGATTAAAGATTGAAGAAATTTCTTCCTGGAAGCCTGATATTTTTACTTAATATTTATACAAGGGATTATTCTATTTAAATGGTACTACATTATATAAAAACATTTTTAATATTCCAATTAGTATTTTGATGTTTGTTTTCTTCTCCACTTCATGATGATGATTGACCATTGTGAGGTTATCATGCCAGCAATGATAGAGGAGAATCTGTATAAGACTGGTGTCTTAATAAAGGCTTTCTGTGTGTGTGTGTGTGTATTTTGATATTTAATAACCCTAACTCTCACATTTTACACCTGCAGTACTGTACTCATGTATCATCTCCCGCGCTATTTCCGAGTCAAAGGACTTGGTAGAACCTTTGGTAACTCTTTGGTTGATTATATAGCTTATTCCACATTCCTCAACAATTCTCTCCTAGAACGTTCCCTGAGATCTCCAAAACCCAATCTTTAATGCGACTTTCATTTTTCCTTCTTCCCTAATTCAAATCACTCTTTCATTAAATCCAACGTCAGAAATAGTTACCTGGTTTATTACTGACCACAAAACTATATTCAATACTACGCCCTTTATATTTTGGAAACCTAAAGTAACCCATTGTTTTAGGGCTCCCAAGACAGTTGAACGTGTCTTCTTTAATTGCAACAAACTGAAAAAAAAATTAAGATAAATCTATTTTAAAAAAACTCCTTAAAAACTCATCTATAAATCCAACTTCCTTCCTTTCCTATGCAATTCCAAAAATACCTGGACTACAATCGTTATTTCTCTAAATTTTTAAACAGGTTTCGTTCAGTAAATATGTGCTCAATTAACCCCAACTCCTCCTTATCATAGTAACATTCCCCCACCCCCATTCAGTTTTTTTACATCTATTACGAGGTTTTTCTCTCTTGCCTAGTTCTAGGCTGAATATCAACGCTCACCCTTTAAGTGTAGAAAATGCTAAAATAATATCGCCCTCTCTTATACACAAAGATAAAACTTTTATCATTTAGATCGGGATTCAAACAATAACTCTGACCTTTATTGAAAACACACGAGATAAGCAAATGTGAACGAATTTTCTTCTGTCTTCTTCAAAAAACAGACGACCAGAGATATCAAAGACTCTACTTCTTTAAATAAATTTTGTCTATGAATGTATTTTTCTTCAAAGCTGCCCTTCGTTTTTTTTTTGTTAAAACCAGTGGTTTCTCACTCACAATTTATTGGCGTATTGTTATATTATAATATATGGCAAATTAGTATATTCCCATAGAGAGTGAAGATGTTTATTTAAATGAAATGGGGATCAAATGAAGCTCTGCATTGGCTGTAATTGGACATATCTCACAAGTGTCAACCTCACCATCCATAAGTCCTATTGAATTTGAAAAAAAAAAATAAAAGATATTTTAATTTCAAATACAGTAGAACTTTTCTGTAAAGGATAGCACCTAGTTGCAGATCCAAAGTGTCCTTTAGTAATAGTTCTTATTTTACCAGAGAGCTTTTTAATAGAAAAAAAAGGGTGAATTTGATTATGAAAACTGTCTTTTGTAGGGAGGTGTCCTCTAGCGAGAGTGTCCTCTCACTTAGGTTCTATTGTACATACTTATTTTTTAACTAGACGAATGACCCGGGCAACGCCCGGGTTTACTAAATGTATTTTACATATGGAAGATGGACGTAGTTCCCGGAGGTCACCCGCGAGGCTTTTTTGGCACTTGGCACAGCTGTGTCACCAACTCTGCCCCCGCGCGCCAGGACCGAGCGCGGTGGGAACTTGAACTGGCCGGCAGCCGGGCGATTCCATTTTCACGGAGGGGGGGGGGGGCGGGAGCAGGGATGTCACGTGCTCGCCGGCAGCCAATGGGCGCGCATTCTATCCGTGAACTTCACACGGTGAACTTCACACAGACAGAATAAGGCAATTATATAAGTAGATTAACATTTTGAAATGGTATATTTTATGCGCATATAGTAGAACCTCTCTGGAAAGAACACCTAGTTGCAGAGCTAAAGTGCCCTTTATAGAGAGATTTCCTCTTACTGAATTTCAGCTAATTAGTAAAAATGATATTTATTGCTATTAAAACTGTAGATAGGTGTCCTCTCATAGAGGTTCTACTGTAATTGAATAACAGTTTCCACGTGTGCGCACCAATGTGTTGACATCTCTTCAACAAAAGATATGTTGATAAAATGAGTAAGGATTGATTTTAAAATTCTAGATACTTCGGCGAGTAAATCTTTTTATTATCTTTTCGACAAAAATCCTTTGTCCACAAAAATTTTTGTGCAAAATTTGAAATGTCGCGTAAGAACGCCCTTGCAACCTTAGAATAATTCAACGCCTTTCCAAATGTTTTAAATTTTATTTGCTCCTGACGAGAATAAAATATTTTTTGTTGAAGAGATAATAAAATGATTTACTGGCCGAAGTATCTTCAATTTCAAGAATTATGAATGCTGGCCAGGCAACCTCTATCTTCATGATTAAAATTATAATCGGTGGGGATTAAGATATTTGTGAAGTAGTAGGAAAACTTACTGCACATAGTAATATCCAGAGTCCAGAGTGTGTTGTAAAATCATACACTGCTTGCGAAACTTTATCTTGACATTGGACATGTTGAATAAGTTCCACAGCGCCATGGATCATGAGATCTTGTTACTTGTTATTGAACTTGTTATTTTACCAAGAATTGATTTACAATTCGCCTTTCTTTTTCTTCTTGTCACATCATTGATGATCAATGTGTTGGGTCAGATTTTCAACCAAACAGACCCAACAAAGATGTAAACATTTACATCATATAAATATATATACGCAGTGTCTCGCCGAAGTGTTTGTTGCCTAGGTGGAGAACTCCCAACGATGGCCGACGATGCTCTAAAGGCCCCCCCTCCCTGACGCAGGGCCTCTCTTGGAAGAATGTACAAAGAACACATGTACAAATAAAACTAGACACTTGAGGACACCAGACTTCCATGCCGAAAGCTGGTGCCTGGTGGGGAGGAAGACACGGGTGACATCCAGAGACATCCGTGCTGGGAGCTGCTGTACCATATGTACATATATATCCCCTCATTTTTAGTTAGAGGTGACCAAAGGAAAACAATTTGTCATATAAACATTAAATCAATAACCTTTTTTTTTTTAATACTCGGGATATATATATTATTTAATTTACTAAAGGAATTAATTTGTTTTTTCAATTACAATTTTTTTTTCTCGCGCGCGGCAACACGGTAAATTGGAGGCGTGGTCATGATCACGTGCGTGTTTGCTTTCGACGAATGAAAATGCCAGCCAATAGAAACATTGACGTGATCAGCGAATGAAAATGAAGAGAGGCTAGGATAAAAGGGGCTTTTCTTGGCTAAGGAGACACACAGAGAGTCGCTCAGTGACAGGAGAGATCCAGCCAGTCGGGCCTGAGACGTAGAGGAGACCAGACCTTACCGCCGCTTTCGAGAGAAGGTAAGCCCCGCGCCATTATGATTTAGCCTTTCCTACCCCCCCCCCCCCCCCCCCCCTATTTTTCGAGAAGGAGCGAATTTATTTAGATTTTGAATGGGCCCTAAAGGGCTTTAGATAATAACTTAAAGGAATGCTAGGATTCTTGTATCTTGTCCCGCTAGAATAGATGGAGATCTATGCCCTCCACTATATATAAAGAAGAATTTGTAACCTTAAGTCACCTCTACCTAGATCATTATGTAAATAACATGACTCACTAGTATGAAATGTCCCCAAAAAATTTTTTTGTCTAATCTGAATAAATATCTAGTATATAACTTATATGGAGAAATTTCCTTGTTCCCTCTCATACATACTCCATTCTTTTGCTTTATGATGCTACTCCCACTGTTTAAATGAAATGTTGTATGTTTCTTACCTATTTGAAGGGAATGTTGCTAATATTCAAGTCTCCTAATAATTACTGGCCAACATACACTGCCGAATGTGCCTGCCATAGGAGCCAGTTCTCCTGTCTGTGTTTCAGTGAGTTATTCCATCATATTTACCATTATACCATCTCTTGATTTAAATCTAATAAGACCCGTGTCGCCTTATTACTCCTAGATTTTTTTCTTTATGACTTTATTGTAAACCTTTTTTTTTGCTTTAAAATTATTACAAATGTCATCGTCAATAGTATAAGTCTATAGTCTTGCTTGTTTTATAGCTTATTTTGTTAGATTTTAGTATAATCTTTACAAGTAGGGTCCCTCCCATATATATCCAGATAGTAAACTAGTTCCAATATCTTAACCTCTGCGAAATCTTTATGACAAATAATAAAACTCCGAGGTTGCGTATTTTTTTTTAAACCGCTTAATAAGGCTCTAGCTTTCGGATATGGTGGTCCTTCTACAGGAGAAACGCGATGGTGGTGAATCGTTAGTGGCTATATATATTTACCTAATATATTTACATCTTACAAATTTTCATAAAGGAACTATTAACTTCCTGATATATGCTAAGTATCCAGACTATTTACATATTTCTAAACTAAGGTAAAACTATTATATAATAATTTAACTTATGAAATTTGAATTAGCCATGGAGCAGAGTTATGAAACAAGAGTTACTGTATTAAATATGGGAAGTGTACGTTTAATTGCTATTTATGAGTTCTGTGTATGATTCTGGAATCTCAATGTGCCTATTGATGCTGGCGTGCTTTTAATGATAAAGAAGCTTCTAAGTACAGTCTCTTCTGTTCGTTGTTTATATTGGTATAAAAGGTTTTTGGGTTACTTAGGTTGAAGTTGTGACCTGTATTTTAAGTGTGTTGGAATAAAGGGGAATTTTATCTTTTCTATTTATGGATCTGGTGTGCTCATTCATTCTATCTATTACTTGTCTGCCGGTTTCGCCTATGTACATACTATTGCATTGGTTGCATTCTATTAGGTATATTGCTTGACTGTTGTATATTGGTGAGTTATGGCTATTGTTTTCTTTTGTTATGGGATTTCTGACTATTGCGCCTATGTTGGGTGTGTTTTCGTAATACGTCTTTTTACCATATTTCCTATTCCTCGGGCTATTGTTACGCTGTTAGGAGGGTAAGGTATGATACAAATAGATTTGTATGTTTGACTATTGTTTGTGTTATTTGGGTTATAAATGCCTTAATATGAATCTATTTACAGTTGATCTGTAGAAATTATAGAGATCTGTTGCTATAATTTTCCTCTATGAAATAGCTCCCAGCGTCTTCAGTGGGTTGCTAAATCGCCAGAAGGTGAATCTCTTAAAAGAATGGTTGGGACAACGAGGGAGGCAGGGAGAAGGGTCCGCCATTATCTCTTTCATGGAAGAAGAAGGAGGGCGGGGGAGAATGGACGTTGGACCCCTACATTCCAGAGACTTCGTTAGTCCCCGAGACACCCGACTCTATACACATTCCAGGAAGGACCTGTCAACGGTCCTCCTGATCTGAGCCCCTTTTGGGGGGGTCCCTCCCACGCCTGGTATGGAAGAAAGTTTTCACTTGAGTCCTCCTGTACCCTGTATATTATCTGATACTCCATTCCCGTCGGTCTAAAATCGGGAAAGCGACAATCTTAGCTGTTTAAGTCCTATATTTGTCTATTTCTATGTCACACTTGTAGATTTTAATAAGGAAATTGTACTAAGTCACTCCTTACATGCTCCGTTCTCGTAGGTCTAAAATAGGGAACACGACAATGGCGCCCAACGTGCGGGGAACGAATTTAGTATATATTTCATCTTAAATACTTTAGAAGTATATACCTAGTGAAAAGCCATACTATTTAATTATCTAATTAATTAAATTGGTGAAGTAGTCCACACCCTAAGTTAAGAGTCTATATCTAAAGTGACTTACAAAAATTTCCAGCGGTCTTACTTCAGGAATGTCATGTTGTTGCCTTGTGATTTTCCGTTAAGTTTAAGAGCTATTCATAGCGCCCTTTCAGTTTTCTAACCACACCTACTGTTATGATTTTAAATCGTGAATTTTAATTTATGCTTTCCGTTTCACTGGCATTTTTATCAGGCAATGAAAGTTAAGTTGAGACGACGTCTACCGCATCACTCGCCACTGTCTTTTACGGTTCACATTGTTTGTGACAAAGCCTTAGTGTTATCGTTGATTTCTGATATCAAAGTAAAACGTTTATGGGGATGAGTACCTTTTATTCCGGTCCTCTCAAGCTTTCGGGCTTGTCCGCCCTCCTACAGGAGAAACATATACAATATATCAAGAAAATATAACGCCGCCTGATGCTAAAACTATTATGATTCTATGTACATATATATATATATATATTATAATAATAAATAGTTATTTAATTTTATAGTCCAGTTTTGTATTAAGATTATCTTCACTATTATGATCATTTAAATACAAATTATAAAATTTTGTAAAATGTTATTAATTTGTAGATAGAGAGAGAAAAAAAAAAAAAAAAAAATTCTTTACTTCTATTACATCCTCAAGTTAATTATATAATTATAATTAATAACAATAAAAAAAATTAACAAAGTAACGTCTATTACATCGGCTTTTACACGTCATTCAGACATACTCTAATCCTATATATAGAATAATCGAAGAGATAATATATATAATAGTTAGAAAAAAGATAGAAAGACCGAACCATGCACTTTTAATCAAACTAATAATAAGGCAAAGAAAAAAAAAAACAAAAGAGAGTTTTATAAAGAAGGTAGATAAGATTGTTAGTATATATATATATATTTTTTTATGATTTTATATTTTATTCTTTTTTTTTAAAGATTTTTAAAGGTTTTTTTATTTTATAATATGATTATAAATAGTTGTATTTAGTAATATATCTATAGTATGAATTAACATTTGTTATAAGTTTGGATATTATGTTTTGAACCCTAATGGTACCATTACCATTACCACCATTACCATTGGAACCATTAGGGTTCAAAACATAATATCCAAACTTATAACAAATGTTAATTCATACTATAGATATATTACTAAATACAACTATTTATAATCATATTATAAAATAAAAAAACCTTTAAAAATCTTTAAAAAAAAAGAATAAAATATAAAATCATAAAAAAATATATATATATATACTAACAATCTTATCTACCTTCTTTATAAAACTCTCTTTTGTTTTTTTTTTTTCTTTGCCTTATTATTAGTTTGATTAAAAGTGCATGGTTCTGTCTTTCTATCTTTTTTCTAACTATTATATATATTATCTCTTCGATTATTCTATATATAGGATTAGAGTATGTCTGAATGACGTGTAAAAGCCGATGTAATAGACGTTACTTTGTTAATTTTTTTATTGTTATTAATTATAATTATATAATTAACTTGAGGATGTAATAGAAGTAAAGAATTTTTTTTTTTTTTTTTTCTCTCTCTATCTACAAATTAATAACATTTTACAAAATTTTATAATTTGTATTTAAATGATCATAATAGTGAAGATAATCTTAATACAAAACTGGACTATAAAATTAAATAACTATTTATTATTATAATTAATTTAGATTTAGCTTGCTAATCTAATCAAATCTAACTGATATAAGTTATCATTATTATCAGTTTGCTCCTTAAGTTTTTTAAAATTAGAATCACTGTTATAATTTTGTTATATAGTTTCTACACTATATATATATATATATATATACATTAGGATGTTTTGCATATTTTTTTTTAAGATATGTTTTTATTTGGTTAAGGTATTTACATATTCTACTATTGTTTGCTACATTCTATGAATTATCTTATAGGTTAGGAATCCTATTATTCAAGTTAGTTTTATAATGGTTATTGGCTATTACATATAAGTTACTTATATTATTGTCGATATTATTAGCTGGTACTAGGATATATTGTGTTATATGTTTCGGGCAAATCTATTTTCTATTGATGCTATTGTGTATTCTGAATAATAAAGAATCAATTATAAGCCTTTGATATTTGCTGTTTATGTTATTGTATTGTCTTCTAGGATCCCCTAATGCGAAAGTGTGGCCTGTTTCTTTGCAGTGTTGGAAGAATTAGAGATCTATTGTGTTGATTTATAATGTTGCGTCTATGTTCATATATTCTATTGCTGACTCTCCTTCCTGTCTCCACCACGTATTTGGCTTGGCAGTTGTTGCATCCTATGGAATATATTGCCTTTTATTTTTTCTGTTTTGGTTAGTGGGTTTTATGACATTAGGATTATTTTAGATAGTGGATTTTAATGGTGGAGCCTATGTTAGGGGAATTACTGTAATATGTTTGGATGCCGAAGTTTCTTAAGTAGTTGGCTATTGTTATAGATGTTTGTGAGTATGGAATGTAACATTCGCCCTATAGATATTTGTGGTTTTGTTTATTGGGTTATTGATTGCTATACTTTTGTGGAGATGTTTTAATATAAAGGTGGTTGGGTATCCTGCTTGCTGGACATTATTTATAATGTTCTGTGTCTCAATCATTTTGTATTCTATTGCGAGCACCATTGATTACAATTTTTATCCTATTTTATTTTATTTTCTCAAATTATTTCATACAGTATGAAAAATGGGGTTGGATTGCCATGGTTCAACTTTAGAACGGTAATCAGTGCGTTACAGTAGTCTACTGAAATGACTTAGAATTTTTTTTTTCATCATAGCCCATATATAATCTCTCTCACAGCAGAAGTGAGTTCTGATAATTATTGCTGGCTACAATTTCTTAACTTTATTTTAACAGCGCTCTCTGCCAAGTCATGCTAACCTGTGCATCCAGATTTGGGCTAGCATCGTAAGAGATAGTTAATCGATTTTTCTCCAGCGCATAGTGGATTGGGAGAGTGACAAATACATGAGCTTTAAGATGAAAGTAGAATTGAAGACCCAGTAGCATACCCGTGAAGAGAGAAGTTTGATCACCATCTCTTCGTGAACTTTTTTTTTAAATTGAAATCAATAATGGGTAGAAGTCTGGTTTTAACATTCCAATGGCAGAATCTCAAGGAATAGATATAGTAACCAATTTGCGCGAGTACTTTTAATCACTGTGGAACTATGTAATAACGTATGACATCTACCTGGGATAACCTTTAAATATTTAAAGGAAAGGAGATGACTGAGGCGTGTGTCAGCAAGTCAACTGAGATATCCCGAGGCATGCTTGGACAGCTTTAAGTTGATGACAAGGCAGCAAAAAGCCACCTGTGTTAGAGACGGGATCTATCTAATAATGGGGGTATAAGGGGCAGGAGAGTTTATCGAGGCTCGATTTGACACTTGTATATAATGAGGAAGTTAGCGAAATGCGAATCTCCAGTGCGAATTAATATCACCTAAAGGCTGTGAGTAAAGATTGATAAAGTCGGGACACCCGAGCAAAGATATTACATTGAATGTAATTCAGAACCCGTAGGCGTGAGGCGGTGTCGTGATTTGGTTAAGATGGCTAGACACGCGAGAAGGGCGGCCCCCTTTGACGACGTTTTCTGCCAAGTTTGATCACTGGATGCCGATAGACCGCTTAAAGGGTGTGTTCACCACATGGAAAATGTCATTGAAGATGTGCCAGCATGAAGAGAAGGAAAATCTAGGACGAGATGACGTTTCCTAAACTTGACACACACAAGGTGCTACGCCTGGACAATAGATGGGGCAGTGAAGTCCATCTAGAATATGGCGCTAATTCCAGAACAAAATGTGTATAGATTGAGCTGAGGTGACTTCTCCATATTAGATATACTCTCGTAAATTCTTAAATGTCCACAAATATTTCCACAGTGAATTATACAAGTTGCACACCTATATCTCATGAGCCAGGAATGTAATTATCAGACTGACAGTGATAAGTAATAATATAAAAAAAAAAAAATTCTAACCCAGGAACAAACAAAGCCCATGATATGTAACACAATCCTACGAATTAATTTCCCTACCAAATTCATAGTGTATCATCATAACTCAGCAGGAAACTGAGTCACAATTAGTATCTTAAAGGGCGAAATAACTTTGCCATTTCCCAATCCCATGTGCACCTGTTATCCCGTAGACAATGATCTTATAACCACATTTGACTTCATTTCAGCATGTTGTAAAAAGGAATCGAACTCATGGAAATGCAGCCTTAAGTACTATGCCTCATACTGTATAAATGAAAGAGGAAAATTTCTAATAACAGCCGCTGAGTGGCAATGGACACATGCACGTGCTAAGGGATTAGGTAAATTGATAGGATAAATTTCCAGATATTCAGCAATTGTGTATTCATAATTTGTAAGTTGTTAGCAATGTGGCAGAGATCCGGGGCCTCGACGTGACATTTGAGTATGTCACATCGGGGAGAGAGAACACGATGGCTGACTTCCTCGATAGGCCCCCGAGCGGGGGTAATTTCTGAGTAACCACGAGATAAGAGAGCAGTGGCCGAGGCAATTAAAAATAGAAATCGTGGGCCCCCCTCCCTTTTGGAAGATAACGACCGGACGTAGGAAGGTTTGTTTAAGGACAGGAAATGGGCCCCCCTATTTAAACTAATAGGTGACGACGGTCCACCGACGCTGTAGCTTGTAAAATTGAGGATTTTAAAATACACTAAGAGTTTGCGTAAGCTGATTTACATAGATTTCAGCGATTGTATACACTAATGTATATAAATAGGTCTATATTGGTTATAATATTGGACTATATTAAATAACAAATATGTATTCTCCTGTTAAGAAACAATTTTTTTGTTGGCTGCAATCTTGGCTTTAAATGTTGATAACTTTGGTTAGACAAATTTTTATTTAGACTAATAAAATCTTTCAATGTACAGCATTGTACTTAGTGATAGGCTGTGATTTAAAGAGTTCCAGCTTTCTTTTATTTCTCTAGCTACGAGTTTGTTTTTAGCGTTGTAATGAATCTTAAATTTTCAATTTTATTTTTATGTTAACAATTTTGTCTTAGTGTCATGGTGAACTTTAAATAGTTTGCAGCTCGTCTTTTTATTTTAAACCATAACGTGTGTTCTAGTGTTAAGTGACCGTTGAAAGGAGCTTTAACACCCTGTTTCAGTGTTTGTGTGCTAATTGTCTCAACCTTGTTTTTGTGCAGTATATCGTCTCACAACCTTGCTGTAGCGTTTGTTGCCATCTTTAATGATCTTCACAATTGTTTTAATGTTAGTGTGTCAATTGTCACAACCTTGTCACAACCTCGTTTCAGTGTAGCTCATTGTTGAAGAGAGTTTTCACAACCGTGTTTTAATGTTAGTCCATCTTTAAAGAATTTTTACAACCTGTTTTAATGTTAGTGTGTCATTTGTCACAACCTTGTCACAACCTCGTTTTAGTGTTGCTCATTGTTGAAGAGAGTTTTCACAACCGTGTCTTAATGTTAGTCCACAGTTAAGGGGAGTTTTCACAACCTTGTTTTAATGTTAGTGTGTCAATTGTCACAACCTTGTCACAACCTCGTTTCAGTGTAGCTCATTGTTGAAGAGAGTTTTCACAACCGTGTTTTAATGTTAGTCCATCTTTAAAGAATTTTTACAACCTGTTTTAATGTTAGTGTGTCATTTGTCACAACCGTGTCACAACCTGTTTTAATATTAGTATATCATCTTTAAAAAGGGTTTCACAACCCGTTTTAATGTTAGTATAGCATCTTTAAGGAGTCTTCACAACCTGTTTTAGTGTGTGTGTGTCGTCTTTTAAAGGTTGTCACATTCTGTTTTAGTGTTTATGTGTCACTGTAGAGAGTTTCACAACCGTGTTTTAATGTTAGTCCATCTTTAAAGAATTTTTTACAACCTGTTTTAATGTTAGTGTGTCATTTGTCACAACCTTGTCACAACCTCGTTTTAGTGTAGCACGTCGTTGAAAGGAATTTTCACAGCCTGTTTTAATGCTAGTTCATCTTTAAAGAGTCTTCACAACCTTGTTAGGATGTGAGTTAAGGAGTTTTTTTTTTTGTTTCTTCTTATTTTGTGCTACAATTTCGCCCTGCTGTAGAACCAGAGGAACCACGAGAGACAGCAACCTTAGGAAACCCGCCTGAGGTAGTAAATAGGGCAATTGGTGGCAATATTGAAGGCCCTGAAATACGCCGTTCAACCAGGGTCAAGAGGCCCACTGAGTGTAAATCATGTCCAGGTTGCCAATGATTAAACCCATAGAATGTGTACTAGAGTTATTTAAATTTTGATCATAGTATGAAGTATTAGAGTGTGAGTTAAAGGCCCTAGATTGTGGTCTTAAAGAATTTCAGTTTTTTTTTTAATTGAAGAGGCTATTCTGTGTTGATAGCAAATTGTGATTTAAGTCATGAGTTCAACAGTTTATTTTGTTTTAATTTTTTTATTGAAGGTTCTGAACAGTGGTTCAACTTTAAAATAATAATTAAAGGACTTAGACACACTGGATAATTGCTGTGCTTATAACCAATTCTCTATGGCATGAATTGGAACTTGCGTTGGGTAAAACTTGACTCCCTTGTAATCCCTGGGTCCAATTATACAGTCCAAGGAGAATTTCTAATGAGAGTGTGTAAGGCAATTAAAGTCTAAGAATTGATATGATAGAGCAACAAGTAACCTCTGTTGTTAAACTCCAGAACGAGCTGGGTACTGAAAACCCTATAAGCCCAAAGAAAGAGTTTAGCTGAATAGCAGAGGAAAGGGGAATGCCAATGACCTATATAAGAAATAGGGTTGGAGAAACACTTGTGGACCTATCATATTTTGGCAATGAGGCAAATGCTTGAAGTTCAGTTCTCTCCATTTAAGTACTAGTCTTGATGATTCATTTATTTAGACACCAAGCGTCAAGATAAGAAGATTTTCGAACTGATAGACACACAGTTGGAGTGATAGGTTAGATTTCAGAATACAATTGTTGACAATCAACATAGTTTGATTTATTTATCTGTTCAATTATAAATAATATTTATCTATGAGTAGATAATTTATATAGAGTTTGTATGAGGCATTTATTTAAGTTAATAGGGCTTCACTTTGTTTTAATTTAGCTACTTTATTTGATTTCTCATCTGGTCCTAAAAGACTTTATCATTGTTAGGGTTTATTTTGATAGAGATAATAGTAGTACTTTGGCTTGTGTAGCAGCTTTTAGCTTTAGTTTGTATGCACACCGCGAATGATAGGGGGGAGGGTGTATGAATGAATTGGTGTAATGAATGTGTAGGAAGGCTAAAAACAATTATATTGTTAGACCAAAGGCACTTTAGAATAGGGTTAGGGAACCAATAGATTCAATTTTTAATTTTGATTTCTTTATTTGTTAGGATCGAATGGCCTCACAGGACTGTACAACTCTATTGTTAGGAAAGGAATTCGCTCCATTTTGTTAGGTCTCCTCCCATGGGAGTATAAGTTTGATTTCTATTATTAGGGTAATCAATCACCCTATTTCATTATATCAACTTGAATTCTAAGAATCGTAGGCAGTGACCATGTCTCGATTCTCAGACTGGGGGATTTGTGGAAGGCCACGGTCAGGCCAGAAGTCTGCAAGTCCCCTCCTCTTTAGAGGAAGCGGAGAGGTACCAGGTGAACTTTGTGCTAGGTGGGGAGATTTAGTAGCCGATGTCGTAAGCAGGGTGCTTAACGACAAACCTCGGATAACCGATCTGACATCGTAGTTTACGACGCTTTAAGCGTGGCTGAAATGAGGGTGATCCAATCGGGAGGTTGGAAAGGGTCGGCACGTCGGGAGCTCTTTTATATATTGCGCAGCCTGGAACAAATTCCCCGATGGACGAGCTTAGAAACATGCGCTGGGTAGAGAAATCGAATTCCCTGTAACTCCTTGTCTTTAAGTCAAAGTCTAGAGGGGTTTTCTAATGAGGGTTAACAATTGAGCATGTGAGAAACAAGTTATGATTAGACGAGGCGATTCCGTCTACAGATTTTAGGTACCAGTTAGCAAAGCGACAGATGGACTGTCCAGATTCTTTGCGTTTTATATCGCCCCAGGCTAGCAAAAGTTAATCACCTAATTAAAGACTATCAGTCTACCATACGTTTAGTTGGAACGAATTTAAGTCTAAACATCAATTAGTATGTAGGAATTTTTTTTTCACGAGAATAGCTCGTCTATGTTAAGATAGACTTTAAATTAGTAGGACATCTAAATGAACTTTTTGAAGCAGATTACCAGAACAAGCCAATGTAGCGTTTCATGATCTAAGAAGGAAGAATTTTTTTTTTCTAGGAAAGATCGATTCGGCCGTGAAATGGCCTAGAGCAATGAGCTAGTCTTATTTTATTGTAGACATAGAATAAAATATTTTCAGAGAGATATTAAGAACTCGAGTTGTTGGTAAAAAGTATGAGTACACATTCTATAGATCATCTAAACAATGTATAGTAGGGGTTAACTACATGTTCAGGTAAAGAACAAAGATAGGTTAGATTGTCATCACGATAAAGTGATTTAGAAATAATCTGGTTTGGGAACGTATTGGCTACCATGATTTCCTTCCTATATATTTTTTCCCTGATTTAAGAGAAGCGGGGAACATGCCAGACAAAACACTCCCACTGACGAGTTGGTAAGAACAAGTTTTAAGATATTACATGTAGAATTTGAAATACTAGTGAAATGTCCTAGACCCTCAGTGCACATCTATTCGTTTTATTATCATTATATACTCAATATTACTATATAGCATGTATCATTCCTTTATTATATTCGTGTATATTTGTATATATAGAAAGCACGATTCGGATTATAAATGTGTGACATTTTGGTAGCAGCGTTGTTACCATCTTCAGATAAAATGCCCTAAACAAGTTTTAATCACAGCATATATATATATATATTTTTGTCTATTTACCATAATATTATTCTCATATCAGTGTTATTATAATAAACTCCCATATCAATGTTATTTCCTTCCCATATATCATATTTTTTTTTTGTTTGGCATATTTATCATACAGAGGTGATATCTTCTCATTTAATGTATCATCCACCATGTTTACCCTTTTTCCCTAATTTGCCCTATTATTAACTTCATTGATAGGAGTTGCAATTTTAGTTTTTTTTATTATCATTATCATTGTAACCATGTATAGCCATTCCTTTGCTGTCCTATGTATCATATAGAGTTAATAAAGTTTTTTTTATTATTATTTTTTTAGATATGTTTTAGGAATTGTACATATCTATGTTAACACGCACAATTCCTTGGCGCCCTTAATAATTATGTTTACCTAGAAGGTACTAAGAATCTGTTTTGTATAGAATCGGTGCTTAGACCATCCCACACCTCCACCATAGGGACTATGGCTGGGAACATGAGGACTCGACTCACATCTGGGCCAAGACTCCTCGGAATACAGACAGCGAAAGGATGGGCTTAGTACATTGCCCATTAAATGGTAGTGTAGAATTTCCCTTGATATACTGTGATGAGCTAACATGTTCCAGGTTCATGGCCCGTGTATTCCTCCTTTGCCCGAGTGTCAGTGATTGCATACTGATATCATAAAAGAATGCATTTCTCCCAATTTTCATATTTCTCATAGACTATGAACAGATATGAATTAGAATAAACGCATTCTTTCACTCTGGTGGGGGAGGAATTGTTGGGTCAGATTTTCAACCAAACAGACCCAACAAAGATGTAAACATTTACATCATATAAATATATATACGCAGTGTCTCGCCGAAGTGTTTGTTGCCTAGGTGGAGAACTCCCAACGATGGCCGACGATGCTCTAAAGGCCCCCCTCCCTGACTCAGGGCCTCTCTTGGAAGAATGTACAAAGAACACATGTACAAATAAAACTAGACACTTGAGGACACCAGACTTCCATGCCGAAAGCTGGTGCCTGGTGGGGAGGAAGACACGGGTGACATCCAGAGACATCCGTGCTGGGAGCTGCTGTACCATATGTACATATATATCCCCTCATTTTTAGTTAGAGGTGACCAAAGGAAAACAATTTTTGTCATATAAACATTAAATCAATAACCTTTTTTTTAATACTCGGGATATATATATTATTTAATTTACTAAAGGAATTAATTTGTTTTTTTCAATTACAATTTTTTTTTTCTCGCGCGCGGCAACACGGTAAATTGGAGGCGTGGTCATGATCACGTGCGTGTTTGCTTTCGACGAATGAAAATGCCAGCCAATAGAAACATTGGCGTGATCAGCGAATGAAAATGAAGAGAGGCTAGGATAAAAGGGGCTTTTCTTGGCTAAGGAGACACACAGAGAGTCGCTCAGTGACAGGAGAGATCCAGCCAGTCGGGCCTGAGACGTAGAGGAGACCAGACCTTACCGCCGCTTTCGAGAGAAGGTAAGCCCCGCGCCATTATGATTTAGCCTTTCCTACCCCCCCCCCCCCCCCCCTATTTTTCGAGAAGGAGCGAATTTATTTAGATTTTGAATGGGCCCTAAAGGGCTTTAGATAATAACTTAAAGGAATGCTAGGATTCTTGTATCTTGTCCCGCTAGAATAGATGGAGATCTATGCCCTCCACTATATATAAAGAAGAATTTGTAACCTTAAGTCACCTCTACCTAGATCATTATGTAAATAACATGACTCACTAGTATGAAATGTCCCCAAAATTTTTTTTTGTCTAATCTGAATAAATATCTAGTATATAACTTATATGGAGAAATTTCCTTGTTCCCTCTCATACATACTCCATTCTTTTGCTTTATGATGCTACTCCCACTGTTTAAATGAAATGTTGTATGTTTCTTACCTATTTGAAGGGAATGTTGCTAATATTCAAGTCTCCTAATAATTACTGGCCAACATACACTGCAGAATGTGCCTGCCATAGGAGCCAGTTCTCCTGTCTGTGTTTCAGTGAGTTATTCCATCATATTTACCATTATACCATCTCTTGATTTAAATCTAATAAGACCCATGTCGCCTTATTACTCCTAGATTGTTTTCTTTATGACTTTATTGTAAACCTTTTTTTTTGCTTTAAAATTATTACAAATGTCATCGTCAATAGTATAAGTCTATAGTCTTGCTTGTTTTATAGCTTATTTTGTTAGATTTTAGTATAATCTTTACAAGTAGGGTCCCTCCCATATATATCCAGATAGTAAACTAGTTCCAATATCTTAACCTCTGCAAAATCTTTATGACAAATAATAAAACTCCGAGGTTGCGTATTTTTTTTTTAAACCGCTTAATAAGGCTCTAGCTTTCGGATATGGTGGTCCTTCTACAGGAGAAACGCGATGGTGGTGAATCGTTAGTGGCTATATATATTTACCTAATATATTTACATCTTACAAATTTTCATAAAGGAACTATTAACTTCCTGATATATGCTAAGTATCCAGACTATTTACATATTTCTAAACTAAGGTAAAACTATTATATAATAATTTAACTTATGAAATTTGAATTAGCCATGGAGCAGAGTTATGAAACAAGAGTTACTGTATTAAATATGGGAAGTGTACGTTTAATTGCTATTTATGAGTTCTGTGTATGATTCTGGAATCTCAATGTGCCTATTGATGCTGGCGTGCTTTTAATGATAAAGAAGCTTCTAAGTACAGTCTCTTCTGTTCGTTGTTTATATTGGTATAAAAGGTTTTTGGGTTACTTAGGTTGAAGTTGTGACCTGTATTTTAAGTGTGTTGGAATAAAGGGGAATTTTATCTTTTCTATTTATGGATCTGGTGTGCTCATTCATTCTATCTATTACTTGTCTGCCGGTTTCGCCTATGTACATACTATTGCATTGGTTGCATTCTATTAGGTATATTGCTTGACTGTTGTATATTGGTGAGTTATGGCTATTGTTTTCTTTTGTTATGGGATTTCTGACTATTGCGCCTATGTTGGGTGTGTTTTCGTAATACGTCTTTTTACCATATTTCCTATTCCTCGGGCTATTGTTACGCTGTTAGGAGGGTACGGTATGATACAAATAGATTTGTATGTTTGACTATTGTTTGTGTTATTTGGGTTATAAATGCCTTAATATGAATCTATTTACAGTTGATCTGTAGAAATTATAGAGATCTGTTGCTATAATTTTCCTCTATGAAATAGCTCCCAGCGTCTTCAATGGGTTGCTAAATCGCCAGAAGGTGAATCTCTTAAAAGAATGGTTGGGACAACGAGGGAGGCAGGGAGAAGGGGCCGCCATTATCTCTTTCATGGAAGAAGAAGGAGGGCGGGGGAGAATGGACGTTGGACCCCTACATTCCAGAGACTTCGTTAGTCCCCGAGACACCCGACTCTATACACATTCCAGGAAGAACCTGTCAACGGTCCTCCTGATCTGAGCCCCTTTTGGGGGGGGGGTCCCTCCCACGCCTGGTATGGAAGAAAGTTTTCACTTGAGTCCTCCTGTACCCTGTATATTATCTGATACTCCATTCCTGTCGGTCTAAAATCGGGAAAGCGACAATCTTAGCTGTTTAAGTCCTATATTTGTCTATTTCTATGTCACACTTGTAGATTTTAATAAGGAAATTGTACTAAGTCACTCCTTACATGCTCCGTTCTCGTAGGTCTAAAATAGGGAACGCGACAAATGTACTTCTCCTTGATGAACAGGTTCTTAGTGCAAACTCGATAATCTAAGTTTTTTGAAGTAAGATTCGACAACTATCATGATCACTTCTCCTTTTAAACATAATACTGAATAAATTAGTTTTAATAACTCAGCCGGAACAACAATTATCATAGAGGTGCTAGGTTACAAACATTTCTTCTTCAGGGTACCAGTCTCTGACATCCGCATTTCTCATCATCTCTCTATTCCTCACACTGCATTCGTTGGCAAGCTATCCATTGCTTTGCTTATGGAGAATTTTAAAACTATGTAAAAGGTATTTAACTTCCTTTTTACCAACTCATTCATAACTGAATATCTACAGAGAATATACTTCTGAAATAATTTTGTATTTAAAACTTTTATTTTGTGTGTATGAAATATCATTAGCAACTAATCATTAATTTATCATTGTAGTAAGGGCAGTAGAAAATTGTTTAATTTTAAAAAGGATCATACGAGTTTTAAAATAGTTTCAATTTCTTATAACCGATGGCGCGCTGGACATCGAGCCTGGGGGAGAAGTCAGTCTGGTGACATCGAAATCTGCGGTGAGGAGAAGAAGGCGGCGAATTACCTCAGGGGCGTGTGGATGATCCTGCAAGGCGGTGCCAGGAGAAACTGACATCGGAGCGGCCTATAAGCCCGGTATATTCCAAGCTGCACGTGTACAGTGTGAAGCGGAACTCTTCACAAGACGACATCCACGGCGCCAAGGATTCTTCGGACGGGGAGGCTGAAGGCAAGTCCCACTGTTGTATTCCATCTGTTAAGTGAGATATCATAAAGCGTTAACTTTAGCTGCATCCCTTTGAACTCACGTGTGTATCTTTGTGGCATACTGAGTAGACAAAGAACAGACGAGGGTAAAGTGAAAGGTTTTCGGCCTGACAATGAAAGGCTTTGATTTTCAGTTTAAAAAAAAAAACATTTATTTTCTACATAATCTCCCTTTGTTAAGAATCGAGAGCATTTCATATATTTTTTAGGTATAATGGAAGAAGAAAATTATAAACATAATTATGCCCTGCTTTGGGCGTCATTGTTAAGATCGTGATGATTTTTATACTTTTAATAACTATTTCCAGATCTCTACATGTCCAAATGTTAGGGCGCCAGTGGCTGCAGAAAAGCAGACCACAAATTTATTCATCTATGGCACATGTAGAGACCTAAAGCTGTGCCGGCTAGCAATTAATGTTAAAAAGGGAAATTAACCAATCAATATTTTGGCTAAACATATTTTATTTATTCTAATAAAATAAATTTTCAATGTACTACAAATATAGATAAAACAAAGAAAAAATACTTGAATAATATCACGCGCATATAAGATTTCATGGAAAAGGATAAAAAAAAACTATATAAGTCTAAAATTGGGAGGAGTTTAATATACATATAAATGTAAACACACAAAAAAAGGCCTATTATGCCATTATCCCCAGATTATCCCCACCTACCTTGACATCGAGCCACCCATGTCCACGATTCGAAAAAAGGGGCAGCCAAGGCCGCAGCCAGCGGCCTCCGCCCTCCGCAACTCCAAGTCTTTTTTGCTTCTCAGGGGAAAAAAATCAAATTTTTGTTAAGAAAAAAATGTAAAAAATCCGAATGTCAACTCAAAAAAATGTAAATATCCAAGGATGTAAAAATCCCCGCTTCTCTTTTTTCCAGTGTTGCTGAACTCACCCCCCAAGGCTATCATCCCTCTTTCTCTCTGAAAATAAAAAATAAAAAGGCATCTTAAAAAAAATGATAAAAATAAATAAAATATAAAATTATTAAAGAAATATATTCACAAAAAAAATAAAAAATACAAAAATATTGAATTAAAAATAATTTTAAATATATAAATATTATTGTTGATTCTGGGCATCTTGGGGTCATCTTGGGAAAGGTTCAGGGCTCGTGGTATAGCTGGTGCTCTGCATGAAGATGGTGGAGTCAGGTCAAGCACCATAGGTCGGTGGCTTGACTGCAGGGAAGGGGTGTCTGAGTCCATCTTGGACTGGCTTGTGGTCAAGTCAAGCCACCATCGGACATGTGGCTCGACCACCAGGAAGGGGTGTCTGAGTCCATCTCAGACTAGCTTGATGTTGGTGGGGCCAGGTCATCCACCACAGGTCAGGTGACTTGACCACCAGGAAGGGGTGTCTGAGTCCATCTCAGACTAGCTTGGTGTTGGTGGGGCCAGGTCATCCACCACAGGTCAGGTGGCTTGACTACAGGAAGGGGATCTCGGTCTCTGGCTCGGTGCTGCCAAGGCTAAAGGTGGCTTCAGGCTCCATCTCGACACCTCACAATCACCAGAGGTTTGTGGCTTATATGGACAAAGGTGGGATATGGTTAGGTTAGGTGGGGTTCTGGGTTACTTTGGCATATTAAGGTCACGAGGTGTCCCAACACCTTGACTTCAATGCATTTGTTCCAGCGTTTTTTCCAATATCAGTATCCCTTCCCGGAAATAAGAGTCTGGAAGACTGTTAAAACTATAGCCCTCTCTACTTCTTCATTGTATGCAAAGCGCTTTCCAGGGACAATTTTTTAGGTGTGGGAAGAGTGGATGTTTAAATCAGGAAAATAGGGGGAATGGCCGAGAAAATCATACCTCAAATCACGCATTTTCCCAATTGCCAACACACTTTTGTGAGCATGTGCGTTGTCCTGGTAAAAGAGAATTTTTCCATCCTCAAACCCCAGGCCTCTTCTCTCGAATTTTAAATCCAGCTAGTCGAGAAGGTTAGAGTAATATTCACCTGTAATAGTTCTACTTTTTCCAAGGTAATCTAATTAACAGGATCCCTTTGGCGTTCAAAAAAAAACCTGACATGACCTTTCCGGAAAATGCGATCGACTTCGCTTTCTTTGGCGCTGAACTACTGATTCCACCCACTGCTTCGACTGCTGTTTGATTTCTGGCGTGTGGTGGACCTGTCTCATGCATGGTGACAAATCGCCGCACAAAATCGGTAGGATCCCTCTTGAATGGGCCCAAACACTGCTGTGAATGTCGTTTGCGCATTTGCTTTTGATCTGCATTCAGCAAATGCGGCAACGACCTTGCGCAGAGGTTTCTCATCCCTAATTTTTCCAATACTTCCATACGCTGTTCTGTTCTTGCAAGTCATCACCCTGACTGCCCGCCGAATGTTAGAGCGCTCACGCCTGGCAGCCCTACCCATCGCCCAGTTGCCTAGAAGGTGGGAGGAACATATAAACCTGCCCATCAACATTGGCTGGCCGTCGCTCCAGTACTGCGCCTGCGCCCTTCTCCTGGCACAACGCGGACGTGGCAATGAGGCTAGTTCTGCAGGCCTTGCCACATCCAGCCCACCCAGCATCAGTCCAACAGCCCTGCGTCGCCTGTGGGTCCAACGACCTGTCGCTGGTACTGGTCCTGCCGCTACATCAGGCCTCTCATTCAGGAGGCCTTCACCATCATCCAGCAGCTCCCTGGCCTTCAGGGCTGAGTCTTTAGGCGAGGCCTGGATGATGACGCCCTGGCCATCCTGGCGTCTGCCAAGATGCGCATCAATAAGTACTTCCTCCGCGTGGAACAGAGGAGTGTTCAAGAAGACCCCCTCCTTGTCTGGAGGAGGTGTAAATATATACAACTATATAAATGGTTGGCGTTCAGCCAACTTAAATATTGGTAAATAAATAATATTTTGATTCAATATATGCCTTTACAATTATACAACTATAGATATTTCCCTACATTTTATCTACCCTTTTTTTTTATTATTATACAACATTATATTTCTTTAAAAATTAAAAATCCATCCAAAACGAAGAAATTAATAACTGCAAGATATACATTTTCCACCTTTGTTAAAGGGGTTAAATTTATTTAATAAAATTGAATTACACTAACAAATATTGGCGAGTTAAAAATATTACTTCAAATTATTGAGGAATTATAAATTTTTATTTTTATTTCATTAATATTTTTTATACTTTACGAATTTAATTTTATATCCTTAAATCACACCCACTTGACAACTTTATATTTTATAATATGTTCTTCTATTTTAAAAAATATGACCAATTATATTCTTGTTTTTATTTCAATAGAATTAAAGGAATCGCAACATTATTACCAATTTGTTTTGTGCGCTTTTAGTGTAAGGATTTTAAAAGTATTTCTATAAATTTAAAAAATGGTTAAAATGATATTAATATGATTTCTATAAAAACGTAACCGTTCCATTTTTATTAATATTTAAAAAATTATAAACTGTCAATCAATTTTGGTACCTTCTTTATCTATCTTTATCCCTTAAGATGTCAAAGAGCAAAATTTTGTTGAAATATACATTTTAACAGCCAGAGTGAAAACGTGATGCCTATTATATTATTCCATGCTTTTGTCAATAATATTACCAATTTTCAAGTAACCAAACTTAACCAAACACATCCATTTATATACCAGTTTTAGGTTTTTAATATAATAATAAGAATAAATAGAAATATAGGGCATTTAGCTCAATAATTTATAATAACATAAATTAACTTTTAAAAAAACACTACTTCTAACATAAGTTTAAATTTTGCCATGATTCAACACATTAATTTCATAGAATAAAATTAATAAAATGAAGTTATAGTTCATTTTAATTAAATAACAGAAATGAACAGATACCCATCTTATTTAAGAAATGGTCCAGAAATTTGTTTAGATGCTTATGATGGTAACTTGAAAGGGGTTAAAAGGTTAATAAAAAATGGCGCAGAAATTAATGCTTGCGACCAGATGGGAAATTCAGCTTTAATTTTAGCAACCATATACAGTCATCTGAATATAATAAAGGAATTGTTAAAATGTGGTGCTAACATTAACCAACAAAATAATGAGGGATTTACAGCATTATTGTTAGCTTCCCGTTTAGGTCATGCTAAGATAGTAAGCCATTTAATAGAATCTGGGGCCGACGTCAACCTTAATGATAAGTATGGTGGTTCAGCATTTTACTTTGCATATTCCCACAAACATTATGATATTGCTAATTGTTTATTGGAAGTTGGTGCCAATGTAAACCAGAATGGTGAATATTCACCTATTATTTATAAGGCTGTTGTAAACTGCACAAGAAATGTTGAATGGTTGATTCAAAATGGTGCTGATGTTAATGCTATAGGAGATAATGATGAAACTCCATTGCAACTTGTATCAAGAAAGGGCCAACTTGAAGTAGTCAAATTACTAATTGAAGCTGGTGCTAATATCAATCAAGCTGATAAAGATGGGAAAACACCTTTAATTGAAGCTATATCTGGTGGTTATATTCATATTGTACCGGAACTACTTAGATCTGGAGCTGAAGTTAATATTTGTGAAAAAAATAAAAAATCTCCACTTCACTATGCTGCAGAATCCGGCTGTCTATCTGGAATAAAGTTATTAATCAATTATGGTGCTGATATTAATTGCCTTAATGAAAATGGGGAAACTCCATTACACCAAGCTGCTGTTATAAAGAATTCGGCAAAATGTGTGTTCTTATTGCTAGAAGCAGGAGCTGATGTCAGATTGGAGAACAACCATTGTCAAACTGCTCTAGAGCTTGCCATCGAAGGTGATTGTAAGGAGACAATAGCTGCTCTCCTTCCCTCAGCCTTCTTAACAACTAGAAAAATCCAGAAGTCACCTTATATTTGCCAAGACAAAGTGCTCTCACAGATCTGGGATGAATGCATGACAGAACTGGGGGAAATGGAAAGATGCCCCATTAGTGATACCAGTACCATCTTGCTCAGACAGTTCTTGCAAGAAATGGATCAGAACAAGCTGGCAGGATATCTTAACACCATGGATTTTACAAGAGACTGGAATCAAGATTTCCCCTACTCTGCCAGATACATTGCAGAGCAAATCCAGAAAGGGAAAGAGAGGGAAAACCTACTTCATAAAGTTCACATTTTGATGAAACATAGTGACTTTGAACTCTTGCTTCCTGAAATCAACTCTGAAATTACCAAGTACCTAACAAATTCTGATTTGGATAAATTAATACAGACTGCCCTTACTTATAACTGAATAGTCATTTATTATCTAAGGTTGATTTCCTTGTTGAAGGCCCGCCCTCAGCACCTCTGCATTTACAAAATGGCAGAAATCTGGCTTGGCCACTGCTGGCTCTGATGTAGGATTTCCCATATTTGCACTATTGTCTTTCAGTTGCTCTTACTTCATAAGCTTTAATGTTACAAGAAAATAAGACCTAATCCAAATAAATTGTGTGTGACATTTTGGTAATAGCATTGTTACCATCAAACAAAAGATTGTCCCATATATGAGCCTGAAAAACACCTACAACCTCCTCCAATAGATGGCGTTTTGGCCTGTTTCTGTTCTGTGACTAGTGTGGGAATTGCCGACTGCTGTGGTCCTGTTTCCTGGGACAAATGACTATAAATATCCGTTGATATTGGCCCTGGGATATAAGCTAGTGTAAATACCTGTTGATTAATATTCGAGTTCTTATGTAATGGGGTTTAAAGATGACAATAAAGAAGAAGAGGAGTGTAAGAAATCTTGGTGCCGGTTGCTGTTGTGTCTCTCTTGCCAACACCACAGTCGCTACTCTTCTGGTAAGTCTCTCATGTCCCCGTGTAAGGCCGAGAGATACTGCCAGAGGAAAGGAGATCCACTTGAGTGGTGGTTCTCGGAGAGTCTTTGGGCTGTCTGCAGGGTAGAACTGCAGAAGAGAGCAACGGAGCCTGGGTAGGTGATACACGACGTAGGAAGCGATGTTGTCACGAAGAACGGGAGGGGTCACGCAACGCTGCGCTATATTACACAACGCTGTTACCGAAACATCATACATTATTAATTTATTTGGATTAGGTCTCATTACCTTCTATCTATAATCCAAATTGTGCTTTATCAAGCTTTGATGTTTTTATTTTTCATATTTTTGGTGATGAAGAGGATTCTAATGTATGTACAGTGTAACCTTGTTAATTCCACACCCTATAATTTGATACTTGCGATAAGTCAACCATGTTTTCATTTCCCGACCTGCGGCCCCATCAAATAACGAACATTAATTCGACCAAAAGATAATTCAACACTATCAATAATTTATCCGATTTTAAAAATCAAATTTTGACACATTAGATAATTCATAAACTCCGCCTTTGCCGGTCCCAAGCCCGGATGAAAAAGGAGGAGGGGGAGCAGTAACAAGCTCGGTAAAAAACCTGGGTTCAGCTGGCCCGGCTGATAGTACCCTGTAAGGGCTCCTAATCCAGGGATACAGGATGAGCAGCGTCTGTACTCCATGTTAGGAGCGGCTGCACATGGCGTCTGTTCCTCATTTCAGAGGCGGCCATTTTTTTTTTTAGCTAAGTCGGCCTGCCACTTAGTAGTGCTCCCAGTCTTAATGACAAAGGCAGACGCATTTTACTTCACCCAGTGTGGAGATAAGAAAGAAGAAGAAAAAGATAATTCATTGTACTCCATGTTAGGAGCATCTAAACATGCCATCTGTTCCTCATGTCAGAGGCGGCCATTTCTTTTGGAGCTAAGTCAGCCTGCCACTGAGTAGTGCTCCCAGTCTTAATGACAAAGGCAGACACATTCTACTTCACCCAGACCCTAATATGATTGAGTGGAGATAAGAAAGAAGAAGATAATTCTTGTCTAAATAGAAATTTAGTGCTGAAAATAAAATACAAATGTGAGCTAGTCAGGATATGCCTTTCTTTTTATTTTAATACAGACACCTGACCATTTCTATTATTTTATTTTTAAATGATTTTTTCAGATGTTCAGCATATTTAGGCAAGTTTGGCCTTAAATACCTATTTCTTGATTTCTCAAGAATCCTCTGGGACCAAAATATTTTTTTTTGTTGTAGAGGTACAGCCTGCACCATGCTGACAAAGAGGGCAAAAGCCCTAACCGCGTTGGTGGATAGCTTTTCTTGACTTATAAAGAAAATAGGTTGGCCAAATATATCAGGGAACAGGCTAAATCAATGTTTAGTGGATGATTTCTGTTCCACTAGATGGCGCTCTGCCATCTAAAAAACACTCGGGTTAGTGGTCAGGATAAGCCTAATTTGTTTTTAATATAAGTACAATATATAATATAGGTACAAGGTATTATATAAGATCAAATCCAAATAAATTGTGTTTGACGTTTTGGTAACAGCATTGTTACCATCTTTCAGACAAAAGTACTCAATAAGAAATTACACCACAGCTTGTTTCAAATAGTTACTATTATCAAGTGCCTAAACAAGATAGCAGATAAGAAGAAAATGCTGTGGTATAATTATCATTCAGTACTTTTGTTTGAAGATGGTAACAATGCTGTTACCCAAACGTCACACACTATTAGTGTATTTGGATTAGGTCTTATTTTCTTGTAGCTATAATCTATAATCCAAATTGTGTTTTATCATTACTACCAAATACATTTCCCTAGAATAGATATGTTGATACAAGTAGAAAATCATCAAAGATATTAACTAGTCAAGAGACTTGAACTAACCATTCTTCCAAATATCTTGTTTCCTCCTCTTCTTTCTTATCTCAGCCATCATGACTGGGTGAAGTAGGATGTCTTTGTCATTAAGACTGGGAGCACTACTCAGTAGCAGACCAACTTAGCTCCAATATAAATTAGCCGCCTCTAATATAAGGAACAGACACCATGTGCAGCCGCTCCTAACAAGGAGTACAAACGCTGCTCATCCTGTATCCCTGGATCAGGATCCCTTACAGGGTGCTATCAGCCGGGCCAGCTGAGCCCAAGTTTTTTTAGCGAGCTTGTTACTGCTCCCACTCCCTCTGTTTCATCCAGGCTTGTGACTGGCAAAGACGAGTTTCTTGTTTCCTGGGATAAAGAAGAAAAGAAAAAGTTGTTCCATCTTATATCTCACTCTCTGCTCTTTACAGACGCTTCTATTGACATTTTTATTTTATGTCTGAAGTAGTTATGTCTTTGTGTATCATAGTACAAATTATTCAATCTGGTGTCAAAGCCTCTCTACCTCTATCAAGCTGTTGTATTTTTTAATTCTGTTTGTGAAATATGATTTTTGTGAAGATACTCTCATTTGAAAAGCATTGTGTCTAACGCATTGTGAGCCCTAGAGAACATCAACAACAAGAGAAAGAGCTTGGACAAGAAAGATTTATCCTGGCCAGCATAGATATACAATTGGAGATATGGCATCCTTCAGACTACAGAAAGAATCTTCTTGTTGTCTTATACAGTAGAACCTCCCTGTAAAGGAATCTAATTGCAAAGCCAAAGTGTCCTTTGTAGAGAGGTGTCCTCTAGCACGAGTGTCCTTTCATGGAGGTTCAACTGTACATCTCCTAGACTGTTGCTAACCCTGCAAGAGCTTCTCCTAGACTTCCTATTATTGTGATCCCATTGTTGCCATAATCTACTGATTGTTGTGATCTAATGTATGCCAATAGTATATTGATGTATAGATTGTTGAATCTATGGGTAAAATAAATCAGCTTTGAGATGATTTGTTAATGCTTTATTGATAAGTGCATCAATCACCCATTTTTTTTAAATACACAATTAAAAACCCCTATAGATGTGCCATTTGTAGAATGATCACCCCCTTTAGAGAACACCTGCAAAATAAATAAATTACATAACTTGACCAAATCTCATGTTCTCTTTCATCTTCTTCTTTCTTATCTCTATTCTCTTTCATAAAAGTCCAGAGTCCTATATGAACTGTAGAACCTCTCTGTAAAGGACAACTAATCAAAGTGTCCTTTTAGGGAGAGGTGTCTTCTAACCTGAGAACAGCTAATTACAAATAACAACAAAAAGGCTTTTATTAGGGCCCATTGCCCTGTATGGATTCGCCATACAACAACAAAACAATACAGCAATTCCTCTCCCTTTCCCCTTGTGCACGTGAGCCTTTGTTTGAAAAGGGATTTATTTAGGCATCTGTTCTAAAACTTTCCTCACTACCTCTTTTGTGTATGAATCTATTTACAATTGATCTGTAGAAGTTATAGAGTTCTATTGCTATATTTTTCTTTTCCGAAATAGTTCTCAGCGTCTTCAGTGGGTTGCTAAATCTCCAGAAGGTGTTTTTAAGAGTTTTTTCTTTTTCTTCCCCTAAATATTGGCATTCCATGATATAGTGGGAGATTTCATCAGCTATCATATGAGAACAGCTAATTAGTAAAAATGGTCATTTTGGCAATGAAGACTGTACTTTGAAAAGAGGTGACTAAAGCAGAAGTGTTCTCTCATGGAGGTTCTATAGTATATTCTTCTAGAAAAATTCCAATGGATTTTTCAGACATAGAATTGGCTTAGCCCCTTTGCTAGCTAAACACATCTTTGGCAAACTCTAAAGATTTTTATTAGTGGCTATTTTACTCCATTAGTGTTCACTATACCGTGGTATTAGTGTAAATTTGTCAGAATCCACTATACTGTTGGTTTGTGTAAAGGTGCAGAAATCTGATAGTGTTAGAGAACACCAAACACAGAGTGCATATTAATTCCAAATTTGTATTAAGCTAATGATATTATTTAAATGATAAGGCACAATTTGGATTATAGATAATAAACACAAGTTGATAAGACCAAATCCAAATAAATAAATAAGTATTTTCTTGTTTTAAAGTGTAATTTTTGAATAAGACATAAAGAAGGGTACATTCATGTTAATTAAATGCTCGGAAGTTTCTATCATCAAAGAACTTATTTTCACAAGATTTTTTTCTGTTCATTTTAATATAGAGCATTAAATTATGGAAATATATAAATTTAGGGAGAGAAAACGCTATCATTAAGATATTGCCTTTTTCCTGTAAATCTTCTGTAATTATTTTATCTAAAAAATGTTGATACGTTGAAAATATTGAATTGTAGGTATAATAAACCAAAATTTAACTCCACTATAGCGTGGTATTAGTGTAAATTTATTTTTTCTCATTCAGCACTTTTGTCTGAAAATGGTAACAAAGCTCTGTTACCAAAACATCACACACTATTTATTTATTTAGATTTTGTCTTATTACCTTGTGTTTATAATCCAAATTGTGCCTTATGATCTTCAAAACGAAAATGTAATAGTAATAAAATAACAAAACAAGATGGTTAACAAGAGTATAGAGTACAATATGTTTAAAATTGGAGAGAGAGAGAGAGAAAGAAAAACAAAATGTATTTATTAATGTCGCAGACTAATAAGTTTTTGTAGCAATGGCCATGATCTTGGAATAATCATAGCTTAGATCACACTTGGGCAGACTGTTGGGGATAGGCAGGAGAATGCGTGTACCTGCGGGATTGCCGTTTTTGTCCAATAGGATCATGTTGTTGGAGTCTGTGCGGAGGACGCCATGTTTCTGTGGGGCCTTCAGTCCTACAACAACACCTTTCATCATCTGACCCTTAATGGCTACCAGGATCCTGTCTCCAAGGTAACCAATTCTTTGGTTACACTTGCGGTATACATGGATACACTTTGGTGGTTTCCCTTCCATCATAGCCTGCTTCCCTATGGCACTGTTGTCAATCACACGCATCCTGGTAGTCTTCTGGATTTGGTGGGTCACCGGCGTGGTGTGAACAGCCCTGCACACATCTGACGCTTTTACCATCATTCAAGTTTTATGTTTGATAAATAATAAAATGGAAATTGAAGAGGAGTATCATGTGTGAATTTTATTAGCAAGCTTTCGGACGTCCTTCTACAGGCTTTTATGATCTGGCTTTTACATTGAAAAAGCCTGTAGAAGGACGTCCGAAAGCTTGCTAATAAAATTCGCACAAGATATTCCTCTTCAATTTCCATTTTATTTTTCTATTTTAACTTGAAGAGTTTATTTTAGTCGATACTGCGTGGTTACCATCTTCAGACAAAAGTACTGAATGAGAAATTTTATTAAGGATGCTGTGGTAAAATTTCTCATTCTGTACTTTTGTTTGAAGATGGTAACAACAGTTACCGAAATGTCACACACTATTTATTTATATTTGGTCTTATTATACCTTGTGTTTATAATTTATAATCCAAAAATTGTGTGCATTCTCATGTTATTATTAAGATATGAAACAAACAAATATATTTATTCATAAGGCACAATTTATATTCTAGATTATAAACACAAGATAATAAGATGTTTTAAATAGTTACACTTGATTTATATCCTTGATAACAGTAACTATTTAAAACATGCTGTGATATATTTTCTCATTCAGTACATTTGTCTGATGATGGTAACAACACTCCTACAAAAATGTCACACTATAATCAAAAAATACAATATAACAGCGGTATGGTAGATTAAACTGGCGAAACTGCTGGGAGGGTTCACCACTAATGAGCCAGGCCCTCCCATTGATTTTTTCCATTGCAGTAAAGGCAGTAGAAATTATTTATTTTTAAAAAGAATCATAGGTCTCTATAATAGTTTCAAATTTTGATACACTATTTAATTGGTCATATACCTTGGTTTAAATATCTTAAAAAGGGTTATCCTGACCTTTTCCTTTTCTTACTTTTCAACTATCTTTATATAAGATAATCATTACTTTAACTCTTAAAACAATTCCATTGAATAATTAGAAGTGTCTTCTTCTTTCTTATCTCCACTCAATCATATTAGGGTATCAAGCTTGTAAAGCTTGAGATTTGACAACCATCATGACTGGGTGAAGTAGCATGCGTCTGCCTTTGTCATTAAGACTGGGAGCACTACTCATTGGCAGGTCGACTTAGCTCCAAAAGAAATGGCCGCCTCTGACATGAGGAACAGACGCCATGTGCAGCCGCTTCTAACATGGAGTACAAACGCTTCTCATCCTGTTTCCCTGGAGCCCTTACAGGGTACTATCAGCCGGGCCAGCTGAGCCCAGGTTTTTTAGTGAGCTTGTTACTGCTCCCCCTCCTCCTTTTTCATCCGGGCTTGGGACCAGCAAAGGCGGAGTTATTAGAAGTGTAAATTAGATCAATTAGTACATCTATATACAAATAAATAAACCTTAACAATAATTCTCCATGAAACATCTCCCTTCCATATTATCTGCTTTTGTATAGAGCGCTGTTGATTACTCTGTGAATTGGTTTATTTTAAAATTAATTCCTGATGAGGACACAATTTGGATTATAGATTACTAGCCGAATGACCCGGGCAACGCCCGTGTTTTAATTTAGACACGTGGACCTGTTGGATCATTAACGCCTGTGTTTTACCCGATTGAATGTTTTTATTCAAATACTATTTGTTACAATTATAAATTGGCGCCTTAAATAAATGCATATATTAGTTAATAACTATAGCCTATGTGCTTTATCTGTCTATGTACTGTTGGCTTCCGTAGGCGTCTCTTACTGGGAAAAAGAAAGAGAGGATTCCGTTTAGTTATTAACTAATATATGCATTTATTTAAGGAGCGACCCGCTCCAACACAATAGTTACAAAAAGCGAGTGGGGGGGGGGCAAAGTAAAAAAAAAGTGTCTCGCGCAGTGGCGGCGCCATCGTAGCGAACCAATAGGAGAGCGCCATTCCAAAAAAAAAGCAAACGGTGACAGAGATGAAGAACGCATGACGCTCGTAACTGTATATAGATTATAGATATAGATAGATATCTATAGATAGATAAAGATTATAACTACAAGAAAATAAGACCAAACCCGTTTCGATAACAATCGCTAAACGTTTCGGGCTGTTGGCCTTCATTAACATGGTGCAGACTGTACCTCTACAACCAAAGGTTTGGTTCCAGAGGCTTCCTGAGATATCAAGAAATAGGTATTTAAAGCCAAGTTTGTGTAAATATTCTTTTGTAATGCTTTCTCAAGTAATGTTATTATAGGAATGTTCAATTGTAATGGCATCAATATTTCTCAATTTTTTGTTAGTAAAACCTGTAGGAGTTTATATAAAACCTGGATCTGTAAAGAAAAAACATTTTTTTCTCGGAATATTTTTGAGATTGCTCTCTCTTTATTAATTTATTGCACAGTAAACTTAATTTACAAATTCTTGTTTCAACTTTTGTTGTTTTCATGCAAACTACAAGAATTTGTAAATTAAGTTTACTGTGCAATAAATTGATAAAGAGGGAGCAATTTCTCAAAATATTTTGAGAAATAATTGTTTTTTTTCTTTACAGATCCAGGCACGCCCTTTAATATATAAACATAATTGATGGATCGACTTTTGACTCAAATTGTAGAGGAATGTTTAAAGTTTTCAAATAAATATACATTTTGCTGATTTATTTTGTAAATTTTAAACTGTTTCTACTTTTTTACTGTTTTATTTATAATAAAAAAACATGTACTATAAATAATTTATATTTCCTATAACAGATATGTATATCTTTAATTAAGGCATATATTGGATCAAAATATCATTTATTTTACCACTATTTCAGTTGGCTGAACGCCAACCTTTATCAAGGTGTTATAACCTTGGCGTTGAAATATTGGCAAAATAAATGATATGTTGATCCAATATATGCCTTTTTAATTAAATATTTATTTATGGATTGCTCTATTTTTGAAAATATATGTATATGTACTGATCTATCACATTTCTATTTTATTTTTTTGTGATATTTTTTATTTATTTTTTTATTATAATAGGTTGGAAAATAAAGTAAATAATTAAATTATGAAAGGTCAAAATGGAATAGTTTGTTTGAGATGTGAGAAGCTGAAGTTTGAAGACAAATTCAAGATGTCATATTGTTGATGAAAACTTACAGAATCTCTAATACAAGAAAATAAGACCTAATCCAAATAATTTAATAGTGTGTGACGTTTTGATAACAGTGTTGTCACCATCATCAGACAAAAGAATAAATTATTCTTTTGAGTAAAATTAATCAGACCTCCAGGGAAAAGTGTCTTTTCAAAACATTTTTATTATAGCAAGGAGAAATTCTACCATGTTTTCTTCTGTAGAAGGGCGTCTCTAGCCTGAAAGCTAGAGAATAAAAATGTTTGGAAAAGACACTTTTCCCTGAAGGAATGATTAATTTTACTCAAAAGAATAAATTTATTCTTTTGTCTGATGATGGTGACAAAGCTGTTGCCGAAATGTCACACACTATTAATTTATTTGGATTAGGTTTTATTTTCTTGTATTATAATCTATAATCCAAATTGTGCTTTATCTTTCTTGAATCCCTATTGAATAGCTATTATCATAATTAAAATATTTAACAATTAAAAGTACTTAAAAACATTTTTTTAACAATTAAAAGTTTTAACAATATACAAATAACAATTCAAAATTTACAAAACACTAGCAATTAAAGTACTAATATACTTTAATTGCTAGTTATGTACATTTTTAATTGTTATTTGTTAATTATTAAAACTTTAATTGTTAAAAAATGTATTTAAGAAATATGTAATTTGAAACTCGTTAATTTGAATATCTTGATAATTTGAAATTGTTTCCCGGTCCCTTTAAAAATACTCGATAAGTTTAAATAAAATCATTATTAATTGGTCCCCTCGGTAATTTGAAGTTGAAGGAATAGTATCTTACCAAAAATGAACATTTGTGAATAACTGTACAAATGTTTAAAATAATAAATCACCAATTTTGATCAGTTTTTTTTTTGCTTATCCCTAGTACATGTGGTACAGGCCATGATAATCATGGTGGGTAGAAGTAGGCGACTGCTTTTACTGTAAGTGCACCACATGTCTACACATTTGAAAAGCAGTTCGACTTTGCACTTACAAATGTGCCAGAGCCCCATTTGGTTACTTGCACTCCCTGGTGGGATTGGATTTTTGCAAGAATCAGGGGACATTGGAGCATTTCTTTTAAACAGAAAAAAGTGCCCAATGCGGGAATCGAACCTGGGTCGTAGCAGTCAAAACCAACGGTTTAGACCATCCTTCCACCGACCCCCATAAAAAAACTCTTGTTTACTTGATTTTATTAATATGTAAGATTCTATCTGATAATTGAAAAATATGAGGGAAAATGTTGCCGGTGACTTTCTCAAGCCAGACCAGCCCGTGAACTAACTGAACAATGTTAGAGCTAAATATCCCACACAGAGTGGAGTCAGCAGTTTAACGGTGGAAGGCTGGGTAAACCGTTTGTTTTTCGACCACTAGGACCCGGGTTCGATTCCCGCATTGGGCACTTTTTTCTGTTTAAAAAAAAAAAAAAAAATGCTCCAATGGCCCCCGATTCTTGCAAAAGTCCAACCCCACCAGCGAGTGCAATTAACCAAACGGGGCTCTGGCATTTGTAAGTGCAAAGTCGAACTGCTTTTCACATGTGTAGATATGTGGTGTACTTACAGTAAAAGCAGTCGCTAACTATCCACCATGATAATCATGGCCTGTACCACGTGTACTAGGGATAAGCAAAAAAAAACATTTCAACTGGGCGACTAGCGGCCGTACTGAAAGGCTTCAATTTTTATAACACATGGACTATAGTCGCTTCTCCCACCTACAGACAAAATCTTCCAAATAACTACCGTCGCATTCCACGTGCTATTGTGCTATTAAAATAAATTCAAGAAAGAACAAGTGTCTCTCCATAAGTGAAATAAAACGTATGATTTCAACTGTGGAGGATGGACAATTAAAAAAAGATGTCGCTAAACAGTTTGGCATTTTATCATCAACATTGTTGAAGATTTAAAAGCAAAGATCGCATTAACTCACAATGTGAGTAGAAAAAGGTCACTGTGTGAATTTCCCAAGCTCTTGTTTGAGAAAGGGCAAGACCCGAAAGTTCCTAATAAATTTATTACTTTCAAAAATTGTGGTAAGTCATTTATTTAATCTGGTAGCAACATAGTATGTATATCCCAAAACTGCCAAAACTTCAAACTCTTGTTTAATTGATTTTTTCCCTTCCATCTCTCTTGGTTGTTTAAACTCTTGCTATTTTGAACTCTTGATAAATTTATATTTTTCTCTGGTCCCTTATGTTTCAAATTATCCAGAGTCTAATTTTGACCTATTTATAGTATTTAAAAATAAAAATACTTTTTTTTTATAATCGGCCTCGATATTAAAAGCATCTGGCTTTAATTACATACCTTATGTTATTCGCAACTCTAGAAATTGTTGAAGCATTTTTTAGTAAATTGTTCATGGTGCTATTAATCGAATTTATATTAAATTTTAAAATAAACTGGAGAAATTTTTTCACGCTCTGAAACCACACTGTTTACAAATAGTAACACTAGTAGGGTGTCAAAAGTTTAAAAAGAGTTAAATTTATTCTTAGAATAATATATGTGAAGGCAAATATATTTGAGAAATTATACTATTCATTTTTAAAATATTATTTTCTAAAAAAAATTATTGTTAAAGCTCTTGAATATATTCATAAATTAATTTTATTAATATTGAAAAATATTTATTAATGTATGCAAAATGGTTAAGCACTGTTAAAAAATATTTTATATATATAAATAATATAATATATATTTACTTAACTTCCCCAGTAAATAATATTTTAGAATAAATATTTTTTTTCTCGGATATTACTTCTTTTCTTTATAACTATATTTAACAAAAAAGTTGGTGGACGAGTGGGTAACACCCTCGATTCCCGACAGTCATGAACCGGGATTGAATCCCACGTTAAAATTTTGTTTAATATGTGAATAACCTTCACATATTATTCACTGTTTCAATTATCATGAACTAGGTTGCTCTTGTTGAGCGGTACCTATTAATGTGATTTTGAACCGATATAACTATATTTAATTTTATTTTTAATCATATTTATAATTTAAAATATTAAAATATTATTATTATACTGTATAATATTATTTTCTCTGTTTTAAAAAACTTAGCTTTAAGGGTATTTGGCGTTCTGCGGTCCAGGAACCTAAGTTATAAATATCTGTAGAATCATCTGAACGTCCACGAACCAGTAAGCCTCCTTTCAACCTTGAATTATTCAGCTAAAGGTCATTCCACAGAGGGTCACTAGGAAAATGACTGACATAGGTAATGTTGGGGCACGTTTTTGTAACCATACCCCAACAGAAGGCGTATGTATAATCAAATCAAATGGATACATGGCTTCCCTCCCACATAGACTTACAGACCACCTTTTTGCCCAGAAACCTAGACAATTGATGACACCAGACTTCCATGCCGAAAGCTGATGCCTGGTGAAGAAGACACCAGTGACATCCAGAGACATCCGCGCTGGAAGCTGTTGTTCCATATGTACATATATTCCCCTCACCAAAAATTTAGGTAAAGGTGACCAGAAAAAAAATGGAGAAGGAAGATTTCTAAAAGACTAAGCCTTATAAATATCCTTCCCGAAAAAAGGAAGCATCACATTACAGTCCAGGTAAAAGGGGCCTGGGTCGATTTTTAGCCAAGACGGGGGGCGATATATATACCGTCCCGAGAAAAGGGAGGATCGTATTACAGCCCATGTGGAGGAGGCCTGGGGTCTGATGAAATTTTACACTATTGCCGTGGCTGTTTCTCTCTTTATATTTTTTTTGTTTTGGTAATACTATATGTTCTATTTTGATGGGAGAGGCCTGGGGCGTCTGTGAAATCGTATACTGGAGCCGTTGGCCATTTTGATTGGTGTTTCTTTCGGCGAATGAAAATGCCAGCCAATAGAAACTTTGGCGCGGCCAGCGAATGAAAACGGAGAGAGACAAGAATAAAAGAGGGTTTCTTTGCCAAAAGGCAGATTGAATCGGAGTCGCTCAGTGAGAGGACAGTCTTCAGACGGGAGACCAGACCTTTGCCGGCACTTTCGAGAAAAGGTAAGCCATCTGTCATTATGACTTAGCGCCCCCCCCCCCCCTTTTTGTGTAGTAACCAACCTAGATTTCGCATGGGCCCTAAAGGGCTATAAAGTAACTTCAGGTCACCTCTATCTAAATTTTACTATGTAAATAGCATATCTCGTCAGTATAGACATGTTCCCAAATTTTAATTTATTTAAATAAATATCTAGAGAAATCTTCTTGTTTCCTCTCATACATATTTCATTCCTTTTGCTTTATGGTACTACCCCCCACACCTTAATTTCACAAATTGTACTAAATATAGAACTACCGACTCTGTTGGAATAGAGTTGTGTATTATATCTTTGCTGTGATATATTGACACAGCGACAGTTGCAATTTACGACTTTATTAGGGCTACTTTGAGGGTATCTATCTGTCAGGTTTTAGTAATGTTTGTACTTTTATGTGTTTCAGTGCGTTATTCCATCATATTTACCATTATACCATATTTTCTGATTCCTCGGGCTATTGTTACGCTGTTAGGAGGGTACGGCATGATGCAAACAGATTTGTATGTTTGACTATTGTTTGTGTTATTTGGGCTATAAAAATGCCTTAATATGAATCTATTTACAGTTGATCTGTAGAAATTATAGAGATCTGTTGCTATAATTTTCCTCTATGAAATAGCTCCCAGCGTCTTCAGTGGGTTGCTAAACCTCTAGAAGGAGTCTTTTATAGATTGCCCAATTTAATAACGATTTCATGGGTTGTCTGATGAAATTGTATACTAGTGTCGTGGCTGTTTCCATCTTTAGACCTTTGTTCTGACAATATTATATGCTCGATCCCTGCTTTAACTCAACTCTTAATCAATTACAGAGTTTCCCCCCCTTTTTTTTTTACTTTATTTATCCTGTTTGCACAAATTGCATTACATGTGATGATGTAAAGACATATGTCGATAGTGCATCATTGACAGCTGTGCTTCTATTATACAACATTAAGGTCTTGCTGCGGGTTATATACATGGGGTTGTTGGCCTAAATTGCTATATATATATATACTTAAGTAAGGAAACTTTAATAAGTCACATCGTGTATCCTCCCTTTTCATCTATCCAAACCGGGAACGCAACAGTAAGTCAAACGGCATGACTATGGAGAAACTCCATCCAATGCTTGCCCTGGTCGAATGGATTATAAATAAGGCAGAAGATATCATCTTCGATTTCTTCAAGTATCGATGCACGCCACATGAGACAACTGGTAAGACTTCTTCAGAGCTGTTTTTATGGCAGTCTCTTTGGACCAGATTGATGATAATACATCCAAGTATGGACAATAGGGTAAGGGAACGACAGGCCAGGCAGATGAGGTAAGACTGAGGAAAAGGCCAGGAGGAGTTGAGGTGGACGACCATATGTGGTGTAAAAATTTTAGAGGTGTCTGGATGGATCCCAGGAAGGATATTGGTTAGAAAGGGATCTAGTCTATGCAGTTTTGATAAATGGACAGGTGAAGGCCTACCACCGAAATCAAGATAAGAAGATGGAGGAATGGTGAAAGTGTAGAAGATGAGGCCAAAAAGGAAAGAGGAGGACCCAATATGGATGGCTCCTTAGAGTATGAACAGCTGGAGGGAGAGAGTCGCTTTAGGCAGAAACAGCTGGCCAGCCACAGGACCCAGGTGTGGAAATTGAAAGCAACCCATGGGAGTCTTCAAGTTCTTCAGACAGAGAGGCCTGGTCAGAAGAAAGGTCTCTGCCATGGAGAAACCCTCCCAAGGATCAGAGACCTCTTATAAGATATCCAATAGACTAGCGTTTAATTTTAGTTGTGCAATTTTGTTATAATTAGGTTTATTGCTTACATTAAAAATAATATTTTTAAGTCTTCTTGCTAGAATATATTGCTGAGATCATATCTGAAGTGAAGCGACATATGAGGACCATCATCAACTGTCCATAGATGGAGATCATATCTGAAGTGAAGCCACATATGTGGACCATCAGCTGGTCATATGTGGAGATCATATCTGAAGTGATACCACATATGAGGACCATCAACTGTCCATATGTGGAGATCATATTTGAAGTGAAGCCACATGAGGACCATCAACTGGCCATATGTGGAGATCATATTTGAAGTGAAGCCAGATGTGAAGACCATCAACTGGCCATATGTGGAGATCATATCTGAAGTGAAGCCAAATGAGGACCATCAACTGGCCATATGTGGAGATCATATCTGAAGTGAAGCCACATGAGGACCATCAACTGGCCATATGTGGAGATCATATCTGAAGTGAAGCCACATATGAGGACCATCAACTGGCCATATGTGGAGATCATATCTGAAGTGAAGCCATATGAGGACCATCAACTGGCCAAATGTGGAGATCATATCTGAAGTGAAGCCACATGAGGACCATCAACTGGCCATATGTGGAGATCATATCTGAAGTGAATCCATATGAGGACCTTCAACTGGCCATATGTGAAGATCATATCTGAAGTGAAGCCACATGAGGACCATCAACAGTCCATATGTGGAGATCATATCTGAAGTGAAGCCACATATGAGGACCATCAACTGGCCATATGTGGAGATCATATCTGAAGTGAAGCCACATGAAGACCATCAACTGGCCAAATGTGGAGATCATATCTGAAGTGAAGCCACATGAGGACCATCAACTGGCCATATGTGGAGATCATATCTGAAGTGAATCCATATGAGGACCTTCAACTGGCTATATGTGAAGATCATATCTGAAGTGAAGCCACATGAGGACCATCAACAGTCCATATGTGGAGATCATATCTGAAGTGAAGCCACATATGAGGACCATCAACTGGCCATATGTGGAGATCATATTTGAAGTGAAGCCACATGAGGACCATCAACTGACCATATGTGGAGATCATATCTGAAGTGAAGCCACATATGAGGACCATCAACTGGCCATATGTGGAGATCATATCTGAAGTGAAGCCACGAGGACCATCAACTGTCCATATGTGGAGATCATATCTGAAGTGAAGCCACATATGAGGACCATCAACTGGCCATATGTGGAGATTATATCTGAAGTGAATCCATATGAGGACCATCAACTGGCCAAATGTGGAGATCATATCTGAAGTGAAGCCACATGAGGACCATCAACTGGCCATATGTGGAGATCATATCTAAAGTGAATCCATATGAGGACCTTCAACTGGCCATATGTGAAGATCATATCTGAAGTGAAGCCACATGAGGACCATCATGAGTCCATATGTGGAGATCATATCTGAAGTGAAGCCACATATGAGGACCATCAACTGGCCATATGTGGAGATCATATCTGAAGTGAAGCCACATGAAGACCATCAACTGGCCATATGTGGAGATCATATCTGAAGTGAAGCCAAATGAGGACCATCAACTGGCCATATGTGGAGATCATATCTGAAGTGAAGCCACATGAGGACCATCAACTGGCCATATGTGGAGATTATATCTGAAGTGAAGCCACATGAGGACCATCAACTGTCCATATGTGGAGATCATATCTGAAGTGAAGCCACATGAGGACCATCAACTGGCCATATGTGGAGATTATATCTGAAGTGAAGCCACATGAGGACCATCAAGTGTTATTTTATGTTGAGATCATCAACCTGAAATAAAATTAGGAGCTGATCAATGTGACACTAAATAGAACAATGAAACTATATACAACAACAACAAAAAGCTTTATTAAGACAATTTAGTCTTATACGGATTCTCCAAGCACAGAAATGTAGGGTACATACAAGAATAACAGTAGTAACAACAACAAAAGTCCCTGTTATTACCTTTTGGTCTTATACAACTTCTCCACGTAGAAGAGGGTATATACAAGAACAATAGTTACAATAATTAGCAATGCTATTTACAATGTGTCAAGGGAGATAGTAAAAGGAAAGGGGTTGCTTGGGAACTAGAATATTAACATGGGTTGATGTTATTATATCTCTTGAGGAAAGATTACGCGACAATAAAGCTGGGATATCCAGCAGGTTAAGAAAGTCTCCAAGGTGGTTGGTGTGAATGTTTAGTTCACCGTATAAAATATATTCCAGTCCATTGTGTATCTTGATCGTAATATACGAGTATATATTCTCTAGTTGGAGTTTGTTAAGAGGTAGATACGTAAAAGTTATACAAGTCAGCAATGACTCTAAGTTTGGTTTCATTTTAAGTAACCGAAATCCAATTAGTTTTCTCTTCAACATTGTTCGGTGTGTGTTTATTTCTGTTATAAATGCCTACAATGATGTCTTCAAAGCTTCTTCCCTGACCCAAGGTTTTTCTAGCAAGTGATTGGTAAACCTGAAAATCCTCGATCTCGAGTTTTAGAACAAATTGGCACTAAGTTTCTGTTATAGCAAATATTTCAAACTGCTTTACATAATCAATGAAAGGGGAACGGAATTTATTCTAAAGAAACCATTGATATTCCAATACATAATTTTTACATAATTGTGACCAAGTTTTAATAGTTGTTCGATAAAGTAGTTTAGTTTTCCATTCCTATTAGCTATATGTGGTTGATGATGATATTTTCTTGCCTGTAAAAAGAGATATCATGTGATCCTTCCAGTTCATTTCTGTGTGTTTGCTATATCTCAGTTCCTTCTGAACTCATGATATTATCATTTATCACTTGGTAAACAGTACTTCCAACAATCAACCTGTTATCTCGAAGTTTAGATGATATTCCTTTAGCCAAGAGTTCTTTTCTTTTATTAATCAACAATCGACGTTGTTGTCTAACTTTTAAGGTGTAATCCTTATTTATGTAAATCCTTGATTCCTTAAGCTTGAATGCATTCCTGAATAATTTTATTCTGCCTTCATATTTGGGTAGTTCAACCAGTAGGGGTACACTCGGCCTTTTAGACAATCGATGACATTTAAGGATGTTAATATTCTCGGAGATTTTTTTTTGCATATTATCCGTAATTATATGTTTTTTTTTTTGCGAGAGATTCATCGCTTGTTTCATTTTCTTTTTTTTTCGACTCTGTAAAAAATTAAATTACTTTCTCTCATTTTCATCTCCGTGAATTCTATTCTTTTCTCAATTTCTTGGATCTTTTCAGAATTCTTCGAGACAGATTTTACCGTGTTTTCCATAGTATTCTCCAGTTGTTGTATGCATCGATTTAATTTCTCAACTCCTTGCTCTATAGAGAGTAACCTTGTCTCTAATTTCTCCCCCCAGTCATCCATTTTGTTCGAGAGTGCACCAATTAATTGTCGAATATCATCTTCCCTACATGACTCGAGCGTAATTTGCCTAGTGGGCCTAGGTCCCGGGTTTTGCTCTATGCCAGATATCAGTAATATGATCAAAATTATACATCTAAGATTTGGCCTTCTGTACTGAATCTGAATCTTGAATTTCAGATTCTTAGCATAACCCAGATCCGTTGCCAAACTATAATTTGCACAATTTTCAAACGAATCAAAATTTGCATAGTTAAAAGTTGAGTGAAGCTTGTTTCGCTGTAAATTTAAATAAATTATGATAAGAATGACAATTGGCCTCATATTATGAGGATATAAATTTACCAATATCACTTCAATCAAAACAAAAATAACTCTATTTTATAAAGTACGGCGATAAAGCATAAAAAATAAATTACCTAGCAGGAGCTGTCATTTCACGCAACCTTTCCGTTTGGCCACCTGGCGGAGAATTCCCAATGAAATTATATATTACTATAATAAGCCATCAGCCCTCTTGCCATATATGAAGATAATTATCCGAGTTGAAGCCATTGATAATTAAAATATTAACACCTAAACATCACTATTACTACTGTATTGACTCATCCATTGATGAGCTATACTCATTCCCGGCAAACACAATCAAAAGTCTCAAGCTTTACAAGCTTGATACATTAATATGTGGAGATAAGAAAGAAGAAGAAGACTATTACTATTACTCTATATACAACTGGTATTATAAATACTAAAAACTATTACTTAGGGTCAGATTTCTGGTGAAGTCTAGCCATTCATCTAGTCAGTAATAAAAATAAATCATTTTTTGATAAAGAAAGGCATTTAAAACAAAAGAGACTTATGTTTTTAAACAATTTTATTCTTTAAAAAACAACAAAAACAAAAGTTTTAGAAAGTTCTCTTTATACAGATGGTAGCTCCAAATAACTCTTTATCGGAGATTTCACCATCTTTGTTAATCATGTAAGGATATGGGGATTTTTTACGTCTAAGAATGATAAAAGGGCTATGATCCCTAATGCCATGGGTGGTGGAGAGCTGTTCGAGGGGGATTGTGGTCTCCTTGGTTTTAAAGATGAAGGGTCTGGTGATCATCTTTATGTGGGTTGCTCCCTTCAGTAGAATTATTGAATCAACATGGCGGGTAAGCATCCAGTGGGACAGGGTGAGGAAAAGTAAACCTGAAACACAGCACAGTACATATGGATTAATTATATGATAAGGCACAACTTGGATTATAGATTACAAACATAAGGTAATAAGCCTAAATCCAAATAAATAAATAGTGTGCGGCATTTCTGTAACAGGGTTGTTACCATCTTCAGACAAAAGTACTGAATGAGAAATTTTAACACAGCATGTTTTAAATAGTTACTGTTATCAAGTGTGTAAGTGTTTTCTTCTTATCTGCTATCTTGTTTACACACTTGATAACAGTAACTATTTAAAACATGCTGTGTTAAAATTTCTCATTCCGTACTTTTATCTGAAGATGGTAACAACGATTTTACCGAAAGGTCGCACACTATTTATTTATTTGGATTTAGTCTTATTACCTTGTGTTTAAAAACCTATATAGACGACAAGACGAAATAAAAGAAGAAGAGTTTCTTTAATAGATATATCGAAGCAAGCTTTCGGGCTAAAAACCCTTCTACAGGTGTGATTACAGTAACAAACGTGACATTATAATGGAGGTACAATGGCTAAAAAGAGAATATATACACATGACTATTTACATATTTGCAGAATAAAAACAACGCGGAACAAATGCAAATCCTCATTTACATAATTTATTCCGCAAATATGTAAATAGTCATGTGTATATATTCTCTTTTTAGCCATTGTACCTGCATTATAGTGTCACGTTTGTTACTGTAATCACGCCTGTAGAAGGGTTTTTAGCCCGAAAGCTTGCTTCGATATATGTCTATTAAAGAAACTCTTCTTTTATTCCGTCTTGTCATCTAAATCTTACCAAGAAGAATATTATAGTCGTTAAAAACCTATATGTTTTTAGGGGAAAAAAAAAAGTTTAAAAGTAGGGATTGTTTAAGAAATTGTGGTGGTGGGGGTGAGGAAGAGGGATATAATATTGTGACAAAATAATTGTATTCCAACTAATCATGTGTATCACATATCCCAAGTACCATGTACCACGTACCACAGTACCCAAGGCCATGATAATCATAGGGATAGTTGGCGAATGATATCACTGTAAGTTCACTACATTCCTATAACATGTAGAAAGCAGTTTAACTTTTACACTTACAAGTGAATTATAATGCATTAGCGCGCCATCTGTTATCAAAATTCAAAACTATTATAGACGTGTATGATTCTTTTTTAAAAATAAACAATTCTATTGCCCTCTCATTGCAGTAAGGACAGTAGAAATTGTTTATTTTTAAAAAAGAATCATACGTGTCTATAATAGTTTTGAATTTTGATATATATTGTGTTACATTTTGGTAAGAACGTTGTTACAGAAATGTCACACACTATTTATTTATTTAGATTTGGTTTTATTACCTCAGTTAGATGATATTGTAACATAGTATTTATTCATTTTATTATTTTTTATTAACAGAGTGGTCATTTTTATTTTTATATCTTGCGACTCTGTAAATTTCCCTCGTGGCTTATCTTTTTTGTTTACCATTCTTAGTTTGTCCTTGCCTGAAATAAATTTTGTTTCCTCCTGAAGTTTTTGTCTTCCCTAATTTTCCACGTGGCAATATCATTACAACTCATTCCCTGTTAGTGGACATTTTTCTAGTATACTCAAATATATAATTAAAATATTTTTTTAAATAAAAAAACTGTTGTTAATATGTTTTCATTAATAGTCTGAGAAATGATACCATTGAAGCTTTTTATTAGTGATTTTTTTTCAGAACTTTTCATGATTATTATTATTTATTAATCAATCAACCAGGCACCGCGATATTGAAATATTTGTTCTTATTACAGAGGAAACAAAACAACAACAAAAAAGTGGGTAGACTAGTGGGTAACATCCTCGATTCCCGACAGTCATGAACCGGGATTGAATTCCGCGTTAACATTTTATTTAATATGTGAAGAACCTTCACATTCATTGTTACAATTATCATAAACTAAGTTGTTCTTGTTGAGCGGTACCTAATAAATTGATTTTGAACCGGACAACAAACAAATT
>CP092868.1:43771677-43857261 GCA_030710605.1 Cordylochernes scorpioides | reverse complement strand
ACAACTTTATATTTTATAATTTGTTCTTCTATTTTAAAAAATATGACCAATTATATTCTTGTTTTTATTTCAATAGAATTAAAGGAATCGCAACATTATTACCAATTTGTTTTGTGCGCTTTTAGTGTAAGGATTTTAAAAGTATTTCTATAAATTTTAAAAATGGTTAAAATGATATTAATATGATTTCTATAAAAACGTAACCGTTCCATTTTTCTTAATATTTAAAAAATTAGAAACTGTCTATCAATTTTGGTACCTTCTTTATCTATCTTTATCCCTTAAGATGTCAAAGAGCAAAATTTTGTTGAAATATACATTTTAACGGCCAGAGTGAAAACGTGATGCCTATTATATTATTCCATGCTTTTTTCAATAATATTACCAATTTTCAAGTAACCAAACTTAACCAAACACATCCATTTATATACCAGTTTTAGGTTTTTAATATAATAATAAGAATAAATAGAAATATAGGGCATTTAGCTCAATAGTTTATAATAACATATATTAATTTTTTTAAAAACACTACTTCTAACATAAGTTTAAATTTAGTAATGATTCAACACATTAATTTCATGGAATAAAATTAATAAAATGAAGGCATAGTTCATTTTAATGAAATAACAGAAATGAATAGATACCCACATTATTTAAGAAATGGTCCAGAAATTTGTTTAGATGCTTACGATGGTAACTTAAATGGGGTTAAAAGGATAATAAAAAATGGCGCAGAAATTAATGCTTGCGACCAGTTGGGAAATTCAGCTTTAATTTTAGCAACCATAAAAAGACATCTGAATATAATAAAGAAATTGTTAAAATGTGGTGCTAACATTAACCAACAAAATAATGATGGATTTACAGCATTATTGTTTGCTTCCCATTTAGGTCATGCTGAGATAGTAAGCTATTTAATAGAATCTGGGGCCGACATCAACCTTAATGATAAGAATGGTGGTTCAGCATTTTATTTTGCATTTTCCAAAGAAAATTATGACATTGCTACTTATTTATTTGAAGTTGGTTCCAATGTGAACCAGAATGGTGAATATTATCCTATTATTTATACGGCTGTACACTGTAATCACTCGTGTACACTTGTAAACTGCACAAGAAATGTTGAATGGTTGATTCGAAATGGTGCTGATGTTAATGCTATAGGAGAAAATAATGAAACTCCATTGCAACTTGCATCAAGAATGGGTCAACTTGAAGTAGTCAAATTACTAATTGAAGCTGGTGCTAATATAAATCAAGCTGATAAAAATGGGAAAACACCTTTAATTGAAGCTATATCTGGTAGTTTTATTCATATTGTACCGGAACTACTTAGATCTGGAGCTGAAGTTAATTGTGAAAAAAATAAAAAATCTCCACTTCACTATGCTGCAGAATCTGGCTGTCTATCTGGAATAAAGTTATTAATCAATTATGGTGCTGATATTAATTGCCTTAATGAAAATGGGGAAACTCCATTACACCAAGCTGCTGTTATAAAGGATGCTGCAAAATGTGTGTACTTATTGCTAGAAGCAGGAGCTGATGTCAGATTGGAGAACAACCATTGTCAAACTGCTCTTGAGCTTGCCATTGAAGGTGATTGTAAGGAGACAATAGCTGCACTCCTTTCTTCAGCCATCTTAACAAGTAGAAAAATCCAAAAGTCACCTTATATTTGTCAAGACAAAGTGCTCTCACAAATCTGGGATGAATGCATGACAGAACTGAGGGAAATGGAAAGATGCCCCATTAGTGATACCAGTACCATTTTGCTCAGACAGTTCTTGCAAGAATTGGATCAGAACAAACTGGCAGGATACCTTAACACCATGGATTTTACAAGAGATTGGAATCAAGATTTCCCCTACTACGCCAGATACATTGAAGTACAAATCCAGAGAGGGAAAGAGAGGGAAAAACTACTCCATAAAGCTCACATTTTGATGAAACATAGTGATTTTGAACTCTTGCTTCCTGAAATCAACTCTGAAATTACCAAGTACCTAACAAATTCTGATTTGGATAAATTAATACAGACTGCTCTTACCTATCACAAATGGCAGAAATCTGGCATGGCCACTGCTGGCTCTGATGTAGGATTTCCCATATTTGCACGATTGTTTTCCAGTTGCTCTTACTTCATAAGCTTTAATTTAACAAGAAAATAAGACCTAATATATTGTCGCGTATATCAGCCTGAAAAATACCTACAACTTCCTCCAATAGATGGCGCTTTGGCCTATTTCTGGTCTGAGACTAGGATGGGAATTGCCGACTGCTGTGGTCCTGTTTCCTGGGGCAAATGAATGTAAATATCTGTTGATATTGGCCCTGGGATGTAAACTAGTGTAGATAACCATTGATTAATATTAGAGTTTTTATGTAATGTGGTTTAAAGATGACAATAAAGAAGAAGAGGAGTGTAAGAAGTCTTGGTGCCGGTTGCTGTTGTGACTCTCTCGCTAACATCATAGTAGCTACTCTTCTGGTAAGTCTCTCGTGTCCCCCCACCAGTGGTAAGGCCGAGAGATACTGCCAGAGGAAAGGAGATCCACCTGAGTGGTGGTTCTCGGAGATCCTTGGGTCATCTGCAGAGGTAGAGCAATGGAGCCTGGGTAGGTGATACACAATGGAGGAAGCGGCATCGTCGCGAAGAATCAGAGGGGACACGCGCGACAATATATTATACAACTCTGTTACCGAAACATCACACACTATTAATTTATTTGGATTAGGTCTTATTTTCTTGTATCTATAATCCAAATTGTTCTATATCAAGCTTTGATGTTTTTATTTTTCATATTTTTGGTGATCAAAAGGAGGATTCTAATGTATGTACAATGTAACCTTGTTAATTCGGCACCCTATAATTTGACATTTGCGATAATTCAACCACGTTTTTCATTTACTGATCTCCAGCCTATCAAATAACGAACGTTAATTCGATCAAAAGATAATCGACACTATCAATAATTCAACCGATTTTAAAAATAAAATTTTGACACATTAGATAATTCCTACTTGAATATAAATTTATTGCTGAAAATAAAATACAAATGTGAGCATAGTCAGAATATGCCTTTTTTTTATTTTAATACAGACACCTGACCTTTTTTTATTATTATATTTTTAAAATTATTTTTTTCACATGTTCAGTGTATTTACGCAAGTTTGGCCATAAATACCCATTTCTTGATTTCTCAAGAAGCCTCTGGGACCAAAATATTTTTTGTCGTAGAGGTACAGCTTGCACCATGCTGTCAAACCGCTGTGTAACATGTTGTGTAACCGCGTTGGTGGATGGCTTTTCTTGATTTATAAAGAAAATTGGTTGGCCAAATATCAGGGGACAGGCTAAATCAACGTTTATTTGATTTCTGTTCCACTAGATGGCGTTCTGCCATCTAAAAAACACTCATGTTAGTGGTCAGGATAAGCCTAATTTGTTTTTAATATAAGTACAATATATAATATAGGTACAAGATAATATACAAGATCAAATCCAAATAAATAGTGTTTGACGTTCTGGTAATATCATTGTTACCATCTTCAGACAAAGTACTGAATGAGAAATTACACAACAGCAGGTTTTAAATAGTTACTGTTATCAAGTGTATAAACAAGATAGCAGATAAGAAGAAAATGCTGTGGTATAATTTATCATTCAGTACTTTTGTTTGAAGATGGTAACAATGCTGTTACCCAAACGTCACACACTATTAGTGTATTTGGATTAGGTCTTATTTTCTTGTAGCTATAATCTATAATTCAAATTGTGTTTTATCATTACTACCAAATACATTTCCCTAGCATGTTGATACAAGCAGAAAATCATCAAAGATATTAACTATTTAAGAGACTCTTGAACTAACCATTCTCCCAAATATCTTGTTTCCTCTTTCTTATCTCAGCCATCATGACTGGGTGAAGTAGGATGTCTTTGTCATTAAGACTGGGAGCACTACTCAGTGGCGGGCCCGACTTAGCTCCAAAAGAAATGGCCGCCTCTGACAGGAGGAACCAATGCCATGTACAGCCACTCCTAACAGTGTACAAATGCTGCTCATCCTGTATCCCTGGATCAGGAGCCCTTACAGGGTACTATCAGCTGAGCCCAGGTTTTCAGGGAACTTGTTACTGCTCCCCCTCCTTCTGTCTCATCTGGGCTTGTGACAGGCAAAGGCGGAGTTTCTTGTTTCCTGGGATAAAGACAAAAAAGTTATTCCCTCTTATCTCTCACTCTCTGTTCTTTACAGACAATATGCTTCTATTGACATTTTTCTTTTATGCCTGAAGTAGTTATATCATTGTGTATCATAGTACCAATCATTCAATCTGACGTCAAAGCCTCTCTACCTCTATCAACCTGTTGTTTTTTTGATTATTTTTGTGAAATATGATTTGTGTGAAGATACTCTCATTTAAAAATCATTGTGTGTAACGAGTGAGCTCTTAGAGAACATCAACAACAAAAGAAAGAGCTTGGACAAAAAAGATTCATCCTGGCCAGTAGAGATATACAATTGGAGATATGGCATCCTTCAGACTACAGAAAGAATCTTCTCCTTGTCTTATGCAGTAGAAACTCCCTGTAAAGGACACCTAATTGCAAAGCCAAAGTGTCCTCTTACCAGAGAGTTGCTTAATAGTAACAATGGTTATTTTGCAAATGAAAACTGTGCTTTGTAGAGAGGTGTCCTCTAGCATGAATGTCCTCTCAAGGATGTTCTAGTGTATATCTCCTAGGCTGTTGCTAACCCTGCAAGAGCTTCTCCTAGACTTCCTATTCTTGTGATCCCATTGTTGCCATTATCTACTGATTGTTGTGATCTAATGTTTGCCAATAGTATATTGATGTATAGATTGTTAAATCTGTGGAAAAAATAAATCAGCTTTGAGATGACTTGTTAATGCTTTATTGATAAGTGCATCAATCACCCATTTTTTAAAATACACCATTAAAAACCTCTATAGATGTGCCATTTGTAGAATGACCACCCCCTTTAGAGAACACCTGCAAAATAATAAATTGCCTAACTTAACCAAGCTTTGTGTCCTCTTTCAGGAAATTCCAGTCTTATATGTACAGTAGAACCTCTCTGTAAAGGACACCTACTTACAGAGTCAAAGTGTCCTTTTAGGGAGAGGTGGCTTCTTACCTGAGGACAGCTAATTAGTAAAAATGGTCATTTTGACAATGAAAATTGTTCTTTGAAAAGAGGTGACTCAAGCAGAAGTGTTCTCTCATGGAGGTTATACTGTATATTCTTCTAGAAAATTTCCAATTGATTTTTTAGACAAAGAATTGGCTTAGCCACGCCTAGCCAAGCCAATCTTTGACAAAATATTGTTGCAGAGATAAATAAAGCAAGGGCAAATTTGGGAATAATTAATTTATTATAAAGGGTATTTACCTTTTAGTTCTCCAATAAAATTATATGCAAGAGGTATTTATAGGGAGAGAGATAACAACTTATCCCAAGGTAAAGATAATATTAATGAGTGTCATCAGCCACCGAAGCGTCCCGTTTTCCTTTTTTGCCGATAAGATTCCGAGAACCCCTCACACCTGTGGTCCCCCCCCCCCCCCCCGGAGTCCAGGGATGATTGACAGGTGTCCCATGGGGCTTCTTGTGACCAAAGTTGCAGAGCTACTTGACAATCTAAAGATTTTCATTATTCTTGTGTGGATCTTATGAAACCAAACCCTGGACTGACAAGGGCCATAAGCCTGAAACTAGAGTCTCCAGGTGGATGCCTTGAATTTGCCATTACTGTTATTGTGGCTTTGAAGCTGTTCCAAATCTGATACTTTTAGAGATGGTTGAGAGTTTTTACATCACATTTGCTGGAAGCAGTGACCTTTATACAGAATGTATCAGGCAATTTGGGAATAACCACAAAGGAATTTTAACTGAAGTTAATTGAAAGGGTACAATTTGGATTAGAGCTACAAAGTAATAAGACCAAATCTAACTAAATTAATACTGGGTGACATTTCGGTAACGTTTTTATTCTTTTGGCTGATGATGGTAAAAACGCTGTTGCCGAAATATCACACACTACTATTTTAATTGGATTTGGCTTTATACCTTGTAGTTCTGATATTTATTGCACGTAAAAATGAGAAAAATTTAAATAAATTTGTTACAGTTGATAAAAAGATAGTTTTATATATAAATTATTAAATGTAGTTTCCATTATTAGCTACAACAGTCTCAAGGATGGTCTAAACCATTGGTTTTCAACCATATTTTTCTGATTAAATGGCCCCTGATTCTTGCAAAAGTCCAACCCCACTAACAAGTGCAAGTAACCAAATGGGGCTCAAGTTAACTTGTAAGTGCAAAAGCCAAACTGCTTTTCACATGTGTAGACAGATGGTGCACTTACAGTAGAAGCAGTTGCCAACTTCTACCCACCATGATTTTCAAGGCCTGAACTAGTGTACTAAGGATAATAAAAAATTAAAATGCAGAACAACAGTTCATGTGTAAATTGCCATTATTTGTGCACTACCTCAGATTTCAAGATAATTATAAGGCAATAACACGTCATCTATATATAATAAATGTAATCATCAAGACACAATTGTTTCTTTTTCAAATAAGACAAACCTCTACTGTGATAAGGCACAATTTGAATTATAAACACAAGGTAATAAGACAAAATACAAATAAATAAATAGTGTGTGATGTTTTGGTAATAACGCTGTTACCGAAACATCACACACTATTTATTTATTTGGATTTGGTCTTATTACCTTGTGTTTATAAACTTCTACTGTCTTTACTGCGATGAAAATTATTGGGAGGGCTTGACTCAGTGGCGAACCCTCCCAATTTAATCCACCAGACCATTTCTCAGAGCTCTAATACTGATCATTATGCTTATATATGCTTCATTGAAGGGTGGGGTCTTATATATGGTATTTAAACAAACTATGGACATAGGCTTTTATGGCGAGAGCTCATCTATAGCCATTGCTACTCTGTGTAACATTCCAACAATAACAACCCCGGAAAATCCATTCACCTGCTATAAGAATTATGTTATTATCATATTAAGTAAAAATGTCAGACTTCCACAGGGAGAAGTTTCTTTTCAAAATCTTTATTCTCTAGCTTTCGCGGGCACGAACGCTCTTCTACAGGAGAAAACAATAATTCGCCAATAAAACACAAGTTAAAAATAATCAAATACTACTTTACATAATTAATTATATTTTAACTCTCGTGTTCTATTGGGAAATATTGTATCGTGTTTTCTCCTGTAAAAGGGCATTCGTGCCTGAAAGTTAGAGATTAAAGATTAAACAAACTTCTCCCTAGAACCCTGGTATTTTTACTTAATATTGCTACAAGGGAATATTCTATTGAAATGTTATTACATTTTATAAAAACATTTACAATATTCCAATTAGTATTTTGATCGTGAGGATATCAAGCCGGCAATGAGAGAGGAGAATCTGTATAAGACTGGTGTCTTAATAAAGGCTTTGTGTGTGTATTTTGATATTTAATAACCCCAACTCACACTTTTTACACCTGCACTACTGTACTTAAGTAGTATCTCCTATCTATTTCTCACATATGGGTAAAAAGACTTGCTAGAACCTTCAGTAACTGCTTAGATGATTATATAGCTTGTCCCACATCTTCTTCCTAGAATTCTCTCTTAGAATGTTCTCTGAGCTTACCTCTCCAAAACCCAATCTTTTATGTGACTTTCGTCATTTCTCCTTCTTCCCTAATTCAAATCACTCTTTCATTAATCCGAAGTCAGAAATAGTTACCTGGTTTCTTACTGGACACAACTGTATTCAAATCTTCACCCTTATATTTTGGAAATTTTAAGTAACCCACTGTTTTAAGGCTCCTGAGACAGTTGAACGCGTCTTCTTTAATTGCAACAAACTGAAAAAAATCAAGATAAATCTATTTTTGAAAAACTCCTTAAAAATTCATCTATAAATCCAACTCCCTTCATTTCCTATGCAATTCCAAGCATATCCGGATTACAGTTGTTATTTCTTAAAATTTTAAAAAAGGTTTTGCTCAGTAAATGTGTGCCGTTTTAAGCCCAATTCCTCCTTATCATAGTCTTAGTCTTGGCCTGAATATCAACTCTCACCCGTTAAGCGTAGAAAATGCTAAAATAATATCGCCCTCTCTTATACACAAAGTTGTACCCTTTATCATTTAGATCGGATTCAAACAATAACTTTGACCTTTATTAAAGACACACGAGATAAGCAAATGTGAACAAATTTTCTTCTGTCTTCTTCAAAAAACAGACAACCAGAGATATCAAAAACTCTACTTCTTTAAGTTTTGCCTATGAATGTACTTTTCTTCAAAGCTGCCCTTCGTTTTTTTTTTTTTGTTAAAACCAGTGGTTTCTCGCTCATAATCTATTGGCGTATTATTATATTATAATATATGGTAAATTAGTATATTATAATAGAGAGTGAAGGTGTTTATTTATATGAAATGGGGATCAAATGAAACTCAGTATTGGCTGTAATTGGACATATCGCACAAGTGTCAATCTCACCTTCTATAAGTCCTATTGAATTTGAAAAAAAAAATGAAAAGATATTTTAATTTTCAAATACAGTAGAACTTTTCTTTAAAGGACAGCACCTAGTTGCAAATCCAAAGTGTCCTTTAGTAATAGTTGTTCTCTTACCAGAGAGCTTTTTAATAGAAAAAATGGTGAACATGATTATGAAAATGTCTTTTGTAGAGAGGTGTCCTCTAGCGAGAGTTCTCTCACTTAGGTTCTATTGTACATACTTATTTTTAATTCACATTTTGAAATGGTATATTTTATGCGCATATAGTAGAACCTATCTGGAAAGAACACATAGTTTCAGAGCTAAAGTGCCCTTTAGAGAGAGATTTCCTCTTACCAAATTTCTGCTAATTAGTAAAAATGATATTTATTGCTATTAAAACTGTAGATAGGTGTCCTCTCATAGAGGTTCTACTGTAATTGAATAACAGTTTCCACGTGTGCGCACCAACGTGTTGACATCTCTTCAACAAAAGATATGTTGATAAAATGAGGAAGGATTGATTTTAAAATTCTAGATACATCGGTGAGTAAATCTTTTTATTATCTTTTCGACAAAAATCCTTTGTCCACAAAAATTTTGTGCAAAATTTGAAATGTCGCGTAAGAACGCTCTTGCAACCTTAGAATAATTTTTAACGCCTCGCCAAATTTTTTAAATTTTATTTGCTCCTGACGAGAATAAAATATTTTTTGTCGAAGAGATAATAAAATGATTTACTGGCCGAAGTATCTTTAATTTTAAGAATTATGAATGCTGGCCAGGCAACCTCTATTTTCATGATTAAAATTAAAATCGGTGGAATTAAGATATTTGTGAAGTAGTAGGAAAACTTACTGCACATAGTAATATCCATAGTCCAGAGTGTGTTGTAAAATCAGACACTGCTTGCGAAACTCTATCTTGACTTTGGACATGTTGAATAAGTTCCACAGCGCCATGGATCATGAGATCTTGTTACTTGTTATTGAACTTGTTATTTTACCAAGAATTGATTTACAATTCGCCTTTCTTTTTCTTTTTGTCACATCATTGATGATCAATGTACTTCTCCTTGATGAACAGGTTCTTAGTGCAAACTCGATAATCTAAGCTTTTTGAAGTAAGATTCGACGACTATCATGATCACTTCTCCTTTTAAACATAATATTGAATAAATTAGTTTTAATAACTCAGCCGGAACAACAATTATCATAGAGGTGCTAGGTTACAAACATTTCTTCTGCAGGGTACCAGTCTCTGACATCCGCATTTCTCATCATCTCTCTATTCCCCACACAGCATGTGTTGGCAAGCTATCCATTGCTTTGCTTATGGAGAATTTTAAAACTATGTAAAAGGTTTTTAACTTCCTTTTTACCAACTTATTCATAACTGAATATATACAGAGAATATACTTCTGAAATAATTTTGTATTTAAAACTTTTATTTTGTGTGTATGAAATATCATTAGCAACTAATCATTAATCTATCATTGCAGTAAGGGCAGTAGAAAATTGTTTAATTTTAAAAAGAATCATACGAACTTTAAAATAGTTTCAATTTCTTATAACCGACGGCGCGCTGGACATCGAGCCTGGGGGAGAAGTCAGTCTGGTAACATCGAAATCTGCGGTGAGGAGAAGAAGGCGGCGAATTACCTCAGGGGCGTGTGGATGATCCTGCAAGGCGGTGCCAGGAGAAACTGACATCGGAGCGGCCTACAAGCCGGTATATTCCAAGCTGCACGTGTACAGTGTGGAGCGGAACTCTTCACAAGACGACATCCACGGCGCCAAGGATTCTTCGGACGGGGAGGCTGAAGGCAAGTCCCACTGTTGTATTCCATCTGTTAAGTGAGATATCATAAAGCGTTAACTTTAGCTGCATCCCTTTGAACTCACGTGTGTATCTTTGTGGCATACTGAGTAGACAAAGAACAGACGAGGGTAAAGTGAAAGGTTTTCGGCTGACAATGAAAGGCTTTGATTTTCAGTTTAAAAAAAAAACATTTTCTACATAATCTCCCTTTGTTAAGAATCGAGAGCATTTCATATATTTTTTAGGTATAATGGAAGAAGAAAATTATAAACATAATTATGCCCTGCTTTGGGCGTCATTGTTAAGATCGTGATGATTTTTATACTTTTAATAACTATTTCCAGATCTCTACATGTCCAAATGTTAGGGCACCAGTGGCTGCAGAAAAGCAGACCACAAATTTATTCATCTATGGCACACCTAGACACCTAAAGCTGTGCCGGCTAGCAATTAATGTTAAAAAGGGAAATTAACCAATCAATATTTTGGCTAAACATATTTTATTTATTCTAATAAAATAAATTTTCAATGTACTACAAATATAGATAAAACAAAGAAAAAATACTTGAATAATATCACGCGCATATAAGATTTCATGGAAAAGGATAAAAAAAAAACTATATAAGTCTAAAATTGGGAGGAGTTTAATATACATATAAATGTAAACACACAAAAAAGGCCTATTATGCCATTATCCCCAGATTATCCCCACCTACCTTGACATCGAGCCACCCATGTCCACGATTCGAAAAAAGGGGCAGCCAAGGCCGCAGCCAGCGGCCTCCGCCCTCCGCAACTCCAAGTCTTTTTTGCTTCTCAGGAAAAAAATCAAATTTTTGTTAAGAAAAAAATGTAAAAAATCCGAATGTCAACTCAAAAAAATGTAAATATCCAAGGATGTAAAAATCCCCGCTTCTTTTTTTTCCAGTGTTACTGAACTCACCCCCCAAGGCTATCATCCCTCTTTCTCTATGAAAATAAAAAATAAAAAAAGGCATCTTAAAAAAATGATAAAAATAAATAAAATATAAAATTATTAAAGAAATATATTCACAAAAAAAATAAAAAATACAAAAATATTGAATTAAAAATAATTTTAAAAATATAAATATTATTGTTGATTCTGGGCATCTTGGGGTCAGCTTGGGAAAGGTTCAGGGCTCGTGGTGGAGCTGGTGCTCTGCATGAAGATGGTGGAGTCAGGTCAAGCACCATAGGTCGGTGGCTTGACTACAGGGAAGGGGTGTCTGAGTCCATCTTGGACTGGCTTGTGGTCAAGTCAGCCACCATCGGACATGTGGCTCGACCACCAGGAAGGGGTGTCTGAGTCCCATCTCAGACTAGCTTGATGTTGGTGGGGCCAGGTCATCCACTACAGGTCAGGTGACTTGACCACCAGGAAGGGGTGTCTGAGTCCATCTCAAGGGGATCTCGGTCTCTGGCTCGGTGCTGCCAAGGCTAAAGGTAGCTTCAGGCTCCATCTCGACACCTCACAATCACCAGAGGTTTGTGGCTTATATGGACAAAGGTGGGATATGGTTAGGTTAGGTGGGGTTCTGGGTTACTTTGGCATATTAAGGTCACGAGGTGTCCCAACACCTTGACTTCAATGCATTTGTTCCAGCGTTTTTCCAATATCAGTATCCCTTCCCGGAAATGAGAGTCTGGAAGACTGTTAAAACTATAGCCCTCTCTACTTCTTCATTGTATGCAAAGCGCTTTCCAGGGACAATTTTTTAGGTGTGGGAAGAGTGGATGTCTAAATCAGGAAAATAGGGGGAATGGCCGAGAAAATCATACCTCAAATCACGCATTTTCCCAATTGCCAACACACTTTTGTGAGCATGTGTGTTGTCCTGGTAAAAGAGAATTTTTCCATCCTCAAACCCCAGGCCTCTTCTCTCGAATTTTAAATCCAGCTAGTCGAGAAGGTTAGAGTAATATTCACCTGTAATAGTTCTACTTTTTCCAAGGTAATCTAATTAACAGGATCCCTTTGGCGTTCCAAAATACACCTGACATGACCTTTCCGGAAGATGCGATCGACTTCGCTTTCTTTGGCGCTGAACTACTGATTCCACCCACTGCTTCGACTGCTGTTTGATTTCTGGCGTGTGGTGGACCTGTCTCATGCATGGTGACAAATCGCCGCACAAAATCGGTAGGATCCCTCTTGAATGGGCCCAAACACTGCTGTGAATGTCGTTTGCGCATTTGCTTTTGATCTGCATTCAGCAAATGCGGCAACGACCTTGCGCAGAGGTTTCTCATCCCTAATTTTTCCAATACTCCCATACGCTGTTCTGTTCTTGCAAGTCATCACCCTGACTGCCCGCCGAATGTTAGAGCGCCCACGCCTGGCAGCCCTACCCATCGCCCAGTTGCCTAGAAGGTGGGAGGAACATATAAACCTGCCCATCAACATTGGCTGGCCGTCGCTCCAGTACTGCGCCTGCGCCCTTCTCCTGGCACAACGTGGACGTGGCAATGAGGCTAGTTCTGCAGGCCTTGCCACATCCAGCCCACCCAGCATCAGTCCAACAGCCCTGCGTCGCCTGTCGGTCCAACGACCTGTCGCTGGTACTGGTCCTGCCGCTACATCAGGCCTCTCATTCAGGAGGCCTTCACCATCATCCAGCAGCTCCCTGGCCTTCAGGGCTGAGTCTTTAGGCGAGGCCTGGATGATGACGCCCTGGCCATCCTGGCGTCTGCCAAGATGCGCATCAATAAGTACTTCCTCCGCGTGGAACAGAGGAGTGTTCAAGAAGACCCCCTCCTTGTCTGGAGGAGGTGTAAATATATACAACTATATAAATGGTTGGCGTTCAGCCAACTTAAATATTGGTAAATAAATAATATTTTGATTCAATATATGCCTTTACAATTATACAACTATAGATATTTCCCTACATTTTATCTACCCTTTTTTTTATTATTATACATTATTATATTTCTTTAAAAATTAAAAATCCATCCAAAACGAAGAAATTAATAACTGCAAGATATACATTTTCCACCTTTGTTAAAGGGGTTAAATTTATTTAATAAAATTGAATTACACTAACAAATATTGGCGAGTTAAAAATATTACTTCAAATTATTGAGGAATTATAAATTTTTATTTTTATTTCATTAATATTTTTTATACTTTACGAATTTAATTTTATATCCTTAAATCACGCCCACTTGACAACTTTATATTTTATAATTTGTTCTTCTATTTTAAAAAATATGACCAATTATATTCTTGTTTTTATTTCAATAGAATTAAAGGAATCGCAACATTATTACCAATTTGTTTTGTGCGCTTTTAGTGTAAGGATTTTAAAAGTATTTCTATAAATTTAAAAAATGGTTAAAATGATATTAATATGATTTCTATAAAAACGTAACCGTTCCATTTTTCTTAATATTTAAAAAAATAGAAACTGTCAATCAATTTTGGTACCTTCTTTATCTTTATCCCTTAAGATGTCAAAGAGCAAAATTTTGTTGAAATATACATTTTAACAGCCAGAGTGAAAACGTGATGCCTATTATATTATTCCATGCTTTTGTCAATAATATTACCAATTTTCAAGTAACCAAACTTAACCAAACACATCCATTTATATACCAGTTTTAGGTTTTTAATATAATAATAAGAATAAATAGAAATATAGGGCATTTAGCTCAATAATTTATAATAACATATATTAACTTTAAAAAAAACACTACTTCTAACATAAGTTTAAATTTTGCCACGATTCAACACATTAATTTCATAGAATAAAATTAATAAAATGAAGTTATAGTTCATTTTAATTAAATAACAGAAATGAATAGATACCCATCTTATTTAAGAAATGGTCCAGAAATTTGTTTAGATGCTTATGATGGTAACTTAAAAGGGGTTAAAAGGTTAATAAAAAATGGCGCAGAAATTAATGCTTGCGACCAGATGGGAAATTCAGCTTTAATTTTAGCAACCATATACAGTCATCTGAATATAATAAAGGAATTGTTAAAATGTGGTGCTAACATTAACCAACAAAATAATGAGGGATTTACAGCATTATTGTTAGCTTCCCGTTTAGGTCATGCTAAGATAGTAAGTCATTTAATAGAATCTGGGGCCGACGTCAACCTTAATGATAAGTATGGTGGTTCAGCATTTTACTTTGCATATTCCCACAAACATTATGATATTGCTAATTGTTTATTGGAAGTTGGTGCCAATGTAAACCAGAATGGTGAATATTCACCTATTATTTATAAGGCTGTTGTAAACTGCACAAGAAATGTTGAATGGTTGATTCAAAATGGTGCTGATGTTAATGCTATAGGAGATAATGATGAAACTCCATTGCAACTTGTATCAAGAAAGGGCCAACTTGAAGTAGTCAAATTACTAATTGAAGCAGGTGCTAATATCAATCAAGCTGATAAAGATGGGAAAACACCTTTAATTGAAGCTATATCTGGTGGTTATATTCATATTGTACCGGAACTACTTAGATCTGGAGCTGAAGTTAATATTTGTGAAAAAAATAAAAAATCTCCACTTCACTATGCTGCAGAATCTGGCTGTCTATCTGGAATAAAGTTATTAATCAATTATGGTGCTGATATTAATTGCCTTAATGAAAATGGGGAAACTCCATTACACCAAGCTGCTGTTATAAAGGACTCGGCAAAATGTGTGTATTTATTGCTGGAAGCAGGAGCTGATGTGAGATTGGAGAACAACCATTGTCAAACTGCTCTAGAGCTTGCCATCGAAGGTGATTGTAAGGAGACAATAGCTGCTCTCCTTCCCTCAGCCTTCTTAACAACTAGAAAAATCCAGAAGTCACCTTATATTTGCCAAGACAAAGTGCTCTCACAGATCTGGGATGAATGCATGACAGAACTGGGGGAAATGGAAAGATGCCCCATTAGTGATACCAGTACCATCTTGCTCAGACAGTTCTTGCAAGAAATGGATCAGAACAAGCTGGCAGGATATCTTAACACCATGGATTTTACAAGAGACTGGAATCAAGATTTCCCCTACTCTGCCAGATACATTGCAGAGCAAATCCAGAAAGGGAAAGAGAGGGAAAACCTACTTCATAAAGTTCACATTTTGATGAAACATAGTGACTTTGAACTCTTGCTTCCTGAAATCAACTCTGAAATTACCAGGTACCTAACAAATTCTGATTTGGATAAATTAATACAGATTGCTCTTACTTATAACTGAATAGTCATTTATTATCTAAGGTTGATTTCCTTGTTGAAGGCCCGCCCTCAGCACCTCTGCATTTACAAAATGGCAGAAATCTGGCTTGGCCACTGCTGGCTCTGATGTAGGATTTCCCATATTTGCACTATTGTCTTTCAGTTGCTCTTACTTCATAAGCTTTAATGTTACAAGAAAATAAGACCTAATCCAAATAAATTGTGTGTGACATTTTGGTAATAGCATTGTTACCATCAAACAAAAGATTGTCGCATATATGAGCCTGAAAAACACCTACAACCTCCTCCAATAGATGGCGTTTTGGCCTGTTTCTGTTCTGTGACTAGTGTGGGAATTGCCGACTGCTGTGGTCCTGTTTCCTGGGGCAAATGACTATAAATATCCGTTGATATTGGCCCTGGGATATAAGCTAGTGTAAATACCTGTTGATTAATATTCGAGTTCTTATGTAATGGGGTTTAAAGATGACAATAAAGAAGAAGAGGAGTGTTAGAAGTCTTGTTGCAGGTTGCTGTTGTGTCTCTCTTGCCAACACCACAGTCGCTACTCTTCTGGTAAGTCTCTCATGTCCCCGTGTAAGGCCGAGAGATACTGCCAGAGGAAAGGAGATCCACTTGAGTGGTGGTTCTCAGAGAGTCTTTGGGTGGTCTGCAGGGTAGAACTGCAGAAGAGAGCAACGGAGCCTGGGTAGGTGATACACGACGTAGGAAGCGGTGTTGTCACGAAGAACGGGAGGGGTCACGCAACGCTGCGCTATATTACACAACGCTGTTACCGAAACATCATACATTATTAATTTATTTGGATTAGGTCTCATTACCTTCTATCTATAATCCAAATTGTGCTTTATCAAGCTTTGATGTTTTTATTTTTCATATTTTTGGTGATGAAGAGGATTCTAATGTATGTACAGTGTAACCTTGTTAATTCCACACCCTATAATTTGATACTTGCGATAAGTCAACCATGTTTTCATTTCCCGACCTGCGGCCCCATCAAATAACAAACATTAATTCGACCAAAAGATAATTCAACACTATCAATAATTTATCCGATTTTAAAAATCAAATTTTGACACATTAGATAATTCATAAACTCCGCCTTTGCCGGTCCCAAGCCCGGATGAAAAAGGAGGAGGGGGAGCAGTAACAAGCTCGGTAAAAAACCTGGGTTCAGCTGGCCCGGCTGATAGTACCCTGTAAGGGCTCCTAATCCAGGGATACAGGATGAGCAGCGTCTGTACTCCATGTTAGGAGCGGCTGCACATGGCGTCTGTTCCTCATTTCAGAGGCGGCCATTTTTTTTTTTAGCTAAGTCGGCCTGCCACTGAGTAGTGCTCCCAGTCTTAATGACAAAGGCAGACGCATTTTACTTCACCCAGTGTGGAGATAAGAAAGAAGAAGAAGATAATTCATTGTACTCCATGTTAGGAGCATCTAAACATGCCATCTGTTCCTCATGTCAGAGGCGGCCATTTCTTTTGGAGCTAAGTCAGCCTGCCACTGAGTAGTGCTCCCAGTCTTAATGACAAAGGCAGACACATTCTACTTCACCCAGACCCTAATATGATTGAGTGGAGATAAGAAAGAAGAAGATAATTCTTGTCTAAATAGAAATTTAGTGCTGAAAATAAAATACAAATGTGAGCTAGTCAGGATATGCCTTTCTTTTTATTTTAATACAGACACCTGACCATTTCTATTATTTTATTTTTAAATGATTTTTTCAGATGTTCAGCATATTTAGGCAAGTTTGGCCTTAAATACCTATTTCTTGATTTCTCAAGAATCCTCTGGGACCAAAATATTTTTTTTTTGTTGTAGAGGTACAGCCTGCACCATGCTGACAAAGAGGGCAAAAGCCCTAACCGCGTTGGTGGATAGCTTTTCTTGACTTATAAAGAAAATAGGTTGGCCAAATATATCAGGGAACAGGCTAAATCAATGTTTAGTGGATGATTTCTGTTCCACTAGATGGCGCTCTGCCATCTAAAAAACACTCGTGTTAGTGGTCAGGATAAGCTTAATTTGTTTTTAATATAAGTACAATATATAATATAGTTACAAGGTAATATACAAGATCAAATCCAAATAATAGTGTTTGACGTTCTGGTAGCAGCATTGTTACCATCTTCAGACAAAGTACTGAATGAGAAATTACACCACAGCAGGTTTTAAATAGTTATAAATAGTATAAACAAGATAGCAGATAAGAAGAAAATGCTGTGGTATAATTATCATTCAGTACTTTTGTTTGAAGATGGTAACAATGCTGTTACCCAAACGTCACACACTATTAGTGTATTTGGATTAGGTCTTATTTTCTTGTAGCTATAATCTATAATCCAAATTGTGTTTTATCATTACTACCAAATAAATTTCCCTAGAATAGATATGTTGATACAAGTAGAAAATAATCAAAGATATTAACTAGTCAAGAGACTTGAACTAACCATTCTTCCAAATATCTTGTTTCCTCCTCTTCTTTCTTATCTCAGCCATCATGACTGAGTGAAGTAGGATGTCTTTGTCATTAAGACTGGGAGCACTACTCAGTAGCAGACCAACTTAGCTCCAATATAAATTAGCCGCCTCTAATATAAGGAACAGACACCATGTGCAGCCGCTCCTAACAAGGAGTACAAACGCTGCTCATCCTGTATCCCTGGATCAGGATCCCTTACAGGGTGCTATCAGCCGGGCCAGCTGAGCCCAAGTTTTTTTAGCGAGCTTGTTACTGCTCCCACTCCCTCTGTTTCATCCAGGCTTGTGACTGGCAAAGACGAGTTTCTTGTTTCCTGGGATAAAGAAGAAAAGAAAAAGTTGTTCCATCTTATATCTCACTCTCTGCTCTTTACAGATGCTTCTATTGACATTTTTATTTTATGCCTGAAGTAGTTATGTCTTTGTGTATCATAGTACAAATTATTCAATCTGGTGTCAAAGCCTCTCTACCTCTATCAAGCTGTTGTATTTTTTAATTGTTTGTGAAATATGATTTTTGTGAAGATACTCTCATTTGAAAATCATTGTGTCTAACAAGTGAGCCCCTAGAGAACATCAACAACAAAAGAAAGAGCTTGGACAAGAAAGATTTATCCTGGCCAGCAGAGATATACAATTGGAGATATGGCATCCTTCAGACTACAGAAAGAATCTTCTTGTTGTCTTATACAGTAGAACCTCCCTGAAAAGGACATCTAATTGCAAAGCCAAAGTGTCCTTTAGGGAGAGGTGTCCTCTTACCAGAGAGTTGTTTAATAGTTACAATGTTAATTTTGCAATTGAAAACTGTCCTTTGTAGAGAGGTGTCCTCTAGCACGAGTGTCCTTTCATGGAGGTTCTACTGTACATCTCCTAGGCTATTGCTAACCCTGCAAGAGCTTTCCTAGTTTTCCTATTCTTGTGGTCCCATTGTTTGCCATAATCTACCTATTGTTGTGATGTTTGCCAATAGTATATTGATGTATAGATTGTTGAATCTGTGGAAAAAAATAAATCGGCTATTCTTGAGATTTGACTCATAAATATTTTTTTGATAAGTATATCAATCACCCATTTTTTAAATACACAATTAAAAACCCCTATAGATGTGCCATTTGTAGAATGACCACCCCCTTGAGAGGACACCTGCAAAAATAAATAAATTACATAACTTGACCAAATCTCATGTTCTCTTTCACCTTCTTCTTCTTTCTTATCTCGATTCTCTTTCATAAAAGTCCAGAGTCCTATATGAACTGTAGCACCTCTCTGTAAAGGACAACTAATCAAAGGGTTCTTTTAGGGAGAGGTGTCTTCTAACCTGAGAACAGCTAATTACAAACAACAACAAAAAGGTTTTTATTAGTGCCCATTGTCCTGTATGGATTCGCCATACAACAACAAAACAATACAGCAATTCCTCTCCCTTTCCCCTTGTGCACGTGAGCCTTTGTTTGAAAAGGGATTTATTTAGGCATCTGTTCTAAAACTTTCCTCACTACCTCTTTTGTGTATGAATCTATTTACAATTGATCTGTAGAAGTTATAGAGTTCTATTGCTATATTTTTCTTTTCCGAAATAGTTCTCAGCGTCTTCAGTGGGTTGCTAAATCTCCAGAAGGTGTTTTTAAGAGTTTTTTCTCTTTCTTCCCCTAAATATTGGCATTCCATGATATAGTGGGAGATTTCATCAGCTATCATATGAGAACAGCTAATTAGTAAAAATGGTCATTTTGGCAATGAAGACTGTACTTTGAAAAGAGGTGACTAAAGCAGAAGTGTTCTCTCATGGAGGTTCTATAGTATATTCTTCTAGAAAAATTCCAATGGATTTTTCAGACATAGAATTGGCTTAGCCCCTTTTCTAGCTAAACACATCTTTGGTAAACTCTAAAGATTTTTATTAGTGGCTATTTTACTCCATTAGTGTTCACTATACCGTGGTATTAGTGTAAATTTGTCAGAATCCACTATACTGTTGGTTTGTGTAAAGGTGCAGAAATCTGATAGTGTTAGAGAACGCCAAACACAGAGTGCATATTAATTCCAAATTTGTATTAAGCTAATGATATTATTTAAATGATAAGGAACAATTTGGATTATCAACATATATAGTCACGACCGTCATGGGTTCTGTCACGGATGCGCGCGCATCATCATTATGATCATTATCATTATCTAATGATAATAATAATAATTATTATTATTATTATATTATTATTATTATCCATCAACATATATTATATATATAGTCACGACCGTCATGGGCGGCCGGTTCTATCACGGATGCGCGCGCACAGGGAGGTCACGTGCTCGCCGGCAGCCAACGGGCGCGCGCCGCCGGCATTACGTCATAGATTATAAACACAAGGTAATAAGGCCAAATAAAAAAAATAGTGCGTGATAAGGCACAATTTGGATTATCTACTTATATAATTGCCTTATTCTCTCTGTGTGAAGTTCACGGATAGATTTTGGTCAGAATGGATAAAATAAAAAAGTGTCAAGGGATGGGAATCGAACCCACGACCTTCCGCTTACCGGGCAGATGCCATGACCATTAGGCTACCCTGGACATATTTTTCCGTTCACATTTTTATTTTTATATTTTCAAGACACACACAGTTTGGGGCGGGACGTTTCACAAGAGAGACATCCACGGCGCCAATTTATAATTGTAACGAATAGTATTTTAATTAAAACATTTTTAAAATATATACGCACTCGGGTAAAACCCGGGCGTTGCCCGGGCCATTCGTCTAGTAGATAATAAACACAAGTTGATAAGACCAAATCCAAATAAATAAATAAGTATTTTCTTGTTTTAAAGTGTAATTTTTTAATAAGACATAAAGAAGGGTACATTCATGTTAATTAAATGCTCGGAAGTTTCTATCATCAAAGAACTTATTTTCACAAGATTTTTTTCTGTTCATTTTAATATAGAGCATTAAATTATGGAAATATATAAATTTAGGGAGAGAAAACGCTATCATTAAGATATTGCCTTTTTCCTGTAAATCTTCTGTAATTATTTTATCTAAAAAATATTGAATTGTAGGTATAATAAACCAAAAATTAACTCCATTAGGGTTCACTATAGTGTGGTATTAGTGTAAATTTATTTTTTCTCATTCAGCACTTTTGTCTGAAAATGGTAACAAAGCTCTGTTACCGAAACATCACACACTATTTATTTATTTAGATTTGGTCTTATTACCTTGTGTTTATAATCCAAATTGTGCCTTATGATCTTCAAAACGAAAATGTAATAATAATAAAATAACAAAACAAGATGGTTAACAAGAGTATAGAGTACAATATGTTTAAAATTGGAGAGAGAGAGAGAAAGAAAAACAAAATGTATTTATTAATGTCGCAGACTAATAAGTTTTTGTAGCAATGGCCATGATCTTGGAATAATCATAGCTTAGATCACACTTGGGCAGACTGTTGGGGATAGGCAGGAGAATGCGAGTACCTGCAGGATTGCCGTTTTTGTCCAATAGGATCATGTTGTTGGAGTCTGTGCGGAGGACGCCATGTTTCTGTGGGGCCTTCAGTCCAACAACAACACCTTTCATCATCTGACCTTTAATGGCTACCAGGATCCTGTCTCCGAGGTAACCAATTCTTTGGTTACACTTGCGGTATACATGGATACACTTTGGTGGTTTCCCTTCCATCATAGCCTGCTTCCCTATGGCGCTGTTGTCAATCACACGCATCCTGGTAGTCTTCTGGATTTGGTGGGTCACCGGCGTGGTGTGAATACCCCTGCACACATCTGACGCTTTTACCATCATTCAAGTTTTATGTTTGATAAATAGAAAAATGGAAATTGAAGAGGAGTATCTTGTGCGAATTTTATTAGCAAGCTTTCGGACGTCCTTCTACAGGCTTTTATGATCTGGCTTTTACATTGAAAAAGCCTGTAGAAGGACCCATGAGTCCAAAAGCTTGCTAATAAAATTTGCACAAGATACTCCTCTTCAATTTCCATTTTATTTTTCTATTTTAATTCGAAGAGTTTATTTTAGTCGATATTTGATAAATGTTATATCTTCGATGGCATGTGGGACCTAGGAGTGGCAAGTAGGTGACATAAGATGATAGCTCCGCTAAATTCTGCCTTTGCCGGTCCAAAGCCTGGATGAAAAAGGAGGAGGAGGAGCAGTAACAAGCTCACTAAAAAACCTGGGCTCAGCTGGCCCGGCTGATAGTACCCTGTAAGGGCTCCTAATTCAGGGATACAGGATGAGCAGCATTTGTACTCCATGTTAGGAGCGGCTGCACATGGCGTTTATTCCTCATGTCAGAGGCAGCAATTTCCTTTGGAACTAAGTCGGCCTGCCACTGAGTAGTGTTCCCAGTCTTAATGACAAAGGCAGACACATTCTACTTTACTCAGTCCTGATACACTAATATGATTGAGTGGAGATATGTAGAAGAGAAGTCTCACTTATACACAATAATGATAATGATAAATATCTAAATAACAAGTCAATGACAACAATACTCTGTTGTCAATACACAATAGTTATTATTAATACAAGGTATATAATAAAACCAAATCCAAATAAATAGTGTGTGATGTTTTGGTAACAACATTGTTACCATCAGATAAATGATAAGGCACAATTTGGATTATAGATTATAAACACAAGGTAATAAGACCAAATCAATAAATAGTGTGTGACGTTTCGGTAACGGCGTTGTTACCATCTTCAGACAAAAGTACTGAATGAGAAATTTTATTAAGGATGCTGTGGTAAAATTTCTCATTCTGTACTTTTGTTTGAAGATGGTAACAACGCTGTTACCAAAATGTCGCACACTATTTATTTATTTAGATTTGGTCTTATTATACCTTGTGTTTATAATTTATAAACCAAATTGTGTGCTTTATCATGTTATTATTAAGATATGAAACAAACAAATATATTTATTCATAAGGCACAATTTATATTCTAGATTATAAACACAAGATAATAAGATGTTTTAAATAGTTACACTTGATTTATATCCTTGATAACAGTAACTATTTAAAACATGCTGTGATATATTTTCTCATTCAGTACTTTTGTCTGATGATGGTAACAACACTCCTACAAAAATGTCACACTATAATAAAAAAATACAATATAACAGCGGTATGGTAGATTAAACTGGCGAAACTGCTGGGAAGGTTCACCACTAATGAGCCAGGCTCTCCCATTGATTTTTTCCATTGCAGTAAAGGCAGTAGAAATTGTTTATTTTTAAAAAGAATCATAGGTCTCTATAATAGTTTCAAATTTTGATACACTATTTATTTGGTCATATACCTTGGTTTAAGTATCTTTAAAAGGGTTATCCTGACCTTTTCCTTTTCTTACTTTTCAACTATCTTTATATAAGATAATCATTTCTCTTAAAACAATTCCATTGAATAATTAGAAGTGTCTTCTTCTTTCTTATCTCCACTCAATCATATTAGGGTATCAAGCTTGTAAAGCTTGAGACTTGACAACCATCATGACTGGGTGAAGTAGCATGCATCTGCCTTTGTCATTAAGACTGGGAGCACTATTCAGTGGCAGGCCGACTTAGCTCCAAAAGAAATGGCCGCCTATGACATGAGGAACAGACGCCATGTGCAGCCGCTTCTAACATGGAGTACAAACGCTTCTCATCCTGTATCCCTGGAGCCCTTACAGGGTACTATCAGCCGGGCCAGCTGAGCCCAGGTTTTTTAGTGAGCTTGTAACTGCTCCCCCTCCTCCTTTTTCATCCGGGCTTGGGCCCAGCAAAGGCGGAGTTATTAAAAGTGTAAATTAGATAAATTAGTACATCTATATACAAATAAATAAACCTTGACAATAATTCTCCATGAAACATCTCCCTTCCATATTATCTGCTTTTGTATAGAGCGCTTTTGATTACTCTGTGAATTACTGTTTATTTAAAATTAATTCCTGATGAGGACACAATTTGGATTATAGATTACTAGCCGAATGACCCGGGCAATGCCCGTGTTTTAATTTAGACACGTGGACCTGTTGGATCATTAACGCCTGTATTTTACCCGATTGAATGTTTTTATTCAAATACTATTTGTTACAATTATAAATTGGCGCCTTAAATAAATGCATATGTTAGTTAATAACTATAGCCTATGTGCTTTATCTGTCTATGTACTGTTGGCTTCCGTAGGCGTCTCTTACTGGGAAAAAGAAAGAGAGGATTCTCTTTAGTTATTAACTAATATATGCATTTATTTAAGGAGCGACCCGCTCCAACACAATAGTTACAAAAACCAAAAAGCGAGTGGGGGGGGGGGCAAAGTAAAAAAAAAGTGTCTCGCGCAGTGGCGGCGCCATCGTAGCGAACCAATAGGAGAGCGCCATTCCAAAAAATAGCAAACGGTGACAGAGATGAAGAACGCATGACGCTCGTAACTGTATATAGATTATAGATATAGATAGATATAGATTATAACTACAAGAAAATAAGACCAAACCTGTTTCGATTACAATCGCTAAACGTTTCGGGCTGTTGGCCTTCATTAACATGGTGCAGACTGTACCTCTACAACCAAAAGTTTGGTCCTGGAGGCTTCTTGAGATATCAAGAAATAGGTATTTATGGCCAAGTTTGTGTAAAATTTTTTTTGTAATGCTTTCTCAAGTAATGTTATTATAGGAATGTTCTCAATTGTAATGGCATCAATATTTCTCAAATTTTTTTGTTAGTAAAACCTGTAGAGGAGTTTATATAAAACCTGGATCTGTAAAGAAAAAAAACAACAACAATTTTTCTCAGAATATTTCGAGAGATTGTTCCCTCTTTATTAATTTATTGCACAGTTAAACTTAATTTACAAATTCTTGTTTCAACTTTTGTTGTTTTCATGTGATCTCTACAAGAATTGGTAAATTAAGAGTTTACTGTGCAATAAATTGATAAAGAGAGGGAGCAATCTCTCGAAATATTTTGAGAAAAAAAATTTTTTTTTTTTTCTTTACAGATCCAGGTACGCCCTTTTATATAAACATAATTGATGGATCACCTTTTGACTCAAATTGTAGAGGAATGTTTAAAGCTTGAAAGCTTTCAAATAAATATTGTTGATTTATTTTGTAAATTTTAAACTATTCTCTACTTCATGTTTTATTTATAATAAAAACATGTACTATAAATAATTTATAGATGTCTTTATAGTTTGCTGAAGAGCATTGCTCGAAGCAAATATTTGAATGTAATTCTACTGTCCTATAAGCTTATGTCCATAGTTTACTTGAAAATCATTTCTAAGATTCCATCCTTCAGTGTAGCATATAAAAGCAGAATGATCCAATACAGTATTAGAGCTCTGAGAAGTGGTCTGGTGGATTAAATTGGCGAAACCGCTGTGAGGGTTCACCACTGATGAGCCAAGCCCTCCCAATATATTTTTTTATCGCAGTAAGGACAGTAGAAGTTTGTTTTATGTATAAAAGAAACATTCGTGCTTTTAAATCCTTTTATTTTATATGTATAGATGGTGCGTTATTGCTTTGTGTTAATAAATAATTTATATTTCCTATAACAGATATGTACATCTTTAAATAAAAAGGCATATATTGGATCAAAATATCATTTATTTTACCACTATTTCAGTTGGTTGAACGCCAACCTTTATCAAGGTGTTATAACCTTGGCGTTGCCGTTGAAATATTGGCAAAATAAATGATATGTTGATCCAATATATGCCTTTTAATTAAAGATTTATTTATGGATTGCTCTATTTTCGAAAAGATATGTATATGTACTGATCTATCACATTTTTATTTTATTTTTTGTGATATTTTTAAAATTATTATAATAGGTTGTAAAATAAAGTAAATGATTAAAATTATGAAAGGTCAAAATGGAATAGTTTGTTTGAGATGTGAGAAGCTGAAATTTGAAGACATATTCAAGATGTCATATTGTTGATGAAAACTTCAGAATCTCTAATACAAGAAATAAGACCTAATCCAAATAAATTAATAGTGTGTGACATTTCGGCAACAGCATTGTCACCATCATCAGACAAAAGAATAAGTTTATTCTTTTGAGTAAAATTAATCATTCCTCCAGGGAAAAATGTCTTTTTCAAAACATTTTTATTCTCTAGCTTTAGGGCATTGACACATTTCTACAGGTTTTCTCCTGTAGAAGGATGTCCATGCCCGAAAGCTAGAGAATAAAAATGTTTTGAAAAGACATTTTTCCCTGGAGAATGATTAATTTTACTCAAAAGAATAAACTTATTCTTTTGTCTGATGATGGTAACAAAGCTGTTGCCGAAATGTCACACACTATTAAATTATTTGGATTAGGTCTTATTTTCTTGTATTATAATCTATAATCCAAATTGTGCTTTATCATTCCAGAATCCCTATTAAATGGCTATAATCATATAAAATATTTAACAATTAAAAGTACTTAAATACATTTTTTTAACAATTAAAGTTTTAACAATATACAAATAACAATTCAAAATTTACAAAACACTAGCAATTAAAGTACTAATATACTTTAATTGCTAGTTATGTAAATTTTTAATTGTTATTTGTTAATTATTAAAACTTTAATTGGTAAAAAATGTATTTAAGAAATATGTAATTTGAAACTCGTTAATTTGAATATCTTGATAATTTGAAATTGTTTCCCGGTCCCTTTAAAATACTTCTTCTTTCTTATCTCTACAGGCCATGATAATCATGGTGGGTAGTTAGCGACTGCTTTTACTGTAAGCGCACCACATGTCTACACATGTGAAAAGCAGTTCGACTTTGCACTTACAAATGCCAGAGCCCCGTTTGGTTACTTGCACTCGCTGGTGGGGTTGGACTTTAAAATACTCAATAAGTTGAATAAAATCAATATTAATTGGTCCCCTCGGTAATTTGAAGTTGAAGGAATAGTATCTTACCAAAAATGAACATTTGTGAATAACTGTACAAATGTTTAAAATAATAAATCACGAATTTTGATAATACTCTTGGTTATTTGATTTATTAATATGCAAGATTCTATCTGAAAATTGAAATATGTGGGAAAAAGTTGCTGGCAATTTTCTCAAACTTGTCTGCCTGTGAACTAACTAAACAAAGTTAGAGCTAAATTTCCCAAGCAGAGTGGAGTCAGCAGTTTTACATTTCAACTGGGCGACTAGCGGCTGTATTGAAAGGATTCAATTTTTATAGCACGTGGACTATAGTCACTTCTTGCACCTACAGACAAAATCTTCCAAATAACTACCGTCGTGTTCCGCACCCAAAGGTGAGTTCTTTTAATGTTTTGATTTGTGTTATTCAAATAAATTCAAGAAAGAACAAGTGTTTTTCAATAAGTGAAAAAGGGCGTATGATTTAAACTGTGGAAGATGGCCAATTAAAAAAAGATATCGCTAAACAGTTTGGCATTTTATCATTGAAATTATCGATGATTTTGAAAAACAAAGATCGCAATAACTCACAATGTGAGTAGAAAAAGGTCACTGGGTGAATTTCCCACACTCTTGTTTGAGAAAGGGCAAGACCCGAAAGTTCCAATAAATTTATTACTTTCAAAAATTGTGGTAAGTCACTTATTTAATCTGGTAGCAACATAGTATGTATATCTCGAAACTACCAAAACTTCAAACTCTTGTTTAATTGATTTTTTCCCTTCCATCTCTCTTGGTTGTTTAAACTCTTGCTATTTTGAACTCTTGATAAATTGATATTTTTCTCTGGTCCCTTATGTTTCAAATTATCCAGAGTATAATTTTGACATTTTATATATATATATATATAATATATATTTATTTATAGTATTTAAAAATAAAAATACTTTTTTTTTATAATCGGCCTCGATATTAAAAGCATCTGGCTTTAATTACATACCTTATGTTATTCGCAACTCTAGAAATTGTTGAAGCATTTTTTAGTAAATTGTTCATGGTGCTATTAATCGAATTTATATTAAATTTTAAAATAAACTGGAGAAATTTTTTCACGCTCTGAAGCCACACTGTTTACAAATAGTAACACTAGTAGGGTGTCAAAAGTTTAAAAAGAGTTAAATTTATTCTTAGAATAATATATGTGAAGGCAAATATATTTGAGAAATTATACTATTCATTTTTAAAATATTATTTTCTAAAAAATTTATTGTTAAAGCTCTTGAATATATTCATAAATTCATTTTATTAATATTGAAAATATTTATTAATGTATGCAAAATGGTTAAGCACTGTTAAAAATATTTAATATATATAAATAATATAATATATATTTACTTAACTTCCCCAGTAAATAATATTTTAGAATAAATATTTTTTCTCGGATATTACTTCTTTTCTTTATAACTATATTTAACAAAAAAGTTGGTGGACGAGTGGGTAACACCCTCGATTCCCGACAGTCATGAACCGGGATTGAATCCCACGTTAAAATTTTGTTTAATATGTAAATAACCTTCACATATTATTCACTGTTTCAATTATCATGAACTAGGTTGCTCTTGTTGAGCGGTACCTATTAATGTGATTTTGAACCGATATAACTATATTTAATTTTATTTTTAATCATATTTATAATTAAAAATATTAAAATATTATTATTATAATGTATAATATTATTTTCTCTATTTTAAAAAACTTAGCGTTTAGGGTATTTGGCGTTCTGCGGTCCAGGAACCTAAGTTTAAATATCTGTAGAATCATCTGAACGTCCATGAACCAGTAAGCCTCCTTTCAACCTTTAATTATTCAGCTAAAGGTCATTCCACAGAGGGTCACTAGGAAAATGACTGACATAGGTAAGTCAAACGGCATGACTATGGAGAAACTCCATCCAATGCTTGCCCTGGTCGAATGGATTATAAATAAGGCAGAAGATATCATCTTCGATTTCTTCAAGTATCGATGCACGCCACATGAGACAACTGGTAAGACTTCTTCAGAGCTGTTTTTATGGCAGTCTCTTTGGACCAGATTGATGATAATACATCCAAGTATGGACAATAGAGTAAGGGAACGACAGGTGTGGAATAATGGCGTCCAGACGGCTTGGGTGACAGTTAAACATGCCGGCGGCGCCAGCCACCAACAAAGGAGTAACAGAACACGGCTTGGTCTGCTACCAACGAGTCGGGTGTTTTCCTTTGTCCTCTTAAGATGTATTAAATAAAGTTAGATAGAAGGAGATTTTTACCCTCTCCTTTCAGCTATTTAGTGATCTTATTTAAATCCTTGCAACAGCCCACAAAGAATCATCACAGCGAATTCTTCTACCGAATCTCGCTCAGTGTTTTGTGAACGACTACCCTACATTTCTAAACAAAGTGGCGTCCCCGGGTGGGCTTCTGACAAGGCAAGATCAAGTGGATTAACGGCGGAGTACAAGTTCAAGACTTAAGATAAGTACTTTTTGTTTTACCCTCTGTTTATAGTGTTTTTTGAAAAATGGAAATTTTAAAAAGACATAGAAATTTACTTAGAAAGCGACTAACTCGCAGCTTGAAGACGACAGAAGAGTTTCTGTCAGGTACTCCACCGATACCTGTAGAGGACATTGAAAATAATAGAGAGATAATTGAAGAAACTCACAGTGAGCTTCTTGTGATCCAAGGCAAGATAAGAGACTTCATGCTAACTTCAGACGTTAGCGAAGAGGAACTAGAGCAAGACGATGAGGAAGCCTTGCAATATACCCAGAGATATAAGAGGATATATAAAAAATGTCTCGCTCTTGTTGAACCCAGGATCACTGCATCCAGTCCCACGACCAGTGAAGTGAGCTTCGCTTCTAGCTCACACCATAGAACTATAAAACTACCCAAGATAGAATTAAAGAAGTTTACAGGAGAAATAAAAGATTGGTTGGGATGGTGGGCACAGTTCAACAAGATACATGTCGATCCTACTTTAGAAGACAGCGACAAGTTTCAATATCTTGTGCAATCTATGTCGCCGGGAACCAGAGCTAGTAAACTGGTTGATAGTTACCCCCCTGACTGCCGAGAATTACCCCAAAGTTATAGAAACTTTGACAGAAAGATTTGGAAGGCCTGAACTGTTGCAACAAGTCTATGTCAGGGACCTTATCCGCCTTATGCTCGATTGCTCCTCCAGACAACAGTTGAAGGTGACTTCATTTTATGATGAGTTGGTGACTCATTTGAGAGCATTGGAATCCTTAAAGATTGAGGCCAGACAGATGTCTGTATTTATATTTCCAATGATTGAGGCATGTCTCTCAGAGGAACTCATGAAGGCTTGGCAAATAAGCCCCCTCCATGATGTCAAGATTGATGCTAATGATTCGACTCAAACTAGAGTTGACCTAATTATGGAGTTTCTCCAAAAGGAAGCTGCAGCAGAACAAGACAGAGCCTTAGCTGGATCCAAGTTTGGACTTAGATCTCTGAAACAAGATAGAAACGTGGGCAGACAATCACATCCTGCTAAGATACCTACGGCTTCTGGACTATTTGCTGGACGTGCCCAGAATTGCATCTTTTGTAATAAAGATCATAAAAACACAGAATGTCTTGCTGCGCGCAGAATGAGCATTAAAGAAAGAAGAGAGCGTATTAAAAACGCTAAATGTTGTTTCTCCTGCCTCCAACCAGGTCATATCTCTTCTAATTGTAGAAGGCGCATAACTGAATGTATTGATGTAAGAAGAAGCACCTTGATATTTTATGCCCTCTTAATGCTCCTGGACGAGAGTCAGCGGATGAAGACAAGGAACAGGTGGAAGACTGTGACGTTTCTCCTACAGTTGAAAACGGAGTTTCATTCTCCGGTCTTAGCGCTTCGTCTCTGATTTTGCTACAGACTCTGAAGATTAAGGTCGAAGGTGCGACTTCGGCAAAAGTAGTGCGTGCCCTCCTTGACACAGGTTCCCAACGATCCTATATTTTGTCTAAAACTGCCCAGGATCTCGGACTATCTCCCATTGGCCAGGAATCACTTAAACATGTGGTGTTTGGAGGTCATACTAGTGAAAGTGTTCACCAAGAATACGGAGTCAATTTGGGTCATGCATCGGGGAATTTTAAGATGGTAGCGAAGCTTCTTGACCAACAAAAAATCTGTGGTAACCTACCAAGATTGAGCCGCGGGCCATGGTTGAAAGAACTCAAAGCCCGCAAAATCTGGGTTCCTGATATTGGAAAGGATGACATGGAAATTGAAATACTTCTAGGATGCGATGTATTGGGATCTATTTTCATGATGAAATCTTGTGTGTTGTCAAATGGCTTGACTGCGTCGCAGACGCGTTTCGGATGGACTTTAATGGGAGAATGTCAGCCAGGTAGTGACGTTTCACTCGCTCATCATGTTACAACGATGACAATTTCGGAGAGCAGTATAACTAATCTGTGGAATCTCGATGTTCTTGGCATTATGGATCCTATTGAGGTTAAACAGAGAGATCAGAGAGACGCACTGGCGCGTCGACATTTTCTAAAAACAGTCCAACATTCTGTTTCTGGAAGATATGTTGTTTCCCTCCCGTGGACTGTAGAGAAAGCTAAAATCGCGGACAACAGGGAGGTTGCTATGAAGAGATTAGAACAGACGACTAAGAAATTAATCTCTTTGAATCTTTATGAGGACTATGATGATATTTTCCGAGGCTGGTTGGATGATGGGATAATTGAGAAAGTCCCAGCTGAACAACACGACGCTGAGGCCTTTTACCTGCCTCATCGTCCTGTGGTGAAACTCTCCAGTGGGACTACGCCTATAAGGCCTGTCTTTGATGCTTCTAGCAAGGTCTATAGATCCCCATCTTTAAATGACTGTCTTGAAAAGGGACCTAACCTCATAGAGATGATTCCCAACCTTATGCTAAGGTTTAGAAATGGCAAGTTTGGTGTCGTGGCAGACATTAAGAAAGCGTTTCTGCAGATTGAGGTGAATGAAAGGGACAGAGATTACCTGCGTTTTCTGTGGTATTCCCAAAATAGAGAAAAGACAGAAGTATTCCGACATAGACGTGTCGTTTTCGGTGTTAACTGTAGTCCTTTCATTTTGGGGGCAGTAATCGAATACCACCTGTCTAATGTTCGACCTGAACATAAACCGTTAGCTCAGAGGTTGCAGAAATCCTTTTATGTGGACAATTTAGTCACAAGCGTGAACTCTTTTGAAGAGTTACAAGATCTCAAATTGACCGCAACATCCATCATGGATAATGCTAGGTTGGAGCTAAGCAGTTGGGAGCATAGCCTGCACGTGGCCTCCGATACTTACCCCTTTGAAAGAGCAGAGATATCTAAAGTGTTTGGTATATGTTGGGATAAAAGGGAAGATTGTTTATCATGTGAAATTCCCGTAGCCATACCCCCCAAGATAACCAAAAGGAGTATCCTGTCCTGCTTAGCTCAGATATATGACCCTATTGGATTTCTGAACCCAATATTAACAAAGCCTAAAATTATATTGCAAAAGGTTTGGATAAAGCGCGATAACCAGTTGGGTACCTTTGTCGGGAATCGCGTGAAGGAGATATGCAGACTTAGTGACCCTGGAAATTGGAGATATGTTCCTAGCGAGTGCAATCCAGCTGATTTACCCTCCAGAGGATGCAGCCTCTCCGACTGATACAGTCTAGATGGTGGGAGGGCCCTTCCTGGTTAAAACTCTCCGAAGAATTTTGGCCTTCCAGGTATAAAGACCTGAATGAAGAAGAAATCTGTGCGAAAAGAATGCTCGGAACATCAACATTAGCATATCAACAATTGATGACCCTGCTGTGTCATGCAGAGGCAGTGAAGAATGGAAGGCCCATGACTTATGTCAGCGACGATCCGAATGATCTTGTGACAATATCACATTCCATGTTTCTACAAGAACAGACAGATGTCGAGTTTCCCGAGTGCCAGAATATGGGATCTAATCCAACGACACAGAAACTGCGCTATTTGAGCAAGCTGAGGGAGGAGTTGAAATCACGATTCAGGAAGGAATATTTGTCCCTCCTGGTCCAGAGAAACAGATGCATTTACAATCCAAAACTCCAGGCTGGGGATGTTGTCCTTGTTGGTATGGACAATAAAAAGCGTAACTTCTGGCCATTAGCAGTGATCGAGGAGATATTATTTGGAAGAGATGGAGTGAATAGATTAGTGAAGGTGAAAACCGCAGTAGGAACCTTCCTAAGACCTATTCAGAAAATATATCCCTTGGAAATATCATCAACAGCAGCTTCTTCGCGTTTGCTGAACGATAAAGTGAAAACTGCAAAAATACAGACTAGATCGGGAAGAACCGTTTGTATACCCAATCGATTGGACGATTATTATTGTTTTTCTGTGTGCCTAGATAAAAACAGGTGGGAGTATGTGGAATAATGGCGTCCAGACGGCTTGGGTGACAGTAAACATGCCGGCGGCGCCAGCCACCAACAAAGGAGTAACAGAACACGGCTTGGTCTGCTACCAACCGAGTCGGGTGTTTTCCTTTGTCCTCTTAAGATGTATTAAATAAAGTTAGTTAGAAGGAGATTTTTACCCTCTCCTTTCTGCTATTTAGTGATCTTATTTAAATCCTTGCAACAGCCCACAAAGAATCATCACAGCGAATTCTTCTACCGAATCTCGCTTCAGTGTTTTGTGAACGACTACCCGACATTTCTTCACAACAGGCCAGGCAGATGAGGTAAGACTGAGGAAAAGGCCAGGAGGAGTTGAGGTGGACGACCATATGTGGTGTAAAAATTTTAGAGGTGTCTGGATGGATCCCAGGAAGGATATTGGTTAGAAAGGGATCTAGTCTATGCAGTTTTGATAAATGGACAGGTGAAGGCCTACCACCGAAATCAAGATAAGAAGATGGAGGAATGGTGAAAGTGAAGAAGATGAGGCCAAAAAGGAAAGAGGAGGAAGAGGACCCAATATGGATGGCTCCTTAGAGTATGAACAGCTGGAGGGAGAGAGTTGCTTTAGGCAGAAACAGCTGGCCAGCCGCAGGACCCAGGTGTGGAAATTGAAAGCAACCCATGGGAGTCTGCAAGTTCTTCAGACAGAGAGGCCTGGTCAGAAGAAAGGTCTCTGCCATGGAGAAACCCTCCCAAGGATCAGAGACCTCTTATAAGATATCCAATAGACTAGCGTTTAATTTTAGTTCTGCAATTTTGTTATAATTAAGTTTATTGTTTACATTAAAAATAATCTTTTTAAGTCTTCTTGCTAGAATATATTGCTGAGATCATATCTGAAGTGAAGCGATATATGAGGACCATCATCAACTGTCCATAGGTGGAGATCATATCTGAAGTGAAGCCACATATGTGGACCATCAGCTGGTCATATGTGGAGATCATATCTGAAGTGAAACCACATATAAGGACCATCAACTGTCCATATGTGGAGATCATATTTGAAGTGAAGCCACATGAGGACCATCAACTGACCATATGTGATCATATCTGAAATGAAGGCACATATGAGGACCATCAACTGGCCATATGTGGAGATCATATCTGAAGTGAAGCCACATGAGGACCATCAACTGGCCATATGTGGAGATCATATCTGAAGTGAATCCATATGAGGACCTTCAACTGGCCATATGTGAAGATCATATATGAAGACCATCAAGAGTCCATATGTGGAGATCATATCTGAAGTGAAGCCAGATGTGAAGACCATCAACAGTCCATATGTGGAGATCATATCTGAAGTGAAGCCAGATGTGAAGACCATCAACTGGCCATATGTGGAGATCATATCTGAAGTGAAGCCACATGAGGACCATCAACTGACTATATGTGGAGATCATATCTGAAGGCAAGCCATATGAGGACCATCAACTGTCCATATGTGGAGATCATATCTGAAGGGAAGCCACATGAGGACCATCAACTGGCCAAATGTGGAGATCATATCTGAAGTGAAGCCATATGAAGACCATCAACTGTCCATATGTGGAGATCATATCTGAAGTGAAGCCATATGAGGACCATCAACTGTCCATATGTGGAGATCATATCTGAAGTGAAGCCAGATGTGAAGACCATCAACTGGCCATATGTGGAGATCATATCTGAAGTGAATGCATATGAGGACCATCAACAGTCCATATGTGGAGATCATATCTGAAGTGAAGCCACATGAGGACCATCAACAGTCCATATGTGGAGATCATATCTGAAGTGAAGCCACATGAGGACCATCAACTGGCCATATGTGGAGATTATATCTGAAGTGAAGCCACCTGAGGACCTTCAACTGTCCATATGTGGAGATCATATATGAAGTGAAGTCATATGAGGACCATCAACTGGCCATATGTGGAGATCATATCTGAAGTGAAGTCATATGAGGACCATCAACTGGCCATATGTGGAGATCATATTTGAAGTGAAGCCACATGAGGATCATCAACTGACCATATGTAATCATATCTGAAGTGAAGCCATATGGGGACCATCAACTGTCCATATGTGGAGATCATATCTGAAGTGAAGCCACATGAGGACCATCAACTGGCCATTTGTGGAGATCATATCTGAAGTGAAGCCACATGAGGACCATCAACTGGCCATATGTGGAGATTATATCTGAAGTGAAGCCACATCTGAGGACCATCAACTGGCCATATGTGGAGATCATATCTGAAGTGAAGCCAGATGTGAAGACCATCAACTGTCCATATGTGGAGATCATATCTGAAGTGAAGCCATATGAGGACCATCAACTGTCCATATGTGGAGATCATATCTGAAGTGAAGCCATATGAGGACCATCAAGAGTCCATATGTGGAGATCATATCTGAAGTGAAGCCAGATGTGAAGACCATCAACTGGCCATATGTGGAGATCATATCTGAAGTGAAGCCAAATGAGGACCATCAACTGGCCATATGTGGAGATCATATCTGAAGTGAAGCCACATGAGGACCATCAACTGGCCATATGTGGAGATTATATCTGAAGTGAAGCCACATGAGGACCATCAACTGTCCATATTTGGAGATCATATCTGAAGTGAAGCCACATGAGGACCATCAACTGGCCATATGTGGAGATTATATCTGAAGTGAAGCCACATGAGGACCATCAAGTGTTATTTTATGTTGAGATCATCAACCTGAAATAAAATTAGGAGCTGATCAATGTGGCACTAAATAGAACAATGAAACTATATACAACAACAACAAAAAGCTTTATTAAGACAATTTAGTCTTATACGGATTCTTCAAGCACAGAAATGTAGGGTACATACAAGAATAACAGTAGTAACAACAACAAAAGTCCCTGTTATTACCTTTTGGTCTTATACAACTTCTCCACGTAGAAGAGGGTATATACAGGAACAATAGTTACAATAATTAGCAATGCTATTTACAATGTGTCAAGGGAGATAGTAAAAGGAAAGGGGTTGCTTGGGAACTAGAATATTAACATGGGTTGATGTTATTATATCTCTTGAGGAAAGATTATGCGACAATAAACCTGGGATATCCAGCAGGTTAAGAAAGTCTCCAAGGTGGTTGGTGCAAATGTTTAGTTCACAGTATAAAATATATTCCAGTATATATTCTCTAGTTGGAGTTTTTTAGGAGGTAGATACGTAAAAGTTATACAAGTCAGCAATGAATCTAAGTTTGGTTTTATTTTAAGTAACCGAAATCCAATTAGTTTTCTCTTCAAAATTGTTCGGTGTGTGTTTATTTCTGTTATAAATGCCTACAATGATGTCTTCAAAGCTTCTTCCCTGACCCAAGGTTTTTCTAGCAAGTGATTGGTAAACCTGAAAATCCTCGATCTCGAGTTTTAGAACAAATTGGCACTAAGTTTCGGTTATAGCAAATATTTCAAACTGCCTTACATAATCAATGAAAGGGGAACGGAATTTATTCTAAAGAAACCATTGATATTCCAATACATAATTTTTACATAATTGTGACCAAGTTTTAATAGTTGTTCGATCAAGTAGTTTAGTTTTCCATTCCTATTAGCTATATGTGGTTGATGATGATATTTTCTTGCCTGTAAAAAGAGATATCATGTGATCCTTCCAGTTCATTTCTGTGTGTTTGCTATAACTCAGTTCCTTCTGAACTCATGATATTATCATTTATCACTTGGTAAACAGTACTTCCAACAATCAACATGTTATCTCGAAGTTTAGATGATATTCCTTTAGCCAAGAGTTCTTTTCTTTTATTAATCAACAATCGACGTTGTTGTCTAACTTTTAAGGTGTAATCCTTATTTATGTAAATCCTTGATTCCTTAAGCTTGAATGCATTCCTGAATAATTTTATTCTGTCTTCATATTTGGGTATTTCAACCAGTAGGGGTACACTCGGCCTTTTAGACAATCGATGACATTTAAGGATGTTAATATTCTTGGAGATTTGCATATTATCCGTAATTATATGTTTTATTTTTGCGAGAGATTCATCGCTTGTTTCATTTTCTTTCTTTTCGACTCGGTAAAAAATTAAATTACTTTCTCTCATTTTCATCTCCGTGAATTCTATTCTTTTCTCAATTTCTTGGATCTTTTCAGAATTCTTCGAGACAGATTTTACCGTGTTTTCCATAGTATTCTCCAGTTGTTGTATGCGTCGATTTAATTTCTCAACTCCTTGCTCTATAGAAAGTAACCTTGTCTCTAATTTCTCCCCCCAGTCATCCATTTTGTTCGAGAGTGCACCAATCAATTGTCGAATATCATCTTCCCTACATGACTCGAGCGTAATTTGCCTAGTGGGCCTAGGTCCCGGGTTTTGCTCTATGCCAGATATCAGTAATAAGATCAAAATTATACATCTAAGATTTGGCCTTCTGTACTGAATCTGAATCTTGAATTTCAGATTCTTAGCATAACCCAGATCCGTTGCCAAACTATAATTTGCACAATTTTCAAACGAATCAAAATTTGCATAGTTAAAAGTTGAGTGAAGCTTGTTTCGCTGTAAATTTAAATAAATTATGATAAGAATGACAATTGGCCTCATATTATGAGGATATAAATTTACCAATATCACTTCAATCAAAACAAAAATAACTATTTTATAAAGTACGGCGATAAAGCATAAAAAATAAATTACCTAGCATGAGCTGTCGTTTCACGCAACCTTTCCGTTTGGCCACCTGGCGGAGAATTCCCAATGAAACTATATATTACTATAATAAGCCATCAGCCCTCTTGCCATATATGAAGATAATTATCAGAGTTGAAGCCATTGATAATTAAAATATTAACACCTAAACATCACTATTACTACTGTATTGACTCATCCATTGATGAGCTATACTCATTCCCGGCAAACACAATCAAAAGTCTCAAGCTTTACAAGCTTGATACATTAATATGTGGAGATAAGAAAGAAGAAGAAGACTATTACTATTACTCTATATACAACTGGTATTATAAATACTAAAAACTATTACTTAGGGTCAGATTTCTGGTGAAGTCTAGCCATTCATCTAGTCAGTAATAAAAATAAATAATTTTTTGATAGAGAAAGGCATTTAAAACAAAAGAGATTTATGTTTTTAAACAATTTTATTCTTTAAAAAACAACAAAAACAAAAGTTTTAGAAAGTTCTCTTTATACAGATGGTAGCTCCAAATAACTCTTTATCAGAGATTTCACCATCTTTGTTAATCATGTAAGGATATGGGGATTTTTTACGTCTAAGAATGATAAAAGGGCTATGATCCCTAATGCCATGGGTGGTGGAGAGCTGTTCGAGGGGGATTGTGGTCTCCTTGGTTTTAAAGATGAAGGGCCTGGTGATCATCTTTACGTGGGTTGCTCCCTTCAGTAGAATTATTGAATCAACATGGCGGGTAAGCATCCAGTGGGACAGGGTGAGGAAAAGTAAACCTGAAACACAGCACAGTACATATGGATTAATTAAATGATAAAGCATAACTTGGATTATAGGTTACAAACATAAGGTAATAAGCCTAAATCCAAATAAATAAATAGTGTGCGACATTTCTGTAACAGGGTTGTTACCATCTTCAGACAAAAGTACTGAATGAGAAATTTTACCACAGCATGTTTTAAATAGTTACTGTTATCAATTATGATAAAGCACAATTTGGATAATAGATTATAATAAAAGAAAATAAGACCTAATCCAAATAATTTATTAGTGTGTGACGTTTCAGCAACAACATTGTCACCATCATCAGACAATGGTGACAATGTTGTTGCTGAAACGTCACACACTAATAAATTATTTGGATTAGGTCTTATTTTCTTTTATTAATGTTGTCAATTATCAAATTACAAAACTATTTTAGAGGCGTAATATTCTTTTTTTAAAATAAAACAATTTCTACTGTCCTTACTGCGATGGAAAAATTAAAGGGAGGGCCTGGCTCATCAGTGGTGAATCCTTTAAGGCCCTCCCTTTAATTTTTCCATCGCAGTAAGGACAGTAGAAATTGTTTTATTTTAAAAAAAGAATATTACGCCTCTAAAATAGTTTTGTAATTTGATAACAGATGGCGCGCTAGTGCATCGTAACATAGTTATCAATTATGTAAAAGTGTTTTCTTCTTATCTGCTATCTTGTTTACACTCTTGATAACAGTAACTATTTAAAACATGCTGTGTTAAAATTTCTCATTCCGTACTTTTATCTGAAGATGGTAACAACGATATTACCGAAAGGTCGCACACTATTTATTTATTTGGATTTGGTCTTATTACCTTGTGTTTAAAAACCTATATAGACGACAAGACGAAATAAAAGAAGAAGAGTTTCTTTAATAGATATATCGAAGCAAGCTTTCGGGCTAATGACTGTAAGTTGTGACAAGAAAACACATTGACAAAATTATAAATTATATTGTAAATTGAGACCGCCCCTGTACTGATGAGGGCCATAGTACAGTAGAACCTCCGTGTAAAGAACATCTGATTGCAGAGCCATAGTGTCCTTTACAGAGAGGTGTCCTCTAGTGTATGTGGTTCTCACATGGAGGTTCTATTGTATATCTGAATTTGAACGGTGTTTACCTTACAACTCTGAACATTCGAATTTTCCTGGAAAATCTCTTAAAGATTTCTTGGAAAAAGCCATGGTCCACCTGTGCTAGGTGAGCAGAAAAGCTTAAATTGACTTGTTCCATTATATGTATGTTCCATATGTAAATACCTGTTTTCTTTCCTCTTTTCGCTCTCCACTTCTCCAATCCATATTTCCAATTTTTTTTTTTTTTCCCAATCCATATTCTTATTTTCCATAGGATTATTCAAATAATAATCTGTATATATTTACCATGTGTATATAATCTTTCTCCATTTTTACCCTTTTGTATAGTTTCCCACCTTCATAGGTTTCTCCGTCTTGTAACCCCAAGGAGAATTCTCTGTAAGACCTGTGTGTTTAATAAAGGTTTTTGTGTGTGTGCGTGTATATCTGAATTTGATAAAACTGATACTGAGACTTTATCACCAAAGTTATTTACTGGGGGGTGATAATTAAAAGGAAAGGTGTCTCTTTTAAGTACATGAATTATATTCTCTTATAACTTTAATGTTATACCATCACATACCAGAAATGGCACTTCATGCAAATGTATAAGAAATTATAATGTTAAAATCATGAATGTTAACATCAAATGTTGTTTTATATATAGAGAATGGTATGTGACATTCCAACAAATGTATAACAAATTAATTATTACTAAACATACTTACTGGCAACTAAAAAAAATAATGGAAATCCAATAGTTAGATACTTTGGTTTTTCACACTTCATTATTGCTTTAAATTTTTCATTATCTATACCTCTTATATATATGTATATTTTCGCTGAACAATATCCGAAAATTACAGATGTAGCTGCAAAAAGTGGAAATCCCGAAACAAAAGGTCGACCTGTCCATTTATAAAGTACAACATCTTTATCTGCTTTTACGCTAAATTTAAACTTTGAATATGATCGAAAAATGCTAAGTTTATTTTTCGCCAAATTTGTTTTTAAAAGTGGTATAATTCTATGAAGCATAAAGGAATTCTTAAATAAATGGCATAACATGTTTTTTCCTATACAGTCTAGAGAGAGAGATTATTAACCAGGTTCCCTGGCCCTATAAAGTTAGGTTTATTTGTACGCGAAAAAAAAAAGGTAATTATTGGCCCTTATTTTGATGTAACAGAGTGATTTTTTTATTGTATTTTAAATTTCTACGAATATTTTTTATTTTTTCAGTAAAATCAGATGACAATTTTTTCAATTGGATATTTTCAAATTTAAATAAAGATTTTTTAAATATTAATAAAATTGTAACATTAAAATTTTTACGCTCCAGGAGCCTTAGTTATCTTTATGTTACTACTAGCATTTAATTTATAATATATTGAACGATTTTTATTTATTTAATAATCTGTTGCTCTGTATAATGATTCAGAAACATCTAGAGTCACTTCTTTTTTCCCCTCAACAACAATTTTGACTGGTCATGGTTACATCCAGGCAGACTTTGCAAGGGTATTAAAAGAAGACCCAATTTGCCCCCATTGCTAAGATGAAAACCAAAACGTGGACCACCTGCCCAACCTTCCAATACCAAATATTCCTGACGGCCACCCTCCTAGGGATCACCAACTCGAGTACAGCATCCCTAGAAAATCTCCCATGAAAGAAATCTGCCTGACGCCACCTCATTGGACTTTCATTGGCATGGTAAATGATAGATATTTCATATTGACTGGTCAATTTTCTATATAATATAAATAATGACCGGTCAATATAATTATTCTTTTTATCATCATCTTTCTACATCTTCGTTTTCGGGCTTCTATAAATAACATCATCAGCGTCGTTAATTAGACTTAATATCTAATCTAAATTACTCTATTTTCTATTATAAATATATTGTATAATCCTATTAAAATTGTCTAAATAAATGCATATAGAAAAGGATTAGTAAGAGTTAAAATAATTTGTTTACAACTAGGTGGTAACCCTAAATACACAACAGTAAATAAACCCAAGAGATAGGTCAGGACAGCCCTAGTAGTAGGCAACTTCTGTACGTTCCAGGAACAGAGAAGATGGAAGAGGAGGTTTTCCAGAGGGCAAAGGAGACATTACCTCTGATTCTCAAAAGCCCAAATATTCAAAGAGGTGGCCACAAAATTTTGCACTGTATAGAAAGTAAAAAGTAACATATAAATAGAAAAACAGATCAGTTTAGTACTGAGATAACATTCCGATCTGTTTTCACTTTAATAGAACTGGAAATGTTGTATGATATTTGCAGCATCTTCGTACACATTTATTTTTAGCAAATCTTTATTGTCTTAGTAAAGTCTGATACAGCCTTTTATTGTTTATATTCGAAACGCCAAAAAGTGACAAAAACAAATCAAAAAGGGATGATGATAACCTGCGTCTTGCAGATTAACATTTTCATAGAAACATATATATATACATATTTATTGCTAGCTATATATCACCATCTTCTTCTTCAAACACGAAATCTCACAGGCGGTCTCCTCGCTCGAGGTGGGTTCCGCCTTAGGACAGGACCCTCCTCTTTCAAGGCCTCGGGGTCCAGCGAGCGAAGAGGCTCCAATGACTTTCCATCGTCTGTATCACTCTGAACCTCTGAATCTTGATCCGACCGCTGGCTAGTTAGTCCTGGCGACAGCGACTCCATATAACCTCTGTCTCGTACAACCTCCGAGATTATGGCACTGGGACCTGCTCCTCTTGAGTGCTCGGGTTGACGCTCTCCATCTCCACTCTCATCTTCCTCACCATTCCTCCACCTTTTTCTAATTTGATCCCTGTGATAGGCCTTTACCTGTCCATGGATCAAAATGGTGTAGACTCTAGTTCCCTTCTTGCCCACAATTTTTCCTGGGATCCATTTATCACCACCTCTAAAGTTTTTACACCACACTAAATCATCTATCTGGAATTCTTCCAAATGGGTTCGCCGATCATACTTCATTTGCCTGGCTTGCTGGTCCCTAACTCTAGATGCCAAGCTGGGATGTATCAACGATACTCTGGTTCGAAGCGCACGCCCAATAAAGAGCTCTGATGGAGTCTTTCCCGTTGTCACATGCGGGGGTGCTTCGATATGCCAGAAGAACTTTTGATAAGGTGTCTTGAATGGTGTGTGTGTGTGTGTGTGTGTATCCCCAATTTTCCTTTTATTTTTATCCAGGGCAGTCTTAATTGTTCTAACCGCTCGTTCAGCCAAGCCATTACTTTGCGGGTGGTACGCGGGGATTAATGTTTGTTTCCAGAAAACCTTTCATTTCACTCCCAGTAAACTGAGGTCCATTATCAGATACAAGTTCCTCCGGTAACCCATAGGAAGAAAAAAGTCGCCGTAGTTGCTCAATGGTTTTGCGTGTGGTGGTCTCTCTCATTGGGGTGGCTTCGATCCACTTTGAATGACTATCTACTACTATTAATAAATTAATGTTTTCCTTATTTGCAAAATCAATGTGAATTCTTTGCCAAGGTCTGGTTGACCATTTCCAGGGTTGCCATTTTCCTTTATTTGGCCCATCCTGGGATTGCTGACAGCTTCTGCACTTATTTACCAAAAACTCGATTTGGGTATCTAGATTTGGCCACCAAAAATGTGATCTTGCTACAGCCTTCATTTTGTTCATACCGGAATGAGTCTCATGAAGACAGTTCAACATTTTTATTCTGAGAGATGGTGGAATGACAACTCTCATTCCCCAAACCAAACACTCCCCATCTACAGTTAGCTCAAGTTTCCTTTGAAAATAAGGTCTGAGGTGATCAGCCACCTTTTCAGGCCAGCTTTGCTGAGTAAAAAATTTGGACAATGTGAGCACTTCGTCTTTTTCAGTTTCCGTGGCAATTTCCTCTGCTGTGATCGGCAATTCTTCCACATAGGATAAAGCATAGACATTATTTAATCTTGGAATTTCTTCACCGCCCACAGGAAAACGTGACAGAAGATCTGCATTCCCATGGTCTTGAGTTCTTCGAAATTTAATATCGTAAGTATAAGCTGACAAAATAAGCGCCCAACGCTGCAATCTTGAAGTAGATAAGGTGGGGATTCCTGATCTTGAGCCCAAAATGGTCACCAATGGCTTATGGTCTGTAATAAGAATAAATTTTCTTCCATAAATAAATTGATGAAACTTGGTAACTCCATAAATAATGGCTAGAGCCTCCTACTCAATCTGAGAATAATTTTGTTCTGCTTCCGATAAAGTCCGTGAGGCAAACATAATCGGTCTCTCCTGGCCTTCTATAATATGTGACAACACAGCGCCCACTCCAATCTGCGATGCATCAGTGGCCAAACACAATGGCAAAGTCGCATCATACGGGACTAGCACCCTCTCAGAGGTAATGCTATTCTTGCACTTGTCAATGGCCTCTCCACATTCCTTTGTCCAAACCCAAGGACGTTTTTTGTGAAGAAGCTCATGAAGAGGCTTCAAAAGCTCTGGCAAATTGGGTATGAACTTCCCATAAAAGTTTACCAAACCAAGAAATGACCTTAATTCAGAGATATTCGTAGGCGTTTTGGCCTTCTGTATTGCTTGTACCTTATGATCTAAAGGTCTGATGCCCTCTCCCGTGACAAGATGTCCTAAATATTCAATTTCTTTTTGCAAAAATAGGCATTTTTCTTTCTTTAGTTTGATATTATACTTCGCCAAGCGAGCAAATATAGTCTTCAACAACGCCAGATGTTCTTCAATTGATGCTGTGGCTATAAGGACATCATCAATATAACAAATTACGCCTCCTATACCCGACAAAACCCTATCCATTACAGATTGAAAATAACTGGGCGCATTTGCCAATCCAAATGGCATTCTCTTAAACCTGAAAAGCCCTTTATGAGTATTTATCGTTAGTAACGGTCGGGTGCCTGGTTCCACCTCTAATTGCAGATAAGCGTTCCTCAAGTCCAATTTAGAAAAGTATTTTCCCTTGGCCAATGTGGAGAATAAATCTTGCTGTGTGGGAAGGGGATAGGCCGCAGTGTCCAAATATTTATTTAGAGTTACCTTGAAGTCGCAGCAAATTCTGATCTCTTTTTTTTTTCTTCGGCACTACAACCACTGGAGTGGCCCATTTACTGCTCGCCACCTCACATAGATAACCCTTAGCCACCATTTTGTCTAATGCTTCAGTAACTGCTGGCCTAATGGCGAAAGGCACCAGACGAGCCTTATGGAAAATTGGATTCACATCACACATGTTTACTGAAAATGTAAACCCTTTATTGGTTCAGTTGTCTCCACAAATAGGGCTTGATTTTCCTTCAAAATTTCCTCAATGGTAATTTCCACAGGCATATGTTTTACCGCGAAACAGCCCAATTTCAATCTATTTATCCATTCTCTTCCCATCAAAGCCCTCTTTTCTCCTTTCACCACCAACGCTCTAAGTTTGTAAGTAATATCTTGACACTCCACTTTGACAGTGATTTTACCCAGAATGGGTACCACGGTACCATCATAAGTTCTTACAATAATACTCGCTCTTTCCAATTTCAAGTGTTGAAGACTATTTTTAAAATCCTTTTCTGATATCAGTGTTAGACCACTACCCGTATCCATTTCAAATTTAATAAAGGTTCCTTCTACTTTTAACTCCATCAGATAGGGAGGGTCACTTGAGGCAAAATTAATTTTATACTCAGGTATCGTCACGCTTATAATTTTCTGGACATACTCTTCCTCCTCTTCTTGGTCGCCTATCTGATGTATATTTCCCGGCTGATTCTGATGTTGCCTTAGATTTCTTCTACTGCTCCAACATATTGAGGCAATGTGTCCTTTTTTATTACACTTAAAGCATATCGCCTCCTTAAATCTACATAGTTCTTTATGCTGTTTACCACAATGTTTACATTTGCCATTCTGGAAATTTGATTCAACCTTGCGTTCCATCCTCAACTTATCTACACAATCTTCACCCTGCTCCAAGTGAAATAATTTTGTATTTTTCTCGGCCGCTTCCATAGATAATGCTATCTCAATTACTTTAGCTAAAGAAATGTCGCCCTCCGACAAAATTCTATTTTGTATTTTGGCATTATATAATCCACAAACCATTTTATCACGTAAAGAATCCTCCAGAAAATTTCCAAAGTTGCATGAGGAAGCCAAACGCTTAATTTCCACCAAGTAATCCGAGATGCTTTCTTCCTTTAATTGCATTCTTTTAAAAAAATGAACCTCTCTACTACAATTGAGCGCTTTGGAGAGAAGTGCCTTTTCAAGATGTCTATTAGGTTATCAAAAGTTTTATCTTTAGGTAGAATAGGACTGCACAAATTCTTCAAAACACCATATGTTTTACTTCCCATGAGGGTTAGGAGATAAGCCTTTTTCTTCTCATCCCCTGCCTCCTCCAATATGAGAAACTGTTCCAATCGTTCATAAAACGTTTCAAAAGTTTCAGTTTCTTCATTATATTCCTTAAATTGGTAACTAGCCATTTTTTTTCACTCTTTCTTAAATTTGCATCCTAAAACTTTGCAATTTGTGTCTTTTAAAATTAACTTTCAATTATATGCAAAATCAAAGATATTTTCTAAAAATATTTACTTCAAAATTCGAGGGTACTTACTCTTATATCCTCGTCGCCAAATGCAGCATCTTCGTACACATTTATTTTTAGCAAATCTTTATTTTGTCTTAGTAAAGTCTGATACAGCCTTTTATTGTTTATATTCGAAACGCCAAAAAGTGACAAAAACAAATCAAAAAGGGATGATGATAACCTGCGTCTTGCAGATTAACATTTTCATAGAAACATATATATATACATATTTATTGCTAGCTATATATCAATATTGTAACAACGCATTTATTATTTTTTTTATTATTAACAGAGTGGTCATTTTTATGTTTATATTTTGCTACTCTCCTCTGTAAATTTCCCTCGTGGCTTATCTTTTGTTTATGATTCATTGTTTGTTCTTGCTTTAAATAAATTGTTGTCTCATCCTGAAGTTTTTGTCTTCCCTAATTTTCCACGTGGTAATATTGTAGGGAACATCGCGCGCTCGCCGCCAGCTCCAGGAAAACAAGTTGAATGGCTCAGCCCAATATTACAGTCAGAGTTGAAAATTTACCACAATAAATCGAAGAGGTACAGACTGGCGTTATGAATAGTCGAAATCATTTTTGAAATCCATCGCAATACCCAGGTCGCGGAAAATTTTCAAATGAAAAACGCCAATCACAGTTGTCAGCTAGGCGCTCCAGCCTCTCTCTTAAGACTATTGGCCAGGGAAACTAAATCGCGTGACCTCAAAGGAGATGATGAGGTTATCTTTTCATTTTGGTTAATGGTCTTAATGTAAGATTTTTGGTCGATATATTGGAGCATATCATACTCAGTAATAGCAGACGCATTTCGTTAAAAGTCTCAAACAACCGATTTGTGTTCCCCTTTGGAAAGTTTACCATTAAACTAGTTATTAATGACTTTCTAAAACCATTCGAATGTCTAGTTCTTTCCAGTTGTAGCCACGAAATTTAAGATAGGATTTATTGGAAGCATCAAAAGCAATAATTGACTGTGGCTGATTTAAAATTTCTTTGTCAGAGGCAGCTAAAGAGGATGCACTAAATTTTCAAGGGTATTTTTGTCATGAATGACCAAGTGATTCAACCTAAGTCAAGACAAATGATTAATTTCTACCTCTGAGATCGCAAGAATTAAGAGCATAATAGCTGAGGGATTCTAAGAAATTATTGTTATACAAAGAGAGTTTTATCTCCCATGATATCTCATTACAATACAATACTAAAGCAGAACTTTGTATCACAAATTGTAAGGAAATCCAGTATGATTCCCTCTGGAATGTGTGTTGCCTATCTTTTTGAAATGGATGAAAATAGAGTTCACACAATCGAATATTTCCAACACCCCATGATAACTTCAACTTGTGATTAAGCCAGTACTGAAATTGATATCAAAATAGTATTTCACCATAACGCTCGAGGAAAAGCAGAAATTAATGAGACTCGTGAATGACTATGAGAAATATCCAGCCCAGTCTTCGCCAAAAACAAATCCCAAAGGGCCACCAAAATCAAATTATTACAGGCGATAGTGCACCATAAGGGTAAGCCCGCTTCTATTGCAGGGGCTTGAACAAAACCAAGAAAGATGTGTATCCCTACTTCAAATTGAAGATGCTTTAGACTGTTTGCGAAGAGCAAAACTATACTCTAAGATGAACTTGAAATCGGGCTAATGCCAATCTAGATTGATGAGGAAGACAGGGAGAAGACCGCATTCATCACAACCATGATGCTCTGGCTCAGACCAAATAAAAGTCCTACGACATCAAGTGGATTAAGAAGGCATTAGACCCAATTATGAAAAATAAGATCATTAACTGGATATTCTACACTGATGAACATAAAACAAACAAAAGTTTCTTAGGATTATCATCATACTACTGACGATTAATAAAAAATAGGCCAAAATTACACAGCCATTTAATGAAATTTTGTCTAAGGAATCCACGCAGGAGGTGTCGTAACTCCACTAAAATATGTCTAAGTATGATGTACGCTTCAGCATGTTTCACGCACCTGGTTCCATCGAATTTTGATGCGGCTCGCTAAAATTCTTGTCAACATTTCTTTGTAGGTTTTGCGCATCAATCATAATGTGATGGAAGAACAGGAACACGAGACGCATAAAATTGTTACTGACTGGGAGACATTCTATTGATGTTAGGTGGTAGAGGAATCATAGTTTGGATTGATGAAAGTCTGTTTTGTAAGAAAAGTTTACCAAAATCTAAAGGCAAATAAATCCAGTGATCTGATCTGTTTTGTTTAAAGATAATATATCAGTGATATATTATTACTTTACTCTGTTTTGATTTGAAGCGAATCGAACGTTTTTATCATCATCTTGCAGAAAAAAAAGGCTTGTGATAGAATGTGCACGTGTGCAAGAATTGTAAAAGAATAAAAATAATTATAGTAGCATAAAAATGGCGTATCTTTCACTTATCTTTAAAGATATTTAAATAAATATAAAGTGCAATTTCTTATAAAATAACTTTCACTATAAATCTTCAACCTATAATAGAATCATATCACCCACGACCTTAGAGTTCTGGCGGAGTTGATTTTGAAACAAACGATTTTTCTTTGAGGTTGCAAGCGATATCAAGCCTCGACTCTTATACAGAATCGTTACATTCTTCCTGGAACCACCATAGTGTTGAGTGGTTGGAAGTTATGCAGTAGCCTCAAAAAAGAAGGCTACTTCTACCTGGGAGTGAATCACAAAGCTTCATTCCAAGGATCTTATCACAGGTGCCTGTACACTAACAGCATATGGGCGACCTGGGGTGCTGCAAAAAAGTTACATAAGGGTAGGAGAAAATTAAACTTATTGCAGTTGTACTTTTCTACCTCCTAGCCAATATAGGTGGCGGCGTAGTAACCAAATCACCCCCCCCCCCCCCCCACCCAACCAAAAATGTATCTTCTAAAGATATATACTGATTAAGATATAGTAAATAATAAAAATATATAACTGCTGTGTTTATTATTATATAGTTATTTCTTTGATATATTACATATAAAAATGGAAAAGTAACAAATGTCCAGGTACTGTTGACTCAGGATCACTGAGGAGCGTACCTCGCTATTAACAACCTGGGTACAGCCACCCAACTGTCAGCACCCAGAAGGGTCTCAGCCCAGAGTTATAGTTGAAGTTCTTCAAGTGCTACTGTAGAGGCCACTTCTGGGGCCTCCACAAAGTCACCCACAGAATCAAAGAAAAGCCGGTGGACAATGAAGCGGACTTCCAGAATTCTTCTCTGTAAAAAAAAAAAAAACCAGCCCATCTCTTCACCTCCTTTTTTATTTCTAGTTTTTTTTTTTTAATAACATATAGTACTATAATAAATTTTCCTTTTATTTTAAATAAGCAGTTATTTTGGGCTTTCTATTTTTTTAATTAATATTTTTAAATTAATATTTCGAAAGATAATTTTTTTATTATAATTTTTTTTTTAAATGTCTTTCTTATCACAGATAAAGATTTATTTTTAATTTTTTAATTTTGTTTGGTCACCCTGGGAGGAAAAAGTTAGTGGCAAGCAAGTTTTAGAGGGGGGGCGGGGAACTAGTCAGTAATAGATAAGATAGTGGAGGGAAGCTTGTAAAAATGTAGTCCTAAAAGAATTAATTTTTTTATGGAGGGGTTTCCAGCCTTCCAACAAAAAGAAGCACTAAAGTTAAGTATTTTCTCTTATAATGAAATTTTTTTTTTCTTAAACATATATATATATATATGTAAACTTTCCGCTCAATCGTCATTGCATATTTATTTATATTTTTTTCTTATCTTTGTGTTTTTCTTTTGGTCGAAAGAGATAAATAAATATATAATGTAAATTTAACCAGAGTTTATGTCCCTCCTTCCTTTTTAACCCCAGTGCGTACAGGATACACGCAATCTACATGTCTTTTTATAGCAGGATGTGTTATTTTTTTGTGAACTCCCTGAGAAAGAAAGAGGCTCATGGATATCAGGCTTAGCGTAGGATATCACCTCTTCAATGACGCCTTCAACGTGGGACGATCAGTTCCATCATGGCCACGAAAGGTTCACGGTAAAATAGCGCCCTGCTGCTTGAAACATGTAACATGTAAAATCCTGCCTAAAGCATAAAACTAATAGATAAATGTGTGCTAGTTGGAGGCTACGGAAAATCCAGTAAAGAATGGGAAAGTCCACGAGGCGGCCAACCACGTGGAGAACGGATCCCGCCATTTTCTTTTTTAAGGTAAGATTTGATACATTTGTGGGGGTGCCTTTCGCATAAAAATAGAACGTCGTTTTTAGCCTATTGTGTAACATCATATTATATTTTTTAAATTAATACAATTGAACATTGGAAATCATTGGGATTAGGCGTTCGACGTCAAATTTTACATATAGCAATTATAAGTAGTGGCTTAAAAATATGTACAGTCAGCACTTTCGCCTCTAAATGTACATCCTGCAGAATCTATTAAACTCGATGTATTGGTCTTTATTGCAAGCAGCTTAGTTTGTATTGGTCAGGTAAAGTTGGTTTTCTTCCCTTGGATCAGAAGTTAATGGACATTTTATCAGAAGGTGTTCAGGGGTTTGTTGTTAGTTTCCACAAGTACAAGCAAGTGAACCAATTTTACCAATTCTAAACAAATATGTGTCGAGGTCACCATGTGTCCAGTATAAAATTTTTTTTTAACGTTATAGAAGTTGGGTTATAACTTAAAACACTGCATCATTTTGTAATCTATCTTTTAAATCATATATTGTCAACACCAGTAATTTTTTTAGCAAGGTACACCAGTTTAGAGTATTTGAAAGCTCAATTTTTGTGTTTATTAGTTATCAATCTTTAAAAAAAAAAAATTCCGTTATACTAGCTGGTAGATAGAAAATTACAAGGAAATTTTTTTTAGCGGGAAAAAAATGCAAAGAATCTGAAAAACCATGGGAAAGCAAATAAAGATATCAATCAATGTCAAATTCTAGACTTCCCCCCCCCCGCAAGTTTGATTGACAAGTCGGCGAGACACTAAGGGTTTCAAGAGAACCGCTTTTGCCGTCTACAAGGAAATTTTTAACAAAGACAGTCTAGACCAAGAATTTGGTGGGAAAGGTACGTTTTTTTGGCACTATGCCTGCCACATATTTCTTCCATTTCTTTTATTTATCTATTCATTTTAATTTAGTTAAATATTCTAATAATATGCCATATATATTTAAAAACAAATCTTTAAGACAAGATATTATTTATGGATGCCAGTATGGCCAATTTTATGGTAAAAAGCCATCGCAACGCAATTCTCTTGTGTAAAATGTTTTATTACCATTTAGATTACAGTTATGTATAATAATTTATTTTCTTCATCATTTATTTTAATTTACTTCCTTTTATATATTTTTAAGTTACTTTAGGTCATGCAAACAAGACGTTTGCTCAATTATAGTTTTAGATAAAAACGTGTTCCAATTTTTATTTTTAATAGCGTAAATGATCTCTTAAACCGGTCTTGTAATCTACTTAATGCATGGGAATCTTAAACTGATATTGCAATTTTTCTTTTATTGACAAGCATAGTAGCGAGTGCGCAAAACAGTATTTTATGATCCTGTAGGACGGTATATTCTTATTTGTAAGTCCTCGTGGAGAAAAAAGGCTTAAGATATAGTAGTAAATATTGATGGAAAGGTACGTTTTACGCGAAGCTACGGCCTTTAAGACCATGGTCTGGCTCTATGCCTACCACATATTTCACCCATTTCCTTATTCAACTATTTATTTTAGACTTGATATAATATTCCAATAGTATAATATGCCAAAATATATTTTAAAACATCTGTTAAGTCATTATGACAAGATACTTTGTTGGATTCCAGTATGGTTAGTTTATCGGAGCGCAAATCCTTGTTTAAAATAAATGTCTTATTGCCATTTTAGATTAAAGTTATGTATAGTGATTAATTTTTTTTTTGCATCATTTTAAATATTTTAAGTACCTTAGTTTATGCAAGAAATATGCTTTTCCAATTATACAGTTTTAGATAAGACATGTTCTACAATAATTTTTATTTTTAACAGTGTAGATGATCTCTTAAACTGGTCTAGTATTTCTTTATCTTCTTATGCATGGGAATCTTAAACTGGTATTGTAATTTTCTTTCATTGTCAAGCATAGTAGCGAGTACGCAAAATAGTGTTTTATAATTCTGTAGAATTGTATATTCTCATTTGTAACCCCGTGGAGGGAAATGCGTGACAACAGTATAGCGTTTATTGACAAAAAAACCTTCTGTGTATAGATTACTAGCCTTTTTTTTCCAGTCACCTTTGATTATATTTTTTTGCATGTGTCACGCACATTAAAATTAGTACTGCATATAGTTTTATCTCTCCCATTTATAGGTGCATTTATATTTTATTATTTAGTTATTATCGTATTCAATCCAATAGCGATTTTTTTGTTATAATATGATAGCCCATATTACAGAATTTGGTGGGGAAGGTTTTCCTTTTTAATGAAAGTAGTGAAATTGTTGTTTCTTTTCTTTATCTCCAGCCAAAGAACGAGATCATTTTATATAACCTGCATCCTTTGGAAATAAATGACTCTATTTCGGAATACGAACTTAGCAGTTTACCAGATATTTGGTTTTGATAACCTTAGATAAACAGAGATAGAGAGTATTGCACCTCGTGTGTGTTTGCACTTGACTGGTTTTTTTTTTATAAGCCTTTCCAGAAAAACCTTATCTTCAGATTGTATGGCAGCAGAAGCCAGTGATAAAAGAAAAGCTTAATAGTATCATAGCAGACTTAAAAACTCGTTTCGACATCGGCTTTCGTAGTTTTATGAAAGGTGACGTTAGGCATTGGTAACCAGTAGCAAAGACCACATTTCTGGGAGGTCGGGAATAGGCCTTGAAGATTTAGGAGGGTATCTTGCGTAGTCTTAAACTATGGATGTTGGAGAATGTAATTCTGCCTACAAATTTGTATACTATTAAATAGGATTTAAAGATACTTACGAAGGTGGACGTGAGTGAATAACGAAATAAAACAATATCCCGATGGACGCCACCGCGCGCAAAACCACGTGGCATGAACCAGTTGAAGAGTGGGTCACTGTGGTAGGATGTGGAGAGAATCATCTGAAATATATGCATCATTTATAAAATATAGATTTAATCTATATACATCCACCTGCAGGCTGATGCACCATTTCGCTCAGAGTTTCCAAGATTGATTAATCGACATGCCAAGTTAACCTACGCAAGATGTAGTTATGCCAAGCTCGCACCTGTTCAGATGTGTCTAGGCTCGGTTCACCTCTGTCATACCACGGGAAACCACTGCGAGAGCCATGTTTTAACGAAATAAACCTTTAGTACCATAACGATATATATATTTAGCATGCAATTTCACAATTTAGTGAGACTTCAATTGGAAAGTGTGCTGTGTCAAACCAGGTCAAGTCAAAATACACATAATACCATCAAAAGTGTAAGAGAAATTAGCCTGCAATTGATAGTAAAATTTTGAACTACCGCGTAGTAAGCAAATGTAGTCCCTAGCAGAACAAATAGGTCAATCTAATATAATGATGTCTAATCTATTTTATTTAGTTAAAGGAAGGTCCAGGCTGGACTAAAGAAAAGAACAATATAATAGACCCTGATATAAGTAAAATAAAATGCGTGTAAAACAAACCCTTCCCATAGATAGGCACTCTAGGTAAATTAAGAAAGCTGTCTAAGAAACAGTCAGTTCATAAAATTTTAGTATGTATTAAATGGGAGAGACCAAATTGAGCAGAATTTTTTTTCTTTTGTAGAATTTTTTTTTTTCCATGAAACCTTCAAATTTTGATTTTTTTAAAGTGTAGTGTGCATATTGTAAGTGTAGACAATCAGTCTTGTTTAACATTAGCAATTAAGTGTAGACCTTGTGATGTGAGCGGTGGCCATAGTCACTGATGTGATGTAGTGTGAAGAGAGTGCATGTATAGAAAGCGTAAGTTCGTAAAACTTTAATATGTATCAGGAAAGATAAAATTGAGCAGAATTTTCTTTTATAGAATTTTTTTTTTACGTAACTTTAAATTTTGAATTTTTTAAGTGTAGTGTGCATATTATAAGAGTAGACAATCAGTCTTGTTTAATATTAGCAATTAGGTGTAACCAATTTAGCACAAATATTCAAGTTTAGGGTAATTTTGTATTAAGATTAGATTTAAATAGAATAAGGTATTATTTGATCAAGGAGCTAATACTTAATACTTCATTATGGTGCATACTTTACAGTAGGATCGGTGGCGCAAGCAGCTAAATAGATGTACAGGTATAGCTGGGCGACATCAAGTTTACTCCAGAGCCACACAACAACCCCAGGAGAAGATGTACTGCCGTGGTCGGAGTAATGTTTGGCGGCGAGCTGTTTGTGTTCTTAGTGACGTCCAAGGTTGAGTATACGGGAGCCATCGTATGACGCTCAATAATCCCTTGAATTGAGATTAAGTAGACATAGACAATCAGAAGCCAGGTAGTTTAGAGCAGTGGTGTAGCAGAGTGTAGGTTTACCCATTAGTACAGATATCGGTTGGGTATATATAGACGCCCTTTAATTCCATATTCTAGAACTATTGCGTGTTGCCTACAGTCAACAGGCAGGATAAAGTTGTTGACTAGTGGTGTAGAGTGGTTGCTGTGACTGGAGCGTGTTTGAGGAGAGAAGGTCAACAATAGGATCTTATCAGTGGAGGAAGCGCCTCCAATTGTTTGTCGCCTTCATGAGTTGAATGTCCTATTCTTTGTCGCTCTAATTAGTAAATTGTCCTATTAAATTATCTTTGCAGTGGTACTAGGTGTTGAGGCAAAGGCAATTTAGGGACTTTTGATATTTACAATTATTTTAAGGTTAGGTTAGCTTACAGTTGAGACTGATATCAGTCATTGAATATGAATAGTTAGTAAGAGATTGTATGAGGCATAGGTTAATTTATATTGAAGGGCATTTAGTTCCCAAGTTTTATTAAATATTTTCTTTGATTTCATGATGTCCTTGAATCTAGCTATTGTTAGGGTAAATTTAGCAATGATAATTGAGGTATTTTGGCGTTTATAGCAATTTTTAACTTTAGTTTGTATGCAAGCCGTGAATGAAGGGGGGGAGGGTGTATGAATGGATTGGCTTAATGAATGTGTAAGAAGGTTAAAAAACTATTATATTGTTAGACCAAGATACATTTAGAATAGTGTTAGGGAATTTTAATAGGATCGATTTTACTTTGATTTCAAATTTGTTAGGGATATAAGCCTCTCAGGACAATGCAATTCTCAAATTAGAAAATAATCGCTCCTTTTTGTTAGGCTTCCTTCGGGAATATGTTTTTTTTTTTTTGTTAACTTTTGATATGTGTGAAACTTTGGTGGACTTAGCGGGTTTTCACCGGCGCACCAGATGGCTACATACAATTCAATTAAATCAATGTAGGGTTTGATAACTGGGTGGTATCTGGTTTCAAACTCCAGTAGGGGAAGTGTGCGCTATAGGTATGCTTCCTTCCATACGGATAACGTTAGTGGTAAAAGGCTGAGTTAGGATGGGTCTTGCAAGTCGGGGACTTGATCGGTTCTATGCGCTGACCCATTTGTTGGGTCTGATACCATTAATAGGGACGCGCGAGGTTTCGTAGTGTCTTCAGACGACTGACACGAGGACTCTTCGGCGAGGGTATCAATAAGTGCAGAATAGGCCAGTTAATCACGCCACGGGCTTTGTGCTGGACGTGAGGTCTTTGGCATTTCGGGCTTTGTGCTGAATGTCGTATTTACTCATGATGAGTTGGATGATGTGTTCATCCTGGAGAACCAACCCAGCCCAGTCAGTCTTTATAAAGGACTCCCTACCAGACGTACTATGGTAGTACATTGATAAAATACTATTTCCTTTTTTTTTTTTTTAGGTATTAAACAAGTTTAGAGCTTGATCATGTTAGTTTAAATTAGTTAGTAGCAAACCCATATAGAATTGGACATGTTTCAACAAAAAAGGCATGGAACTGATAGAGATAAATTTTGACTGACAGGCACCGTGTCAAGTCGATGTGAAGTCACCAGTTTTTTTTTTTTTTTCTCATTATTGGTTCTTTTATTATTATTCTTATGTTTCCAGGTTTGAATTCATTATTGGCCTTTTATTTATTTATTTTAGTTTTGAATTCATTATTGGCTTTCTTATTTATTTTGTTTGAATTCATTATTGGCCTTTTATTTATTTATTTTAGTTTTGAATTCATTATTGGCTTTCTTATTTATTTTGTTTGAATTCATTATTGGTTTTCTCATTTATTCAATTTTGTTTGAATTCATTATTGGCCTTTTATTTATTTATTTTAGTTTTGAATTCATTATTGGCTTTCTTATTTACTTAATTTTTGTTTGAATTCATTATTGGCCTTTTTATTTATTTAATTTGTTTGAATTCATTAATGGTTTTCTCATTTATTTAATTTTTGTTTGAATTCATTAATGGTTTTCTCATTTATTTAATTTTGTTTGAATTCATTATTGGCCTTTTTATTTATTCAATTTGTTTGAATTCATTATTGGTTTTCTTATTTATTTAATTTTGTTTGAATTCATCATTGGCCTTTTATTTATTTATTTTAGTTTTGAATTCATTATTGGCTTTCTTATTTATTTTTGTTTGAATTCATTATTGGTTTTCTCATTTATTCAATTTTGTTTGAATTCATTATTGGCCTTTTATTTATTTATTTTAGTTTTGAATTCATTATAGGCTTTCTTATTTATTTTTTTGTTTGAATTCATTATTGGTTTTCTCATTTATTTAATTTTTGTTTGAATTCATTATTGGCCTTTTATTTATTTATTTTAGTTTTGGATTCATTATTGGCTCTTTTACTTTTATTTTAGTCACTAAGCATTATTTTTTTTTTAAACTAGTAGGCATGCACCTTCCCACAAATGTGTCAAATCTTACATATAAATAGATGTATATATATGTTTATAACCCTTGTGTTCCAGGCATCCTAAGACTCCGGATATACCTATCACAATACTATCCGTGTCACAGAGTGGAATTAAAAAAAAAAAAAAAAGCCAGTCTTGCATTCAACTGGCGAATAAATAGAATGCATGGCGCCCTTTGTTTTGATATATATTTTTTTTAGACAGTGCTATTGCTCCCTCACAAGCCAGAGCATCCCTGACCTCCATTTTTGACCCCGGAGATTTGCCTTGCTCCCTCGCAAGCCAGAGCATCCATGGCCTCCACCTTTGACCCCGGAGATTTGCCCTGCTCCCTCGCAAGCCAGAGCATCCATGGCCTCCACCTTTGACCCCGGAGATTTGCCTTGCTCCCTCGCAAGCCAGAGCATCCATGACCTCCACGTTTGACCCCGGAGATAGTCCTGCTCCCTCGCAAGCCCAAATCCCGTGGTCTTGGCGGGGGAGGATTGTAGAGGCCACTTCTGGGGCCTCCACAAAGTCACCCACAGAATCAAAGAAAAGCCGGTGGACAATGAAGCGGACTTCCAGAATTCTTCTCTGTAAAAAAAAAAAAACCAGCCCATCTCTTCACCTCCTTTTTTATTTCTAGTTTTTTTTTTTTAATAACATATAGTACTATAATAAATTTTCCTTTTATTTTAAATAAGCAGTTATTTTGGGCTTTCTATTTTTTTAATTAATATTTTTAAATTAATATTTCGAAAGATAATTTTTTTATTATAATTTTTTTTTTAAATGTCTTTCTTATCACAGATAAAGATTTATTTTTAATTTTTTAATTTTGTTTGGTCACCCTGGGAGGAAAAAGTTAGTGGCAAGCAAGTTTTAGAGGGGGGGCGGGGAACTAGTCAGTAATAGATAAGATAGTGGAGGGAAGCTTGTAAAAATGTAGTCCTAAAAGAATTAATTTTTTTATGGAGGGGTTTCCAGCCTTCCAACAAAAAGAAGCACTAAAGTTAAGTATTTTCTCTTATAATGAAATTTTTTTTTTTCTTAAACATATATATATATATATGTAAACTTTCCGCTCAATCGTCATTGCATATTTATTTATATTTTTTTCTTATCTTTGTGTTTTTCTTTTGGTCGAAAGAGATAAATAAATATATAATGTAAATTTAACCAGAGTTTATGTCCCTCCTTCCTTTTTAACCCCAGTGCGTACAGGATACACGCAATCTACATGTCTTTTTATAGCAGGATGTGTTATTTTTTTTGTGAACTCCCTGAGAAAGAAAGAGGCTCATGGATATCAGGCTTAGCGTAGGATATCACCTCTTCACTACCAAAAGCTTACCTGGACCTAGCCTTACTGGAACATTTTGAAGCACAGCGAGAAATTGATATTCAATCTATATAAAAGAGATACTTTTATTGTAAGTTTATAAATGTATATAATTATATATATTGTCCACATATATCTCTGAAATTTGTTTTGCGTGTGTTTTCAGGAAGGCCTTGAAGTTCTTTCTGAACCTTGAAATGAAACATTGCGACCTAAATAAATAAGTATACTTTTCTTTAGCTTTTTACATTTATTTTATATATTTACGTTGACTAAGATAATAAGTGTATCTACTATCAAAGCTGATTCATACTGTAAATATCACACATACTTTATTCATAATATTCCTCACATAGGTGTATATTTTATCTAATCAGTTTATTTTTTAAGAAGCTCTTGCGCCCACGTCTGTGGACAAAATAGTTTCATAGCTAGCTGTAATGCGAAAATTGATCAATAGATCATCAAGACAATTTTGGATATCATTTGAACCATATTTTGTCAATAAAAATGGTTTTCTCAATTCTTTTCTGGCAAATATTTTTATTTTTTACTTTAGTTAGATACTTCTCTCACTAATTCCAATTGTAGAATAAGATTTCTTCCGTAATTATATAAAATTATGGATTATAATTTAATATTTTAAAAAAATGAGAAATTTTTATTATTGTTAAAATATAATAAAGTTATAGTAGCACTCACCTCAAAGCCATCAAAATTGATAGTTATATTTTTTATATATACCTAAATAGCTAAGCATATTTCGCATTAGAAAACCTTGTTTAAAGGTTAAACTCTTTTAAAAAGAAAGCGAGTAAAAAAAAAAAAAAACTATTTAAAAAGCAACTCTGTTTAAAGTTATTTTGTTGATAACCCCCATCCCCCCCCAGATAACCCCAACCAATCGCGTGTGTGTTTACATCCCTCGCCTCGGCCAATCAGGCGCTTTATTTCAGATCTGGATAAAATATAGGCATGTCCCGCGAATGCTCCCCATTTAACTGGGCTCGAAAATTATACGCTTTAGTTAGTAGCCCTTAAAACCATATTCTCTGCTCCTCATTTTTAAGAGATAAAAAAAATATTATTCTATTTAAAAATAAATACGAATTTGAATTTTAACAAAAAAATATGTAAGTGTTTGTTGTAAAATATATGTATTTGAGACTGATTAAAAATCCATTTTGCGATAAAGCCAAATTAAGTTAATCATTGTATATATAAATATTTATTTGACTATATAGCCCAGTTTCCTGGAGCATAAATAAAACGTCATACTAACTTTAATTATATAATAATTTTATTTTATTTGACATATCGGACGCGATATCCTAGCTTGGGATACTTGCGCCTAAATACATTTTATCAACCTATATACAATTTATTTTATATACAATTCAATAACCGGACTAAAAACAAAATTAAAAACGAAAGGTTGGTTTTCTCAAACAGAAAAGAAAATCTATAATAATATAAATGCTTATGTTAGTTAAGCAAGAAAATTTGCCAATGATTATGACAACATGTACGATAATTTAAACTTCAAAATACGTAATTATGGCCAAGGCTGATAAAACGGTGGGAAACAATAAAGGAAAAATTTCTTTATATTTGGCAGTTGAAACTAACAATGTTGATGGGGTTAAATTTCATGTTGATAAAGGAACAAATGTAAATATACCTGATAAATGGGGTAATATACCTTTAATAACAGCAGTTTCTAGAGGTAATCTTAAAATTGTGAAATTACTAATAGGAGCAAAAGCTGATATTAACGTCATAAACAACGATGGCATGTCAGCTTTAAATATAGCATTAGACAATGAAAATGTAGATATTATTAAAATTCTAATTAATAATGGAGCAGATATTAATAAACCAAATAAATGGGGTGAAACACCATTAATAACTTCAGTTGATACAGGACGTCTTAAATTTGTTAAATGGTTAATAGAAGCAAATGCTGAACTCAATGCTACAGATAATGAAGGAGAAGCAGCATTAAATATATCAATAGGTAATAATCATTTAGATATTGTTAAATTACTTATTGATAAAGGAGCTGATGTTAACAAACCAAATAAATGTGGTGTAACACCTTTAATGATTGCTTCTTGTAGAGATAGCATGGAAATTGTGCGTTTGTTAACCAGAGCAAAATCTAAACTTGATGCCATAGATAATGAAGGTAGAACTGCTTTGAATATAGCAATAGAAAATAAACATATAGATATTGTTAAATATCTTATTAATATAGGGGCAGATATTAATACACAAGATAAGTATGGAAGAACACCCTTAATGATTGCTTCTTTTATAGATAGCCTGGAAATTGTGAGCTTGTTAATCAATGCAAAATGTGAAATTAATGCTATAGATAAAGGAGGAGAATCAGCATTAACTATGGCAATAGAAAAGAATCGTGTGGAAATTGTCAACTTTCTTATTGATAATGGAGTGGATATTAATACAGCAAATGAATATGGTAAAACTCCTTTGATAACTGCAGCTTGTAAAGATAGCCTAGAAATTGTGAGGTTGTTAATTGACGCAAAATGTGAAATTAATGCTACAGACAATGATGAAAGATCAGCCTTGATTATAGCAATAGAAAATAATAATATAGAAATTGTTAAGCATCTTATTAATAATGGGGCAAATGTTAATACAGCACAAAAATGGAGAAAAACACCTTTAATAATAGCAGTTTATAGAGGTAACCTGGAAATTATAAAGTTGCTAAAGAAAGCTGATATAAATGCTACTGATAATGATCGCAATTCAGCTTTGAATATAGCAATAGGATATGATCATTTGGATATTGTAAAGTTTTTAATTGATAATGGAGCTGATGTTAACACACCAAATAAATGGGGTGAAACACCCTTAATAAATGCAACTCATAGAAATAACCTACAAATAGTGAAATGGCTAATAGAAGCAAAAGCAGAACTTAATGCTGTAGACAAAGATGGAAGAACAGCTTTGTATCGAGTAATTGGAAAAGAGTTTGAAGATGTGGTTAAATTTCTTATTGAAAAGGGAGCAGATGTTAATATACCAAATAAATATGGTAAAACACCCTTGATAAATGCGATTTCTCTAGATAACCTGGAAATTATAAAATTGCTAACAGAAGCAAACGCTGACCTTAATGCTACAGATAATGATGGTAGGTCAGCTCTAAGTGAGGCAATTGTAATCAATAATGAAGATATTGTCAAATTTCTAATCAAAGTTGAAGCTAGTGTAGAAGAGAGTATGGAATTGAAAATTCTAAATTATGCTATAAGCTATTGTAAAAAAATTATTGTAGATGTATTACTTCAATATGGCTTCATGGCTGGTGCTGATATCAACACTGTTTCAGACATTTTGAACTCTTTGCTATTACATAAAGAAAACGTGTTGAATGTGTTTATTCCATATGTTTTTCTGACCATTCCAAGTTTAACCAAACCAGAAAATCTCAAGACATTTCCGAAGTGGTCAAATTTATGGGATCAATGTAAGAATGAGGTGGTTAGAATGAAGGGAGTTTACATTGGGGACAGCTCTGTAACTCTCTATAAATTCCTGACTGAATACAATAGAGATAAGATACTGGGCTATATGTCAAATGGAGATTTTAACTGCCAGGAAACAAGGCAACATTATACGGAGGTATTTCCTATCTATTCACAACTGATCTGGCATAAAGTTGAAGTGGGAAATAAACGCGGATTAGTGTTATACAAAATGGAAATATTGAAGCAACATTGTGATTTGGAAATATTACCCCCTGAAATTCTAACTCAAATTACAAATTTTTTGTCAACTTTTGAAATAAGTACCTTTATCAATTGTGTTTGTAAGGTTTTACAATGAAATCTTTTTTATTATATATATATTTTTTGAAAATAGAGAAATCCATATATAAATCTTTAATTAAAAAGGCATATATTGGATCAAAATATCATTTGATTTACCAATATTTCAGTTGGCTGAACGCCAACCTTTATCAAGGTATTATAACATTTTAAAGAAATTAAATTAAACATTTTAAAGTTATAACACCTTGATAAAGGTTGGCGTTCAACTAACTGAAATATTGGTAAATTAAATGATATTTTGATCCAATATATGCTTTTTTAATTAAATATATATATATATTTGGTCACCTTTTTTTTTCTTTCTCATTTTGAGTATGTTCATAAAATGTACTAAAAATTCTCATGTTTTTAATTTTCAAAATATTATTGTATATTATGAAAATTGATATTGTATATCCTAATTTTTTTTTATGTCTCCTAAAACATGCTTTAAATATGTTATTAATAAACATAAGGTAATAAGACCAAATCCAAATAAATAAATAATGTGTGACATTTCGGTAACAGCGTTGTTACCATCTTCAAACAAAAGTGCTGAATGAGAAAAAAAAATCACAGAATATTTTAATAATATGTTTTTTTAATGCTGTGATATTTTTTCTCATTCAGCACTTTTGTCTGTAGATGGTAACAATGCTGTTACCGAAACATCACACTATTTTGGTCTTATTACCTTGTGTTTATAATCTATAATTCAAATTGTGCCTTATCATATGTTATTAATTATTATTATTTTTAATTTAATTTTTTTTGTGTTATATACCTTTTTAATTCTTTATAGCTTTGCACTATTTAAAAAAGATGCATTATATACACTATGTACAATGAATATGGCTCCTCTGCCAGCGCTGCAGAGTTTGGTGGAGAATCGCCAGTGGGTCTCCAGCGACACCACGCATAAAGAGAAACTGAACTCATTATCCCAACACAGGACTGCTCCATATTTCATCGCCCACAATGGACAAATGATCGAGATGATCCCTAAAGTAAAATTCATTGAGAATCAATTAGGAAAAATTCAGAAATTCAGAGTTGGAATTTTGTATTGAAGAATGGCATTACTGACATTGTGGAGTACTGAGGGAATGACAAAAACTATGTGGAAATCAATACTCTTCCATTGTATGTGTTTTTTTTATTATCCCTAATACACATGGTACATGCTATGATTATCATGGTGGGTAGATGTTGGCGACTACTTTTACTGTAAGTGCACCACATGTCTACACATGTGAAAAGCAGTTTGACTTTTGCACTTACAAATCTGCCAGAGCCCTGTAGCACTGTGTGTTACAACCAAAACTGGCATTGTTTGGAACAATTGTACGAGTCGGGTTAGATGCTCCGCCCTTCTTCAAGAAAGCCGAGAAGATTTGGATGATCAGTGCACCATGGGAAAACAAAGAAGAAGGAAGAGTTACACATCAGCATTCAATGGACCCTTTTTATTTAAGGGCAGTTGTCCTACAGCATTCTTCTAGCTGGTGTGAATTCAAACTTTTCCTTATGCGAGGAATGTGCCCGGGAGTTTTCCACAAATCCTAAAAGTAGTTGAAGTTCCATGAGTCGCAGCTGTCAAAAATGCTCAAATTGCTTGAAGGGATAGGTGACAGGTGAATGTGGAACTGTAGAGCCAAGAATACCCAGGGACTCGGCACAACAGCCTCACTACTAGATTGAACATAAGTTTAGTCATCTATGAATAATGACTTTCCAGAATGGTTGCAAGGTTTTCCCACTATGTACTAAGTACAATTCTCAACCTGCAACCCCAAAATACATTATTGACTGTATTGACTCATCCATTGATGAGCTCTACTCATCCCCAGCAGGCACCAACAAAAGTCTCAAGTTTTACAAGCTTGATACCCTGATATGATTAAGTGGAGATAAGAAAGAAGAAGACTACTAGATTGAATATAGTACTTTGTGGGAAACATTTCTGTTGTATATATATTTTTTGTTTCTTTTTAAAATATATACTCAAATACCATATTTTACTATAATTATATATAAATATATTTTAATCTAGATATACAGTAGAACCTCCATGAGAGGACACTAGTGTTAGAGGACACCTCTCTACAAAGAACAGTTTTCATTTGAAAAATTCCCATTTTTACTAATTAGCAACTCTCCGGTAAGAGAACACCTCTCCCTAAAGGACACTTTGGCTCTGCAATCAGATGTCCTTTACAGGGAGTTAGTGCTACCGTATATCTCAATTTTATTAATATCTGAAAATGTATATGAGGTTTTAAAATTAATAATGTACAATTCAGATTTTATAGACTTGAAAAACAAGGTAATAAGGCAAAATCCAAATAAATTGTGTGTGATGATTCAGTAACAGCATTGTTACCATCATCAGATACTGTTAACGAACTGGATTCAGTACTTTTATCTCATAATGGTAACAATACTGTTACAGTAATGTCACACACTATTTATTTGAATTTGGTCTTATTATCTTGTGTTTATAGTCTTTAAAATAGACTTGCAATGACATACTCAGGATATGTCTTGCAACTATAATCAAACCTTTTAAAAGCAAAATAAAATATATTCATTGCAAGTTTATTTTCAAGAATCTTAATACAATAATTTAACCCCAATATGTCAACTAATGATGTACATTTTTTAATATATTAGATATATTCTATAATAACTTATACATATATTGTATATACGTATACAGTAGAACCTCCATGAGAGGACACCTGTGCTAGAGGACGCCTCTCTTCAAAGAACAGTTTTCATTTGCCAAATCACCATTTTTACTATTTTGCAACTCTCCAGTAAGAGGACACCTCTCCTTAAAGAACACTATTGCTTTGCAATTAGGTGTTCTTTACAGGGAGGTTCTACTGTATATACAGTGAAATATTAAAATCTTTTAGTTTATAAACACAAGGTAATAAGGCTACAAATCTAAATAAATAATTAGTGTATGATGTTTTGGTAACAATGCTCTTACCAAAATGTTGTACACTATTTATTTATTTAGAATTAGTTTTATTACCTTATGTTTATAATCAAAATTGTGTCTCTATCAAAATATTTTAGAATATATATATATGTTATATTAAAATATTATTTTATTTAAAATTATATTTCATAGATTCAAATACTCTGTTAAATCGACCGCCAGAGCTCACCCTTCCCCTATAAAAACTCATTGTTGTTGTTTCTTGTTGGCCGGCTCAAATCTTTTGTACATTATGTAAATAAGTTTTTCATTTTTTTATTCTTACGCCTTAAGCAAGGCAGTACTTTTACCAAATTATGTTTTTATATATATTCCTTAAGCTCAATTAAAGCTATTTCTAATCTTTATTATTTTTATTATTATGCGTTCAAGATTTTAACCACTACTGCATTACCATAGCATAATCCTCAAGATAATCAAAATCAGCAGACAATCTCATTTGTTTAAATATAATATATATGTTATATAGAAATTATTTCATTTTAAAATATTATAATTTCTAGAGAGCAAACTACTCTGTAAAGTTGACTGCCAGATGTCGCGGCATTTCCCATATAAACCTATTGTTGTTGTTTCCCGTTGGCCGGCTCAAATCTTTCTGTAGATATGTAAATACGTAATCTTTTATTCAACTTGCCTTAAGTCAGGTAGTACTTTTTCAAATTATGTATTCTATTTTCCATTAGTGCAATATTGATCCAAAATGTTTTATTATATTTTTCCACAACTGCAAACAATATCATAATACTATTCATGTATTCAAAGAGCAGGCCAATAATATTCTAAAATCTCAGCAGAAATTTATTTTATAATACAGTCGAACCTCTTTAAGTCCACACCCCAAGGGATCAGAGCTTTCGGTTGAATTAAAGGAAGTGTTGAATTAAAGTTATTCAGATGATTAGCTAATCATCGAATTTGTATGTGTCGAATTAATGAGGTTATACTGTATATATATTATATTCATTCTAATTGTTTTTAACCATCTATTTTGCTTTTTAATTGTTACCATTATTTTTACATTGTTTATTTTTCATTTTGTTATGTTTTGAGTTCTATTAAAAGTTTTCTGAAGATTGTTTAAGATATCCTTTCTTATGTCTCACTTTTTTTTTTACATATCAATCACTCAATTTACATATTTCCCACTATTCAAACAGAGGAAAGATACCAGTTACTCTCAGATAAAATATAAAGATATTGATATTTATAGAGTAGATATGATAGTTTTTAAAAATTATTACCTCTTTGTACAGTTATGGAGACTGAATTCATGGATTAAATTTACAATCTTGGTAGAGTTGGAATATAGGTCCTGTCTTGAGGCTTTCATACATTCCAAGAGGTGATAAACCACAATTTAGATTATAGATACAATAAAATAAGACCTAATCCAAATAGATTAATAGTGTGTGACGTTACGGTAATAACGAAAAAAGTTATCCTTTTGTCTGATGATGGTAACAACACTTACCAAAACGTCACACATTATTCATTTGTAGCTAATTCAAAGAGGTGGTTTGGTGAGACCTCTTTGGTCCTGGTGATGATACATTGTAGGAAGGTCTTGATACCATTCTTACTAAAGTAATAAGACCTCTCCATTTTGTTTGGCATCTGTCTTGTCTAATGATATTAAAAGCCTCAATTTATGGTTTGTACTTGAGTTTGGTTTCTTGAATGCAGATTCCATCCACTTTATCAGCCTGCAGTAGGAGTTCATATATATTTATAAATGTAATTCTTCTGTTCTCAACTCACTATAAAAGGAAGATTGAAAAATGCAATATAACAGCGGTATGGTAGATTAAACTGGCAAAACTGCTGGGAGGGTTCACCACTGATGAGCCAGGCCCTACCATTAATTTTTTCATTGCAGTAAGGACAGTAGAAATTATTTTTAAAAAGAATAATATGCGTCTATAATAGTTTCAAATTTTGATAGTAAGAGTTCAGTTAACTACTACCAAGTGTACCATTTAAATTACATTGAAGAATCCCAATATTGATGTTTGGGGTGACTAGTATATTTCTCCACCTTGTTGTCATCCCTGGAACAAAGGTTGCATTGGTCTCCCCGAGGCAGTGGATTTACATCAATATTTAGTCCATAAGTCTCCATGATGGGGAACTGCTGTCGTTGGTTGGCTATCCAGGGGACTCCGCACGAGTCAGACTTGCCCCCCAGATATAATAGCAATTAAACCCAATACTAATAAGTGAATTATGTATAGCACAGAGAGTTGCTCTTTACTGAAAGATCAAATATAGGTTACTAATTGAGTAAAATTAATCATGCCTTCAGGGAAAAGTGTCTTTTCATGAAAACAATTTCCATGGAGACCTGATTAATTTTACTCAATATTGTTACAAGGGATCATTTTATTGAATAGGTTGCTAATGTACTTAAAGAGACACTTCTCCCATGGTTTAAAACAATGCATTCTGGTTCATCACCTCAGTACAGAATGTTATAGTGGGAATGAAGAATGACCCAGAATACCAGTTTTGATGAATTCAGACAAAAGAAACCTGTATACCAAAGTTTTAAGCTATGGCCCTCATTAATACAGAGGCAGCTTTGATTTCATAACATCCTATGAGATAGGGGTTATGAAATCTGTTGAAATTGCCAAAAATATGATAGTGAAGTGGCAGAAAGGTGCCTCTACTGTACAACAATCCTCCCACAACTTTATATTGATTGTATTCTGGCCATGCCATTGTTAACTAAAAAATTGGAAGTAAAGAAAGATGGTTTAATTGCACTTGAAGTATGATGGTTATCATTTTCTCTCTTTTTTTTCCATCCTTTTTTCTATGTATTAAAAGCTTATTATGCAAATTAGACCAAAATAAATGTTCACACTGGTTTAACAAGAAGCTTCTATGACCTCCATATAAGACTGTGTGTATGCAAATACATTGGAGTAGAATATCCCCCACATGTGTGTATGCACACATTATTGACTGTATTGACTCATCCATTGATGAGCTCTGCTCTTCCCCGGCAGACACACACCATCAAAAGTCTCTAAAAGGCTTTACAAGCTTGATACTTTAATATGATTGAGTGGAGATAAGAAAGAAGATGTGTGTATGCAAATACATTGGAGTAGAATATCCCCTTACATGTATGCAAATACATTGGAGTAGAATATCCCCTTACATGTATGCATATACATTGGAGTAGAATATCCCCTTACATGTATGCAAATACATTGGAGTAGAATATCCCCCTCATGTTTATATGCAAATACATTGGAGTAGAATATCCCCTTACATGTATGCAAATACATTGGAGTAGAATATCCCCTTACATGTATGCATATACATTGGAGTAGAATATCCCCTTACATGTATGCAAATACATTGGAGTAGAATATCCCCCACATGTGTATGCAAATACATTGGAGTAGAATATCCCCCACATGTGTGTATGCAAATACATTGGAGTAGAATATCCCCCACATGTGTATGCAAATACATTGGAGTAGAATATATCCCCTTACATGTATGCAAATACATTGGAGTAGAATATCCCCCTCATGTTTATATGCAAATACATTGGAGTAGAATATCCACTTACATGTATGCAAATACATTGGAGTAGAATATCCCCTTACATGTATGCAAATACATTGGAGTAGAATATCCCCCTCATGTTTATATGCAAATACATTGGAGTAGAATATCCACTTACATGTATGCAAATACATTGGAGTAGTATATCCCCTTACATGTATGCAAATACATTGGAGTAGAATATTCCCCACATGTATGCAAATACATTGGAGTAGAATATCCCCCACATGTGTGTATGCAAATACATTGGAGTAGATTATCCCCCACATGTGTGTATGCAAATACATTGGAGTAGAATATCCCCCACATGTGTATGCAAATACATTGGAGTAGAATATCCCCCTCATGTATATATGCAAATACATTGGAGTAGAATATCCCCCACATGTGTATGCAAATACATTGGAGTAGAATATCCCCCACATGTGTGTATGCAAATACATTGGAGTAGAATATCCCCCTCATGTATATATGCAAATACATTGGAGTAGAATATCCCCCACATGTGTATGCAAATACATTGGAGTAGAATATCCCCCACATGTGTGTATGCAAATACATTGGAGTAGAATATCCCCCACATGTGTATGCAAATACATTGGAGTAGAATATCTCCCACATGTGTGTATGCAAATACATTGGAGTAGAATACCCCCCTCATGTATATATGCAAATACATTGGAGTAGAATATCCCCCACATGTGTAAGCAAATACATTGGAGTAGAATATCCCCCACATGTGTGTATGCAAATACATTGGAGTAGAATATCCCCCACATGTATGCAAATACATTGGAGTAGAATATCCCCCACATGTGAATGCAAATACATTGGAGTAGAATATCCCCACATGTGTGTATGCAAATACATTGGAGTAGAATATCCCCTTACATTAATGCAAATACATTGGAGTAGAATATCCCCCTCATGTATGCAAATTAATTGGAGTAGAATATCCCTCACATGTGTGTATGCAAATACATTGGAGTAGAATATCCCCCTCATGTATATATGCAAATTCATTGGAGTAGAATATATCCCTACATGTGTATGCAAATACATTGGAGTAGAATATCCCCCACATGTGTGTATGCAAATACATTGGAGTAGAATATCCCCCACATGTGTGTATGCAAATACATTGGAGTAGAATATCTTCCACATGTGTGTATGCAAATACATTGGAGTAGAATATCCCCCTCATGTATATATGCAAATACATTGGAGTAGAATATATCCCTACATGTGTATGCAAATACATTGGAGTAGAATATCCCCTTACATGTATGCATATACATTGGAGTAGAATATCCCCTTAAATGTATGCAAATACATTGGAGTAGAATATCCCCTTACATGTATGCATATACATTGAAGTAGAATATCCCCTTACATGTATGCAAATACATTGGAGTAGAATATCCCCTTACATGTATGCAAATACATTGGAGTAGAATATCCCCTTACATGTATGCAAATACATTGGAGTAGAATATCCCCCTCATGTTTATATGCAAATACATTGGAGTAGAATATCCCCTTACATGTATGCATATACATTGGAGTAGAATTTCCCCTTACATGTATGCAAATACATTGGAGTAGAATATCCCCTTACATGTATGCAAATACATTGGAGTAGAATATCCCCCTCATGTTTATATGCAAATACATTGGAGTAGAATATCCACTTACATGTATGCAAATACATTGGAGTAGTATATCCCCTTACATGTATGCAAATACATTGGAGTAGAATATCCCCCACATGTATGCAAATACATTGGAGTAGAATATCCCCCACATGTGTGTATGCAAATACATTGGAGTAGATTATCCCCCACATGTGTGTATGCAAATACATTGGAGTAGAATATCCCCCACATGTGTATGCAAATACATTGGAGTAGAATATCCCCCACATGTATGCAAATACATTGGAGTAGAATATCCCCCACATGTGTATGCAAATACATTGGAGTAGAATATCCCCCACATGTGTGTATGCAAATACATTGGAGTAGAATATCCCCCACATGTGTATGCAAATACATTGGAGTAGAATATCTCCCACATGTGTGTATGCAAATACATTGGAGTAGAATACCCCCCTCATGTATATATGCAAATACATTGGAGTAGAATATCCCCCACATGTGTAAGCAAATACATTGGAGTAGAATATCCCCCACATGTGTGTATGCAAATACATTGGAGTAGAATATCCCCCACATGTATGCAAATACATTGGAGTAGAATATCCCCCACATGTGAATGCAAATACATTGGAGTAGAATATCCCCACATGTGTGTATGCAAATACATTGGAGTAGAATATCCCCTTACATTAATGCAAATACATTGGAGTAGAATATCCCCCTCATGTATGCAAATTAATTGGAGTAGAATATCCCTCACATGTGTGTATGCAAATACATTGGAGTAGAATATCCCCCTCATGTATATATGCAAATTCATTGGAGTAGAATATATCCCTACATGTGTATGCAAATACATTGGAGTAGAATATCCCCCACATGTGTGTATGCAAATACATTGGAGTAGAATATCCCCCACATGTGTGTATGCAAATACATTGGAGTAGAATATCTTCCACATGTGTGTATGCAAATACATTGGAGTAGAATATCCCCCTCATGTATATATGCAAATACATTGGAGTAGAATATATCCCTACATGTGTATGCAAATACATTGGAGTAGAATATCCCCTTACATGTATGCATATACATTGGAGTAGAATATCCCCTTAAATGTATGCAAATACATTGGAGTAGAATATCCCCTTACATGTATGCAAATACATTGGAGTAGAATATCCCCCTCATGTTTATATGCAAATACATTGGAGTAGAATATCCCCTTACATGTATGCAAATACATTGGAGTAGTATATCCCCTTACATGTATGCAAATACATTGGAGTAGATATCCCCCTCATGTTTATATGCAAATACATTGGAGTAGAATATCCCCTTACATGTATGCAAATACATTGGAGTAGAATATCCCCCACATGTGTGTATGCAAATACATTGGAGTAGAATATCCCCTTACATGTATGCAAATACATTGGAGTAGAATATCCCCCACATGTGTGTATGCAAATACATTGGAGTAGAATATCCCCACATGTATGTATGTATGCAAATATATTGGAGTAGAATATCCCCCACATGTATGTATGCAAATACATTGGAGTAGAATATCCCCACATGTGTGTATGCAAATACATTGGAGTAGAATATCCCCCTCATGTATGCAAATTAATTGGAGTAGAATATCCCTCACATGTGTGTATGCAAATACATTGGAGTAGAATATCCCCCTCATGTATATATGCAAATACATTGGAGTAGAATATATCCCTACATGTGTATGCAAATACATTGGAGTAGAATATCCCCCACATGTGTGTATGCAAATACATTGGAGTAGAATATCCCCCACATGTGTGTATGCAAATACATTGGAGTAGAATATCTTCCACATGTGTGTATGCAAATACATTGGAGTAGAATATCCCCCTCATGTATATATGCAAATACATTGGAGTAGAATATATCCCTACATGTGTATGCAAATACATTGGAGTAGAATATCCCCTTACATGTATGCATATACATTGGAGTAGAATATCCCCTTAAATGTATGCAAATACATTGGAGTAGAATATCCCCTTACATGTATGCAAATACATTGGAGTAGATTATCCCCCACATGTGTGTATGCAAATACATTGGAGTAGAATATCCCCCACATGTGTATGCAAATACATTGGAGTAGAATATCCCCCACATGTATGCAAATACATTGGAGTAGAATATCCCCCACATGTGTATGCAAATACATTGGAGTAGAATATCCCCCACATGTGTGTATGCAAATACATTGGAGTAGAATATCCCCCACATGTGTATGCAAATACATTGGAGTAGAATATCTCCCACATGTGTGTATGCAAATACATTGGAGTAGAATACCCCCCTCATGTATATATGCAAATACATTGGAGTAGAATATCCCCACATGTGTAAGCAAATACATTGGAGTAGAATATCCCCCACATGTGTGTATGCAAATACATTGGAGTAGAATATCCCCCACATGTATGCAAATACATTGGAGTAGAATATCCCCCACATGTGAATGCAAATACATTGGAGTAGAATATCCCCACATGTGTGTATGCAAATACATTGGAGTAGAATATCCCCTTACATTAATGCAAATACATTGGAGTAGAATATCCCCCTCATGTATGCAAATTAATTGGAGTAGAATATCCCTCACATGTGTGTATGCAAATACATTGGAGTAGAATATCCCCCTCATGTATATATGCAAATTCATTGGAGTAGAATATATCCCTACATGTGTATGCAAATACATTGGAGTAGAATATCCCCCACATGTGTGTATGCAAATACATTGGAGTAGAATATCCCCCACATGTGTGTATGCAAATACATTGGAGTAGAATATCTTCCACATGTGTGTATGCAAATACATTGGAGTAGAATATCCCCCTCATGTATATATGCAAATACATTGGAGTAGAATATATCCCTACATGTGTATGCAAATACATTGGAGTAGAATATCCCCTTACATGTATGCATATACATTGGAGTAGAATATCCCCTTAAATGTATGCAAATACATTGGAGTAGAATATCCCCTTACATGTATGCAAATACATTGGAGTAGAATATCCCCCTCATGTTTATATGCAAATACATTGGAGTAGAATATCCCCTTACATGTATGCAAATACATTGGAGTAGTATATCCCCTTACATGTATGCAAATACATTGGAGTAGATATCCCCCTCATGTTTATATGCAAATACATTGGAGTAGAATATCCCCTTACATGTATGCAAATACATTGGAGTAGAATATCCCCCACATGTGTGTATGCAAATACATTGGAGTAGAATATCCCCACATGTATGTATGTATGCAAATATATTGGAGTAGAATATCCCCCACATGTATGTATGCAAATACATTGGAGTAGAATATCCCCACATGTGTGTATGCAAATACATTGGAGTAGAATATCCCCCTCATGTATGCAAATTAATTGGAGTAGAATATCCCTCACATGTGTGTATGCAAATACATTGGAGTAGAATATCCCCCTCATGTATATATGCAAATACATTGGAGTAGAATATATCCCTACATGTGTATGCAAATACATTGGAGTAGAATATCCCCCCACATGTGTGTATGCAAATACATTGGAGTAGAATATCCCCCACATGTGTGTATGCAAATACATTGGAGTAGAATATCTTCCACATGTGTGTATGCAAATACATTGGAGTAGAATATCCCCCTCATGTATATATGCAAATACATTGGAGTAGAATATATCCCTACATGTGTATGCAAATACATTGGAGTAGAATATCCCCTTACATGTATGCATATACATTGGAGTAGAATATCCCCTTAAATGTATGCAAATACATTGGAGTAGAATATCCCCTTACATGTATGCAAATACATTGGAGTAGAATATCCCCCTCATGTTTATATGCAAATACATTGGAGTAGAATATCCCCTTACATGTATGCAAATACATTGGAGTAGTATATCCCCTTACATGTATGCAAATACATTGGAGTAGATATCCCCCTCATGTTTATATGCAAATACATTGGAGTAGAATATCTCCTTACATGTATGCAAATACATTGGATTAGAATATCCCCCACATGTATGTATGCAAATACATTGGAGTAGAATATCCCCACATGTATGTATGTATGCAAATATATTGGAGTAGAATATCCCCCACATGTATGTATGCAAATACATTGGAGTAGAATATCCCCCACATGTATGTATGCAAATACATTGGAGTAAAATATCCCCACATGTGTGTATGCAAATACATTGGAGTAGAATATCCTCCACATATGTATGCAAATACATTGGAGTAGAATATCCCCCCACATGTGTGTATGCAAATACATTGGAGTAGAATATCCCCCACATGTGTGTATGCAAATACATTGGAGTAGAATATCTTCCACATGTGTGTATGCAAATACATTGGAGTAGAATATCCCCCTCATGTATATATGCAAATACATTGGAGTAGAATATATCCCTACATGTGTATGCAAATACATTGGAGTAGAATATCCCCCACATGTGTGTATGCAAATACATTGGAGTAGAATATCCCCCTCATGTATGTATGCAAATACATTGGAGTAGAATACCCCCCACATGTGTGTATGCAAATACATTGGAGTAGAATATCCCCCTCATGTTTATATGCAAATACATTGGAGTAGAATATCCCCTTACATGTATGCAAATACATTGGAGTAGTATATCCCCTTACATGTATGCAAATACATTGGAGTAGATATCCCCCTCATGTTTATATGCAAATACATTGGAGTAGAATATCCCCTTACATGTATGCAAATACATTGGAGTAGAATATCCCCCACATGTGTGTATGCAAATACATTGGAGTAGAATATCCCCACATGTATGTATGTATGCAAATATATTGGAGTAGAATATCCCCCACATGTATGTATGCAAATACATTGGAGTAGAATATCCCCACATGTGTGTATGCAAATACATTGGAGTAGAATATCCCCCTCATGTATGCAAATTAATTGGAGTAGAATATCCCTCACATGTGTGTATGCAAATACATTGGAGTAGAATATCCCCCTCATGTATATATGCAAATACATTGGAGTAGAATATATCCCTACATGTGTATGCAAATACATTGGAGTAGAATATCCCCCACATGTGTGTATGCAAATACATTGGAGTAGAATATCCCCCACATGTGTGTATGCAAATACATTGGAGTAGAATATCTTCCACATGTGTGTATGCAAATACATTGGAGTAGAATATCCCCCTCATGTATATATGCAAATACATTGGAGTAGAATATATCCCTACATGTGTATGCAAATACATTGGAGTAGAATATCCCCTTACATGTATGCATATACATTGGAGTAGAATATCCCCTTAAATGTATGCAAATACATTGGAGTAGAATATCCCCTTACATGTATGCAAATACATTGGAGTAGAATATCCCCCTCATGTTTATATGCAAATACATTGGAGTAGAATATCCCCTTACATGTATGCAAATACATTGGAGTAGTATATCCCCTTACATGTATGCAAATACATTGGAGTAGATATCCCCCTCATGTTTATATGCAAATACATTGGAGTAGAATATCCCCTTACATGTATGCAAATACATTGGAGTAGAATATCCCCCACATGTATGTATGCAAATACATTGGAGTAGAATATCCCCACATGTATGTATGTATGCAAATATATTGGAGTAGAATATCCCCCACATGTATGTATGCAAATACATTGGAGTAGAATATCCCCCACATGTATGTATGCAAATACATTGGAGTAAAATATCCCCACATGTGTGTATGCAAATACATTGGAGTAGAATATCCTCCACATATGTATGCAAATACATTGGAGTAGAATATCCCCCCACATGTGTGTATGCAAATACATTGGAGTAGAATATCCCCCACATGTGTGTATGCAAATACATTGGAGTAGAATATCTTCCACATGTGTGTATGCAAATACATTGGAGTAGAATATCCCCCTCATGTATATATGCAAATACATTGGAGTAGAATATATCCCTACATGTGTATGCAAATACATTGGAGTAGAATATCCCCCACATGTGTGTATGCAAATACATTGGAGTAGAATATCCCCCTCATGTATGTATGCAAATACATTGGAGTAGAATACCCCCCACATGTGTGTATGCAAATACATTGGAGTAGAATATCCCCCTCATGTATTGGGTAAAGTTTTCAACTAGCAATAATCGCGCCTCGGAAGTTCCTCACTGGCTACGATATCGCCTCTGTGCAAATACATTGGAGTAGAATATCCCAGACACGTATGCAAATACATTGAGGAAGACTTAAAAAGATTAAACAGTAGAAAATATCTGTTCTTTCTGCATAAATAAAATTTTGCTTATGGAATTAAAATATATTCTCTTTTTAATGAATAAATAAATAATTCAGAGAACAAAACACAACAAAAATGTAAAAAAAATAATAATAAATTTTAATAAAAATAAATGCTGTATGGGTATCAAAAATTCAAACATATATAGAACTTGTAAATATATACAGGCTTTGAATATAGTAAAATATGAAGGGCATCATTGGGGGATCAAATGTCTGGCATCTGCACAAAAAATAACGAAAACATAAATAAATGATATAAATAAAAATAATAATTTATTGAGAAAAAATAAGTCTAAAAATATAAATAATTAGAGCATCACCTATATATAAGAAAGGAAACAACACAAATTTTACTTTTTCAAATCAAACTTCCTACTGTTACTGAGATGAAAGGCTATTGTAATATTCTGGATCATTAGTGATGAACTGGCAGTTTCCCTAGTATGTATATGTTCTTCTTTCTTATCTCCACTCAATCATATTACGGTATCAAGACTTTCGATTTTTTAAATTTATATGTAATTCTACTGTGTGTCCCCATAAAGCTTTTGTTTATAGTTTGTTTAAATTACATAATGTAGATTTCCTCTGATGATCAACGAAAGCTGCACCCCATTCCATGAGATCTAGCTCGAAGAGCATGAACTCATCGAATTTGTGTAATCTTTGCACAAGGGGATAAGAAACAACAACAGAACCTATCTGTAAAAGACAATTTTTGAGCCAAAGTGTTCTTTTATCTGAGTTGTTTTCAGTTTCTACTCCAGTATATGTTAATTAGTAAAAAACAGGCTAATTGGGGAATATCTTGGGTAAGAAATGATGATAATATAGTAATGAATTCTCGTCACCATTACTACTAAACCTTGGTTTTAAAAAAAAAACAATATTGGTCAGGCAAATATTCACTCCCTGGACCCTTGGAATATTTCACCAAATTCTGGTTCGTTTCCAAGGTGACTAATGTGGCAACGGCACCCATTTTCCAATGAAGAGCAATTGCTGCTGCTGTGATAGAGATGTATGGAGACATCTGAGGCTCTTCATTGGACACGACAACAACAAACATTCACTCTACCTGACTGAAACTAGGACATTTATCTACACTAGTGGAAATAGGAAGTGATACACACAGAAGAAATGATTGGAATATCATAAAACTGGCAAGACTGTCCTGGTTATTACATAGACACCAAAGAATTGAACACAAGGTATATTTTTTTAAAAAAGGGCGTACCTGGATCTGTGAAATATAAAAAAATCAAATTTTTCTCAAAATGTTTTGAGAGATTGCTCCCTCTTTATCAATAAACAGGTTACTGTGCAATAAATTGATAAAGAGGGAGCAATTTCTCAAAATATTTAAAGAAAATATTTTTTTTTCTTCTTTCACAGATCCAGGTAATTTTTTATATATATAAACATATTTAATGGATCGCCTTTTGACTAAAATGAAGTGTATTGCTGTACTGAGTGTATTTTAGTATGATGTCGTGTCTACCATCAGAATCTATATGTGCTGCTAAATCCTTGAAGGTATTGAATTAAAAAGTGTCTGTGGATTTTTTCTTGGGGGATTTCTCCATGCCTGGACTATTTGTTGGGTCAATTGCTGTATAACCTGTATTTGAAGACTTTAATGTATACTATGGCTTTACATCCCTCACGTGCACTGGCATCTATGGTTGTGATACTCTGCAATGTTTGCCTTGTGTAGACAGAGGTATGGGGTTAGGCATTGTCTTATTGAGAAGCTACAGTTTTGGACATTGGTCATAAAGCTAATAGGCTGTACTCTCACCCTGTCCATATATTGTTCCTTCAATGACAACCTGCTCTGTCATGCTGCCATAGCTGATTGCCCCTACAAACCAATGATACCAGGAGTTGAACCAGTGTGACATTCTGAAATTGCAACTGGACAGGCTATTATCTCAAAAAAGCCAATGATTATATTGACAATCACCATAACAAAAACGGAACTCATCATTAAATGCAACAATAATTCCAACTGGGCTTTGTAACACACCAGTTGACGGCTAAAAATGAGGATTAGAGAAATGTACCATTTGGGGATCAGAGAATGTATCAATCAGTCAGCTTTTTCCAATGGTGATTCTGCTGTGACACCTGATGGACAATTGTAACAACCATCAGTACAATTTGACAGTTATCTGTCATATCTGTATGCCATATCTGTAAGTGATAGTACCTTCTTCAATCCCACTATCCTCTATCTCTGGTGAGTCCTTTTAAAAGATTTCTCAATAAGAAGCTCTCAATGTGTCCTCTAATAAAAGCAGATGTTTGGTTTTAAGGGATACTTGCTTTGGTTCTTGGCATATCTAGTTAAAGGTATACAGAACATGAAGTTCTTGCTAACTTGCACAGTTAATGCTTTAGCACGAGTGTCCTCTCATGGAGGTTCTACTGTATAAGAAGTTGCACTTGATTATTTGGAAAATTTTAAAATATATACAATAGAACCTCCATGAGAGAGAGAGAAGACATGCTAGAGGAAACCTCTATACAATGGACAGTTTTCATTGTCAAAATGACCATTTTTATCAATTAGCTGCTCTTTGGCTCTGCAATTAGGTGTCCATTAGAGAAAGGTTCCTTTGTATTTTAGCATTTCCAGTGTAAGAACCTTAAAAAAAAGGTCCTTTTATAGAATTTTTAAGGAGTCTAAGAAAACTTGAAGGGCTGTTAAGATGAACTGATTGCATTGATATAGACAAAAGTCCTAAAATGTTTTTGTCATATTTGAAAATTTGATATGCAGACAAATCTCAGTAATTAAGATTCATCAGGTAAGCAAAATCTGGTCCAATCTTGTTCCAAATGATGCTAGCTTTTGATGCAAATTTGAAAACTATTTTAAATAACAAGTAAAAAATCTGTCTTGGGAGTTTCCATTTGGTGTTCCAAGCATAAATACACTCTCAAGACTGGTTGAATCCTTAAACAGGATGAATAAAAAGTTGGTTACATAATAAGCATGAAAATATTCTTTCTTATACAAATCCAATGATGTTCTTAATTTAGAAGCGGAAATTTTAGACACGGATGCCAAAGAAAACCAAATTAATGGAAAAATAAACGGTTCCCACTGAAATTTGACTCCTTAGACATGTGTTACATTTGAACCTTGTTTAACAGCACAACTTAGTTATAACATTATAATTTTATGGTCCCAAGTTTTAAGTCCCATTTATTTTTATCCAAGTGGTTATAACAATATAAAATATTGATTCAAGAGATGTGTTTATAGTAATGTTTGACTGTAGGCTTATCAGCCTGAAATGTGTACATGATTTTTTGTGATTTTATAAGGGAATGGCTTGGCAAAAGTTGAATGACACTTCTGCTATGCAATGATAAAGCAAAATTTGTATTATAGATTATAGCTACAAGGTAATAAGACCTAATCCAAATAAATTAATAGTGTGTGACATTTTGGTAACAGCGTTGTTACCATCATCAGCAAAAGAATAAATAATAAAAAAAAAAAATTACAACATGTTCTTAAATAGTACAGTTAAATCTGTCTATAACGTTCCCTCTAAATAACCCTTCCATCTCTATAGCACCCGATTTTAAATACGTAGTACAATGCGATATTTTTACATTAAAAGTGACCTGTCTATAGCACCCTATTTTGGTGAGTCCCAAGAGGAGGCGCTATAGACAGGTTTAACTGTACTCTTATCAAATACCTTGTTGTCTTGTTTATATACTTGATAACAGTACTATTTAAGAACATGCTGTGATATTTTTTCTCATTTATTTTTTTGTCTGATGAGGGTAACAATGCTTTTAACGAAACATTAAGGTCATACACTATTAATTTATTTGGATTATGTATTGTTTTCTTGTAGCTATTCTGCTATGCAAATGAATGTCTTTACAGAGAGGTTCTACTGTAGTGTGTGTGATACCAAAGTGGATTTCTCTCAATTTAAACCAAGTTTATTCTCAATCTCCTCTGCTTGAAGACTTGGATCAGTGACTAGCTCACAACATCAGCTTTGGCAAATTCAACAACTTGTATTTGGAAAAGAAACATTTGTTTCTTCGTAGTTTTATTTCTTATATACAGTTAAACCTGTCTATAGCGCCCCCTCTTGGGACTCACCAAAATAGGGTGTTATAGAGAGGTCCCTTATAATGTAAATCGCATCGTACTACATTTTTAAAATTGGGCGCTATAGAGAGGAAGGCGATATTTAGAGGAGGCGCTATAGACAGGTTTAACTGTATATAGATGGTGAGTTATTATTGCCTTATGTTTAAGTGTCAACCTGAATACAGTTAAACCTGTCTATAGCGCCCCCTCTTGGGACTCACCAAAATAGGGTGCTATAGACAGGTCACTTTTAATGTAAAATGTTTAAAATCGGGCGCTATAGAGAGGAAGGCGCTATTTATAGGGGGCGTTATAGACAGGTTTAACTGTACCATGTTTGCAGATATGGTCCACATAAAGGGCATCTTTGATTTCATAACATTAATAAAGCACAATTTGGATTATAGTTTAGAAATACAAGGTAATATAACCAAATCCAAATAAATAGTGTGTGAAGTATCGGTACAGCATTGTTATCATCATCAGATGAAAGTATTGAATGATAACAATGCTGTTACTGAAACTTCACAGACTATTTATTTGGTCTTATTACCTTGTTTTTCATAACACTATATTAGTGGAATCATGAAATCACCCAAATAAAGTGTTTTAGCTGGTGAAAAAGGTACAATTTGGATTAAAAACATAAGGTAAATAAGACCAAATATAAATAGATAGTATAGTTTTGGTAACAGAATTGTTATAATCAATCAGAAGTACAAAAGTATTGAATTCAGTACTTTTGTCTGATGATGGTAACAACGCTGTTACCAAAACATCATATACTATTTATTTGATGTTACAGTAGAACCTCCCTGTAAAGACACCTAATTTCAGAGCCAAAGTTTTCTTTAGGGAGAGATGTCCTCTTACCGGAGAGTTGTTAAATAGTAAAAATGGTAATTTTGTAAATGGAAACTGTCCTTTGTGAAGAGGTGTCCGCTAAAAGGAGGTTCTACTGTACTACCTTGTGTTTTAGCTGGTGAATTTAGAGGAAGAATACAATATATTGTAGCCAAGTATTGTTGGAGGATGGTACTCACAGATATCAAGACATGCATTGCTTCAATGCACTTTGTATAGAATGAGATATTTCGGCCGCTAAGACCCAGGGTTTGATTCACACATTGGGCACATTTTTCTGATTAATAAAAAAAATGCTCCAATGGCCTCTATTCTTACAAAAGTCCAATTCTACCAGCGGATGCAAGTAAACAAACAGGGCTCAGGCACATTTGTATGTGCAAAAGTCGAACTGCTTTTCACATGTGTGGACATGTGGCGCACTTACAGTAAAAGCAGTCGCCTACTTCTACCCACCATGATTATCATGGTCTGTACCACAAGTACTAGGATAAGCAAAAAGAAAATTTATTCATGCTAAAGATACAGTAAAACAGCCTATTTTATACATTAGAGGACACCTCTCTACAATGTTTCATAGCCAAAAGGACCAATTTTACTAATTAGCAACTCTCCAGTAAGAAGACAATTCTTTCCCTGAAGAACACTTTGTAACTAGGTCCGTTACAGAGAGTCCATTCTACTCTAGCAGCAACTTGTTTATAAAATCCTATATCTAAAATCCCATGTTTTAATTCACATTGTTTTAACCATGGTTATAACAATAGATTAGAGCAACATAAAACCTTGGTCCCAAGTCTGGTTTTTATAGCAAGGTTTGCTTCTATAGAGAAGCAAATTTTACAAATATATATATTTCAATATGTCAGCACTGATGGAACATCATTTCACTGACCAATGGGTTACGTGACTGTAGGGTTACATGTCTAAATTTATAAGAAGCTGCCTAAAAAATTTTACACCTTTTTTTTTGCTTATCCCTAGTACATGTGGTACAGGCCACAATAATCATGGTGGGTAGAAGTTGGCGACTGCTTTTACTGTAAGTGCACCACATGTCTACATATGTGAAAAGCAGTTCGACTTTGCACATAAAAATATGCCAGAGCCCTGTTTGTTTAGAGAATTTAAATCTTATAGATACAAGTATTAGTACAGTATAGATACAAGTTAGTACTTGTATAGCTATAATCCAAATTGTGTTTATCGATTTTACATCTTTTATTTGTGAGTAATTTGTAGATTTAAGGTGTCAGAAATGATGTGGTTATCTAACCCTCCTTTACTCAGAGCAATTCTTCAAAAGTCCACTTTACCATCTTCCATATAAAGGTGACAGTGGGCAACAAAACTTTAGAATAAAAAGTGTAATATACCTTATAATAATATTATAATCTACTCTGTTTAACTAATTTATTTTTGATTGTTTGAATTTGGCAGCACTGTATTTATCATTGTTGTTATGAATCTATTAAAAAAAGTGTATGTTTGATATTAGAAAGATATATAATTAAAATTTGTTTATTAATTTAATAAAGCATATTTATTTATTTAATCGAAGAGAGAGGAACATCACAAAAAGATTATAAGATATGCTCAATTCCATTTAGAAGGAAATTAACAATCTATAAAAATAATGGTCTCCACCCTCTGACAAAATAGATGTCAAAACAAGATGCCATCTATTGACTGTTGCCACAAACTAAACTTGGATAATTGATGGAACCACAAAACCAGTTTTGGCAAAGTGAGAAGTGCCCATCTGGTGACCATGGTTTCAGGTTAATGGCCCTCATCAGTCCAAGGCGGACTTTATTTCACATATGATCCACAAGGGATCAAATGGAATCTTCACAATCTCTAGAGACAGTTATTATATGGCGTTTAGTTTTGACATCTATTTTGACAGGAAAGGCAACCTTTATTCTTATAGGTCATTATACTCCCATCCTCATCCAACTCCACCAGCGAGTGCAAGTAGCCAAATGGACCTCTGGTAGCAAAGTCAAACTGCTTTTCACATGTGTAGAGATATGGTGCACTTACAGTAAAAGCAGTCGCCTACTTCTACCCAACATGATTATCATGGCCTGTACCACGTCTACTAGGAATAAGAAAAAAAAATTATACTCCAGGCAAAATTCCAATCTAGATCATTACCAAGGTACAAACAGCCCATGTTTTTGGTCGAGCATCACAATCAGAGAATAGTATTATTGATGCTATTAATGTATTTACCATATATCCTCTTAGACTTTCTTTGATATTTTTATAGTAACTACCAAGTATTGAGTAGCTTATATCAATTATTGTAACAACTTGGGACAAGGTTTGTCCCATTACTCTGTAGAAAATAATGTATAATTAAAAAAAAAAAATCTAGATATTTGTTGAAGCATTAGTATCACCACATATATATATATTAATACAATAAGATGTGAATGTTCTTTTCACAAATAAATCAAACTTCTAGTTTCTTATCATTAACAGATGCTTTTACCCTTTTGATATGATATATAATCCATGTAGTTAATTATACAATAAAATTAACAGTTGTAATGAAATCATTTTAAGAACTTCCACACAAATATAATTTGAGTATATAAATATATATTAGATAGTAAAAAGGCATATATTGGATTGAATAAAATATTTGCCAATATTTCGGTTGGCTGAACGCCAACCTTTATCGAGGCATTACATTTTTGTATAAACAATAAAGGTTGGCGTTCAGCCAACCTAAATATTGGCAAATAAATATTTTATTCTCTCTCTCTCAATCCAATATATGTCTTTTTACTATCTAATATATATTTATATACTCAAATTATATTTGTATGCAAGTTCTTAAAATGATTTCACTATCCAATGATTTAAGTATGGATTGCTTTATTTTCAGAACAAAACAAATATATATAAAATCAAAGAAGGCATATCCTGACCACGTTTACATGAACCTTTTAGACAACAACTAAACGTTGATTTAGCCTGTTCCCATATATAATATATATGAAAAAAATAGACATATCCTGACAGATCAAATTAGCATTTTAGAGAGCAGAGCACCATCTAGTTGAAAAATATCAATTATATATACAGTAGAACCTCCGTGTAAAGGACACCTAATTGCAGAGCCAAAGT
>CP092868.1:43644996-43771577 GCA_030710605.1 Cordylochernes scorpioides | reverse complement strand
AAAACTTAGAATTACAGTAAAACCCCTCTATAGTGAACCCCAATGGGACAGAGCTTTTGGTTCACTATAGCCACGGTTCACTATAGCCACGGTTTGGCTATTTTTTTTTACTTTTCAAAAATTTTAGACCGTATAATTAAAAAACAGCCATACACACAAGAAGAGGCTGCCTCTTAATAGTGGTCACTTTATTTTAATTCCCTTAATTGACTAATTTCCTTATATTAATACTGAATAATAATAGAAATCATTAGATAATAGGTTCTTCTTATGATTAACATACATGTACCTCTATGTCTAAGTTAAAAATCAAGACAAATCCTAGGCAAAGTTTTATTAAATATATAATTAAAGATATGAAATGATTTTAAAACATCATTATCACATTATATAATACAATTTTTACTTGAAAAAATGGCTCTAATACCTTGTAGTTTCAAAGCATTCTTCCAAGCATTGCACCATTCAAATAAAGTTAGTGTTTTTCTTCCATTTCATGTTTCCCCATATTCTTCTAGGTCTAGATTTCGTTGTTTTTTTTTAACCTGCCATGCAAAACATTGCTGACTTTAAAATCACCATAGTTAATGGCATAAAAATAATTTTTGTTTCATCACGGGACCGTTTATTTGGACTTTTTTTTTTTTAGCCCTAAAACGTACGATCGCGATCGCGGCAAAAGTTGAAGTTGATTCCTCTTTGTAACAATTTTTAATAACTTTATATTTTATCTTTTATAATAGAAAAGTTATATTCTCTTATTTTAATATGTTTTTAACATTTTGCCTGTGTTGTTTCGCTTTGAAAAGTTCTGAAAATGGCCTTTTTTTTTTAAAAGAAATAACGTTTTTTTTTAAGGCCTTTATTTTCTTCAATTTGGAAGCCATATGCATTTTTTATATTTCAATTTTAATGGATGCAAAGATATTCTATTTAATAAAAAGTATAATGTGTAAAAATTTATACAAAATGCAGCAAAATAAAGTGCAAAAATCAAAACAAACAATGCCGCTAAATTTATTGTTTTGAAATCGCGATCCGCGAGCTTTAAACATGCTCAAAATTTTGTTTTTTAATTTTTTTTTAAATTACAATTCTAAGTTCGTTATAAGCATAGTATTTTTAATAGATTTTGTCATTTTGGGACCCGAAATAGGTTCGTTATAGGGGTAGTTCGTTATTCTAAAAATCGCAAAGTTCGTTATAACGATGGTATTTTCAATGGAATGGAATTGGGAATCGGCGTGGGTTCGTTATAAGGGAAGGTTCGTTATATCCAGGGTTCGTTATAGCGGGGTTTTACTGTAAATATTTACAAATTTCTAGTGCGCGCCCTTACTGTGATGAAAAAAATACACTATTTATGTATTATGTATTTTTTCATCGCAATAAGGGCAGTTGAAGTTTGATTTATTTGTGAAAAGAAACATTCGCATTTTGGTGTTTTCATTTGTAATGTATGGATTGCTATGTATTAATTTACAAAATTATATGAATTATTCAACATAGTTCATAAAATGTATATAGACAAAGTGGCTGATGTAAGAGAGTTAAATCATTTAGATCAGATAACAATTGATGTCTTACTTCTGTAAAGTTCGGACAGTCGTAGATAAGGTGAAGAGCAGTTTGTTCAATTTCTCCGCAGGAACAATTTGGTGTTTATGATCTTAGTGAGGGATAAAATTCCATTAGAACATTTGTGAACAAAGGAAATATTCAAAATAATTTAGGTTAGGTTGTTTAAAAAAAAAAAAAACAATGAACCAATCATAACCTTTGTTTACATCGCGAGTCACCATGACGTCATCTTAGTTTCAGATTGGGCCAAATGTCGAGGACTCTCCCAAAATTATTATAGGCAGGTATGATTCTTTTAAAAATTAAACAATTTCTACTGCCCTTACTGTAATTAAAAATTAATGGGAAGGCCTGGCTCATCAGAGGTGAACCTTCCCATTAATTTTTCCATTGCAGTAGAAATTGTTTAATTTTTAAAAGAATCATACAAGTCTATAATAGTTTCGAATTTTCATAACAGATGGCACGCTAATGCATCATGAGGTGAATATTACAAATATTATTTTAATCTAATTGAATAATTGCAATGGTTAAAAATGCTAAATACATTTGAAAATATAGGAAAAGTTTAAGAAAAAAAGGCTCTAAGACACCTCATTGTTTATCATGGTCTTCTTCTTTCTTATCTCCACTCAATCATATTAGGGTATCAAGCTTGAGACTGGGTGAAGTAGAATGTGTCTGCCTTTGTCATTAAGACTGGGAGTACTACTCAGTGGCAGGCCGACTTAGCTCCAAAAGAAATGGCCGCCTCTGACATGAGAAACAGACGCCATGTGCAGCCACTCCTAACATGGAGTACAAATGCTGCTCATTCTGTATCCCTGAATTAGGAGCCCTTACAGGGTACTATCAGCCGGGCCAGCTGAGCCCAGGTTTTTTAGTGAGCTTGTTACTGCTCCCCCTCCTCCTTTTTCATCCGGGCTTGGGACCGGCAATTTACCATGGTGATTAGCGGCTGCTAAAGTTAGGTCTTATATCATCCTCGCTGATTTTTGGGACGTATTGTTAACACTTAAAGTATGCTTTGTGCCCTACATGCCACAATATTGTATTGTTAGCAATAAATTTCCATTTTAACAGGATTTATCTCTTTAGTTGTCAAAATTTGATTTTAAAAAATCTGTCAAATTTTTGATGGGTGTAACATTTGTTATTTAATGACTGTAAGTTGTGACAAGAAAACACATTGACAAAATTATAAATTATATTGTAAATTGAGACCGCCCCTGTACTGATGAGGGCCATAGTACAGTAGAACCTCCGTGTAAAGAACATCTGATTGCAGAGCCATAGTGTCCTTTACAGAGAGGTGTCCTCTAGTGTATGTGGTTCTCACATGGAGGTTCTACTGTATATCTGAATTTGAACGGTGTTTACCTTACAACTCTGAACATTCGGATTTTCCTGGAAAATCTCTTAAAGATTTCTTGGAAAAAGCCATGGTCCACCTGTGCTGTGTAAGCACAGAAGAGCTTAAATTGACTTGTTCCATTATATGTATGTTCCATATGTAAATATCTGTTTTCTTTCCTCTTTTCGCTCTCCACTTCTCCAATCCATATTTCCAATTTTTTTTTTTTTTCCCCAATCCATATTCTTATTTTCCATAGGATTATTCAAATAATAATCTGTATATATTTACCATGTGTATATAATCTTTCTCCATTTTTACCCTTTTGTATAGTTTCCCACTTTCATAGGTTTCTCCGTCTTGTAACCCCAAGGAGAATTCTCTGTAAGACCTGTGTGTTTAATAAAGGTTTTTGTGTGTGTGCGTGTATATCTGAATTTGATAAAACTGATACTGAGACTTTATCACCAAAGTTATTTACTGGGGGGTGATAATTAAAAGGAAAGGTGTCTCTTTTAAGTACATGAATTATATTCTCTTATAACTTTAATGTTATACCATCACATACCAGAAATGGCACTTCATGCAAATGTATAAGAAATTATAATGTTAAAATCATGAATGTTAACATCAAATGTTGTTTTATATATAGAGAATGGTATGTGACATTCCAACAAATGTATAACAAATTAATTATTACTAAACATACTTACTGGCAACTAAAAAAAATAATGGAAATCCAATAGTTAGATACTTTGGTTTTTCACACTTCATTATTGCTTTAAATTTTTCATTATCTATACCTCTTATATATATGTATATTTTCGCTGAACAATATCCGAAAATTACAGATGTAGCTGCAAAAAGTGGAAATCCCGAAACAAAAGGTCGACCTGTCCATTTATAAAGTACAACATCTTTATCTGCTTTTACGCTAAATTTAAACTTTGAATATGATCGAAAAATGCTAAGTTTATTTTTCGCCAAATTTGTTTTTAAAAGTGGTATAATTCTATGAAGCATAAAGGAATTCTTAAATAAATGGCATAACATGTTTTTTCCTATACAGTCTAGAGAGAGAGATTATTAACCAGGTTCCCTGGCCCTATAAAGCTAGGTTTATTTGTACGCGAAAAAAAAAAGGTAATTATTGGCCCTTATTTTGATGTAACAGAGTGATTTTTTTATTGTATTTTAAATTTCTACGAATATTTTTTATTTTTTCAGTAAAATCAGATGACAATTTTTTCAATTGGATATTTTCAAATTTAAATAAAGATTTTTCAAATATTAATAAAATTGTAACATTAAAATTTTTACGCTCCAGGAGCCTTAGTTATCTTTATGTTACTACTAGCATTTAATTTATAATATATTGAACGATTTTTATTTATTTAATAATCTGTTGCTCTGTATAATGATTCAGAAACATCTAGAGTCACTTCTTTTTTCCCCTCAACAACAATTTTGACTGGTCATGGTTACATCCAGGCAGACTTTGCAAGGGTATTAAAAGAAGACCCAATTTGCCCCCATTGCTAATATGAAAACCAAAACGTGGACCACCTGCCCAACCTTCCAATACCAAATATTCCTGACGGCCACCCTCCTAGGGATCACCAACTCGAGTACAGCATCCCTAGAAAATCTCCCATGAAAGAAATCTGCCTGACGCCACCTCATTGGACTTTCATTGGCATGGTAAATGATAGATATTTCATATTGACTGGTCAATTTTCTATATAATATAAATAATGACCGGTCAATATAATTATTCTTTTTATCATCATCTTTCTACATCTTCGTTTTCGGGCTTCTGTAAATAACATCATCAGCGTCGTTAATTAGACTTAATATCTAATCTAAATTACTCTATTTTCTATTATAAATATATTGTATAATCCTATTAAAATTGTCTAAATAAATGCATATAGAAAAGGATTAGTAAGAGTTAAAATAATTTGTTTACAACTAGGTGGTAACCCTAAATACACAACAGTAAATAAACCCAAGAGATAGGTCAGGACAGCCCTAGTAGTAGGCAACTTCTGTACGTTCCAGGAACAGAGAAGATGGAAGAGGAGGTTTTCCAGAGGGCAAAGGAGACATTACCTCTGATTCTCAAAAGCCCAAATATTCAAAGAGGTGGCCACAAAATTTTGCACTGTATAGAAAGTAAAAAGTAACATATAAATAGAAAAACAGATCAGTTTAGCACTGAGATAACATTCCGATCTGTTTTCACTTTAATAGAACTGGAAATGTTGTATGATATTTGCAGCATCTTCGTACACATTTATTTTTAGCAAATCTTTATTGTCTTAGTAAAGTCTGATACAGCCTTTTATTGTTTATATTCGAAACGCCAAAAAGTGACAAAAACAAATCAAAAAGGGATGATGATAACCTGCGTCTTGCAGATTAACATTTTCATAGAAACATATATATATACATATTTATTGCTAGCTATATATCACCATCTTCTTCTTCAAACACGAAATCTCACAGGCGGTCTCCTCGCTCGAGGTGGGTTCCGCCTTAGGACAGGACCCTCCTCTTTCAAGGCCTCGGGGTCCAGCGAGCGAAGAGGCTCCAATGACTTTCCATCGTCTGTATCACTCTGAACCTCTGAATCTTGATCCGACCGCTGGCTAGTTAGTCCTGGCGACAGCGACTCCATATAACCTCTGTCTCGTACAACCTCCGAGATTATGGCACTGGGACCTGCTCCTCTTGAGTGCTCGGGTTGACGCTCTCCATCTCCACTCTCATCTTCCTCACCATTCCTCCACCTTTTTCTAATTTGATCCCTGTGATAGGCCTTTACCTGTCCATGGATCAAAATGGTGTAGACTCTAGTTCCCTTCTTGCCCACAATTTTTCCTGGGATCCATTTATCACCACCTCTAAAGTTTTTACACCACACTAAATCATCTATCTGGAATTCTTCCAAATGGGTTCGCCGATCATACTTCATTTGCCTGGCTTGCTGGTCCCTAACTCTAGATGCCAAGCTGGGATGTATCAACGATACTCTGGTTCGAAGCGCACGCCCAATAAAGAGCTCTGATGGAGTCTTTCCCGTTGTCACATGCGGGGGTGCTTCGATATGCCAGAAGAACTTTTGATAAGGTGTCTTGAATGGTGTGTGTGTGTATCCCCAATTTTCCTTTTATTTTTATCCAGGGCAGTCTCAATTGTTCTAACCGCTCGTTCAGCCAAGCCATTACTTTGCGGGTGGTACGCCGGGATTAATGTTTGTTTCCAGAAAACCTTTCATTTCACTCCCAGTAAACTGAGGTCCATTATCAGATACAAGTTCCTCCGGTAACCCATAGGAAGAAAAAAGTCGCCGTAGTTGCTCAATGGTTTTGCGTGTGGTGGTCTCTCTCATTGGGGTGGCTTCGATCCACTTTGAATGACTATCTACTACTATTAATAAATTAATGTTTTCCTTATTTGCAAAATCAATGTGAATTCTTTGCCAAGGTCTGGTTGACCATTTCCAGGGTTGCCATTTTCCTTTATTTGGCCCATCCTGGGATTGCTGACAGCTTCTGCACTTATTTACCAAAAACTCGATTTGGGTATCTAGATTTGGCCACCAAAAATGTGATCTTGCTACAGCCTTCATTTTGTTCATACCGGAATGAGTCTCATGAAGACAGTTCAACATTTTTATTCTGAGAGATGGTGGAATGACAACTCTCATTCCCCAAACCAAACACTCCCCATCTACAGTTAGCTCAAGTTTCCTTTGAAAATAAGGTCTGAGGTGATCAGCCACCTTTTCAGGCCAGCTTTGCTGAGTAAAAAATTTGGCCAATGTGAGCACTTCGTCTTTTTCAGTTTCCGTGGCAATTTCCTCTGCTGTGATCGGCAATTCTTCCACATAGGATAAAGCATAGACATTATTTAATCTTGGAATTTCTTCACCGCCCACAGGAAAACGTGACAGAAGATCTGCATTCCCATGGTCTTGAGTTCTTCGAAATTTAATATCGTAAGTATAAGCTGACAAAATAAGCGCCCAACGCTGCAATCTTGAAGTAGATAAGGTGGGGATTCCTGATCTTGAGCCCAAAATGGTCACCAATGGCTTATGGTCTGTAATAAGAATAAATTTTCTTCCATAAATAAATTGATGAAACTTGGTAACTCCATAAATAATGGCTAGAGCCTCCTACTCAATCTGAGAATAATTTTGTTCTGCTTCCGATAAAGTCCGTGAGGCAAACATAATCGGTCTCTCCTGGCCTTCTATAATATGTGACAACACAGCGCCCACTCCAATCTGCGATGCATCAGTGGCCAAACACAATGGCAAAGTCGCATCATACGGGACTAGCACCCTCTCAGAGGTAATGCTATTCTTGCACTTGTCAATGGCCTCTCCACATTCCTTTGTCCAAACCCAAGGACGTTTTTTGTGAAGAAGCTCATGAAGAGGCTTCAAAAGCTCTGGCAAATTGGGTATGAACTTCCCATAAAAGTTTACCAAACCAAGAAATGACCTTAATTCAGAGATATTCGTAGGCGTTTTGGCCTTCTGTATTGCTTGTACCTTATGATCTAAAGGTCTGATGCCCTCTCCCGTGACAAGATGTCCTAAATATTCAATTTCTTTTTGCAAAAATAGGCATTTTTCTTTCTTTAGTTTGATATTATACTTCGCCAAGCGAGCAAATATAGTCTTCAACAACGCCAGATGTTCTTCAATTGATGCTGTGGCTATAAGGACATCATCAATATAACAAATTACGCCTCCTATACCCGACAAAACCCTATCCATTACAGATTGAAAATAACTGGGCGCATTTGCCAATCCAAATGGCATTCTCTTAAACCTGAAAAGCCCTTTATGAGTATTTATCGTTAGTAACGGTCGGGTGCCTGGTTCCACCTCTAATTGCAGATAAGCGTTCCTCAAGTCCAATTTAGAAAAGTATTTTCCCTTGGCCAATGTGGAGAATAAATCTTGCTGTGTGGGAAGGGGATAGGCCGCAGTGTCCAAATATTTATTTAGAGTTACCTTGAAGTCGCAGCAAATTCTGATCTCTTTTTTTTTTCTTCGGCACTACAACCACTGGAGTGGCCCATTTACTGCTCGCCACCTCACATAGATAACCCTTAGCCACCATTTTGTCTAATGCTTCAGTAACTGCTGGCCTAATGGCGAAAGGCACCAGACGAGCCTTATGGAAAATTGGATTCACATCACACATGTTTACTGAAAATGTGAAACCCTTTATTGGTTCAGTTGTCTCCACAAATAGGGCTTGATTTTCCTTCAAAATTTCCTCAATGGTAATTTCCACAGGCATATGTTTTACCGCGAAACAGCCCAATTTCAATCTATTTATCCATTCTCTTCCCATCAAAGCCCTCTTTTCTCCTTTCACCACCAACGCTCTAAGTTTGTAAGTAATATCTTGACACTCCACTTTGACAGTGATTTTACCCAGAATGGGTACCACGGTACCATCATAAGTTCTTACAATAATACTCGCTCTTTCCAATTTCAAGTGTTGAAGACTATTTTTAAAATCCTTTTCTGATATCAGTGTTAGACCACTACCCGTATCCATTTCAAATTTAATAAAGGTTCCTTCTACTTTTAACTCCATCAGATAGGGAGGGTCACTTGAGGCAAAATTAATTTTATACTCAGGTATCGTCACGCTTATAATTTTCTGGACATACTCTTCCTCCTCTTCTTGGTCGCCTATCTGATGTATATTTCCCGGCTGATTCTGATGTTGCCTTAGATTTCTTCTACTGCTCCAACATATTGAGGCAATGTGTCCTTTTTTATTACACTTAAAGCATATCGCCTCCTTAAATCTACATAGTTCTTTATGCTGTTTACCACAATGTTTACATTTGCCATTCTGGAAATTTGATTCAACCTTGCGTTCCATCCTCAACTTATCTACACAATCTTCACCCTGCTCCAAGTGAAATAATTTTGTATTTTTCTCGGCCGCTTCCATAGATAATGCTATCTCAATTACTTTAGCTAAAGAAATGTCGCCCTCCGACAAAATTCTATTTTGTATTTTGGCATTATATAATCCACAAACCATTTTATCACGTAAAGAATCCTCCAGAAAATTTCCAAAGTTGCATGAGGAAGCCAAACGCTTAATTTCCACCAAGTAATCCGAGATGCTTTCTTCCTTTAATTGCATTCTTTTAAAAAAAATGAACCTCTCTACTACAATTGAGCGCTTTGGAGAGAAGTGCCTTTTCAAGATGTCTATTAGGTTATCAAAAGTTTTATCTTTAGGTAGAATAGGACTGCACAAATTCTTCAAAACACCATATGTTTTACTTCCCATGAGGGTTAGGAGATAAGCCTTTTTCTTCTCATCCCCTGCCTCCTCCAATATGAGAAACTGTTCCAATCGTTCATAAAACGTTTCAAAAGTTTCAGTTTCCTCATTATATTCCTTAAATTGGTAACTAGCCATTTTTTTTCACTCTTTCTTAAATTTGCATCCTAAAACTTTGCAATTTGTGTCTTTTAAAATTAACTTTCAATTATATGCAAAATCAAAGATATTTTCTAAAAATATTTACTTCAAAATTCGAGGGTACTTACTCTTATATCCTCGTCGCCAAATGCAGCATCTTCGTACACATTTATTTTTAGCAAATCTTTATTTTGTCTTAGTAAAGTCTGATACAGCCTTTTATTGTTTATATTCGAAACGCCAAAAAGTGACAAAAACAAATCAAAAAGGGATGATGATAACCTGCGTCTTGCAGATTAACATTTTCATAGAAACATATATATATACATATTTATTGCTAGCTATATATCAATATTGTAACAACGCATTTATTATTTTTTTTATTATTAACAGAGTGGTCATTTTTATGTTTATATTTTGCTACTCTCCTCTGTAAATTTCCCTCGTGGCTTATCTTTTGTTTATGATTCATTGTTTGTTCTTGCTTTAAATAAATTGTTGTCTCATCCTGAAGTTTTTGTCTTCCCTAATTTTCCACGTGGTAATATTGTAGGGAACATCGCGCGCTCGCCGCCAGCTCCAGGAAAACAAGTTGAATGGCTCAGCCCAATATTACAGTCAGAGTTGAAAATTTACCACAATAAATCGAAGAGGTACAGACTGGCGTTATGAATAGTCGAAATCATTTTTGAAATCCATCGCAATACCCAGGTCGCGGAAAATTTTCAAATGAAAAACGCCAATCACAGTTGTCAGCTAGGCGCTCCAGCCTCTCTCTTAAGACTATTGGCCAGGGAAACTAAATCGCGTGACCTCAAAGGAGATGATGAGGTTATCTTTTCATTTTGGTTAATGGTCTTAATGTAAGATTTTTGGTCGATATATTGGAGCATATCATACTCAGTAATAGCAGACGCATTTCGTTAAAAGTCTCAAACAACCGATTTGTGTTCCCCTTTGGAAAGTTTACCATTAAACTAGTTATTAATGACTTTCTAAAACCATTCGAATGTCTAGTTCTTTCCAGTTGTAGCCACGAAATTTAAGATAGGATTTATTGGAAGCATCAAAAGCAATAATTGACTGTGGCTGATTTAAAATTTCTTTGTCAGAGGCAGCTAAAGAGGATGCACTAAATTTTCAAGGGTATTTTTGTCATGAATGACCAAGTGATTCAACCTAAGTCAAGACAAATGATTAATTTCTACCTCTGAGATCGCAAGAATTAAGAGCATAATAGCTGAGGGATTCTAAGAAATTATTGTTATACAAAGAGAGTTTTATCTCCCATGATATCTCATTACAATACAATACTAAAGCAGAACTTTGTATCACAAATTGTAAGGAAATCCAGTATGATTCCCTCTGGAATGTGTGTTGCCTATCTTTTTGAAATGGATGAAAATAGAGTTCACACAATCGAATATTTCCAACACCCCATGATAACTTCAACTTGTGATTAAGCCAGTACTGAAATTGATATCAAAATAGTATTTCACCATAACGCTCGAGGAAAAGCAGAAATTAATGAGACTCGTGAATGACTATGAGAAATATCCAGCCCAGTCTTCGCCAAAAACAAATCCCAAAGGGCCACCAAAATCAAATTATTACAGGCGATAGTGCACCATAAGGGTAAGCCCGCTTCTATTGCAGGGGCTTGAACAAAACCAAGAAAGATGTGTATCCCTACTTCAAATTGAAGATGCTTTAGACTGTTTGCGAAGAGCAAAACTATACTCTAAGATGAACTTGAAATCGGGCTAATGCCAATCTAGATTGATGAGGAAGACAGGGAGAAAACCGCATTCATCACAACCATGATGCTCTGGCTCAGACCAAATAAAAGTCCTACGACATCAAGTGGATTAAGAAGGCATTAGACCCAATTATGAAAAATAAGATCATTAACTGGATATTCTACACTGATGAACATAAAACAAACAAAAGTTTCTTAGGATTATCATCATACTACTGACGATTAATAAAAAATAGGCCAAAATTACACAGCCATTTAATGAAATTTTGTCTAAGGAATCCACGCAGGAGGTGTCGTAACTCCACTAAAATATGTCTAAGTATGATGTACGCTTCAGCATGTTTCACGCACCTGGTTCCATCGAATTTTGATGCGGCTCGCTAAAATTCTTGTCAACATTTCTTTGTAGGTATTGCGCATCAATCATAATGTGATGGAAGAACAGGAACACGAGACGCATAAAATTGTTACTGACTGGGAGACATTCTATTGATGTTAGGTGGTAGAGGAATCATAGTTTGGATTGATGAAAGTCTGTTTTGTAAGAAAAAGTTTACCTAAATCTAAAGGCAAATAAATCCAGTGATCTGATCTGTTTTGTTTAAAGATAATATATCAGTGATATATTATTACTTTACTCTGTTTTGATTTGAACGTTTTTATCATCATCTTGCAGAAAAAAAGGCTTGTGATAGAATGTGCACGTGTGCAAGAATTGTAAAAGAATAAAAATAATTATAGTAGCATAAAAATGGCGTATCTTTCACTTATCTTTAAAGATATTTAAATAAATATAAAGTGCAATTTCTTATAAAATAACTTTCACTATAAATCTTCAACCTATAATAGAATCATATCACCCACGACCTTAGAGTTCTGGCGGAGTTGATTTTGAAACAAACGATTTTTCTTTGAGGTTGCAAGCGATATCAAGCCTCGACTCTTATACAGAATCGTTACATTCTTCCTGGAACCACCATAGTGTTGAGTGGTTGGAAGTTATGCAGTAGCCTCAAAAAAGAAGGCTACTTCTACCTGGGAGTGAATCACAAAGCTTCATTCCAAGGATCTTATCACAGGTGCCTGTACACTAACAGCATATGGGCGACCTGGGGTGCTGCAAAAAAGTTACATAAGGGTAGGAGAAAATTAAACTTATTGCAGTTGTACTTTTCTACCTCCTAGCCAATATAGGTGGCGGCGTAGTAACCAAATCCACCCCCCCCCCCCCCCACCCAACCAAAAATGTATCTTCTAAAGATATATACTGATTAAGATATAGTAAATAATAAAAATATATAACTGCTGTGTTTATTATTATATAGTTATTTCTTTGATATATTACATATAAAAATGGAAAAGTAACAAATGTCCAGGTACTGTTGACTCAGGATCACTGAGGAGCGTACCTCGCTATTAACAACCTGGGTACAGCCACCCAACTGTCAGCACCCAGAAGGGTCTCAGCCCAGAGTTATAGTTGAAGTTCTTCAAGTGCTACCAAAAGCTTACCTGGACCTAGCCTTACTGGAACATTTTGAAGCACAGCGAGAAATTGATATTCAATCTATATAAAAGAGATACTTTTATTGTAAGTTTATAAATGTATATAATTATATATATTGTCCACATATATCTCTGAAATTTGTTTTGCGTGTGTTTTCAGGAAGGCCTTGAAGTTCTTTCTGAACCTTGAAATGAAACATTGCGACCTAAATAAATAATTATACTTTTCTTTAGCTTTTTACATTTATTTTATATATTTACGTTGACTAAGATAATAAGTGTATCTACTATCAAAGCTGATTCATACTGTAAATATCACACATACTTTATTCATAATATTCCTCACATAGGTGTATATTTTATCTAATCAGTTTATTTTTTAAGAAGCTCTTGCGCCCACGTCTGTGGACAAAATAGTTTCATAGCTAGCTGTAATGCGAAAATTGATCAATAGATCATCAAGACAATTTTGAATATCATTTGAACCATATTTTGTCAATAAAAATGGTTTTCTCAATTCTTTTCTGGCAAATATTTTTATTTTTTACTTTAGTTAGATACTTCTCTCACTAATTCCAATTGTAGAATAAGATTTCTTCCGTAATTATATAAAATTATGGATTATAATTTAATATTTTAAAAAAATGAGAAATTTTTATTATTGTTAAAATATAATAAAGTTATAGTAGCACTCACCTCAAAGCCATCAAAATTGATAGTTATATTTTTTATATATACCTAAATAGCTAAGCATATTTCGCATTAGAAAACCTTGTTTAAAGGTTAAACTCTTTTAAAAAGAAAGCTAGTAAAAAAAAAAAAAAACTATTTAAAAAGCAACTCTGTTTAAAGTTATTTTGTTGATAACCCCCATCCCCCCCCAGATAACCCCAACCAATCGCGTGTGTGTTTACATCCCTCGCCTCGGCCAATCAGGCGCTTTATTTCAGATCTGGATAAAATATAGGCATGTCCCGCGAATGCTCCCCATTTAACTGGGCTCGAAAATTATACGCTTTAGTTAGTAGCCCTTAAAACCATATTCTCTGCTCCTCATTTTTAAGAGATAAAAAAAATATTATTCTATTTAAAAATAAATACGAATTTGAATTTTAACAAAAAAATATGTAAGTGTTTGTTGTAAAATATATGTATTTGAGACTGATTAAAAATCCATTTTGCGATAAAGCCAAATTAAGTTAATCATTGTATATATAAATATTTATTTGACTATATAGCCCAGTTTCCTGGAGCATAAATAAAACGTCATACTAACTTTAATTTTATAATAATTTTATTTTATTTGACATATCGGACGCGATATCCTAGCTTGGGATACTTGCGCCTAAATACATTTTATCAACCTATATACAATTTATTTTATATACAATTCAATAACCGGACTAAAAACAAAATTAAAAACGAAAGGTTGGTTTTCTCAAACAGAAATGAAAATCTATAATAATATAAATGCTTATGTTAGTTAAGCAAGAAAATTTGCCAATGATTATGACAACATGTACGATAATTTAAACTTCAAAATACGTAATTATGGCTAAGGCTGATAAAACGGTGGGAAACAATAAAGGAAAAATTTCTTTATATTTGGCAGTTGAAACTAACAATGTTGATGGGGTTAAATTTCATGTTGATAAAGGAACAAATGTAAATATACCTGATAAATGGGGTAATATACCTTTAATAACAGCAGTTTCTAGAGGTAATCTTAAAATTGTGAAATTACTAATAGGAGCAAAAGCTGATATTAACGTCATAAACAACGATGGCATGTCAGCTTTAAATATAGCATTAGACAATGAAAATGTAGATATTATTAAAATTCTAATTAATAATGGAGCAGATATTAATAAACCAAATAAATGGGGTGAAACACCATTAATAACTTCAGTTTATACAGTTCGTCTGAAATTTGTAAGATGGTTAATAGAAGCAAATGCTGAACTCAATGCTACAGATAATGAAGGAGAAGCAGCATTAAATATATCAATAGGTAATAATCATTTAGATATTGTTAAATTACTTATTGATAAGGGAGCTGATGTTAACAAACCAAATAAATGTGGTGTAACACCTTTAATGATTGCTTCTTGTAGAGATAGCATGGAAATTGTGCGTTTGTTAACCAGAGCAAAATCTAAACTTGATGCCATAGATAATGAAGGTAGAACTGCTTTGAACATAGCAATAGAAAATAAACATATAGATATTGTTAAATATCTTATTAATATAGGGGCAGATATTAATACACAAGATAAGTATGGAAGAACACCCTTAATGATTGCTTCTTTTATAGATAGCTTGGAAATTGTGAGGTTGTTAATCAATGCAAAATGTGAAATTAATGCTATAGATGAAGGAGGAGAATCAGCATTAACTATGGCAATAGAAAAGAATCGTGTGGAAATTGTCAACTTTCTTATTGATAATGGAGCGGATATTAATACAGCAAATGAATATGGTAAAACTCCTTTGATAACTGCCACTTGTAAAGATAGCCTAGAAATTGTGAGGTTGTTAATTGACGCAAAATGTGAAATTAATGCTACAGACAATGATGAAAGATCAGCCTTGATTATAGCAATAGAAAATAATAATATAGAAATTGTTAAGCATCTTATTAATAATGGGGCAAATGTTAATACAGCACAAAAATGGAGAAAAACACCTTTAATAATAGCAGTTTTTAGAGGTAACCTGGAAATTATAAAGTTGCTAAAGAAAGCTGATATAAATGCTACTGATAATGATCGCAATTCAGCTTTGAATATAGCAATAGATTATGAACATTTGGATATTGTAAAGTTTTTAATTGATAATGGAGCTGATGTTAACACACCAAATAAATGGGGTGTAACACCTTTAATAAATGCAACTCATAGAAATAACCTACAAATAATGAAATGGCTAATAGAAGCAAAAGCAGAACTTAATGCTGTAGACAAAGATGGAAGAACAGCTTTGTATCGAGTAATTGGAAAAGAGTTTGAAGATATTGTTAAATTTCTTATTGAAAAGGGAGTAGATGTTAATATACCAAATAAATATGGTAAAACACCCTTGATAAATGCGATTTCTCTAGATAACCTGGAAATTATAAAATTGCTAACAGAAGCAAACGCTGACCTTAATGCTACAGATAATGATGGTAGGTCAGCTCTAAGTGAGGCAATTGTAATCGGTAATGAAGATATTGTCAAATTTCTAATCAAAGTTGAAGCTGGTGTAGAAGAGAGTATGGAATTGAAAATTCTAAATTATGCTATAAGCTATTGTAATATAATTATTGTAGATTTATTACTTCAATATGGCTTCATGGCTGGTGCCGATATCAACACTGTTTCAGCAATGTTGAACTCTTTGCTATTACATAAAGAAAACGTGTTGAATGTGTTTATTCCATATGTTTTTCTGACTATTCCAAGTTTAACCAAACCAGAAAATTTCAAGACATTTCCGAAGTGGTCAAATTTATGGGATCAATGTAAGAATGAGGTGGTTAGAATGAAGGGAGTTTACATTGGGGACAGCTCTGTAACTCTCTATAAATTCCTGACTGAATACAATGGAGATAAGATACTGGGCTATATGTCAAATGGAGATTTCAACTGCCAGGAAACAAGGCAATATTATACGGAGGTATTTCCTATCTATTCACAACTGATCTGGCATAAAGTTGAAGTGGGAAATAAACGCGGATTAGTGTTATACAAAATGGAAATATTGAAGCAGCATTGTGATTTGGAAATATTACCCCCTGAAATTCTAACTCAAATTACAAATTTTTTGTCAACTTTTGAAATAAGTACCTTTATCAATTGTGTTTGTAAGGATTCACAATGAAATCTTTTTTATTATATATATATTTTTTTTGAAAATAGAGAAATCCATATATAAATCTTTAATTAAAAAGGCATATATTGGATCAAAATATCATTTAATTTCCAATATTTCAGTTGGCTGAACGCCAACCTTTATCAAGGTGTTATACCATTTTAAAGAAATTAAATTAAACATTTTAAAGTTATAACACCTTGATAAAGGTTGGCGTTCAACTAACTGAAATATTGGTAAATTAAATGATATTTTGATCCAATATATGCCTTTTTAATTAAATATATATATATATATTTGGTTACCTTTTTTTTTCTCATTTTGAGTTATGTTCATAAAATGTACCAAAATTCTCAAGTTTTTAATTTTCAAAATATTATTGTGTATTATGAAAATTGATTTTCTGTCTCCTAAAACATGCTGTAAATATGTTATTAATAAACACAAGGTAATAAGACCAAATCCAAATAAATAAATAAATAGTGTGTGGCATTTCAATAACAGCGTTGTTACCATCTTCAAACAAAAGTATTGAATGAGAAAAAATATCACAGAATATTTTAATAATATGTTTTTTTAATGCTGTGATATTTTTTCTCACTCAGCACTTTTGTCTGAAGATGGTAACAATGCTGTTACCGAAACATCACACACTATTTTGGTCTTATTACCATGTGATTATAATCTATAATCCAAATTGTGCCTTATCATATGTTATTAATTATTATTATTATTATTTTTAATATTATTTATTTGTGTTATATACCTTTTTAATTCTTTATAGCTTTGCCAATATGCCAAAAGAATACTCTTAATTGCTCCCAACAAAATAAAAAGTCGGTGGACGAGTGGGTAACACCCTCGATTCCCGATAGCCATGAACTGGGATTGAATCCCGCGTTAACATTTTGTTTAATATGTGAATAACCTTCACATTCATTGTTGCAAATATCATAAACTAGGTTGCTCTTGTTGAGCGGTACCTAATAAAGTGATTTTGAATTAATTGCTCTAACACTTCAAGATGCCACTTTACTGTGGGGTAATGAATCTCACTGGAGGAATAACAGCATGATCCAGACAACAGCAACCAACATCAGACCTGCGCTAGAAGATTCATTGATGGAAAACAATATAGGACAAATTGACTGAGATTTTGAGGATGGAGGAGGATAAAGACAATTTTAGACAATTAAAATAATTTTATTGACATCTTGTCAATACATTCAAGGTGCACAGTCTGTACTATTTAAAAAAAGATAATATGCATTATATACACTATGTACAATGAACATGGCTCCTCTGCCAGCGCTGCAGAGTTTGGTGGAGAATCGCCAGTGGGTCTCCAGTGATACCATGCATAAAGAGAAACTGAACTCATTATCCCAACACAGGACTGCTCCATATTTCATCGCCCACAATGGACCAATGATCGAGATGATCCCTAAAGTCAAATTTACTGAGAATTAATTAGGAAAAATTCAGAAATCAAGAGTCACAGTTGGAATGTGGTATTGAAGAATGGCATTACTGACATTGTGGATTACTGAGGGAATGAAAAAAACTATGTGGAAATCAATACGCTTCCATTGTATGTGTTTTTTTTTATTATCCCTAATACACATGGTACATGCTATGATTATCATGGTGGGTAGGTGTTGGCGACTGCTTTTACTGTAAGTGCACCACATGTCTACACATGTGAAAAGCAGTTTGACTTTTGCACTTACAAATGTGCCAGGGCCCCGTTGCACTGTGTGTTACAACCGAATCTGGCATTGTTTGGAACAATTGTATGAGCCAGGTTAGATGCTCCGCCCTTCTTCAAGAAAGCCAAGAAGATTTGGATGATCAATGCACCATGGGAAAACCAAGAAGAAGGAAGAGTTACACATCAGCATTCAATGGACCCTTTTTATTTAAGGGCAGTTGTCCCACAGCATTCTTCTTCTTCGGTGTGAATTCAAACTTTTCCTCATGCGAGGAATGTGCCCGGGAGTTTTCCACAAATTCTAAAGGTAGATGAAGTTCCATGAGTCTCAGCCGTCAAAAATGTTCAAATTGCTTAAGGTATAGGTGACAGGTGAATGTGGAACTGTAGAGCCAAGAATACCAAGGGACTCGGCAGAACAGTATCACTACTAGATTGAACTTAAGTCTGGTCATCTACGAACAATGACTTTCCAGAATGGTTACATCGTTTCCCCACTATGTACTAAGTACAATTCTCAACCTGCAACCCCAAAACACATTATTGACTATATTGACTCATCCATTGATAAGCTCTACTCATCCCCAGCAGACATCAACAAAAGTCTCAAGCTTTACAAGCTTGATACCCTGATATGATTGAATAGAGATAAGAAAGAAGACTACTAGATTGAATATAGTACTTTGTGGGAAACATTTATGTTGTATATATTTTTTTGTTTCTTTTTATTAAATATATTCCCACAAAATGCCATTTTTTTACTATAATTATATATAAATATATTTGAATCTTTAATATACAGTAAAATCTCCATGAGAGGACACCTCTCTACAAAGAACAGTTTTCATTTGAAAAATTCCCATTTTTACTATTTAGCAACTCTCTAGTAGGAGTACACCTCTCCCTAAAGGACACTTTGGCTCTGAAATTAGGTGTCTTTTACAGGAAGTTTCTACTGTATATAGTGTAAAATTTATTTCATTTTAAATTTAATTTAAATATAATTCGGTTTTATTTTACTGCATTTGAGTCCCTTTTTTTTTACAAGAAAATTAACCCATTGCATATGAAAGAAAAAAAAATTAAAAATGAAGCTAAAATCTTGTCAAAATGTTATAATTAAATTAGTAAAAATTGTTTCATTAGCCTTCCTCTCTAAGGTACATACAATAATTTCATTATGATTATAGTTGCTAGATGTATATTCCTAAAATTCAAAGTTTTTTGGGTTCGTATTCAGATATAATAAAATTGCGATATACTTTTATAAAATATCAAAAAATCTTACGCAATGAGATTCTTTAAAGAATTTTAATAAAGAAACATTGTGTAAGGTTTTTTTAATATTTTATAAAAATACAGTAGAACCTCTCCCTTTAGTGGACATCTTTCTACAAAGGACAGTTTTCATTTGCAAAATTACCATTTTTACAATTTAGCAATTCTCCGGTAAAAGGATACCTCTCCCTAAAGGACACTTTGGCTCTGCAATTAGGTGTCCTTTACAGGGAGGTTCTACTGTATATTGCAATTTTATTATTATCTGAAAATGTATATGAGGCTTTAAAATTAATAATGTACAATTCAGATTTTATAGACTTGAAGCACAAGGTAATAAGGCAAAATCTGAATAAATAAATAGTGTGTGATGTTTCAGTAACAGCATTGTTACCATCATCAGATACTGTTACCAAAACACATTCAGTACTTTTATCTCATAATGGTAACAATACTGTTACAGTAATGTCACACACTATTTATTTGAATTTGGTCTTATTACCTTGTGTTTCTAGTCTTTAAAATAGACTTGCAATAACATACTCAGGACATGTCTTGCAACTATAATCAAACTTTTAAAACACAAAGTAAAATATATTCATTGCAAGTTTATTTTCAAGATTCTTAAATACAATAATTTAACCCCAATGTGTCAACTAATGATGTACATTTTTATAAAGATTTTAATATATTAGATATATTCTATAACTTATACATATATTGTATATATGTACACAGTAAAACCTCCATTTGAGGACACCTGTGCTAGAAGACACCTCTCTACAAAGAACAGTTTTCATTTGCCAAATAATCATTTTTACTATTTAGCAACTCTACAGTAAGAGGACACCTCTCCTTGAAGAACACTATTGCTTTGCAATTAGGTGTTCTTTACAGGGAGGTTCTACTGTATATACAGTGAAATATTAAAATCTTTTAGTTTTTATAAACATAAGGTAATAAGGCCACAAATCCAAATGCTGTTACCAAAATGTTGCACACTATTTATTTATTTAGAATTAGTTTTATTACCTTATGTTTATAATCAAAATTGTGTCTCTATCAAAATATTTTAGAAAAAATATATATATATGTTATATTAAAATATTATTTTATTTAAAATTATATTTCATAGATTCAAATACTCTGCTAAATTGACCGCCAGAGGTCACGCTTCCCCTATAAAAACTCATTGTTGTTGTTTCTTGTTGGCCGGCTCAAATCTTTTGTACATTATGTAAATAAGTTTTTCATTTTTTTATTCTTTCGCCTTAAGCAAGGCAGTACTTTTACCAAATTATGTTTTTATATATATTCCTTAAGCTCAATTAAAGCTATTTCTAATCTTCATTATTTTTATTATTATGCGTTCAAGATTTTAACCACTACTGCATTACCATAGCATAATCCTCAAGATAATCAAAATCAGCAGACAATCTCATTTGTTTAAATATAATATATATGTTATATAAAAATTATTTCATTTAAAAAATATATATATATTATAATTTCTAGAACAAACTACTCTGTAAAGTTGACCGCCAGATGTCATGGCTTTCCCTATATAAACTCATTGTTGTTGTTTCCTGTTGGCCAGCTCAAATCTTTCCGTAGATATGTAAATACGTAATATTTTATTCAACTTGCCTTAAATCAGGTAGTACTTTCTCAAATTATGTATTCTATTTTCCATTAATGCAATATTGATCCAAAATGTTTTATTATATTTTTCCACAACTGCAAACAATATCATAATACTATTCATGTATTCAAAGAGCAAGCCAATAATATTCTAAAATCTCAGCAGAAATTTATTTTATAATATATACGCAATAATAGCAATATAATACACAAGTTTGGCCTTAAATACCCATTTCTTGGTTTTTCAAGAAGCCACTGGCACCAAAAAATATTTTTGGTCGCAGTGGTACAGCCTACTCCACACTGACGAGCGCCAAAAGCGCAAAACACGTTCGTAGATGGCTTTTCTTGATTTATCAAGAAATTGGGTTGGCCAAATATCAGGGAACAGGCTAAATCAATGTTTAGTTGATTTCTATTTCACCAGATGGCGCTCTGCCTTCTGTAAAGCACATGTGCTCCTGGTCAGGATATGCCATTTTTATTTTTTATTTTATATATTATATATATATATATATTATATTCATACTAATTGTTTTAAACCATCTATTTTACTTTTTATTTGTTACCATTATTTTTCCATTGTTTATTGTGCATTTTGTTATTATTTTGAGTTCTATTAAAAATTTTCTGAAGATTGTTTAAGCTATCCTTTCTTATGTCCCACATTTTTTTTTACATATCAATCACTCAATTTACATATTTCCCACTATTCAAACAGAGAAAAGATACCAGTTACTCTCAGATAAAATATAAAGAAATAGATGTAAATGATAAGGCACAATTTGGATTATAGATTATAAACACAAGGTAATAAGACCAAATCCAAATGAATAAATAGTGTGTAACGTTTCGGTAACAGCGTTTTCACCATCTTGTCTGAAGATGGTAACAATGCTGTTACCAAAACGTCACACACTATTTATTTATTTGGATTTGGTCTTAATACCTTATAATAGATGTAAAATTAATCAGGCCTCCAGGAAAAATGTCTTTTCGAAATATTTTTATTCTCTAGCTTTCGGGCACAGACACCCTTCTACATAAGAAAACCTGCTATAATTTCTCCTGTAGAAAGGTGTCCGTGCCCGAAAGCTAGAGAATAAAAATGTTTTGAAAAGAAACTTTTCCCTGGAGGAATGATTAATTTTACTCGATACAAGGAATTATTTTATAGAAACATAATAGATATTGAAATTTTCAGAGTAAATATAATAGTTTTTAAAAATTCTTACCCACACAATTGTACAAAGTCATGGAGACTAAATTCATGGATTAAATTTACATTCTTGGTAGGGTTGGAATATAGGTCCTGTCTTGAGGCTTTCATACATTCCAAGAGGTGATAAAGCACAATTTGGATTATTGATTATAGCTACAAGAAATTTAAGACCTAATCCAAATAAATTAAAAAGTGTGTGATGTTTCGGTAATAGCGAAAAAAGTTATTCTTTTGTCTGATGATGGTAACAACACTATTACAAAGACGTCGCACATTATTCATTTATTTGGATTACGTCTTATTTTCTTGTAGCTAATTCAAAGAGGTGGTTTGGTGAGACCTCTTTGGTCCTGGTGATGGTTACATTGTAGGAAGGTCTTGATATCATTCTTACTAAAGTAATAAGACCTCCTCCATTTTTTTGGCCTCTCTGTCTTGTCTAATGATATTGAAATCCTCAATTTATGGTTTGTACTTGAGTTTGGTTTCTTGAATGCAGATTCCATCCACTTTGTCAGCCAGCAGTAGTTAAACCTAATACAAATCTGTGAATTTTGTATAGCACAGATAGTTGCTCTTATCACTGAAAGATCAAACATAGGACTCTAATGTACTTAAAGAGGCAACTTTCCCATGCTTTGAAACAATGCATTCTGGTTCATCACCCAGTACAGAATGTAAAGCACATAGAGTTACTCTTATTACTGAATGATCAAACATAGGTTACTAATGTACTTAAAGAGACATCTCTCCCATGCTTTAAAACAATACATTCTGGTTCATCACCCAGTACAGAATGTAAAGCACATTTGTATAGCACATAGAGTTACTCTTATTACTGAATGATCAAACATAGGTTACTAATTGAGTAAAATTAATCAGGCCTTATTGAATAGGTTACTAATGTACTTAAAGAGGCACTTCTCCCATGCTTTAAAACAATGCATTCTGGTTCATCACCTCAGTACAGAATGTTATGGTGGGAATGAAGAATAAGCCATAAAACCAATTTTGATGAATTCAGACAAAAGCAACCTGTATACCAAAGTTTTGAGCTATGGCCCTCATGATTACAAGGGCGGCTTTGATTTCAAAACATCCTATGAGATAGGAGTTATGAAATCTGTTGAATTTGCCAAAAAGGTGATAGTGAAGTGGCAGAGAGGTGCCTCTACTGTACAACAATCCTCCCACAACTTTACATTGTATTCTGGCCTTGCCGTTGTTAATTAAAAAGAGAGAAGTAAAGAAATGGTTTAATTGCACCTAATACCTTAATATGATTGAATGGAGATAAGAAAGAAGAAGATGCGTGTATGCAAATACATTGGAGTAGAATATCCCCCACATGTGTGTATGCAAATACATTGGAGTAGAATATCCCCCACATGTGTGTATGCAAATACATTGGAGTAGAATATCCCCCACATGTATGTATGCAAATACATTGGAGTAGAAAATCCCCCCACATGTATGTATGCAAATACATTGGAGTAGAATATCCTCCACATGTGTGTATGCAAATACATTGGAGTAGAATATCCCCCACATTGTGTGTATGCACACATTATTGACTGTATTGACTCATCCATTGATGAGCTCTGCTCTTCCCCGGCAGACACCATCAAAAGTCTCAAGCTTTACAAGCTTGATACCTTAATATGATTGAATGGAGATAAGAAAGAAGAAGATGCGTGTATGCAAATACATTGGAGTAGAATATCCCCCACATGTATGTATGCAAATACATTGGAGTAGAAAATCCCCCCACATGTATGTATGCAAATACATTGGAGTAGAATATCCCCCCACATGTATGTATGCAAATACATTGGAGTATGTGACAATTAAACAGACTTTATTGACGATCTAGTCAATAATTACACTCAATCAAGAGGTAATGGGAAAATTTACAGATTAGGGGGGGGGAGCATTTCGCTGAGTATGCGTAGGCCCTCACGCACTAAGGGATCAGAGTTCCGAGCGCATTCAGATGCAGCGCTGATGATCTCGGCAAGAGTGGTTCTCTTCTGAGTGGAGAGGCGCCTGAGGAGAGGTTCCCTATCCACGGGGAAAATAATCGCCTCCACGATGTCACCCTCAGTGACTCCTATGTTGGATAAGGGCTCCGAGAAGCACTCACGGCTCAACGCATATATAATATCGCCTGCCTGGTCGTAGCAGGCATCTATGAATTGGGTAGACAGAGGAGGTGGAGGTGTCGCGATGTCCGGCGACGTCCTTTCCCCGTGGAGAGCGGGTGGTGTTGGCTCGGCAGGCCGAGTCGCAGGCAGTGGGGGTGTTGGAGGCACTGCGGCTGGTGAGGTTTTCAGATCCGCCTTGACCTGATGTAGAACTTTATAGATGTTGGAATTGCCTCCGGGCCTCAGGTCAAGGAGTTGGTTAATTACACCGGCGAGAGCATTGCTCTGCGGAGGTGTCCGCGCTTATGGGCCCTGGTCTTCGAGGAGAGGAGGTCTAAGACCTCCTCCCGCCCAAGACCAAGAGCGTCCGTCCCAGCAAAGGACACGGTGGGGCTTTTCCGGATGTACGCCTGGAGGTATTCCCTTGTAGATTTCCTGGTTGATGATGTAGAGGAAGCGGAGGACTCTTCGATGGCGGTCATTTCAATGTCCTGTATTGGAGTAGAATATCCCCCACATGTATGTATGCAAATACATTGGAGTAGAATATCCCCCACATGTGTGTATGCAAATACATTGGAGTAGAATATCCCCCACATGTATGTATGCAAATACATTGGAGTAGAATATCCCCCCACATGTGTGTATGCAAATACATTGGAGTAGAATATCCCCCACATGTAGGTATGCAAATACATTGGAGTAGACTATCCCCTCACGTGTGTGTATGCAAATACATTGGAGTAGAATATCCCCCCACGTGTGTATGCAAATACATTGGAGTAGAATATCCCCCACATGTGTGTATGCAAATACATTGGAGTAGAATATCCCCCCACATGTGTGTATGCAAATACATTGGAGTAGAATATCCCCCACATGTGTGTATGCAAATACATTGGAGTAGAATACCTGTGCTGAGACCATGTAAGAAAACCTTTACTTATGTTTTCCCACGTGACGCAGCGGAGCGTGACCTTGTTGTGGTTGGAGTGAGGGACAAAGCTTTATCTGAAAGAATGCAGTTGGACAGCGAACTGACATTGGAGAAGGCGGTGAAAATGGTTCGACAGCAGGAAGCCGTTCGACAGCAGCAAGTCGACCTGCAGCGTCCCTCAACAAGCCAAAAGGTCAATCAGGTGATGTTCAACTCGAAGAAACAATCACCGAAACAACGACAGCAGCCTTCAAGGAAGAAGGAGAAGTCAGCCAAAACAAGATCACGATGTCCAAAGTGCGGAGGTTTCACCCACAGGGAAGGACAGGCTTGCCGTGCTGAAGGACAAAAATGTAACCTGTGTTCAAATACTGGCCATTTTGCAAATTGCTGCCCAGATAAGCAGGAGAAGACTGTGGAAGTCAAAGCTGTTTCTGAACTTGATGAAGAAAAATTGATTTTCTCTTGGAGGTCTCAGCTGTGGAGGATTCATCTAATCTCGATGATGATGAAGGCGAGTGCAGGAGGCGATGGACAGCAGAAATCCAAGTGAACGGGAAACAGGTGAAGTTCAAGCTCGACTCCCAGGCGGATGTTACATGTGTTCCTCTGTGTCTCTTCAAGAAGATAATGGGACAGCAACGACTAGTGAAAAGTGATATCAACATTAGAGCTGCTGAATTCTCCGAACTTCAGACTGTGGGTATGTTTATATCAACGCTGCGAAATGGCAATTATGAAATCAAGGAGAAGATTTATGTCATTCGTCGTTTGAGTGAACCTCTTCTGAGTCGCCGGGCATGTGAGCTCTTGAACCTGGCGAGGCGGATTGAAGTGGTTGCGACGAGAATTAACCCGATCAAGGAATTCCCTGAAGTATTTGAAGGACTGGGACAGATCGGAAACCCTTACGAAATCAAATTGAAACCTGGAGCAAAACCATATGCTGTGCATACTCCTCGACGGGTACCAATACCTTTGATGGAAAAGCTCAAAACAAGATTGGAAGAGCTCGAGAAGGCGGGAATCATAGCACAAGTTAACGATGCGACTGAATGGTGTGCACCGACTGTGATTGCTGGTAAACCGAATGGCGACATATGAACTCTGTATGGATGGACACTAAAACAATACCCCCCACATGTGTGTATGCAAATATATTGGAGTAGAATATCCCCCCACATGTGTGTATGCAAATACATTGGAGTAGAATATCCCGCCACATGTGTGTATGCAAATACATTGGAGTAGAATATCCCCCCACATGTGTGTATGCAAATACATTGGAGTAGAATATCCCCCACATGTGTGTATGCAAATACATTGGAGTAGAATACCTGTGCTGAGAACATGTAAGAAAACCTTTACTTATGTTTTCCCACGTGACGCAGCGGAGCGTGACCTTGTTGTGGTTGGAGTGAGGGACAAAGCTTTATCTGAAAGAATGCAGTTGGACAGCGAACTGACATTGGAGAAGGCGGTGAAAATGGTTCGACAGCAGGAAGCCGTTCGACAGCAGCAAGTCGACCTGCAGCGTCCCTCAACAAGCCAAAAGGTCAATCAGGTGATGTTCAACTCGAAGAAACAATCACCGAAACAACGACAGCAGCCTTCAAGGAAGAAGGAGAAGTCAGCCAAAACAAGATCACGATGTCCAAAGTGCGGAGGTTTCACCCACAGGGAAGGACAGGCTTGCCGTGCTGAAGGACAAAAATGTAACCTGTGTTCAAATACTGGCCATTTTGCAAATTGCTGCCCAGATAAGCAGGAGAAGACTGCGGAAGTCAAAGCTGTTTCTGAACTTGATGAAGAAAAATTGATTTTCTCTTGGAGGTCTCAGCTGTGGAGGATTCATCTAATCTCGATGATGATGAAGGCGAGTGCAGGAGGCGATGGACAGCAGAAATCCAAGTGAACGGGAAACAGGTGAAGTTCAAGCTCGACTCCCAGGCGGATGTTACATGTGTTCCTCTGTGTCTCTTCAAGAAGATAATGGGACAGCAACGACTAGTGAAAAGTGATATCAACATTAGAGCTGCTGTATTCTCCGAACTTCAGACTGTGGGTATGTTTATATCAACGCTGCGAAATGGCAATTATGAAATCAAGGAGAAGATTTATGTCATTCGTCGTTTGAGTGAACCTCTTCTGAGTCGCCGGGCATGTGAGCTCTTGAACCTGGCGAGGCGGATTGAAGTGGTTGCGACGATAATTAACCCGATCAAGGAATTCCCTGAAGTATTTGAAGGACTGGGAGGACAGATCGGAAACCCTTACGAAATCAAATTGAAACCTGGAGCAAAACCATATGCTGTGCATACTCCTCGACGGGTACCAATACCTTTGATGGAAAAGCTCAAAACAAGATTGGAAGAGCTCGAGAAGGCGGGAATCATAGCACAAGTTAACGTTGCGACTGAATGGTGTGCACCGACTGTGATTGCTGGTAAACCGAATGGCGACATATGAACTCTGTATGGATGGACACTAAAACAATACCCCCCACATGTGTGTATGCAAATACATTGGAGTAGAATATCCCCCCACATGTGTGTATGCAAATACATTGGAGTAGAATATCCCCCCACATGTGTGTATGCAAATACATTGGAGTAGAATATCCCCCACATGTGTGTATGCAAATACATTGGAGTAGAATATTCCCCTACATGTGTATGCAAATACATTGGAGTAGAATATCCCCCACATATGTGTATGCAAATACATTGGAGTAGAATATCCCCCTCATGTATATATGCAAATACATTGGAGTAGTATATCCCCATCATGTGTATGCAAATACATCGGAGTAGAATATCCCCTACATGTATGCAAATACATTGAGGAAGACTTAAAAAGGTTAAACAGTAAAAAATATCTGTTTTTTCTGCATGAATAAAATTTTGCTTAAGGATTAAAATATATTATTTTTTTAATGAATAAATAAATAATTCAGAGAAAAAAACACAACAAAAATGTAAAAAAAATACTAATAAATTTTAATATAAAATAAATGCTGTATGGGTATCAAAAATTCAAACATATATAGAACTTGTAAATATATACAGGCTTTGAATATAGTAAAATATGAAGGGCATCATTGGGGGATCAAATGTCTGGCATCTGCACAAAAAATAACGAAAACATAAATAAATGATATAAAAAATAAATAAAATCATAATTTATTGAGAAAAAATATAAATAATTAGTTTTAAGCACCACCTATATATATAAAAAAAGAAACTATTAACACAATTTTACTTTTTAAAATCAAACTTCCTACTGTCTTTACTGTGATGAAAGGCTATTGTAATGCCCTGGATCATTAGTGATGAACTGGCAGTTTCACTAGTATGTATATGTTCTTCTTTCGTATCTCCACTCAATCATATTACGGTATCAAGACTTTAGATTTTTTAAATTTATATGTAATTCTACTGTGTGTATGGGGATAAAGCTTTTGTTCATAGTTTGTTTAAATTACATAATCTAGATTTCCTCTGATGATCAACGAAAGCTACACCTCATTCCATGAGATCTAGCTCCAGGAGCATGGACTCATGAAATTTTGCACAATTCTTATCCCCAAAAGAAACAAAAACAACAGAACCTCTCTGTAAAAGACAACACCTAACTTTAGAGCCGGCGTTGTATTCAGTTTATATACCCCCAGGATATGCTATTTAGTTTATTTAACAGGGTTTTAAATTAAGCAGGCTAACAGGCATCTTGGGTAAGAAATGATGATGATAATATATTAATGATTTCTCATCACCACTATTACTAAATCTTGTTTTTTTTTAAAAACAATATTGGTCAGGCAAATATTCACTCTACCTGACTGAAACTAAGACATTTATCTACACTGGTAGAAATAGAAAGTGATACACCTAGAAATCATAAAACTTGTCTGTCCTGGTTATTACATAGACACCAAAAGAATTGAACTCAAGGTATATTTATATTTTTTAAAAAAGGGCATACCTGGATCTGTGAAAGAAAAAATATTATTTTTTCTCAAAATGTTTCAAGAGATTGCTCCCTCTTTATCAACAAACAGTTTACTGTGCAATAAATTGATAAAGAGGAAGCAATTTATCATTTTTTTTTCTTCTTTCACAGATCCAGGTCGTCCTTTTTTTAAATAAACATATTTAATGGATCGCCTTTTGACTAAAAAATAAAGTGTATTGCGGTACTGAGTTATTTTAGTATGACATGTCCACCATGAGAATCTATATGTGCTGCTGAATCTTTGAAGGTAATGAATTAAAAAGTGTCTGTGGATTTTTTCTTGGGGGATTTCTATACCTAGACTATTTGTTAGGCCAATTGCTGTATAGTCTGTATTTGAAGACCTTAATGTATACTATGGCTTTACATCCCTCACATGTGCTGGCATCCATGGTTGTGACACTCTGCAATGTTTGCCTTGTGTAAACAGAGGTATGAGGTTAGGCATTGTCTTATTGAGAAGCTACAGTTTTGGACAAGGTCATAAAGCTAATAGGCTGTACTCTCACCCTGTCCACATATTGTTCCTTCAATCACAACCTGCTCTGTCATGCTGCTATAGCTGATTGCCCCTCCAAACCAATGATACCATAGGTTGAACCAGCGTGACATTCTGAAATTTCAACCGGACAGGCTATTATCTAAAAAAAAGCCAATGATTACATTGACAAAAGCAGAACTCATCATTAAATGCAACAATCCCATTTGCACTTTGTCACACACCAGTTGATGGCTAAAAATGGTGGTTAGAAGAATGTACCATTTAAAGAACAGAATGCATCAATCAATCAGCTAACAATTGTCCAAGAGGTGATTCTGCTGCAACACCTGATGCACAATTGTAACAACCATCAGTACAATTTGACAGTTATCTAGTTCTTGAATCTGTGCCATATCTGTTTTTTTTTTTTGCTTACCCCTAGTACACGTGGTACAGGCCATGATAATCATGGTGGGTAGAAGTAGGCAACTGCTTTTACTGTAAGTGCACCACATGTGAAAAGCAGTTCAACTTTGCACTTACAAATGTGCCAGATTCCCGTTTGGTTGCTTGCACTCGCTGGTAGGATTGGACTTTTGCAAGAATCGGGGGCCATTGGAACATTTTTTTATCAGAAAAAAAGTGCCCAATGCAGGAATTGAACCCGGGTCGCTGCGGTCGAAAACTAACGGTTTAGACCATCCTTCCACCGACCCCACGCCATATCTGTAAGTGATAGTGCCTTCTTCAATCCCACTATCCTCTACCTCTGGCCAGTCCTTTTTAAAGATTTCTCAATAAGAAGCTCTCAATGTGTCCTCTATTAAAAGCAGATGTTTGATTTCAAGGGATACTTGCTTTAATTCTTGGTATATCTAGTTAAAGGTATACAGAACATAAAGTTCTTGCTAACTTGCACAGTTAATCCTTTAGCATGAGTGTCCTCTCATGGAGGTTCTACTGTATAAGAAGTTGCAGTTGATTATTTGCAAAATATTAAAATACAGTTAAACCTGTCTATAGAGGTCACTTTTAATGTAAATCGCATCGTACTATGTATTTAAAATCAGTCACTATACAGGTTTAACTGTATGTACAATAGAACCCCTATGAGAAGACACTCATGCTAGAGAACACCTACCTCTATACAATGGGCAGTTTTCATGGTCAAAATTACCATTTTTTATCAATTATCTGTTCTCTGCAACTAGGTGTCCATTAGAGAGATGTTCTATTGTATTTATATTTTTGCATTTCCTATATAAAAACCTTAAAAAAGTCCCTTTTACAGAATTTTTAAGGAGCCTGAGGAAACTTGAAGGGCTGTTAAGATGAACTGATTGCAGTTAAACATTCTGTCATATATGCAAATTTGATAGGCAGACAAATCTCAGTAATTAAGACTCATTGAGCAAGCAAAATCTGGTCCAATCTTGTCCCAAATGATGATAGATTTTAATGCAAATTTGAGAAACTATTTCAAATGACAGTAAAACCTTTTTGTTTGGTGTTTCAAGTATAAATACAATCTCAAGACTGAATCCTTAGACACGATGAATAAAAATTTGGTTACACAAGAAGCATAAACTATTCTTTCTTATACAAATTCAATGATGTTCTTAACTTAGGATATTCAGCACCTTAATAGGAGTTATAAATCTAGAAGTGAAAATTTTAGACAGGGATGCCAAAGAAAACCACAATAATGAAGAAACAAACGGTTCCCACTGAAATTTGACTCCTTAGACATTTCTTACATTTGAACCTTGTAACAAGCACAACTTGGTTATAACATTATAATTTTAAGGTCCCAAGTTTTAAGTCCCATTTATTTTTAACCTTGTGTTTATAACAATATAAAATAATGATACCAAGGGATGTTTTTATAGTGAGGTTTGAAGCTCAACAGCCTGAAATGTGTACGTGATTTTTTTGTGATTTTATAAGGGAATGGCTTGTTGAATGACACTTCTGCTATGCAATGATCAAATCCAAATAAAATAATATTGTGTGAAGTTTCGGTGACAGTGTTGTTACCATGAATAAATGGGAAAAAAATATGACACATGTTCTTAAATAGTACTCTTATCAAATACCTTGTTGTCTTGTTTACATACTTGATAACAGTACTATTTAAGAACATGCTGTTGTATTTTTCTCATTTATTCTTTTGTCTGATGATAGTAACAATGCTGTTAACAAAACATTAAGGTCACACACTATTAATTTATTTGGATTATGTATTGTTTTCTTGTATCTATTCTCCTATGCAAATGAATGTCTTTACAGAGAGTTTCTACTATAGTGTGTGTGATACCAAAATGGATTTCTCTCAATTCAAACCAAGTTTATTCTCAATCTCCTCTGCTTTCAGACTTGGATCAGTGACTAGCTTACAACATCAGCTTTGGCAAATTCAACAACTTGTATTTGGAAAAGAAACATTTGTTTCTTCGTAGTTTAATTTTTATATATATAGATGGTGAGTTATTGCCTTATGTTTAAGTGTCGACCTGAATACAGTTAAACCTGTCTATAGCGCCCCCTTTTGGGACTCACCAAAATAGGATGCTATAGAGAGGGGGCGCTATAGACAAGTCACTTTTATAGTAAAATGTTTACATTTTAATGTTTAAAATCTTTCAATATGTCAGCACTGATGGAACATCATTTCACTGACCAATGGGTTACATGACTGTAGGGTTACAAGTCTAAATTTAGAAGAAGCTGCCTAAAAGATTTTACTTTTTTTTTTTTTGCTTATCCCTAGTACATATGGTACAGGCCACGATAATCATGGGGGTTAGAAGTTGGCGACTGCTTTTACTGTAAGTGCACCACATATCTACATATTAGATAATAAAAGGCATATATTGAATTTAATAAAATATTTATTTTGCCAATATTTCGGCTGGCTGAACGCCAACCTTTATCGAGGCATCACATTTTTGTATACACAAACTCATATCTACATATGTGAAAAGCAGTTCGACTTTGCACTTATAAATGTGCCAGAGCCCTGTTTGGTTTAGAGATTTTAAATCTTATAGATACAAGTTAGTACTTGTATATCTATAATCCAAATTGTGCTTTATCGATTTTACATCTTTTTGTGAGTAATTTGTAGATTTATTGTGTCAGAAATGATGTGGTTATCTAACCCTCCTTTACTCAGAGCAATTTAAGTCCACTTTACCATCTTCCATTTAATGGTGACAGTGAGTAACAAAACTTCTGAATTAAAAGATTATGAAATATGCTCAATTCCATTTAAAAGGAAATTAACAATCTATAAAAATAATGGCCGCCTCTCCCAACAAAATAGATGTCAAAACAAGATGCCATCTATTGACTGTTGCCACAAACTAAACTTGGATAATTGATGGAACCACAAAACCAGATTTGGCAAAGTGAGAAGTGCCCATCTGGTGACCATGGTTTCAGGTTAATGGCCCTCATCAGTCCAGAGCAGGCTTTATTCCACGAGATCCACAAGGGATCAAATGGAATCTCCACAATCTCTAGAGACAGTTATTAGATGGTGTTTAGTTTTGACAGGAAAGGCAACCTTTATTCTATAGATCATTATACTCCCCAAAATTCTTGTCAACATCTCTTTGTGGGTTATGCGCATCAATCATAATGTGATGGAAGAAGGGGAACACGAGACGCATAAAATTGTTAATGACTGGGAGACATTCTATTGATGTTAGGTGGTAAAGGAATCATAGTTTGTATTGATGAAAGTCTGTTTTGCAAGAAAAAGTTTACCAAAAATCAAAAGGCAAATAAATCCAGGACCTTAGAGTTTTGGCGAAGTTGATTTTGAAACAAACATTTTTCTTTAAGGTTGTAAGCGATATCAAGCCTCGAGTCTTATAGAGAATCGTTACATTCTTCCTGGAACCACCATAGTTTTGAGTGGTTGGAAGTTATGCAGTAGCCTCGAAAAAGAAGGCTACTTCTACCTGGTAGTGAATCGCAACGCTTCATTCCAAGGATCTTATCACAGGTGCCTGTACACTAACAGCATATGGGCGACCTGGGGTGCGGCGAAAATTTTACATAAGGGTAGGAGAAAATTAAAATTGTGCTTTTTTACCTAACTGATATAAGTGGCGGCGTAGTAACCAAATCCACCCCCCAACCAAAATGAATTTTCTAAGATATATACTGATTAAGATATGGTAAAGTTTCAAAAGATATAACTACTATGTGGGTAATATTATGTAGTTATTTCTTAGATATATTACACATAAAAATAGGACAAATAACAAATGTCTAGGTACTGTTGGCTCTGGATCACTGAGGAGTTACCTCGCTATAAAAAAAACATGGGTACAGCCACCGAATGTCAGCGCACAGAAAAATCTCCGCCCAGAGTTATAGGAGAAGTTTTTCAAGTGCTACCAAAAGTTTACCTGTACCTGGCCTTCCTGGAACATTTTGAAGCACAGAGAGAAATTGATATTCAACTTATATAAAAGAGATACTTTTAATTTAGGTTTATAAATGTATATATGATTATATATATTGTCCACATATCTCTGAAATTTGTTTTGCGTGTGTTTTCAGGAAGACCTTGAAGTTCTTTCTGAACCTTGAAATGAAACATTACGACCTAAATAGATTAGAATACTTTTCTTTAGCTTTTTACATTTATTTTATATATTTACGTTGACTAAGATAAGTGTCTCTACTATCATAGCCAATTCATAATATTCCTCACATAGGTATATATTTTATCTAATCAGTTTATTTTTTAAGAAGCTCTTGCGCCCACGTCTGTGGACAAAATAGTTTCATAGCTAGCTGTAAAGCGAAAATTGATCAATAGATCATCAAGACAATTTTGAATATCATTTGAACCATATTTTGTCAATAAAAATGGTTTTCTCAATTCTTTTCTGGCAAATATTTTTATTTTTTACTTTAGTTAGATACTTCTTGTTATTTTGTAGTTTATTTAACACATAAATATACTACAAATTAAGATAATATCTTATTTTATTATCTTTACCAAGATTGCAAACATATTAATTAGAGAATTGATAAAGCACAATTTGGATTATAGATTATAATAAAAGAAAATAAGACCTAATCCAAATAATTTATTAGTGTGTGACGTTTCGGCAACAACATTTATTCTTTTGTCTGATGATGGTGACAATGTTGTTGCCGAAACGTCACACACTAATAAATTATTTGGATTAGGTCTTATTTTCTTTTAATTAGAGAATTATTTACAACTAACTAAAAGTAAACAATAGGACTATATGCATTCCTTTGTTCTGTACTGCCAGGGTTGCTGAAACACATTTATTTTAACACCCCCCTCAATTGGCATTTTCACAAATGTCAATAGCACAATTTTTACCCCATGTTGGAAAGTTTCATGAATTTGTTGAACATGTCTTTACATAAGGGTTTAGTTAACATGTCTGCTATGTTTCTGCATCCCTCAATGTAGTCTATTTTGATTATGTCTTTAGCCAATAAATCCTTTATGTAGTGAGTTCTTATATCAATGTGTTTACTTCTTTTGGAGTTTTCAAAAGTTTTGGCCATACAGATAGCACTCTTGTTGTCCACTAGCAAAGTTGTGTCCTCAAATGATGTAAAGTCCTTATTTATTTCCTTCAGATGAACTAGGTCTTGTATAGAAGCAGCAGCTGCTACATATTCTACTTCTGCGGTAGAAAGAGAAACACATCCCAGTTTCTTAGAAAACCAAGACACTGCATTTGATCCATGTAGCACTATGTTTCCACTTGTACTTTTTCTGTCAATTTTATCTCTGGCCCAGTCAGAGTCGGAATAAGAAATCAAATTGTTGGATGATACTGTATATATCATTCCAATATCTTTGGTTGCCATCAAATATATCACTATTCGTTTCGCAGCTTTCCAAGTTGCTTGAGTGGGTTTATCCAGAGTTCTACTCAAGTACGACACTGGGAACATTATGTCTGGTCTTGTGATAGTTGCTACATATAATAGACTTCCGATCAATTGACGATAAGGAACTTTTATATCTTCTTGATTTTGTTCAGCTTGAAAGTTTAGTTCCATAGGTGTATCCACTTTTTGCATTCTGTCATATTGAACTTTTCTAAAATTTTGTTAATGAACTTTGTTTGTTTGATCATTAACTTGCCACTTTCTCTTGATATTTCCATTCCCAAGAATTTGTCACTTTTCCAAGATCTTTTGCATTAAATTCTTGTTTGAATATTTCTATTACTTTATCAATATTGTCTCTTTTTCCAGTAATCAGTAGATCATCTACATACACTATCCATGCATTATCATTTATATATAAACATGAGTCATTTAGAGATCTTGTGAAGTTGTATTTACTAGCTATTTCATTGAATTTATTGTTCCAAGATTTTGGCGATTCTCTTAATCCATATAGAGCTTTATTTAGTTTGAATATTTTTCCATTTTCTTGTTTCACTTCTTGTGGTGCTTTGATGTAAATGTCTGATTCAATATTTTCATTTAAAAATGCTGTTGGAATGTCCATTTGATTCACTTCCCAGTTTTTGTTTGTTGCATGAGAGAGTAACATTCTTATTGTTGACATTCTAGCTACTGGAGCGTACATAATATCAGATGATTCTTCCATTTGGAATCCTTTTACTACTAAGCGAGCCTTTTTGGTTCCATCCTCTTTGGTTCTGAAAATCCATTTTGTATCAATTGGTTTGATATTTGATTTTTCTCCTAATTTTATTGAAGAACATGTTTTCAATTCTTCATGAGATCGAATTTCTTTATCAATAGCTTCTTTCCATTCTTTTTGTCTAATTGCTTGATTGTAAGAAACTGGATCTTCACCATTTATAAACAAGCAATATACTGAATATAGTTCATAATCTTCTTGATACCTTGGTGGTTTGATTATTCGACCCGATCTTGTAGTTACACTTTCTTCTTTGTCTGATTGTTCTGATGTTTGTGGGTTTTCTTCCTCATCTTGAGATTCAGTTATTATTCTTTTAGGTTCTGTTTGGTCTGAGATGATTACCTTATCAAATTTAGTTAATGTTTCATCAAATGTTACATCTGTTGAAATCATTACTTTATCAGTTTCTGGATCCCAGATGCGATATCCTTTCCACTGTATCCAACCATGATTGTTGATTTTTCTCTAGCATCTAGTTTTTTTGGTTTGGGTAGAATTAGTCTCCAAGCTCTTGAGCCAAAAACCTTAAGTTTGGATAGGTCATTTCGTTTATACCATATGCTAGCCGGAGGTATTCCTTTGTTTGCACTTGTTGGACTTCTGTTTAATTCGTATGCTGAGCAGTAAATGGCTTCTCCCCAGAGATATTTTGGTAGATTTGTTTCTGCCAACTTTGTTCTCACTTTATCAATCAATGTTCGGTTCATTCTTTCAGATGTGCCATTTTGTTGTGGTGTGTAGGGTGAGGTATATTCTATTTGAATACCTTTTGTTCTGCAAAACTGCTTGAAGTTTCCAGATGAAAATTCCTTACCATTATCTACTCTAATTTTTCTTGTTTTCTTGTTGAGTTTTTATCAACTTGATAAAATCAATTATGTTTTGTTTGGCTTCACTTTTTGATTTGAGAAGTCTCACTACTACAAAGTGTGAGTAGTCATCTATTAGTACCTGAAAATATATTTCTCCATCATATGTTGGTGGATCAATTGGTCCTGATAAGTCTGAATGTATCAGCTCTCCAATTTCCTTAGTTGTTTTCCAGGTTTTTCTCGAATGATCTTCTTGTGCTTTTTCCTTTGATACAGGTTTCACATTTCTCTTGTGAACTTGGTAGCCCTAATTTCTTTAAACTGTATCTATTCAGATGTCCCAATCTTCTGTGCCACAATGTGTCATCGGTTTTGACTGCATGCGCTGTAACACTTTCAGGGTTACTGTCTATTTCTATTTTAAGTGAGTATATACAAGTTTCTATAATTATTACACTTAAAATTATGGTTTCTTGTAATTATAATTACTTCATCTTGTTTAAATATCACTTGGTGGCCCTGTTGTGTAATTTTTCCTACTGACAATAAGTTCTGTTTAATACCATCAACTATTAGTCCATGGATTGCTATTGGGATATTATTTATTTTTACATTTAAAGCTCCACTTTTATTAGCTGACATCTTTTCACTATTTGCAATATGAATTTCAACCTTATGTTCTAAAATCTTCACATCTGTGATATATTTTTCTTAATCACTTTTGATCAGGTTCTGTGTGTTGCTCCTGAGTCTAAAATAAAATGATCATTTTCATAGCAATCTATAGCATTCATTGCTACAAATGATAGTTTGCCATCCATCTGATAGGCTTGTTGTCTAGGTTGACTCTCTCTTTGTCTTTCATTTCTCTCTTTTTGTGTTTGATTCTTTTCTCTTTTGAAAAATTTCTTTTTACTTCTACATTATGTAGCCTTGTGACCTTTCTAGCCACTATTATAACATGTAAATGTGAATGATCCAAATGTCATTTCTTCATTCCTAGGTTCCCCTTGTTTATTTTTCCTTTTGAGTTCTTCATCCAGCAATCTTGTCTTAACAAATTCCATTTTGATTTCAGTATTTATTGTTTCTATTGCTGTGATTACATTTTCATACTCTTCATTCAATGACAATAACAGATGACATATTTTGTCAGATTCATCCATTTTGGAACCTATATTATCCAATTAACGAATTATAGAATCAAATTTAAGAAAATGGTCCTCTAATTTTTCATTATTGACGCGACCATAGGTACTTTTGGGCCAACCGAGCGCTGGCAACACTGCACCCGCTGCCCCCCGCGCATGCGCGAGCAAAAAAAATACCCCGCATCTCCAGTAAACAAAGCTGTCTCGACGCCAACGTTTGGTTTTGACAGGCCTGAAAAAGAACTATCTCTCATAAATTTTAATAATTGGTTTTGAATAATATTTGTATTAATATTAATTTGTGTGATTTTTAAATAAAATATTTCTTTCAATATATATATAAGTATTAAATTATTCATCACTGTTTTCTACTTTAGGCCTCGCCATCCAGCGTTGTGACTCAATTCTTCTGATCACTGCAACTAAGATATTGATTTATCAATTTATAATTTTTCAAGTCAGTTTCCAGCATCACTGTAAAGCTAGGAGCTTTTAGTTCAGGTTAAGCCATCGGGACCTTGTATTGTCTTTTTTTTTCAAATTTAAGACAAGACAACATTTTGGCGCAGCCGACAGGATACAGTTTGAAGAATTACTGATTACACAAAGGTACAACTGTGAACCAGTGATTACTTCTCAGGATGGCTGACCAACCAGTTAGTAGTGCTGAACTGAAAAAGCTTAGGACGCCAGTGCGTGCAAGGTTCACCAAGGCGTTCAATGAGCTCGAAACAGAGATCAAGAAGAAGGAAGTCAAGAAAGCAGATGTAGAGAAAATCCTCCGCCGACTCCAGACCCACCATGAAAAGCTTTCAATATTGAACATGAGGATGGAAGAAGCTCTGCTACGAGAATCAGCGTCTGAAGACATTTTCACTGCCGAGTACGAATCCGTTTGTGAGTACAAAGATAATTTCAGTAACATTATGACTGATTACGAGGCTCTTGCGGAAAAGGATGACGTTAGTACAATCAGCGGCACAGCAGCAATGAACTATCGAATACCGAAGCTGGAGTTCAAGAAGTTTGGGGGAGAACCAAGAGAATGGATTACATTCTGGAGTCAGTTCAGCACGATTGACTGGGATCCACAGATGCCTTCAGAAACTAAGTTTCAGTATCTCTTTCAAGCCACCGCCGAGAACTCCGAGGCAAGAGAAGCAGTCGAAAGTTTTCCACCGAGTGCCGATAACTATCCTAAAGTCATCGAGTATATATCAAATCACGTTTTGGAGAGGATGAAATGCTTGTTGAGATTTATGTACGTGATCTCCTTCAGAATGTGAGAGCCAAAGGTAAGATGTCTGTAGTGAAGCTTTACGATAGACTGGAGACACAACTGCGAGCATTAGAAACATTGGGCATCGCTCGTGACAAGTTTGCGGCTATGCTGTACCCACTCGTCGAATCAGCGCTACCAGAGGACACCCTTAGAGTATGGGAACGAAGTCAATATACGGTGAGCAGAAGAGGAGTACAGGATAAGTTGACACAACTCATGACGTTTTTGAAGACAGAAGTGAAGGGCGAGAGTCGAGTGAATATGGCCAAAGCAGCGTTCAAGATCGACAACAATCAAGATGCGAAGGATGATCGATCAAACAGGAAATCTCTTTCTAAGAAGAATACTGGAAGTAAAATGCCGTCGGCTACTGACCTCGCCAACACCACTCAGATGCGAAACAACTGCATCTTTTGTGGGAATGGTCACCCGAGTCAAGAATGCTACAGTGGACAGCAGATGCATCTACCAGAGAAGAAAGATAAGGCTAAAGGGAAGAATGTTTGTTTTTGGTGCCTGCTTCCTGGCCACGGATTCAAGAAATGCCGGATTAAGCCACGTTGCCCTGTCTGCGGAGGGAAGCATTACCCCATTATGTGTCCTACTTTGAAGCCCAGAAGACTTCTCATCTCCAAAAAGCGGAACTAAAGGTTTCAAGGGAAAGTCCTGCAACAGAGCAAGAGACCGCCAATCAATTCACGTCAACAACTTTAAACAACGCTACCGTGGGAGGAGTCTATCTACAAACTCTGATAGTCAAGATAAGCGGACCAAAGGGGAAGCATAATGTTCGAGTGTTGCTTGACTGTGGATCCCAGCGGTCCTATATTTCAAAGAGAATGGTGGACGCACTGGGCCTAAAGAGAGTGCAGCAAGTTACACTTACCCACAATCTGTTTGGAGGCGGAGAAATTAGTCAAAAGAAGCACAATGTGTACAAAGTAAATGTTTCCAGCCTCAACAACGAATACATGGATGATCTCAAATTCTTGGATCAGAAAGTAATTTGCGGACACATCAGTCAAGTACAGGATCATACTATACTCAATGAGTTAAAAGCTCGAGGGATCAACTTGACTGACATATGCCAAGGTGAAGAGATATCAATCCACATGTTGATTGGTTCAGACTTGCTTAGCAGCATTCCGACAGGCAGAATGCAAATATTGCAAAATGGAGTTGTGGCAACAGAAACCAAGTTGGGGTGGACAGTAATGGGACCAGCAATGGGGAAAGACATGGAAGATTCATGCCTGATCGTGACTTCATTTCACGTTAACAGTTTCGACGTTCAGGATTTATGGAAATTAGATGTGCTTGGCATCATGGATGCAGCAGAAACAAAATCTAGGAAAGATTTAATCGAAGCCTCCAACACTCATTTCAAGGAGACTGTGAAACGAGACGAAAGCGGAAGGTACATCGTGTCACTACCATGGATAGCTGGACATCCACCAGTTCCGGTCAATCGCCCAACTACAGAAAATAGATTGCTGACTACAACAAGGAATGTCCAGGGCAAGATGCTGTATGAGAAGTATGATACTATTTTTGAGGAGTGGGAAAAAGAGAGATTCATCGAGGAAGTTGAGGATAAATGGGAGGAGTGCAGTTATCTTCCTCATCGCCCAGTGCTCAAGGATAGTCACACCACTCCTATTCGTCCAGTATTCGACGCAAGTTGCAAGAAAAAGGGGCTCCCATCATTAAATCAATGTCTGGAAAAAGGAGACAACCTGATTGAGCTCATTCCTGATTTGCTCTTGCGGTTTAGACTTGGAAAGTATGGAATCATTGCAGACATGCGAAAAGCTTTTCTCCAAATTCAGGTTCGAGAAGAAGATCGTGAATTCCTTCGGTTCCTTTGGTGGAAAAAGGACCAGAAGACCTAAAATTTTACAGGCATTGCCGAGTAGTCTTTGGCCTTACCTCAAGTCCTTTTCTGCTAGCTGCAACCATTAAGTATCATTTGAGCCTGCCGCAGTTTCAAGATAATAGGTGCGCAGAACTTCTTGCCCGAATTTTTTACGTTGACAACTGCATTCTTAGTTTGTCATCTACACATGATGTCAAAAAATTTATTAAGGAATCCTCCGACATCATGATGCAAGCCAAATTTGAGTTACGAGACTGGATGTGGAATGAACCTGGAATCACAGAACAAGATCCAGCCTCTATTTTGGGTATGAAATGGCACCTTCAGACTGACACTATTGCCATTAATGTGCAGTCATTGAAAAATATAGATGAAGAAAAATCAATCACAAAGAGAAGTATCTTGTCAGCCTGCCATCGCATTTTTGATCCGATTCAATTTACCTGTTCAGCTACAATCAAGATTAAGAAGATGGTTCAAGATGCTTGGAAGGAGAATAAATCAGGGGATCAACAGCTGAACGAAGACAGACGGGTCGAGTTCATAAAATGGAGGAAGCAAGCTTTAGAATTGGATCAGATCAAGATACCTCGATGGATCTTACCTATCAAAGGAAGAACAACATTGCACGTGTTTTGTGACGCTTCAGCTATAGCGTACGCAACGGTGATCTTCATGCGAATAGAGAATGCGTCAGTCATAGTAGTGCGATTCGTTGAAGCAAGAAATCGACTGGCAACTATTAAGAGGATCACGATTCCACGACTGGAACTATTAGCCTGTTTGATTGGAGCACGACTGTTGGTGCATGTTCTGGAAAATTTAGAAGAAAGTCCGAAGAAGATTCAATGTTGTACAGACTCCAGTACTGCCCTATACTGGATACAACAACAAGAGAATTGGGCTCAGTTCATTTCCAACCATGTCAAGGAGATCACAACACTTAAAAAGAGTGAAGATTGGAACCATGTCGCAGGGGAACACAATCCAGCAGATCTCCCATCCCGTGGTGAATCCCCATCGAAATTCACAAAATCCGGATGGTGGGAGGGACCAAAATGGCTTCAGGAAAAGAAAGAAGACTGGCCAGTATCAAAAGTACAGTATGATCTGGAAGCCATTGAAGAAGAGAGGAGGAAGACTGTGGTGGCTGGATTTGTAGCCAAAAAGCCCGAGTAGAATCCATGGTATCTGAATCTATACGAGGGAAAACGTGAAGTGACTCTAACACAAATACTGAGAGTAATCGCGTGGATGCTACGTTTCAAGCCCTCTGAATACAAAGGAGATATCATCTCACAAGAGGAGCTAGACAGTGCTGAAAAATCCCTAGTTAAGATAATACAGAGTGAATCGATCGGTGAGGAAGATCCCAAGATGAAGCAGCTACACGCGTTCCAAGATAAAGAAGGATTATGGAGAGTGAAAACGAGGATAGTGAATCGAAATGACGATGAACTGTTCCGATTGCCAATTTTGATCCCAACGAATCATCCGGTCACAGAGCTGATTGTGAAATCAGTCCACGAGAAAATGTACCACTGTGGAGCCCAGACGCTGCGATCAGTACTAAGAGAGAAGTTCTGGATTCCAAAAGCTCGACAACTAGTTCGTCATGTAATTCATAAATGTCCTCGCTGTCGACGATTTGAAACCAAGCGAATCGACGTACCAGAAGCATCGTTGCCTCAAGATCGCGTACGAGATGTTGTGGTTTTTGAGGTGACAGGAATTGACCTCGGAGGACCTTTATATCTGGAAGATGGACAGAAGGTTTGGTTCGTCATCTTCACCTGTGGCGTATACCGTGCGGGCCACCTCGAACTGGTGACTTCCTTATCGACGGAAGCATTGGTGGGAGCAGTAGAGAGGTTCGTAGCAAGACGAGGTTGCCCTGCAGTCATCTACTCAGATAATGGGACGAATCTAGTTGGACTCCGGAACGAACTTTATCGAGTTAATTTTGGAGTGAAATGGAAGCTCAATCCTCCGGCAGCACCGTGGTGGGGAGGTTGGATCGAGAGAATTGTTGGACTCACCAAAAAGCTGCGAAGATTGCTGGGAAAACGTGTTGTCAACTACGAAGAAATGGTGACGATCCTCGAAAACTGTGAACGAGTTATCAACGCGCGACCACTCACCAACATTGCTGAGGACAATGATGACCTTGTGCCATTAACCCCAGAGATGTTCCTTCGAGAACCAAGAACTGAAGGAGAGATTGATCTAAATGAATTCAGGTGTAACTTTGGGAAGAGCTATGAGAAACGCAAACGACTCCTGAAGGAATTCCGTAAGAGGTTCAGAAGCGAGTACCTAGGATTGTTGGTGCATCACGACAATGACAAGAAACAACGACAGTTAAAAGTTGGAGATATCGTCATTGTGGAGGTTGAAAACAGGAAGCAAATAAACTGGCCTATGGGAAAGATTACGAAGGTGTTTCCTGGAACTGACAATGTGCGAAGACTTGTGGAAGTTAAGACTAAGTCTGGGGGGTCGGTGGAAGGCTGGTTAAACTGTTTAGTTTTCGACCACTACGACCCGGGTTCGAATCCCGCATTGGACACTTTTTTTCTGTTGTGTGAAAAATAAAATTTAAAAAATGCTCCAATGGCCCCCCGATTCTTGCAAAAGTCCAACCCCACCAGCGAGTGCAAGTAACCAAACGGGGCTCTGGCACATTTGTAAGTGAAAAGTCGAACTGCTTTTCACATGTGTAGACATGTGGTGCGCTTACAGTAAAAAAAGCAGTCGCTAACTATCCACTATGATTATCATGGCCTGTACCACGTGTACTAGGGATAAGCAAAAAAAAAAAAGACTAAGTCTGGATTCATGAAGCGTGCAGTTCAACGATTGTTCCCACTTGAAGTACCATCTGAGGACGTAGAGCAAGGCGACGGGGAGCTTAAGCCAGCGGAGGATGAGATCGTCAGGGAGAAAACACCCGGTGTGGAGTCCGTGTCAGTGCCAGAGAAAACTACTCCAGTAAAAGTAGGGAAAGTTTACACGCGTTTTGGAAGAAAAGTCAAGTTACCGATTAGGTTTAAGTGAAGTTTGAGAGAAAATTTAATCATAAAACATTCTATTAGATTTGAGATAATTCCTTCTTTGTTTTTTTTTAAATTAATATTGACCTTATAGCAAAGTTCAAAAGGTCAAGGTGGGAGAGTGACGCGACCATAGGTACTTTTGGGCCAACCGAGCGCTGGCAACACTGCACCCGCTGCCCCCCGCGCATGCGCGAGCGAAAAAGAATACACCGCATCTCCGGTAAACAAAGCTGTCTCGACGCCAACGTTTGGTTTTGACAGGCCTGAAAAAGAACTATCTCTCATAACTTTTAATAATTGGTTTTGAATAATATTTGTATTAATATTCATTTGTGTGATTTTTAAATAAAATATTTCTTTCAATATACAGTCGAACCTCTTTAATTCAACACCCCAAGGGATCAGAGCTTTCGGTTGAATTAAGGTTATATGATTAGGTAATCATCTAACTCGCTAAAATAATATTTTTTTAAAATAGCTTTGTAATATAAATTAATGATATTAATTGAAACCATTGTGTGTTTTTATATTATTTTCATGATTAACTTTTAGTATCAGTGACAAAATGGCATTAATACATATTTTAGAAACATAAATAATTGTAACAAATAAATTTATTGGCAATGTGTTTCTTTTCAGTAATATAATCAAATATTAACTCTACAGGCATTAAAATATTAATTATAATATATTAAATAATATTTCATTCTAATTGAAAAATATAGCAGTTGAAAGGAAATAAATATGGTAAATATATAAAAAGAAAATTTTAAAATATTATTTTAAAATAATCATGAAGAGATCTTTTAAAAAATTCCTATATAGATATCTGTTTTTGCACTGAAATCCTATTCAGGATGTATTCCAGATGGCATTTTGAAAAAACATGTATGCCTTTCTTCCTCTGAAATGTCTTTTAATAAATAAATTTTAATGTATTAAAGGCATCCACTGCTGCTGCAGGTGTTATTGATTTTGTGTTTAAATCTTTTATAATAACACAGAAATGGAATATTGAAATAAAATGTTATCATAATCATTGTTGGATCATTTTATAAAGATTTATTTATTTAAAAAGAAATTATTTATAAATTTAAAAATAGCTAAAATATTTCAATGTTTAAAATAAAAAAATAAAAATTATTATTAGTTAGCGCATGATGCCGAAATTCCCGCGTAAAAAAAAACAACAATAACATCCGCGAAATTGCGCAACGGCACTGCAAAGTGAAACTTAAACTAACCAGAAACCAAAAGTGCGCAGGCGCGATCGTATCGGCGCCCGCCGATGCCGATCGTCGCCGCCGTAATACCGTTTAGCGGTAAAGTTGCATGTAAAATAACATTCAACTGTCGAAATTCGAATTTTAAAATGGTCGAACTATCGGAACTGTATTATCGATACTGTCGAATTACGGTTTGTTATTTGATAGGCCGGAGGTCGGGACATCGGAACATGGTCGAATTATCGCCGAGTGTCGAAATGGGTGTGTTGAATTAACGAGGTTATACTGTATATATATACTAGACGAATGGCCCGGGCAACGCCCGGGTTTTACCCGAGTGCATATATATTTTAAAAATGTTTTAATTAAAATACTATTCGTTACAATTATAAATTGGCGCAGTGGATGTCTCTCTTATGAAACGTCCCGCCCCAAACTGTGTGTGTCTTGAAAATATAAAAATAAAAATGTGAACGGAAAAATATGTCCAGGGTAGCCTAGTGGTCATGGCATCTGCCCGGTAAGCGGAAGGTCGTGGGTTCGATTCCCATCCCTTGACACTTTTTTTATTTTATCCATTCTGACCAAAATCTATCCGTGAACTTCACACAGACAGAAAAAGGCAATTATATAAGTATATAATCCAAATTGTGCCTTATCACACACTATTTTTTTATTTGGCCTTATTACCTTGTGTTTATAATCTATGACGTAATGCCGGCGGCGCGCGCCCGTTGGCTGCCGGCGAGCACGTGACCTCCCTGTGCGCGCGCATCCGTGACAGCGATGAGGAATTGAGGAAAGACGGTCGTGACTATATATATTAATAATAATAATATAATAATAATAATTATTATTATTATCATTAGATAATGATCATAATGATGATGCGCGCGCATCCGTGACAGCGATGAGGAATTGATTGAGGAAAGACGGTCGTGACTATATATGTTGATAATAATAATAATAATAATATAATAATAATAATTATTATTATTATCATTAGATAATGATAATGATCATAATGATGATGCGCGCGCATCCGTGACATGACGGTGGAAAGACGGTCGTGACTATATATGTTGATAATAATAATAATAATAATATAGTAATAATTATTATTATTATTATCATTAGATAATGATAATGATCATAATGATGATGCGCGCATTCGTGACATGACGGTGGAAAGACGGTCGTGACTATATACAGTGGACCCTCGGTTTACGAGCACCTTGGAGTACGAGCTTTTCGCAGTACGAGCAAATTTTTTTGAGAAATTTTACCTCGGATTACGAGTGAAATTTCGCATTACGAGCAACTCGTGATGGTTTCCCGTAATCGTGATGGATGAAAATTCACTGGGATCCCTCCCTTCAGATCAGATTCGGGAAATATGTAAAATGTGGGAAACTGTGCAATTGTTCGTAGCAAGAAGAATTGCCCGAGTTTCAATTATTAAAAATAAGAAATTAGTTTCGCACTACGAGCGTTTTGGAGTACGAGCATGGCTCTGGAACAGATTATGCTCGCAAACCGAGGGTCCACTGTATGTTGATATGTTGATAATAATAATAATAATAATATAATAATAATAATGATTCTTATTATCATTAGATAATGATCATAATGATGATGCGCGCGAATCCGTGACATGACGGTGGAAAGACGGTCGTGACTATATATGTTGATAATAATATTAATAATATAATAATAATAATTTTTATTATTATTATTATTATTATCATTAGATAATGATAATGATCATAATGATGATGCGCGCGCATCCGTGACAGAACCGGCCCATGACGGTCGTGACTATATATAGGGATATATATATATAAGTATTAAATTATTCATCACTGTTTTCTACTTTAGGCCTTGCCATCCAGCGTTGTGACTCAATTCTTCTGATCACTGCAACAAAGATATTGATTTATCAATTAATAATTTTTCAAGTCAGTTTCCAGCATCACTGTAAAGCTAGGAGCTTTTAGTTCAGGTTAAGCCATCGGGACCTTGTATTGTCTTTTTTTTTTTTTTTCAAATTTAAGACAAGACAACAATTATGTTTGCATTTTAAAGTCAACAACTTTCTTTTTAGTGTTAGTTTTGTAAACACGTTTTTTCTTTCAAATATATTTTCGAGCGCTTTCATCATTTCTTTAGCTGTTTTTGCATCTTTAATTATGTCTAGATGTTTATCAGTTAAACATTGAACAAGCGTAGATTTTGCCTTTGCATCTTTAATTGCAAATAACTTGCTTTCTTTTTCATCGACAAAATCATTAATTTCCTTTTCTAATGTTAGATGTATTCGTTTTTCTTCTAACAATAGTTTAACTCTAAATTTCCAGCTGTTGAAATTTGTACCAGTCAAAATTGGCAAATTAGAATTAATTACGCTCATTTTGAAATATATTTAAAGTTGTACTTACTAAACACGTTCTTGATATTTCTTTGTTATTATTTAAACTTCAGTCTCATAATCTGTTATTTTGTAGTTTATTTAACACATAAATATACTACAAATTAAGATAATATCTTATTTTATTATCTTTACCAAGATTGCAAACATATTAATTAGAGAATTATTTACAACTAACTAAAAGTAAACAACGGGCTATATGCATTCCTTTGTTCTGTACTGCCAGGGTTGCTGAAACACATTTATTTTAACACTTCTCTCACTAATTCCAAATGTAGAATAAGATTTCTTCCGTAATTATATAAAATTATGGATTATAATTTAATATATTTTTTTAAATGAGCAATTTTTATTATTGATAAAATATAATAAAGTTATAGTAGCACTCACCTCAAAGCCATCAAAATTGATACGTAGTTATATCTTACTACTTACTACTCGGCCGCCCAGACCGCTGTTCATCGTGGACGTTTATCCGCCCCTCGTTAAACTCCCGGCACCATTTCCGCACATTTTTGATGTCCATGCACTTCTCACCATACACTTCCACTAACTGACGGTGAATTTCGACCAGTGCATTATTTTTCGCATTTAAAAAGCGTATAACTGAGCGCAACTCGCACTTGGCGGGAGAGCTAAGTGGAAGCTCCATCGCGAACGGCTGCCAGACAGCGACTGAGCGTCCCAAGGTCACCGGGAAGGTTCTAGACCAGTGATTCTCAACCTTTTTTTTGTTGCGGCATTATTTTAAAGATTTGAAAATTTGGCGGCACAATTTTAGAATTTCGCGGCACACTTTTGCTAACTTGAATGCAAGAAAATTCAAATTATGTATCAATATTTCTATGCAAAATATAAGTAATATACATCTCTAACATTCAATTTGCTAATTTCGTTATTTTAAAAAGTAAAAAAATGAAAAAGAAAAAAAGAAAAACCAATACAAACGTGAACATAATCATATGACTAAAATTCGGCGGCACATTTTTAGAATTTCGCGGCACACAAAATTACCGCGGCACATTGGTTGAGAATCACTGTTCTAGACGGTAGAGGGGGAACCAAGGTAGGCAGCGGTGTTGTTGGATTTCACCTAGCAACGCGCGTTCGGAAATTATCTCGTAGAGACCTTACTTTCTACTCACCCTCGTAGCTAAGTATATTTCGCATTAGAAAACCTTGTTTAAAGGTTAAACTATTTTAAAAAGAAAGCGAGTAAAAAAAAAAAAAACTATTTAAAAAGTAACTCTGTTAAAAGTTATTTTGTTGATAACCCCCATCCCCCCAGATAACCACAACCAATCGCGTGTGTGTTTACATCCCTCGCCTCAGCCAATCAGGCGCTTTGTTTCAGATCTGGATAAAATATAGGCATGTCCCGCGAATGCTCCCCATTTAACTGGGCTCGAAAATTATACGCTTTAGTTAGTAGCCCGTAAAACCATATTCTCTGCTCCTCATTTTTAAAAGATAAAAAAAATATTATTCTATTTAAAAATAAATACGAATTTCTAATTTGAATTTTAACAAAAAAATATGTAAGTGTTTGTTGTAAAATATATGTATTTGAGACTGATTAAAAATCCATTTTGCGATAAAGCCAAATTAGGTTAATCATTGTATATATAAATATTTATTTGACTATATAGCCCAGTTTCTTGGAGCATAAATAAAACGTCACACTAACGGAGAACATTTAATTATATAATAATTTTATTTTATTTGACATATCGGACGCGATATCCCAGCTTGGGATACTTGCGCCTAAATATATTTTATCAACCTATATACAATTCAATAACAGGATAAAAACTAAATTAAAAACGAAAGGTTGGTTTTCTCAAACAGAAAAGAAAATCTATAATAATATAAATGCTTATGTTATTAAGCAAGAAAATTTGCCAATGATTATGACAACATGTACGATAATTTAAACTTCAAAATACATCATTATGGCCAAGGCTGATATAACGATGGGAAACAATAAAGGAAAAATTTCTTTATATTTGGCAGTTGAAACTAACAATGTTGATGGGGTTAAATTTCATGTTGATAAAGGAACAAATGTAAATATAACTGATAAATATGGTAATATACCTTTAATAACAGCAGTTTCTAAAGGTAATCTTAAAATTGTGAAATTACTAATAGAAGCAAAAGCTGATATTAACGTCATAAATATTGATGGCATGTCAGCTTTAAATATAGCATTAGACAATGAAAATGTAGATATTGTTAAAATTCTAATTAATAATGGAGCAGATATTAATAAACCAAATAAATGGGGTGAAACACCATTAATAACTTCAGTTTATACAGGACGTCTGAAATTTGTTAAATGGTTAATAGAAGCAAATGCTGAACTCAATGCTACAGATAATGAAGGAGAAGCAGCATTAAATATATCAATAGGTAATAATCATTTAGATATTGTTAAAATACTTATTGATAAGGGAGCTGATGTTAACAAACCAAATAAATGTGGTGTAACACCTTTAATGATTGCTTCTCGTAGAGATAGCATGGAAATTGTGCGTTTGTTAACCAAAGCAAAATCTAAACTTGATGCCATAGATAATGAAGGTAGAACTGCTTTGAATATAGCAATAGAAAATAAGCATATAGATATTGTTAAATATCTTATTAATATAGGAGCAGATATTAATACACAAGATAAGTATGGAAGAACACCCTTAATGATTGCTTCTTTTATAGATAGCTTGGAAATTTTGAGGTTGTTAATCAATGCAAAATGTGAAATTAATGCTATAGATAAAGGAGGAGAATCAGCATTAACTATGGCAATAGAAAAGAATCGTGTGGAAATTGTCAACTTTCTTATTGATAATGGAGTGGATATTAATACAGCAAATGAATACGGTAAAACTCCTTTGATAACTGCCGCTTGTAAAGATAGCCTAGAAATTGTGAGGTTGTTAATTGACGCAAAATGTGAAATTAATGCTACAGACAATGATGAAAGATCAGCCTTGATTATAGCAATAGAAAATAATAATATAGAAATTGTTAAGCATCTTATTAATAATGGGGCAAATGTTAATACAGCACAAAAATGGAGAAAAACACCTTTAATAATAGCAGTTTTTAGAGGTAACCTGGAAATTATAAAGTTGCTAAAGAAAGCTGATATAAATGCTACTGATAATGATCGCAATTCAGCTTTGAATATAGCAATAGGATATGATCATTTGGATATTGTAAAGTTTTTAATTGATAATGGAGCTGATGTTAACACACCAAATAAATGGGGTGAAACACCCTTAATAAATGCAACTCATAGAAATAACCTAAAAATAGTGAAATGGCTAATAGAAGCAAAAGCAGAACTTAATGCTGTAGACAAGAGTGGAAGAACAGCTTTGTATCGAGTAATTGGAAAAGAGTTTGAAGATGTGGTTAAATTTCTTATTGAAAAGGGAGCAGATGTTAATATACCAAATAAATATGGTAAAACACCCTTGATAAATGCAATTTCTCTAGATAACCTGGAAATTATAAAATTGCTAACAGAAGCAAATGCTGACCTTAATGCTACAGATAATGATGGTAGGTCAGCTCTAAGTGAGGCAATTGTAATCGGTAATGAAGATATTGTCAAATTTCTAATCAAAGTTGAAGCTAGTGTAGAAGAGAGTATGGAATTGAAAATTCTAAATTATGCTATAAGCTATTGTAATATAATTATTGTAGATTTATTACTTCAATATGGCTTCATGGCTGGTGCCGATATCAAAACTGTTTCAGACATTTTGAACTCTTTGCTATTACATGAAGAAAACGTGTTGAATGTGTTTATTCCATATGTTTTTCTGACTATTCCAAGTTTAACCAAACCAGAAAATTTCAAGACATTTCCGAAGTGGTCAAATTTATGGGATGAATGTAAGAATGAGGTGGTTAGAATGAAGGGAGTTTACATTGGGGACAGCTCTGTAACTCTCTATAAATTCCTGACTGAATACAATAGAGATAAGATACTGGGCTATATGTCAAATGGAGATTTCAACTGCCAGGAAACAAGGCAATATTATACGGAGGTATTTCCTATCTATTCACAACTGATCTGGCATAAAGTTGAAGTGGGAAATAAACGCGGATTAGTGTTATACAAAATGGAAATATTGAAGCAACATTGTGATTTGGAAATATTACCCCCTGAAATTCTAACTCAAATTACAAATTTTTTGTCAACTTTTGAAATAAGTACCTTTATCAATTGTGTTTGTAAGGTTTTACAATGAAATCTTTTTTATTATATATATATTTTTTGAAAATAGAGAAATCCATATATAAATCTTTAATTAAAAAGGCATATATTGGATCAAAATATCATTTGATTTACCAATATTTCAGTTGGCTGAACGCCAACCTTTATCAAGGTATTATAACATTTTAAAGAAAAAAAATTAAACATTTTAAAGTTATAACACCTTGATAAAGGTTGGCGTTCAACTAACTGAAATATTGGTAAATTAAATGATATTTTGATCCAATATATGCCTTTTTATTTAAAGATGTATATATATATTTGGTTACCTTTTTTTTTTTTCTCATTTTGAGTTATGTTCATAAAACGTACAAAAATTCTCATGTTTTTAATTTTCAAAATATTATTGTGTATTATGAAAATTGATTTTCTGTCTCCTAAAACATACTGTAAATATGTTATTAATAAACACAAGGTAATAAGACCAAATCCAAATAAATAGTGTGTGGCATTTCAATAACAGCGTTGTTACCATCTTCAAACAAAAGTATTGAATGAGAAAAAATATCACAGAATATTTTAATAATATGTTTTTTAATGCTGTGATATTTTTTCTCACTCAGCACTTTTGTCTGAAGATGGTAACAATGCTGTTACCGAAACATCACACACTATTTTGGTCTTATTACCATGTGATTATAATCCAAATTGTGCCTTATCATATGTTATTAATTATTATTATTATTATTTTTAATAATATTTATTTGTGTTATATACCTTTTTAATTCTTTATAGCTTTGCCAATATGCCAAAAGAATACTCTTAATTGCTCCCAACAAAATAAAAAGTCGGTGGACGAGTGGGTAACACCCTCGATTCCCGATAGCCATGAACCGGGATTGAATCCAGCGTTAACATTTTGTTTAATATGTGAATAACTTTCAAATTCATTGTTACAATTATCATAAACTAGGCTGGTCTTGTTGAGCGGTACCTAATAAAGTGATTTTGAATTAATTGCTCTAACACTTCAAGATGCCACTTTACTGCGGGGTAGTGAATCTCTCTGGGGGAATAACAGCATGATCCAGACAACAGCAACCAACATCAGACCAGCGCTAGAAGACTCATTGATGGAAAACAATATAAGACAAATTGAATGAGATTTTGAGGATGGAGGAGGATAAAGACAATTTTAGACAATTAAAATAATTTTATTGACATCTTGTCAATACATTCAAGGTGCACAGTCTGCACTATTTAAAAAAAAGATAATATGCATTATATACACTATGTACAATGAACATGGCTCCTCTGCCAGCGCTGCAGAGTTTGGTGGAGAATCGCCAGTGGGTCTCCAGCGACACCACGCATAAAGAGAAACTGAACTCATTATCCCAACACAGGACTGCTCCGTATTTCATCGCCCACAATGGACCAATGATTGAGATGATCCCTAAAGTCAAATTTACTGAGATTTAATTAGGAAAAATTCAGAAATCAAGAGTCACAGTTGGAATGTGGTATTGAAGAATGGCATTTCTGACATTGTGGAGTACTGAGGGAATGACAAAAACTATGTGGAAATCAATACGCTTCCATTGTATGTGTTTTTTTTTTTTATCCCTAATACACATGGTACAGGTCATGATTACATTGTGGGTAGAAGTTGGCGACTGCTTTTACTGTAAGTGCACTACATGTCTACACATGTGAAAAGCAGTTGGACTTTTGCACTTACAAATCTGCCAGAGCCCCGTTGCACTGTTGTGTTACAACCAAATCTGGCATTGTTTGGAACAATTGTATGAGCCAGGTTAGAGGTCCCGCTTTCCTTCAAGAAAGCCAAGAAGATTTGGATGATCAATGCACCATGGGAAAACCAAGAAGAAGGAAGAGTTATACATCAGCATTCAATGGACTCTTTTTATTTAAGGGCAGTTGTCCCACAGCATTCTTCTAGCTGGTGTGAATTCAAACTTTTCCTCATGCGAGGAATGTGCCCGGGAGTTTTCCACAAATTCTAAAAGTAGATGAAGTTCCATGAGTCTCAGCCGTCAAAAATGTTCAAATTGCTTAAGGTATAGGTGACAGGTGAATGTGGATCTGTAGAGCCAAGAACACCAAAGGACTCAACACAACAGCCTCACTACTAGATTGAACTTAAGTCTGGTCATCTACGGATAATAACTTTCCAGAACGGTTGCAAGGTTTTCCCACTATGTACTAAGTGTAATTCTAAACCTGCAACCCCAAAACACATTATTGACTGTATTGACTCATCCATTGATAAGCTCTGCTCATTCCAGCAGACATCAACAAAAGTCTCAAGCTTTACAAGCTTGATACCCTGATATTATTGAGTACAGATAAGAAAGAAGAAGACTACTAGATTGAATATAGTACTTTGTGGGAAACATTTCTGTTGTATTTTTTTGTTTCTTTTTAAAAAAAAATATTCTCAAAATACCATTTTTTACTATATATTTTAATCTTGATATACAGTAAAATCTCCATGAGGGGACACTAGTGATAGAGGACACCTATCTATAAAGAACAGTTTTCATTTGAAAAATTCCCATTTTTACTAATTAGCAACTCTCTGGTAAAAGGATACCTCTCCCTAAAGGACACTTTGGCTTTGCAATTAGGTGTCCTTTACATGAAGGTTCTACTGTATATACTATGAAATATTAAAATCTTTTAGTTTATAAACACAAAAGGTAATAAGGCCACAAATCCAAATAAATAAATAGTGTGTGATGTTTTGGTAACAATGCTGTTACCAAAATGTCGCACACTATTTATTTATTTAGAATTAGTTTTATTACCTTATGTTTATAATCAAAATTGTGTCTCTATCAAAATATTTTAGAAAAAAAAATATATATATGTTATATTAAAATATTATTTTATTTAAAATTATATTTCATAGATTCAAATACTCTGCTAAATTGACCGCCAGAGGTCACGCTTCCCCTATAAAAACTCATTGTTGTTGTTTCTTGTTGGCCGGCTCAAATCTTTTGTACATTATGTAAATAAGTTTTTCATTTTTTTATTCTTACGCCTTAAGCAAGGCATTAATTTTATCAAATTATGTTTTTTATATATATTCCTTAAGCTCAATTAAAGCTATTTCTAATCTTCATTATTTTTATTATTATAATTTCAAGATTTTAACCACTACTGCATTAACCATCTATTTTGCTTTTTAATTGTTACCATTATTTTTACATTGTTTATTTTTCATTTTGTTATGTTTTGAGTTCTATTAAAAGTTTTCTGAAGATTGTTTAAGATATCCTTTATGTCTCTCTCTCACTTTTTTTTTTACATATCAATCACTCAATTTACATATTTCCCACTATTCAAACAGAGGAAGGATACCAGTTACTCTCAGATAAAATATAAAGATAGATATTGAGAGATATTTATAGAGTAGATATGATAGTTTTTAAAAATTATTACTTCTCTTTGTACAGTTATGGAGACTGAATTCATGGATTAAATTTACAATCTTGGTAGAGTTGGAATATAGGTCCTGTCTTGAGGCTTTCATACATTCAAAGAGGTGATAAACCACAATTTAGATTATAGATACAATAAATAAGACCCAATCCAAATAGATTAATAGTGTGTGACCTTTCGGTAATAGTGAAAAAGTTATTCTTTTGTCTGATGATGGTAATAACACTATTACCAAAATGTCACACACCATTTATTTGGATTAGGTCTTATTTTCTTGTAGCTAATTCAAAAAGGTGGTTTGGTGAGACCTCTTTGGTCCTGGTGATGGTTACATTGTAGGAAGGTCTTGATACCATTCTTACTAAAGTAATAAGACCTACTCCATTTTGTTTGGCCTCTCTGTCTTGTCTAATGATATTGAAATCTCAATTTATGGTTTGTACTCGAGTTTGGTTTCTTGAATGCAGATTCAAATCCACTTTGTCAGCCAGCAGTAGGAGTTCATATATATTTATAAATGTAATTCTTCTGTCCTCAAAGCTTATGTACATAGTTCATCTAAAATACCCATTCCAAGAGTCTAGCATCAGTATCACTATAAAAGGAAGATTGGAAAATGCAATATAACAGCGGTATAGTAGATTAAACTGGTGAAACTGCTGGGAGGGTTCACCACTGATAAGCCAGGCCCTCCCATTAATTTTTTTCTTTGCAGTAAGGACAGTAGAAATTGTTTATTTTAAAAAAGAATCATACACGTCTATAATAGTTTAAAATTTTGATAGTAAGAGTTCAGTTAACTACTACCAAGTGTACCATTTAGATTACATTGAAGAATCCCAATATTGATTATTGGGATGACTAGTATATTTCTCCACCTTGTTGTCATCCCTGGAACATAGGTTGCTTCAGCCTTCCCGGACGCTGTAGCATTTCTATCAAAATTTCGCCCATAAAGTCTCCATGATGGAGAGCTGCTGATTTGTTTGGCTATCCAGGGGACACTGCATGACAGTCAAACTTTGACCCCCAAATATAATATTAATTAAATCTAATACAAATCTGTGAATTTTGTATAGCACAGATAGTTGCTCTTTACTGAAAGATCAAACATAGGTTACTAATTGAGTAAAATTAATCATGCCTTCAGGGAAAAGTATCTTTTCATGAAAAGACATTTCCCTGGAGACCTGATTAATTTTATTCAATATTGATACAAGGGATGAATACAATGAATAGGATACTAATGTATACTTAAAGAGAAACCTCTACCATGCTTTAAAACAATGCATTCTGGTTCATCACCTCAGTACAGAAAGTAAAGATAGTGATGAAGAATGACCCAGAATACCAGTTTTGATGAATTCAGACAAAAGAAACCTGTATACCAAAGTTTTGAGGTATGGCTCTCATTAATACAGAGGCGGCTTTGATTTCATAACATCCTATGAGATAGGGGTTATGAAATCTGTTGAATTAGCCGAAAAGGTGATAGTGAAGTGGCAGAAAGGTACCTCTACTGTACAACAATCCTTCCACAACTTTACTTTGTATTCTGGCCTTGCCGTTATTAACTAAAAAGTGAGAAGTAAAGAAAGATGGTTTAATTGCACTTGAAGTATGATGGTTATCATTTTCTCTCTTTTTTTCCATCCTTTTTTCTATGTATTAAAAGCTTATTTTGCAAATTAGACCAAAATAAATGTTCACACTGGTTTAACAAGAAGCTTCTATGACCTCCATATAAGACTGTGTGTATGCAAATACATTGGAGTAGAATATCCCCCACATGTGTGTATGCACACATTATTGACTGTATTGACTCATCCATTGATGAGCTCTGCTCTTCCCCGGCAGACACCATCAAAAGTCTCTAAAAGGCTTTACAAGCTTGATACCTTAATATGATTGAGTGGAGATAAGAAAGATGTGTGTATGCAAATACATTGGAGTAGAATATCCCCCACATGTGTGTATGCAAATACATTGGAGTAGAATATCCCCACATGTATGCAAATACATTGGAGTAGAATATCCCCCACATGTGTGTATGCAAATACATTGGAGTAGAATATCCCCCTCATGTGTGTATGCAAATACATTGGAGTAGAATATCTCCCACGTGTATGTATGCAAATACATTGGAGTAGAATATCCCCTTACATGTATGCAAATACATTGGAGTAGAATATCCCCCACATGTGTGTATGCAAATACATTGGAGTAGAATATCCCCCACATGTGTGTATGCAAATACATTGGAGTAGAATATCCCCCACATGTGTGTATGCAAATACATTGGAGTAGAATATCCCCCACATGTGTGTATGCAAATACATTGGAGTAGAATATCCCCCACATGTGTGTATGCAAATACATTGGAGTAGAATATCCCCCACATGTGTGTATGCAAATACATTGGAGTAGAATATCCCCCTCATGTATATATGCAAATACATTGGAGTAGAATATCCCCCACATGTGTGTATGCAAATACATTGGAGTAGAATATCCTCCACATGTGTGTATGCAAATACATTGGAGTAGAATATCCCCCTCATGTATATATGCAAATACATTGGAGTAGTATATCCCCTTACATGTGTGTATGCAAATACATTGGAGTAGAATATCCCTCACATGTGTGTATGCAAATACATTGGAGTAGAATATCCCCCTCATGTATATATGCAAATACATTGGAGTAGTATATCCCCTTACATGTGTATATGCAAATACATTGGAGTAGAATATCTCCCACATGTATGTATGCAAATACATTGGAGTAGAATATCCTCCACATGTGTGTATGCAAATACATTGGAGTAGAATATCTCCCACATGTATGTATGCAAATACATTGGAGTAGAATAACCCAGACACGTATGCAAATACATTGAGGAAGACTTAAAAAATGGTATGTAGATACTTTGAAACATTACCAAATTCTCTTTGTGTATATACTCTATCTTATGAGAACTTTGATAAGTTTAGAACTATTTGTACAATAATTTACAAAACACTATTAATCCATCGTGTAAATATTTAATCATATACAGGGTGTACCAGGTAAATTGGGAATTTCAACAATGGTATTTTAACTGAAATTTTTTGCAAGTAAAAATTAAAATATCTAAATGAAATTTGACACAGTAGTAGATAAAAGGATATAGTTTTTATTTATTCAATGTAGTTTCCATTATTAGCTACAACAGTCTCGAGGCGAGTGCGGAATGAAGCACAGGCCTTGGCGACGATGACCTTGTCCATTTGGGTCATCACCGTGTGAACTGCTTTCTTGACAGACTGGATGGTGGTATGAGGAGCTTTGTTGACATCTCTCTCAACAACGCCCCATACATAGTAGTCGAGGGGATTGCAATCTGGAGAATTAGGGGGCCAAATATCAGGACCCCAGTGACTAGGGACGTTAAGTGTCAGCCACGATTGTGTCTTTTTTGTCTTATGGGCTGGAGCTGAGTCCTGTTGGAAGACATACTTCCTTCCTGCGGCCACCATGTCCATCCAAGACTTCACAACGGTCTCCAGAACATTGATGTAGGTGTCAGCGTTCATCCTAAGGCCCTTCTCAAAGAAATGGGGAGGCATGACATCACCTTCACTGCTGATAACGCCAAGGACCATTACGGAGGCAGGAAATTTCGTGTGCATCACGACAGGTATCTCTGAGGGGTCTTTACAGATCCAGCGATCATTCCTGGGATTTACCTTTTGGTCCACGTCAAAGTTCTTTTCGTCAGAGAAGAACCTTAGCATGCCAAAAGAGTCGTGTTTCAGGTTGTTGAGGAGGGCAGCAGCCTTTCCTTTTCTGTTATTCTTCATATTCTCAGTCAGCAACTGACCTTTCCGAAGGGCATAAGACTTGAGACCAAGGTCCTCATGGATAGTTCTGACAATTTTCATAGAGCCAACGTCCATTTCCTTGGCTATGGCCCTCATGCTCTTCCCAGGGTTTCCATCAATCTTCTCCTTGACATTTTTGACAAATTCTTCGCCTCTTACCCTGTCCGATCGACGCGAGTGCTTTTTCCTTGTAGCTATCCCCTCTTTGTTACTGTCGGCCTCATCAAACTGCTTCTTGACACGATAAATAGTGGTTTTGGGCAACTTAAGAAAATCCACTATCTCTTTGGGGCTCCTTCCGGCGCGCAGAGCAACGATGATGACAGCTCGATTTTCAAATTCTCGGTTACTCTTCATCACTACACTGCGCACACATGTACTGTTGCATTTTACATGAATATGGCTATGTAATGAAAAAAAAAACAAGTTTTTAATCTCAAGTAGTTTTTGTTTTATGGACTGTCAAAGTTAGTCTCAATTTACCTGGTACACCCTGTATATGTAAATAATATTAGCACAGCACAATAGTCCTTTGGACTTCGTGCTTTTGTAACAATAAATAAAATAAAATAAAGACTTAAAAAGGTTAAGAGTAGAAAATATCTGTTCTTTCTGCATAAATAAAATTTTGCTTATGGAATTAAAATATATTCTCTTTTTAATGAATAAATAAATAATTCAGAGAACAAAACACAACAAAAATGTAAAAAAAAATAATAATAAATTTTAATAAAAAATAAATGCTGAATGGGTATCAAAAATTCAAACATATATAGAACTTGTAAATATATACAGGCTTTGAATATAGTAAAATATGAAGGGCATCATTGGGGGATCAAATGTCTGGCATCTGCACAAAAAATAACGAAAACATAAATAAATGATATAAATAAAAATAATAATTTATTGAGAAAAAATAAGTCTAAAAATATAAATAATTAGAGCATCACCTATATATAAGAAAGGAAACAACACAAATTTTACTTTTTCAAATCAAACTTCCTACTGTCTTTACTGAGATGAAAGGCTATTGTAATATTCTGGATCATTAGTGATGAACTGGCAGTTTTGCTAGTATGTATATGTTTTTCTTTCTTATCTCCACTCAATCATATTACGGTATCAAGACTTTAGATTTTTTATATTTATATGTAATTCTACTGTGTCCCCATAAAGCTTTTGTTCATAGTTTGCTTAAATACCATAATCTAGATTTCCTCTGATGATCAACGAAAGCTACACCCCATTCCATGAGATCTAGCTCCAGGAGTATGGACTCATGAAATTTTGCACAATTCTTATCCCCATAAGAAACAAAAACAACAGAACCTCTCTGTAAAAGACAACACCTAACTTTAGAGCCGGAGTTGTATTCAGTTTATATACCCCCAGGATATGCTATTTAGTTTATTTAACAGGCTTTTAAATTAAGCAGGCTAACAGGCATCTTGGGTAAGAAATGATGATGATAATATATTAATGATTTCTCATCACCACTATTACTAAATCTTGTTTTTTTTTAAAACAATATTGGTCAGGCAAATATTCACTCTACCTGACTGAAACTAAGACATTTATCTACACTGGTAGAAATAGAAAGTGATACACCTAGAAATCATAAAACTTGTCTGTCCTGGTTATTACATAGACACCAAAAGAATTGAACACAAGGTATATTTATATTTTTTAAAAAAGGGCGTACCTGGATCTATGAAAGAAAAAATATTATTTTTTCTCAAAATGTTTCAAGAGATTGCTCCCTCTTTATCAACAAACAGTTTACTGTGCAATAAATTGATAAAGAGGAAGCAATTTATCTTTTTTTTTTTTTTCTTCTTTCACAGATCCAGGTCGTCCTTTTTTTAAATAAACATATTTAATGGATCGCCTTTTGACTAAAATAAAGTGTATTGCGGTACTGAGTTATTTTAGTATGACATGTCCACCATGAGAATCTATATGTGCTGATGAATCTTTGAAGGTAATGAATTAAAAAGTGTCTGTGGATTTTTTCTTGGGGGATTTCTATACCTAGACTATTTGTTAGGCCAATTGCTGTATAGTCTGTATCTTAATGTATAATATGGCTTTAAATCCCTCACATGTACTGGCATCTATGGTTGTGACACTCTGCAAAGTCGCCTTGTGAAGACAGAGGGAGGTATGAGGTTAGGCATTGTCTTATTGAGAAGCTACAGTTTTGGACATTGGTCATAAAGCTAATAGGCTGTACTCTCACCCTGTCCTCATATTGTTCCTTCAATGACAACCTGCTCTGTCATGCTGCCATAGCTGATGATTTTCCCCTCAAAACCAATGATACCAGGAGTTGAACCATTGTGACATTCTGAAATTTCAACTGGACAGGCTACTTTCTAAAAAAAAAAAGCCGATGATTACATTGATAATCACCGAACTCATCATTAAATCCAACAATTCCAATTGCTCTTTGTCACATACCAGTTAACTCCGCCTTTGCCGGTCCCAAGCCCGGATGAAAAATGAGGAGGGGGAGCAGTAACAAGCTCGCTAAAAAACCTGGGTTCAGCTGGCCCGGCTGATAGTACCCTGTAAGGGCTCCTAATCCAGGAACACAGGATGAGTAGTGTTTGTACTCCATGTTAGGAGCAGCTGCACATGGCGTCTGTTCCTCATGTCAGAGGTGGCCATTTATTTTGGAGCTAAGTCGGCCTGCCACTGAGTTGTGCTCCCAGTCTTAATGACAAAGGCAGACACATTCTACTTCACCCAGTCATGATGGTTGTCAAACAGACACCATCAAGGGTCACAACTTGATACCCTAATATGATTGAATGGAGATAAGAAAGAATAAGACATACCAGTTAATGGCTAAAAATGAGGATTAGAGAAATGTACCATTTGGGGATCAGAGAATGTATCAATCAGTCAGCTAACAATTTTTCAAGTGGTGATTCTGCTGTGACACCTGATGTATAATTGTAACAACCATCTGTGCCATATCTGTTAAAGGTAGTACCTTCTTCAATCCCACTATTCTCTATCTCTGGTCAGTCCTTTTTAAAGATTTCTCAATAAGAAGCTCTCAATGTGTCCTCTATTAAAAGCAGATGTTTGGTTTTTAAGGGATACTTGCTTTAATTCTTGGCATATCTAGTTAAAGGTATACAGAATATAAAATTCTTGCTAATTTGCACAATTAATCCTTTAGCACGAGTGTCCTCTCATGGAGGTTCTACTGTATAAGAAGCTGCAGTTAATTATTTGGAAAATATTAAAATACAGTTTAACCTGTCTATAGCACCCCCTCTTGGGACTCACCAAAATAGGGTGCTATAGACAGGTTTAACTGTATTACAATAGAACCCCCATGAGAAGACACTCATGCTAGAGGACACCTACCTCTATACAATGGACAGTTTTCATTATTAAAATGACAATTTTTATCAATTAGCTGTTCTCTGGCTCTGCAATTAGGTGTCCATTAGAGAAAGGTTCTATTGTATTTATATTTTAGCACATTTCCGGTGTAAGAGAAGGTCCTTTCACAGAATTTTTAAGGAGCCTGAGAAAACTTGAAGGGCTGTTAAGAAGAACTGATTGCATTGATATAGACAAAAGCCCTAAAATGTTTTTATCATATTTTCAAATTTGATATGCAGACAAATCACAGGAATTAAGATTCATTGGGTAAGCAAAATTTGGTCCAATCTTATCCCAACTGATGATAGCTTTTAATGCAAATTTGAGAAACAATTTTAAATAACAGTAAAAAACCTGTCTTGGGAGTTTCCATTTGATGTTCCAAGCATAAATACACTCTCAAGACTGGTCCAATCCTTAGACAGGATGAATAAAAAGTTGGTTACATAATAAGCATGAAAATATTCTTCCTTATACAAATTCAATGATGTTCTTAATTTAGAAGCCAAAATTTTAGACACGGATGCCAAAGAAAAGCACAATAATAAGAAACAAACAATTCCCACTGAAATTTGACTCCTTAGACATGTCTTACATTTGAACCTTGTTTAACAACACACAACTTGGTTATAACATTATAATTTTAAGGTCCCAAGTTTTAGGTCCAATTTATTTTTAACCTTGTGGTTATAACAATATAAAATAATGATACCAAGTGATGTTTTTATAGTCATGTTTAACTGTAGGCTTATCAGCCTGAAATGTGTACATGATTTTTTTATGATTTTATAAGGGAATGGCTTGGCTTATAATCAGAAGTTAAATGAGACTTCTGCTATGCTAAAGCACAATTTGGATTGTAGATTATAGCTACTAGGTAATAAGACCTAATCCAAATAAATTAATAGTGTGTAACGTTTTGGTAACAGCATTGTTTCTATAATCAGACAGAAGAATAAATGAAAAAAAATATCACAGCATGTTCTTAAATAGTACTGTATCGAACATTACATATCGAACAATACATGTTATCAAATACCTTGTTCTCTTTTTTACATACTTGATAACAGTACTATTTAAGAACATGCTGCGATATTTTTTCTCATTTTTTCTTTTGTCTGATGAGGGTAACAATGCTTTTAACGAAACATTAATGTCACACACTATTAATTTATTTGGATTATGTATTGTTTTCTTGTAGCTATTCTGCTATGCAAATGAATGTCTTTACAGAGAGGTTCTACTATAGTGTGTGTAATACCAAAATGAATGTCTCTCAATTTAAACCAAGTATTTCTCAATCTACTCTGCTTTCAGACTTGGATCAGTGACTAGCTCACAACATCAGCTTTGGCAAATTCAACAACTTGTATTTGGAAATGAAACATTTGTTTCTTCGTGGTTTTATTTCTTATATATAGATGGTGAGATATTGCCTTATGTGTCAACCTGAATACAGTTAAACCTGTCTATAGCGCCCCCTTTTGGGACTCACCAAAATAGGATGCTATAGAGAGGGGGTGCTATAGACAAGTCACTTTTATAGTAAAATGTTTACATTTTAATGTTTAAAATCGGTCGCTATAGAGAGGAAGGCGCTATTTAGAGGGGGCGTTATACAGGTTTAACTGTACCATGTTTTCAGATATGGCCCATATAAAGGGCAGCTTTGATTTCATAACATTTATGAAGCACAATTTTGATTATAGTTTAGAAATACAAGGTAATATAACCAAATTCAAATAAATAGTATGTGAAGTATCGGCAACAGCATTGTTATCATCATCAGATGAAAGTACTGAATGTCTGAAGATGGTAACGCTGTTACTGAAATGTCACACACTATTTATTTATTTGGATTTTGTCTTATTACCAGTATTATTACTAATATATTAAACAGGTCGGTGGAAGGGTGGTTTAAACCGTTGGTTTTCCACCGCTACGACCTGATATCGAATCCCACATTGAATACTTTTTTTTCTAATAAAAAAAAATGCTTCAATGGCCCCCGATTCTTGCAAAAGTCCAATTCTACCAGCGAGTGCAAGTAAACAAACAGGGCTCAGGCACATTTGTATGTGCAAAAGTCGAACTGCTTTTCACATGTGTGGACATGTAGTGCACTTATAGTAAAAGCAGTCACCTACTTCTACCCACCATGATTATCATGGTCTGTACCACAAGTACTAGGATAAGCAAAAAGAAAAATTATTCATGCTAAAGATACAGTAAAACAGCCTATTTTATTACATTAGAGGACACCTCTCTACAATGTTTCATAGCCAAAAGGACCAATTTTACTAATTAGCAACTCTCCAGTAAGAAGATACTTCTTTCCCTGAAGAACACTTTGTAACTAGGTCCGTTACAGAGAGTCCATTCTACTCTAGCAGCAACTTGTTTATAAAATCCTAAAATCCCATGTTTTAAGTCTCATTGTTTTAACCATGGTTATAACAATAGCTTAGAGCAACATAAAACCTTGGTCCCAAGTCTGGTTTTTATAGCAAGGTTTGCTTCTCTAGATAAGCAAATTTTACAAATATTTTTCAATATGTCAGCACTGATGGAACATCATTTTACTGACCAATGGGTTACGTGTCTAAATTTAGAAGAAGCTGCCTAAAAGATTTTACATCTTTTTTTTTGCTCTCCCTAGTACATGTGGTACAGGCCACAATAATCATGGGAGTTAGAAGTTGGCGACTGCTTTTACTGTAAGTGCACCACATGTCTACATATGTGAAAAGCAGTTCGACTTTGCACTTATAAATATGCCAGAGCCCCATTTGGTTAGAGATTTTAAATCTTATAGATACAAGTATTAGTACAGTATAGATACAAGTTAGTACTTGTATCTATAATCCAAATTGTGCTTTATCGATTTTACATCTTTTTTTTTTAGATTTGTGTATAACGAATCAAAAGTTTTTACGAAGGAGTATCTTTTATTATATTTGTGCAAGCTTTCGAACTTTGCAGTTCTTCCACAGGCATGGATAGCACAGAAATACTTTTGATTCGTTATACACTTATACCAATTGTACGGAGTTTACCTGAAGAAATTGTAGATTTATTGTTTCAGAAATGATGTGGTTACCTAACCTTCCTTTACTTAGAGCAATTCTTCAAAAGTCCACTTTACCATCTTCCATTTAATGGTGACAGTGGGCAACAAATCTTTAGAATAAAAAGATTAGGAAATATGCTCAATTCCATTTAAAAGGAAATTAACAATCTATAAAAATAATGGCCGCCTCTCCCAACAAAATAGATGTCAAAACAAGATGCCATCTATTGACTGTTGCCACAAACTAAACTTGGATAATTGATGGAACCACAAAACCAGCTTTGGCAAAGTGAGAAGTGCCCATCTGGTGACCATGGTTTCAGGTTAATGGCCCTCATCAATCCAGAGCAGGCTTTATTCCACGAGATCCACAAGGGATCAAATGGAATCTCCACAATCAGCAGAGATAGATGGCATTTAGTTTTGACGTCATTTTGACAGGAAAGGCAACCTTTATTCTTATAGATCATTATACTCCCCAAAATTCTTGTCAACATCTCTTTGTGGGTTATGCGCATCAATCATAATGTGATGGAAGAAGGGGAACACGAGACGCATTAAATTGTTACTGACTGGGAGACAATCTATTGATGTTAGGTGGTAAAGGAATCATAGTTTGGATTGATGAAAGTCTGTTTTGCAAGAAAAAGTTTACCAAAAATCAAAAGGCAAATAAATCCAGGACCTTAGAGTTTTGGCGAAGTTGATTTTGAAACAAACATTTTTCTTTGAGGTTGTAAGCGATATCAAGCCTCGAGTCTTATACAGAATCGTTACATTCTTCCTGGAACCACCATAGTTTTGAGTGGTTGGAAGTTATGCAGTAGCCTCGAAAAAGAAGGCTACTTCTACGTGGTAGTGAATCGCAATGCTTCATTTCAAGGATCTTATCACAGGTGCCTGTACACTAACAGCATATGGGCGACCTGGGGTGCGGCGAAGATTTTACATAAGGGTAGGAGAAAATTAAAATTGTGCTTTTTTACCTAGCTGATATAGGTGGCGGCGTATTAACCAAATCCACCCCCCAACCAAAATGAATTTTCTAAGATATATACTGATTAAGATATGGTAAAGTTTCAAAAGATATAACTACTATGTGGGTAATATTATGTAGTTATTTCTTAGATATATATTACACATAAAAATAGGACAAGTAACAAATGTCTAGGTACTGTTGGCTCTGGATCACTGAGGAGTTACCTCGCTATAAAAAAAACCTGGGTACAGCCACCGAATGTCAGCACACAGAAAGGTCTCCGCCCAGAGTTATAGGAGAAGTTTTTCAAGTGCTACCAAAAGTTTACCTGTACCTGGCCTTCCTGGAACATTTTGAAGCACAGAGAGAAATTGATATTCAACCTATATAAAAGAGATACTTTTAATGTAAGTTTATAAATGTATATATGATTATATATATTGTCCACATATCTCTGAAATTTGTTTTGCATGTGTTTTCAGGAAGGCCTTGAAGTTCTTTCTGAACCTTGAAATGAAACATTACGACCTAAATAGATTAGAATACAGTGGTACCTCGACATACGAGTTTAATTTGTTCCGCAACCTTGCTCGTATCTTGAATTACTCGTATCTCGAAGCAAATTTCCCCATACAAAACAATTGAACTACCATTAATCCGTTCCAACCTCCAAAATGTCACCCCAGTTATTTTTGTTACGTGGTTTTAAATAATAAAAACGTATTTATAAATATCAAATATGTATTGCACAAAAACAAAAAAGAGAATGTAAAGAATTAAATTAAATATCCTCACTGGTCTTTGCCTTCGGGTTCGACCTCCACATAACTTGCAGTTTTTCTTTCAAAATCTTATGTGATTTAAATGCTCTGGGGTTTTCCGAATGGTACACGAGCAGAGGCTTGATCTTGCAGTCGCCACTCGCATTGGCGCACAGTGCTAGAGTCAATCTGTCCTTCATAGGTTTGTGGCCTGGCATCATCTTCTCCTCTGCCGTTATATATGTTCTATTCGGCATCTTTTTCCAGAACAGCCCTGTCTCATCACAATTGAAGACTTGCTGAGAGATGTATCCTTGGGCTTTTATTAGATCGGAAAATGTTTTTATGTAATCCTCAGCTGCCTTCATATCTGAACTTGCTGCCTCACCATGTCTGACAACGGAGTGAATACCGCAACACAAAACGCGAACACAAAACACAACTTATCACAGCGGAGCATTCTGCTAACTGATCGTGATGCCGCGACTGCGTGTTACTACCTGTTGTGTTTTAACTTTAAAAGCACACAAAAATATAATAAACTTGAATTTGTTTATTCAAGTCTCAAAAAACAAAGCTTTGCATATAGAACAAATAATAATGAAGAAGAAAGAAACATTTTAGGAAAAGCAAAAACAAAACAAAAGTACTGGTCAAAAAGAAACATTTAAAATCACAGATTAATATTTTCAACACTACCGAACCGAACTCGTATCTCGAATTTCGCTCGTAACTAAAAGCAAAAAATCACTTGCTCGTCGGCTCGTATCTAGAAAATCTCGTATGTTGAGGCGCTCGTATGTCGAGGTACCACTGTACTTTTCTTTAGCTTTTTACATTTATTTTATATATTTACGTTGACTAAGATAAGTGTCTCTACTATCATAGCCAATTCATAATATTCCTCACATAGGTGTATATTTTATCTAATCAGTTTATTTTTCAAGAAGCTCTTGCGCCCACGTCTGTGGACAAAATAGTTTCATAGCTAGCTGTAATGCGAAAATTGATCAATAGATCATCAAGACAATTTTGAATATCATTTGAACCATATTTTGTCAATAAAAATGGTTTTCTCAATTCTTTTCTGGCAAATATTTTTATTTTTTACTTTAGTTAGATACTTCTTGTTATTTTGTAGTTTATTTAACACATAAATATACTACAAATTAAGATAATATCTTATTTTATTATCTTTACCAAGATTGCAAACATATTAATTAGAGAATTATTTACAACTAACTAAAAGTAAACAATAGGGCTATATGCATTCCTTTGTTCTGTACTGCCAGGGTTGCTGAAACACATTTATTTTAACACCCCCCCCCCCCTCAATTGGCATTTTCACAAATGTCAATTGCACAATTTTCACCCATGTTGGAAAGTTTCATGAATTTGTTCAACATGTCTTTACATAAGGGTTTAGTTAACATGTCTGCTATGTTTCTGCATCCCTCAATGTGGTCTATTTTGATTGTCTTTAGCCAATAAATCCTTTATGTAGTGAGTTCTTATATCAATGTGTTTACTTCTTTTGGAGTTTTCAAAAGTTTTGGCCATGCAGATAGCACTCTTGTTGTCCACTAGCAAAGTTGTGTCCTCAAATGATGTAAAGTCCTTATTTATTTCCTTCAGATGAACTAGGTCTTGTATAGAAGCAGCAGCTGCTACATATTCAGCTTCTGCGGTCGAAAGAGAAACACATCCCTGTTTCTTAGAAAACCAAGACACTGCATTTGATCCATGTAGTACTATGTTTCCACTTGTACTTTTTCTGTCAATTTTATCTCTGGCCCAATAAGAGTCTGAATATGAAATCAAATTGTTGGATGATACTGTATACAGTAAAACCCCGCTAATACGAACCCTGGATATAGCGAACCTTCCCTTATAACGAACCCACGCCGTTTCCCAATTCCATTCCATTGAAAATACCATCGTTATAACGAGCTTTGCGATTTTTAGAATAACGAACTACCCCTATAATGAACCTATTTTCGGTCCCAAAATAATAAAATCTATTTAAAATACTATGTTTATAACAAACTTAGAATTATAATTAAAAAAAAAAATTAAAACAACAAAATTTTGAGCATATTTCAGCTCGCGGATCGCGATTTCAAAACAATAAATTTAGCAGCATTGTTTGTTTTGATTTTTGTACTTTATTTTTTCTGTATGTTGTATAAATTTTAACACATTATACTTTTATTTAATTGAATATATTTGCATCCATTAAATTTGAAATATAAAAAATGCAAATGGCTTCCAAAATGGAGAAAACAAAGGCATTTTAAAAACAAATGGGTTATTTCTTTTTAAAAAAAGGCCATTTTCAGAACTTTTCAAAGTAAAACAACACAGGCAAAATGTTAGGAACATATTAAAATAAGAGAATATAACTTTTCTATTATAAAAGATAAAATATAAAGCTAATAAAAATTGTTACAAAGAGGAATCAACCCCAACTTTTGCCGCGATCGCGATCGTACGTTTTAGGGATTAAAAAAAAAAAAGTCCAAATAAATAGTCCCGTGATGAAACAAAAACTATTTTTATGCCATTAAGTCAGCAATGTTTTGCATGACAGGTTTAAAAAAAAAAAAACGAACTCTAGACCTAGAAGAATATGTGGAAAAATGAAATGGAAGAAAAACACTAACTTTATTTGAATGGTGCAATGCTTGAAGAATGCTTTGAAGCACCCAGATATTAGAGCCATTTTTCCAACTAAACATTGTATTATATAATGTGATAATGATGTTTTAAAATCATTTTATATCTTTGAATATATGTTTAATAAAACTTTGCTTAGGGGTTGTCTTGATTTTTAAATTAGACATAGAGGTACATGTATGTTAATGATAAGAAGAACCTATCATCTAATGATTTCTATTATTATTCAGTATTAATATAAGGAAATTGGTCAATTAAGGGAATTAAAACAAAGTGACCACTATTAAGGAAGCCTCTTCTTGTGTGTATGGCTGTCCTTTAGTTATACGGTGTAAAATTTTTGAAAAGTAAAAAAAAAAAATAGCCAAACCGTGGCTATAGTGAACCAAAAGCTCTGTCCCATTGGGGTTCACTATAGAGGGGTTTTACTGTATATCAGTCCAATATCTTTGGTTGCCATCAAATATCTCACTATTCGTTTCGCAGCTTTCCAAGTTGCTTGAGCGGGTTTATCCAGAGTTCTACTCAAGTACGACACTGGGAACATTATGTCTGGTCTTGTAATAGTTGCTACATATAATAGACTTCCGATCAATTGACGATAAGGAACTTTTATATCTTCTTGATTTTGTTCAGCTTGAAAGTTTAGTTCCATAGGTGTATCCACTTTTTTGCATTCTGTCATATTGAACTTTTCTAAAATTTTGTTAATGAACTTTGTTTGTTTGATCATTAACTTGCCACTTTCTCTTGATATTTCCATTCCCAAGAAATTTGTCACTTTTCCAAGATCTTTTGCATTAAATTCTTGTTTGAATATTTCTATTACTTTATCAATATTGTCTCTTTTTCCAGTAATCAGTAGATCATCTACATACAATACTATCCATGTATTATCATTTATATATAAACATGAGTCATTTAGAGATCTTGTGAAGTTGTATTTACTAGCACACACACACACACACAAAAGCCTTTATTAAGACACACAGGTCTTACAGAGGATTCTCCTTGGGGTTACAAAACGGAGAAACCTATGAAAGTGGGAAATAAAAAATGGAGAAAGATTATATACATTAGGTAAATATATACAGATTATAAGAAAGAATAAAAAATAAGAAGAATAAAAAAAAAATCAAAAAAAGAGAAAAAAAAAAAAAAAAGTTTTTGGAAATATGGATGGGAGAAGTGGAGAGCGAAAAGAGGAAAGAAAACAGGTATTTACATATGGAACAAGACCATTTAAGCTCTCACACAGCACAGGTGGGCCATGTATTTTTTAAGAAATCTTTAAGAGATTTCCCAGGAAATCCTCGTGTTCAGGGTTGTAAGGTAAACACCGTTTTATCATTGTTAACTTATCGTATCTGCCTAAACAAATAATTGGATGTTGGGTCTGTCTTTCTCATCAAACAGAAATTTTTGGTATGTTTGAATGTTCGGTTAAGTCTTTCTTTTTTACAGCATTTTTATGGAAGTTATATAGATTTAGAGCTACTGAACTATTGTCTATAAAGTTGGATAATAAAGAATATAATGTGAAGTGTGTATGGCCTATCTTAGAGAAGAGTATTTTTCTTTCCGTGTCAAGAGGCATGCATTCAAATATATAATGTTCTAATTCATTTTCGGTTCTATTTTTGCATAGTTGGCAATACAAGTCTTCTGTCCTTAGATATTTTATATGGTCTTCTCGATATAAAACAAATAGAATTCTCAATTGCGCAATGAGGCGTTTAGCCGGCAGTGGGAGTTCACTTAGTAGATAGTTCTCTGCTGCGAATGTTTTATGTAAATATTTGTAGTGTGTGTGTAGCTTCGAATTGGTTATTCTTGATTGGTCGGTTTGGATAGACTGTTCTATAGTGATTCTGATAATTTGAGGTATTGCTTTCTGTAGAATATTGGGGTCTGAACAATTCTTTAACCACATGAATCCAGTTGAGTTTAGGATATTCATTAAATTTTCTGTAAAACCTATAAAGGCATTCGTCAGAGTGGACGTTTCCCATAATTGGGCTAGACAGATTGCGGGCAATCTGGATTTTTCCATTTTTAATATTCTTAACCAGAACTTTAGAATTAGTTTGGTTGCTGTGACTCCTAGTGAGAAGCGTCCGGTTTCCATGCGTAGTATGTAGCCTGGTGTGTTACTCGGCAAGTTCAATAGTCGTCGGAGATAGTTATTCTGAATTTGGTCCAAGATTTTGTACTTTTCGTTTGCCCAAATTGGAGCAGAATACAGCAGAGTTGACAGGATAATCGAGTCTAATAGTTTCATTGATGAACCAAATGAATTCAACCTGTATTTCTCCATAATTTTCCATACTTCGCCGGTAGCTGCAAGCGCTTTGCCTTTAAAGTATGAAGCCACTTGACTAAACGAGATTGTTGTTGTGAGGGGATAGCCAAGATAGAGATATTTCGATGTCACTGTCAACAGTTGGTCTCCCCAGAACCATTTGTCCGATTTTGCAGGGCGGCCACCATTTCGGAAAACCATTATCTTGGATTTTGATTCGTTCAGGGTTAGATGATTTGTTTCGAAGTATTTTTTCAACATGTTGATTTTTATTTGTAGATTGATTTTTGATTCTCCTATGAGAATTATGTCGTCGGCATACATCAAAAGGTGGACCGTTCCAAAATTAGGGAGGTATATGCCTGGTAGAGTAGAGTCATTAAAAATGTTGATTAAATCAGTTACAAAGAATATAAATAGATAGGGTGATAAGGGTTCTCCGTATTTACTAGCTATTTCATTGAATTTATTGTTCCAAGTTTTTGGTGATTCTCTTAATCCATATAGAGCTTTATTTAGTTTGAATATTTTTCCATTTTCTTGTTTCACTCCTTGTGGTGCTTTGATGTAAATGTCTGATTCAATATTTCCATTTAAAAATGCTGTTGGAATGTCCATTTGATTCACTTCCCAGTTTTTGTTTGTTGCATGAGAGAGTAACATTCTTATTGTGGACATTCTAGCTACTGGAGCGTACATAATATAAGATGATTCTTCCATTTGGAATCCTTTTGCTACTAAGCGAGCCTTTTTGGTTCCATCCTCTTTGGTTCTGAAAATCCATTTTGTATCAATTGGTTTGATATTTGATTTTTCTCCTAATTTTATTGAAGAACATGTTTTCAATTTTTCATGAGATCGAATTTCTTTATCAATAGCTTCTTTCCATTCTTTTTGTCTAATTGCTTGATTGTAAGAAACTGGATCTTCACCATTTATAAACAAGCAATATACTGAATATAGTTCATAATCTTCTTGATACCTTGGTGGTTTGATTATTCGACCCGATCTTGTAGTTACACTTTCTTCTTTGTCTGATTGTTCTGATGTTTGTGGGTTTTCTTCCTCATCTTGAGATTCAGTTATTATTCTTTTAGGTTCTGTTTGGTCTGAGATGATTTCCTTATCAAATTTAGTTAATGTTTCATCAAATGTTACATCTGTTGAAATCATTACTTTATCAGTTTCCGGATCCCAGATGCGATATCCTTTCCACTGTATCCAACCATGATTGTTCATTTTTCTCTAGCATCTAGTTTTCTTGGTTTGGGTAGAATTAGTCTCCAAGCTCTTGAGCCAAAAACCTTAAGTTTGGATAGGTCATTTCGTTTATACCATATGCTAGCCGGAGGTATTCTTTTGTTCGCACTTGTTGGACTTCTGTTTAATTCGTATGCTGAGCAGTAAATGGCTTCTCCCCAGAGATATTTTGGTAGATTTGTTTCTGCCAACTTTGTTGTCACTTTATCAATCAATGTTCGGTTCATTCTTTCAGATGTGCCATTTTGTTGTGGTGTGTAGGGTGAGGTATATTCTATTTGAATACCTTTTGTTCTGCAAAACTGCTTGAAGTTTCCAGATGAAAATTCCTTACCATTATCTACTCTAATTTTTCTTGTTTTCTTGTTATGTTGAGTTTTTATCAACTTGATAAAATCAATTATGTTTTGTTCGGCTACACTTTTTGATTTGAGAAGTCTCACTACTACAAAGTGTGAGTAGTCATCTATTAGTACCTGAAAATATATTTCTCCATCATATGTTGGTGGATCAATTGGTCCTGATAAGTCTGAATGTATCAGCTCTCCAATTTCCTTAGTTGTTTTCCAGGTTTTTCTCAAATGATCTTCTTGTGCTTTTTCCTTTGATACAGGTTTCACATTTCTCTTGTGAACTTGGTAGCCCTAATTTCTTTAAACTGTATCTATTCAGATGTCCCAATCTTCTGTGCCACAATGTGTCATTGTTTTTGACTGCATGCGCTGTAACATTTTCAGGGTTACTGTCTATTTCTATTTTAAGTGAGTACAAGTTTCTATAATTATTACACTTAAAATTATGGCTTCTTGTAATTATAATTACTTCATCTTGTCTAAATATCACTTGGTGGCCCTGTTGTGTAATTTTTCCTACTGACAATAAGTTCTGTTTAATACCATCAACTATTAGTCCATGGATTGCTATTGGGATATTATTTATTTTTACATTTAAAGTTCCACTTTTATTAGCTGACATCTTTTCACCATTTGCCATATGAATTTCAACCTTATGTTCTAAAATCTTCACATCTGTGATATATTTTTCTAAATCACTTTTGATCAGGTTCTGTGTGTTGCTCCTGAGTCTAAAATAAAATGATCATTTTCATAGCAATCTATAGCATTCATTGCTACAAATGATAGTTTTCCATCCATTTGATAGGCTTGTTGTCTAGGTTGACTCTCTTTTTGTCTTTCATTTCTCTCTTTTTGTGTTTGATTCTTTTCTCTTTTGAAAATTTCATTTTTATTTCTACATTCTGTAGCCCCTTGTGACCTTTCTTGCCACAATTATAACATGTAAATGTGAATGATCCAAATGTCATTTCTTCATTCCTAGGTTCCCCTTGTTTATTTTTCCTTTTGAGTTCTTCATCCAGCAATCTTGCCTTAACAAATTCCATTTTGATTTCAGTATTTATTGTTTCTATTGCTGTGATTACATTTTCATACTCTTCATTCAATGACAATAACAGATGACATATTTTGTCAGATTCATCCATTTTGGAACCTATATTATCCAATTCACGAATTATAGAATCAAATTTAAGAAAATGGTCCTCTAATTTTTCATTGTGTTTGCATTTTAAAGTCAACAACTTTCTTTTTAGTGTTAGTTTTGTAAACACGTTTTTTCTTTCAAATATATTTTCGAGCGCTTTCATCATTTCTTTAGCTGTTTTTGCATCTTTAATTATGTCTAGATGTTTAGCAGTTAAACATTGAACAAGCGTTGATTTTGCCTTTGCATCTTTAATTGCAAATAACTCGCTTTCTTTTTCATCGACAAAATCATTAATTTCCTTTTCTAATGTTAGATGTATTTGTTTTTCTTCTAACAATAGTTTAACTCTAAATTTCCAGCTGTTGAAATTTGTACCGGTCAAAATTGACAAATTATAATTAATTACGTTCATTTTAAAATATATTTAAAGTTGTACTTACTCAACACGTTCTTGATATTTCTTTGTTATTATTTAAACTTCAGTCTCATAATCTGTTATTTTGTAGTTTATTTAACACATAAATATACTACAAATTAAGAAAATATCTTATTTTATTATCTTTACCAAGATTGCAAACATATTAATTAGAGAATTATTTACAACTAACTAAAAGTAAACAATGGGGCTATATGCATTCCTTTGTTCTGTACTGCCAGGGTTGCTGAAACACATTTATTTTAACACTTCTCTCACTAATTCCAATTGTAGAATAAGATTTCTTCCGTAATTATATAAAATTATGAATTATAAAAGAAAACAAGACCTAATCCAAATAATTTATTAGTGTGTGACGTTTCGGCAACAACATTGTCACCATCATCAGACAAAAGAATAAATGAGAAAACATGTTACAGCAGGTTCTTATATAGTCCTGTTATCAAGTGTTTAAACAAGATAACAGATAAGGAAAATAGTTTTTAAATCAACTTGAAATATTCTTCTTAGAATTAAAACTGGATTTTTTTTTTTTTTTTTTTTAAATATAATTAAAGGCATATCTGTAAATATCATTTATGTTTCCCCTTTCTTCCATTCTATTAATTGAAGCAATGGAAGAAAGGGGAAACATAAATGATATTTACAGATATGCCTTTAATTATATTTAAAAAAAAATCCAGTTTTAATTCTAAGAAGAATATTTCAAGTTGATTTAAAAACTATTTTCCTTATCTGTTATCTTGTTTAAACACTTGATAACAGGACTATATAAGAACCTGCTGTAACATGTTTTCTCATTTATTCTTTTGTCTGATGATGGTGACAATGTTGTTGCCGAAACGTCACACACTAATAAATTATTTGGATTAGGTCTTGTTTTCTTTTATTATAATCTATAATCCAAATTGTGCTTTATCAAAATTATGAATTATAATTTAATATATATTTTTTTTAAATGAGCAATTTTTATTATTGATAAAATATAATAAAGTTATAGTAGCACTCACCTCAAAGCCATCAAAATTGATACGTAGTTATATCTTACTACTTACTACTCGACCGCCCAGACCGCTGTTCATCGTGGACGTTTATCTGCCCCTCGTTAAACTCCCGGCACCATTTCCGCACATTTTTGATGTCCATGCACTTCTCACCATACACTTCCACTAACTGACGGTGAATTTCGACCGGTGCATTATTTTTCGCATTTAAAAAGCGTATAACTGAGCGCAACTCGAACTTGGCGGGAAATATAGTGGAAACTCCATCCGAACGGCTGCCAGACAGCGACTGAGCGTCCCAAGGTCACCGGGAAGGTTCTAGACGGTAGAGGGGGAACCAAGGTAGGCAGCGGTGTTGTCGGATTTCACCTAGCAACGCGCGTTCGGAAATTATCTCGTAGAAAACCTTACTTCTACTCACCCTTGTAGCTAAGTATATTTCGCATTAGAAAACCTTGTTTAAAGGTTAAACTATTTTAAAAAGAAAGCGAGTAAAAAAAAAAAAACTATTTAAAAAGTAACTCTGTTAAAAGTTATTTTGTTGATAACCCCCATCCCCCCAGATAACCACAACCAATCGCGTGTGTGTTTACATCCCTCGCCTCAGCCAATCAGGCGCTTTGTTTCAGATCTGGATAAATATATAGGCATGTCCCGCGAATGCTCCCCATTTAACTGGGCTCGAAAATTATACGCTTTAGTTAGTAGCCCGTAAAACCATATTCTCTGCTCCTCATTTTTAAAATATAAAAAAATATTATTCTATTTAAAAATAAATACGAATTTCTAATTTGAATTTTAACAAAAAAATATGTAAGTGTTTGTTGTAAAATATATGTATTTGAGACTGATTAAAAATCAATTTTGCGATAAAGCAAAATTAGGTTAATCATTGTATATATAAATATTTATTTGACTATATCTCCCAGTTTTTCTTGGAGCATAAATAAAACGTCACACTAACGGAGAACATTTAATTATATAATAATTTTATTTTATTTGACATATCGGACGCGATATCCCAGCTTGGGATACTTGCGCCTAAATATATTTTATCAACCTATATACAATTTATTTTATATACAATTCAGTAACCTGACTAAAAACAAAATTTAAAACGAAAGGTTGTTTTTCTCAAACAGAAAATAAAATCTATAATAATAATACTTATGTTAGTTAAACAAGAAAATTTGCCAATGATTATGACAACATGTACGATAATTCAAAATACATCATTATGGCCAAGGCTGATATAATGATGGGAAACAATAAAGGAAAAATTTCTTTATATTTGGCAGTTGAAACTAACAATGTTGATGGGGTTAAATTTCATGTTGATAAAGGAGCAAATGTAAATATACCTGATAAATGGGGTAATATACCTTTAATAACAGCAGTTTCTAAAGGTAATCTTAAAATTGTGAAATTACTAATAGAAGCAAAAGCTGATATTAACGTCATAAACAACGATGGCATGTCAGCTTTAAATATAGCATTAGACAATGAAAATGTAGATATTGTTAAAATTCTAATTAATAACGGAGCAGATATTAATAAACCAAATAAATGGGGTGAAACACCATTAATAACTTCAGTTTATACAGTTCGTCTGAAATTTGTAAGATGGTTAATAGAAGCAAATGCTGATCTCAATGCTACAGATAATGAAGGAGAAGCAGCATTAAATATATCAATAGGTAATAATCATTTAGATATTGTTAAATTACTTATTGATAAGGGAGCTGATGTTAACAAACCAAATAAATGTGGTGTAACACCTTTAATGATTGCTTTATGTAGAGATAGCATGGAAATTGTGCGTTTGTTAACCAAAGCAAAATCTAAACTTGATGCCATTGATAATGAAGGTAGAAGTGCTTTGAATATAGCAATAGAAAATAAGCATATAGATATTGTTAAATATCTTATTAATATAGGAGCAGATATTAATACACAAGATAAGTATGGAAGAACACCCTTAATGATTGCTTCTTTTATAGATAGCTTGGAAATTGTGAGGTTGTTAATCAATGCAAAATGTGAAATTAATGCTATAGATAAAGGAGGAGAATCAGCATTAACTATGGCAATAGAAAAGAATCGTGTGGAAATTGTCAACTTTCTTATTGATAATGGAGCGGATATTAATACAGCGAATGAATATGGTAAAACTCCTTTGATTACTGCCGCTTGTAAAGATAACCTAGAAATTGTGAGGTTGTTAATTGACGCAAAATGTGAAATTAATGCTACAGACAATGATGAAAGATCAGCCTTGATTATAGCAATAGAAAATAATAATATAGAAATTGTTAAGCATCTTATTAATAATGGGGCAAATGTTAATACAGCACAAAAATGGAGAAAAACACCTTTAATAATAGCCGTTTTCAGAGGTAACCTGGAAATTATAAAGTTGCTAAAGAAAGCTGATATAAATGCTACTGATAATGATCGCAATTCAGCTTTGAATATAGCAATAGATTATGAACATTTGGATATTGTAAAGTTTTTAATTGATAATGGAGCTGATGTTAACACACCAAATAAATGGGGTGAGACACCTTTAATAAATGCAGCTCTTAGCAGAAATAGCCTACAAATTGTGAAATGGCTAATAGAAGCAAAAGCAGAACTTAATGCTGTAGACAATAGTGGAAGAACAGCTTTGTATCGAGTAGTTGGAAAAGAGTTTGAAGATATTGTTAAATTTCTTATTGAAAAGGGAGCAGATGTTAATATACCAAATAAATATGGTAAAACACCCTTGATAAATGCGACTTCTCTAGATAACCTGGAAATTATAAAATTGCTAACAGAAGCAAACGCTGACCTTAATGCTACAGATAATGATGGTAGGTCAGCTCTAAGTGAGGCAATTGTAATCGGTAATGAAAATATTGTCAAATTTCTAATCAAAGTTGAAGCTAGTGTAAAAGAGAGTATGAAATTGAAAATTCTGAATTATGCTATAAACAAATGTAAAAAAATTATTGTAGATTTATTACTTCAATATGGCTTCATGGCTGGTGCCGATATCAACACTGTTTCAGAAATGTTGAACTCTTTGCTATTATATAAAGATAACGTGTTGAATGTGTTTATTCCATATGTTTTTCTGACCATTCCAAGTTTAACCAAACCAGAAAATCTCAAGACATTTCCGGAGTGGTCAAATTTATGGGATCAATGTAAGAAAGAGGTGGTTAAAATGAAGAGAGTTTACATTGGGGACAGCTCTGTAACTCTCTATAAATTCCTGACTGAATACAATAGAGATAAGATACTGGGCTATATGTCAAATGGAGATTTTAACTGCCAGGAAACAAGGCAACATTATATGGAGGTATTTCCTATCTATTCACAACTGATCTGGCATAAAGTTGAAATGGGAAATAAACGCGGATTAGTGTTATACAAAATGGAAATATTGAAGCAACATTGTGATTTGGAAATATTACCCCCTGAAATTCTAACTCAAATTACAAATTTTTTGTCAACTTTTGAAATAAGTACCTTTATCAATTGTGTTTGTAAGGATTCACAATGAAATATTTTTTATTATATATATATAAATTTTTTTTTTAAATAGAGCAATCCATAGATAAATCTTTAATTAAAAAGGCATATATTGGATCAAAATATCATTTAATTTACCAATATTTCAGTTGGTTGAACGCCACCCTTTATCAAGGTGTTATACCATTTTAAAGAAAAAAAATTAAACATTTTAAAGTTATAACACCTTGATAAAGGTTGGCGTTCAACTAACTGAAATATTGGTAAATTAAATGATATTTTGATCCAATATATGCCTTTTTAATTAAATATATATATATATATATTTGTTACCTTTTTTTTTCCTCATTTTGAGTTATGTTCATAAAACGTACAAAAAATTCTCATGTTTTTAATTTTCAAAATTAAATAAAATTGATTTTCTGTCTCCTAAAACATGCTGTAAATATGTTATTAATAAACACAAGGTAATAAGACCAAATCCAAAAAAATAAATAAATAGTGTGTGACATTTCAATAACAGCGTTGTTACCATCTTCAAACAAAAGTATTGAATGAGAAAAAATATCACAGAATATTTTAATAATATGTTTTTTTAATGCTGTGATATTTTTTCTCACTCAGCACTTTTGTCTGAAGATGGTAACAATGCTGTTACCGAAACATCACACTATTTTGCTCATATTACCTTGTGTTTATAATCTATAATTCAAATTGTGCCTTATCATATGTTATTAATTATTATTATTTTTAATTTAATTTAATTTTTTTGTGTTATATACCTTTTTAATTCTTTATAGCTTTGCCAATATGCCAAAAGAATACTCTTAATTGCTCCCAACAAAATAAAAAGTCGGTGGACGAGTGGGTAACACCCTCGATTCCCGACAGCCATGAACCGGGATTGAATCCAGCGTTAACATTTTGTTTAATATGTGAATAACCTTCACATATTATTCACTGTTTCAATTATCATAAACTAGGTTGCTCTTGTTGAGAGGTACCTAATAAAGTGATTTTGAATTAATTGCTCTAACACTTCAAGATGCCACTTTACTGCGGGGTAATGAATCTCACTGGGGGAATAACAGCATGATCCAGACAACAGCAACCAACATCAGACCAGTGCTAGAAGACTTATTGATGGAAAACAATATAAGACAAATTGACTGAGATTTTGAGGATGGAGAAGGATAAAGACAATTTTAGACAATTAAAATAATTTTATTGACATCTTGTCAATACATTCAAGGTGCACAGTCTGCACTATTTAAAAAAGATGCATTATATACACTATGTATAATGAATATGGCTCCTCCGCCACCGCTGCAGAGTTTGGTGGAGAATCGCCAGTGGGTCTCCAGCGACACCACGCATAAAGAGAAACTGAACTCATTATCCCAACACAGGACTGCTCCATATTTCATCGCCCACAATGGACCAATGATTGAGATGATCCCTAAAGTCAAATTTACTGAGAATAAATTAGGAAAAATTCAGAAATCAAGAGTCACAGTTGGAATGTGGTATTGAAGAATGGTAATGCTGATATTGTGTAGTACTGAGGGAATGACAAAAACTATGAAGAAATCAATATGCTTCCAGTGTATGTGTTTTTTAAAAATTATTATCCCTAGTACACAAGGTACAGGCCATGATAATCATTGTGGGTAGATGTTGGCAACTGCTTTTACTGTAAGTGCACTACATGTCTACACATGTGAAAAGCAGTTGGACTTTTGCACTTACAAATCTGCCAGAGCCCCGTTGCACTGTGTGTGTTACAACCAAATCTGGCATTGTTTGGAACAATTGTATGAGCCAGGTTAGAGGTCCCGCTTTCCTTCAAGAAAGCCAAGAAGATTTGGATGATCAATGCACCATGGGAAAACCAAGAAGAAGGAAGAGTTATACATCAGCATTCAATGGACCCTTTTTATTTAAGGGCAGTTGTCCTACAGCATTCTTCTAGCTGGTGTGAATTCAAACTTTTCCTCATGCGAGGAATGTGCCCGGAAGTTTTCCACAAATTCTAAAAGTAGATGAAGTTCCATGAGTCTCAGCCGTCAAAAATGTTCAAATTGCTTAAGGTATAGGTGACAGGTGAATGTGGAACTGTAGAGCCAAGAACACCAAGGGACTCAACACACCTGCCTCACTACTAGATTGAACTTAAGTCTGGTCATCTACGGATAATGACTTTCCAGAACGGTTGCAAGGTTTTCCCACTATGTACTAAGTGTAATTCTAAACCTGCAACCCCAAAACACATTATTGACTGTATTGACTCATCCATTGATAAGCTCTACTCATCCCCAGCAGACATCAACAAAAGTCTCAAGCTTTACAAGCTTGATACCCTGATATTATTGAGTACAGATAAGAAAGAAGAAGACTACTAGATTGAATATAGTACTTCGTGGGAAACATTTCTGTTGTATTTTTTTGTTTCTTTTTAAAAAAATATATTCTCAAAATACCATTTTTTACTATATATTTTAATCTTGATATACAGTAAAATCTCCATGAGGGGACACTAGTGATAGAGGACACCTCTCTATAAAGAACAGTTTTCATTTGAAAAATTCCCATTTTTACTAATTAGCAACTCTCCGGTAAAAGGATACCTCTCCCTAAAGGACACTTTGGCTTTGCAATTAGGTGTCCTTTACATGAAAGTTCTACTGTATATACTATGAAATATTAAAATCTTTTAGTTTATAAACACAAGGTAATAAGGCCACAAATCCAAATAAATAAATAGTGTGTTATGTTTTGGTAACAATGCTGTTACCAAAATGTTGCACACTATTTATTTATTTAGAATTAGTTTTATTACCTTATGTTTTTAATCAAAATTGTGTCTCTATCAAAATCTTTTAGAATATATATATGTTATATTAAAATATTATTTTATTTAAAATTATATTTCATAGATTCAAATACTCTGCTAAATCGACCGCCAGAGGTCACGCTTCCCCTATAAAAACTCATTGTTGTTGTTTCACGTTGGCTGGCTCAAATCTTTCTGTACATATGTAAATATGTAATCCTTTATTCTATAGCCTTAAGTCAGGTAGTACTTTCTCAAATTATGTCTTCTATTTTCCATTAGTGCAATATTGAAGTAATATTGATCCAAAATGTTTTATTATATTTTTCCATGACTGCAAACAATATGATAATTATATTCATGTATCCAAAGAGCAAGCCAATATTTGTCTAAAATCTCAGCAGAAATTTATTTTATAATACAGTCGAACCTCCTTAAGTCAACACCCCAAGGGATCAGAGCTTTTGGTTGAATTAAAGGAAGTGTTGAATTAAAGTTATTCAGATAATTAGCTAATCATCGAATTTGTGTGTGTCGAATTAACGAGGTTATACTGTATATATATTATATTCATTCTAATTGTTTTTAACCATCTATTTTGGTTTTTAATTGTTACCATTATTTTTCCATTGTTTATTGTTCACTTTGTTATATTTTTGAGTTTTATTAAAAGTTTTCTGAAGATTGTTTAAGATATCCTTTCTTATGTGTGTCTCACATTTTTTTTTACATATCAATCACTCAATTTACATATTTCCCACTATTCAAACAGAGGAAAGATACCAGTTACTCTCAGATAAAATATAAAGATAGATATTGAAATTTTCAGAGTAGATATGATAGTTTTTTTAAATTATTACCCCCATTGTGTACAGTCATGGAGTTTGAATTCATGGATTAAATTTACAATCTTGGTAGAGTTGGAATATAGGTCCTGTCTTGAGGCTTTCATACATTCAAAGAGGTGATAAACCACAATTTAGATTATAGATACAATAAATAAGACCTAATCCAAATAGATTAATAGTGTGTGACCTTACGGTAATAGCAAAAAAGTTATTCTTTTGTCTGATGATGGTAATAACACTATTACAAAGACACGTCACACACCATTTATTTGGATTATGTCTTATTTTCTTGTAGCTAATTCAAAGAGGTGGTTTGGTGAGACCTCTTTGGTCCTGGTGATGGTTACATTGTAGGAAGGTCTTGATACCATTCTTACTAAAGTAATAAGACCTCTCCATTTTGTTTGGCCTCTCTGTCTTGTCTAATGATATTGAAATCCTCAATTTATGGTTTGTACTTGAGTTTGGTTTCTTGAATGCAGATTCCATCCACTTTGTCAGCCAGCAGTAGTTAAACCTAATACAAATCTGTGAATTTTGTATAACACAGATAGTTGCTCTTATATATATCACTGAAAGATCAAACATAGGACTCTAATGTACTTAAAGAGGCAAGTTTCCCATGCTTTGAAACAATACATTCTGGTTCATCACCCAGTACAGAATGTAAAGCACATAGAGTTACTCTTATTACTGAATGATCAAACATAGGTTACTAATGTACTTAAAGAGACATCTCTCCCATGCTTTGAAACAATACATTCTGGTTCATCACCCAGTACAGAATGTAAAGCACATTTGTATAGCACATAGAGTTACTCTTATTACTGAATGATCAAACATAGGTTACTAATTGAGTAAAATTAATCAGGCCTTATTGAATAGGTTACTAATGTACTTAAAGAGGCACTTCTCCCATGCTTTAAAACAATGCATTCTGGTTCATCACCTCAGTACAGAATGTTATGGTGGGAATGAAGAATAAGCCATAAAACCAATTTTTATGAATTCAGACAAAAGCAACCTGTATACCAAAGTTTTGAGCTATGGCCCTCATGATTACAAGGGCGGCTTTGATTTCATAACATCCTATGAGATAGGAGTTATGAAATCTGTTGAATTTGCCAAAAAGGTGATAGTGAAGTGGCAGAGAGGTGCCTCTACTGTACAACAATCCTCCCACAACTTTACATTGTATTCTGGCCTTGCCGTTGTTAATTAAAAAGAGAGAAGTAAAGAAATGGTTTAATTGCACCTAATACCTTAATATGATTGAATGGAGATAAGAAAGAAGAAGATGCGTGTATGCAAATACATTGGAGTAGAATATCCCCCACATGTGTGTATGCAAATACATTGGAGTAGAATATCCCCCCACATGTGTGTATGCAAATACATTGGAGTAGAATATCCCCCACATGTATGTATGCAAATACATTGGAGTAGAAAATCCCCCCGCATGTATGTATGCAAATACATTGGAGTAGAATATCCTCCACATGTGTGTATGCAAATACATTGGAGTAGAATATCCCCCACATTGTGTGTATGCACACATTATTGACTGTATTAACTCATCCATTGATGAGCTCTGCTCTTCCCCGGCAGACACCATCAAAAGTCTCAAGCTTTACAAGCTTGATACCTTAATATGATTGAATGGAGATAAGAAAGAAGAAGATGCATGTATGCAAATACATTGGAGTAGAATATCCCCCCACATGTGTGTATGCAAATACATTGGAGTAGAATATCCCCCACATGTATGTATGCAAATACATTGGAGTAGAATATCCCCCCACATGTATGTATGCAAATACATTGGAGTAGTATATCCCCCCACATGTATGCAAATACATTGAGGAAGACTTAAAAATTTGTATGTAGATACTTTGAAACATTACCAAATTCTCTTTGTGTATATATTCTATCTTATGAGAACTTTGTTAAGTTTAGAACTATTTGTACAATAATTTACAAAACACTACTAATCCATCGTGTAAATATTTAATCATATATATGTAAATAATACTAGCACAGCACAATAGTCCTTTGGACTTCGTGTTTTTGTAACAATAAATAAAATAAAGACTTAAAAAGGTTAAGAGTAGAAAATATCTGTTCTTTCTGCATGAATAAAATTTTGCTTAAGGATTAAAATATATTATATTTTTAATGAATAAATAAATAATTCAGAGAAAAAAACACAACAAAAATGTAAAAAAAATAATAATAAATTTTAATATAAAATAAATGCTGTATGGGTATCAAAAATTCAAACATATATAGAACTTGTAAATATATACAGGCTTTGAATATAGTAAAATATGAAGGGCATCATTGGGGGATCAAATGTCTGGCATCTGCACAAAAAATAACGAAAACATAAATAAATGATATAAAAAATAAATAAAATCATAATTTATTGAGAAAAAATATAAATAATTAGTTTTAAGCACCACCTATATATAAAAAAAGAAACTATTAACACAATTTTACTTTTTCAAATCAAACTTCCTACTGTCTTTACTGTGATGAAAGGCTATTGTAATGCCCTGGATCATTAGTGATGAACTGGCAGTTTCCCTAGTATGTATATGTTCTTCTTTCTTATCTCCACATAATCATATTACGGTATCAAGACTTGAGATTTTTTATATTTATATGTAATTCTACTGTGTGTCCCCATAAAGCTTTTGTTTATAGTTTGTTTAAATTACATAATCTAGATTTCCTCTGATGATCAACAAAAGCTGCACCCCATTCCATGAGATCTAGCTCGAAGAGCATGAACTCATCGAATTTGTGTAATCTTTGCACAAGGGGATAAGAAACAACAACAGAACCTATCTTTAAAAGACAATTTTTGAGCCAAAGTGTTCTTTTATCTGAGTTGTTTTCAGTTTCTACTCCAGTATATGTTAATTAGTAAAAAACAGGCTAATTGGGGAATATCTTGGGTAAGAAATGATGATAATATAGTAATGAATTCTCGTCACCATTACTACTAAACCTTGGTTTTAAAAAAAAAACAATATTGGTCAGGCAAATATTCACTCCCTGGACCCTTGGAATATTTCACCAAATTCTGGTTCGTTTCCAAGGTGACTAATGTGGCAACGGCACCCATTTTCCAATGAAGAGCAATTGCTGCTGCTGTGATAGAGATGTATGGAGACATCTGAGGCTCTTCATTGGACACGACAACAACAAACATTCACTCTACCTGACTGAAACTAGGACATTTATCTACACTAGTGGAAATAGGAAGTAATACACACAGAAGAAATGATTGGAATATCATAAAACTGGCAAGACTGTCCTGGTTATTACATAGACACCAAAGAATTGAACACAAGGTATATTTTTTTAAAAAAGGGCGTACCTGGATCTGTGAAATATTAAAAAAATCAAATTTTTCTCAAAATATTTAAAGAAAATATTTTTTTTTTCTTCTTTCACAGATCCAGGTAATTTTTTATATATATAAACATATTTAATGGATCGCCTTTTGACTAAAATGAAGTGTATTGCTGTACTGAGTGTATTTTAGTATGATGTCGTGTCTACCATCAGAATCTATATGTGCTGCTAAATCCTTGAAGGTATTGAATTAAAAAGTGTCTGTGGATTTTTTCTTGGGGGATTTCTCCATGCCTGGACTATTTGTTGGGTCAATTGCTGTATAACCTGTATTTGAAGACTTTAATGTATACTATGGCTTTACATCCCTCACATGCACTGGCATCTATGGTTGTGATACTCTGCAATGTTTGCCTTGTGTAGACAGAGGTATGGGGTTAGGCATTGTCTTATTGAGAAGCTACAGTTTTGGACATTGGTCATAAAGCTAATAGGCTGTACTCTCACCCTGTCCATATATTGTTCCTTCAATGACAACCTGCTCTGTCATGCTGCCATAGCTGATTGCCCCTACAAACCAATGATACCAGGAGTTGAACCAGTGTGACATTCTGAAATTGCAACTGGACAGGCTATTATCTAAAAAAGCCAATGATTATATTGACAATCACCATAACAAAAACGGAACTCATCATTAAATGCAACAATAATTCCAACTGGGCTTTGTAACACACCAGTTGACGGCTAAAAATGAGGATTAGAGAAATGTACCATTTGGGGATCAGAGAATGTATCAATCAGTCAGCTTTTTCAAATGGTGATTCTGCTGTGACACCTGATGGACAAATGTAACAACCATCAGTACAATTTGACAGTTATCTGTCATATCTGTATGCCATATCTGTAAGTGATAGTACCTTCTTCAATCCCACTATCCTCTACCTCTGGCCAGTCCTTTTTAAAGATTTCTCAATAAGAAGCTCTCAATGTGTCCTCTAATAAAAGCAGATGTTTGGTTTTAAGGGATACTTGCTTTGGTTCTTGGCATATCTAGTTAAAGGTATACAGAACATGAAGTTCTTGCTAACTTGCACAGTTAATGCTTTAGCACGAGTGTCCTCTCATGGAGGTTCTACTGTATAAGAAGTTGCACTTGATTATTTGGAAAATTTTAAAATATATACAGTAGAACCTCCATGAGAAGACATGCTAGAGGAAACCTCTATACAATGGACAGTTTTCATTGTCAAAATGACCATTTTTATCAATTAGCTGCTCTTTGGCTCTGCAATTAGGTGTCCATTAGAGAAAGGTTCCATTGTATTTTAGCATTTCCAGTGTAAGAAACTTAAAAAAAAAGGTCCTTTTATAGAATTTTTAAGGAGTCTAAGAAAACTTGAAGGGCTGTTAAGATAAACTGATTGCATTGATATAGACAAAAGTCCTAAAATGTTTTTGTCATATTTGAAAATTTGATATGCAGACAAATCTCAGTAATTAAGATTCATCAGGTAAGCAAAATCTGGTCCAATCTTGTTCCAACTAATGATAGCTTTTAATGCAAATTTGAGAAACAATTTTAAATAACAGTAAAACCCATCTTGGGAGTTTCCATTTGGTGTTCCAAGCATAAATACACTCACAAGACTGGTTGAATCTTTAGACAGGATGAATAAAAAGTTGGTTGCACAATAAGCATGAAAATATTCTTTCTTATACAAATCCAATGATGTTCTTAATTTAGAAGCGAAAATTTTAGACAGAGATGCCAAAGAAAACCAAATTAATGGAAAAATAAACGGTTCCCACTGAAATTTGACTCCTTAGACATGTGTTACATTTGAACCTTGTTTAACAACACACAACTTAGTTATAACATTATAAAATATTGTATATTGTAATAATGTTTTTATAGTAGTGTTTGACTGTAGGCTTATCAGCCTGAAATGTGTACATGATTTTTTGTGATTTTATAAGGGAATGGCTTGGCAAAAGTTGAATGACACTTCTGCTATGCAATGATAAAGCAAAATTTGTATTATAGATTATAGCTACAAGGTAATAAGACCTAATCCAAATAAATTAATAGTGTGTGACATTTTGGTAACAGCGTTGTTACCATCATCAGCAAAAGAATAAATAATAAAAAAAAAAAATTATAACATGTTCTTAAATAGTACAGTTAAATCTGTCTATAACGTTCCCTCTAAATAACCCTTCCATCTCTATAGCACCCCGATTTTAAATACGTAGTACAATGCGATATTTTTACATTAAAAGTGACCTGTCTATAGCACCCTATTTTGGTGAGTCCCAAGAGGAGGCGCTATAGACAGGTTTAACTGTACTCTTATCAAATACCTTGTTGTCTTGTTTATATACTTGATAACAGTACTATTTAAGAACATGCTGTGATATTTTTTCTCATTTATTTTTTTGTCTGATGAGGGTAACAATGCTTTTAACGAAACATTAAGGTCATACACTATTAATTTATTTGGATTATGTATTGTTTTCTTGTAGCTATTCTGCTATGCAAATGCATGTCTTTACAGAGAGGTTCTACTGTAGTGTGTGTGATACCAAAGTGGATTTCTCTCAATTTAAACCAAGTTTATTCTCAATCTCCTCTGCTTGAAGACTTGGATCAGTGACTAGCTCACAACATCAGCTTTGGCAAATTCAACAACTTGTATTTGGAAAAGAAACATTTGTTTCTTCGTAGTTTTATTTCTTATATACAGTTAAACCTGTCTATAGCGCCCCCTCTTGGGACTCACCAAAATAGGGTGTTATAGAGAGGTCCCTTATAATGTAAATCGCATCGTACTACATTTTTAAAATTGGGCGCTATAGAGAGGAAGGCGCTATTTAGAGGAGGCACTATAGACAGGTTTAACTGTATATAGATGGTGAGTTATTGCCTTATGTTTAAGTGTCAACCTGAATACAGTTAAACCTGTCTATAGCGCCCCCTCTTGGGACTCACCAAAATAGGGTGCTATAGACAGGTCACTTTTAATGTAAAATGTTTAAAATCGGGCGCTATAGAGAGGAAGGCGCTATTTATAGGGGGCGTTATAGACAGGTTTAACTGTACCATGTTTGCAGATATGGTCCACATAAAGGGCATCTTTGATTTCATAACATTTATAAAGCATAATTTGGATTATAGATTAGAAACACAAGGTAATAAGACCAAATCCAAATAAATAGTGTGTGAAGTATCGGTACAGCATTGTTATCATCATCAGATGAAAGTATTGAATGATAACAATGCTGTTACTGAAACTTCACAGACTATTTATTTGGTCTTATTACCTTGTATTTCATAACACTATATTAGTGGAATCATGAAATCACCCAAATAAAGTGTTTTAGCTGGTGAAAAAGGTACAATTTGGATTTAAAACATAAGGTAAATAAGACCAAATATAAATAGATAGTATAGTTTTGGTAACAGAATTGTTATCATCAATCAGAAGTACAAAAGTATTGAATTCAGTACTTTTGTCTGATGATGGTAACAACATTGTTACCAAAACTTCATATACTATTTATTTGATGTTACAGTAGAACCTCCCTGTAAAGACACCTAATTTCAGAGCCAAAGTTTTCTTTAGGGAGAGATGTCCTCTTACCGGAGAGTTGTTAAATAGTAAAAATGGTAATTTTGTAAATGGAAACTGTCCTTTGTGAAAAGGTGTCCGCTAAAAGGAGGTTCTACTGTACTACCTTGTGTTTTAGCTGGTGAATTTGGAGGAAGAATACAATATATTGTAGCCAAGTATTGTTGGAGGATGGTACTCAGATATCAAGACATGTATTGCTTCAATGCAATTTTATTAGAATGAGATATATGCCTACTTTTGGTACAAGATCTTTTTTTTTTCACCCTTTTTAATAATCTCTTTAAAGGGTAAAAAAGACTAATAAAATTAATTGACTGATTTTGAATATAAACTTCAAATATTTTATTGAGAACCTTTAAAACTCAAGAAAGAAATCAAATTTTAATATTTGGGCTTCTCATCATGAACCTTGAGGTTATAATCTATCCAAATCACCTTATTTGGGGGGGTCGGTGGAAGAATGGTCTAAACCGTTGGTTTCGACCGCTAAGACCCAGGGTTTGATTCCCACATTGGGCACATTTTTTTGATTAATAAAAAAAAATGCTCCAATGGCCTCTATTCTTACAAAAGTCCAATTCTACCAGCGGATACAAGTAAACAAACAGGATTCTGGCACATTTGTATGTGCAAAAGTCGAACTGCTTTTCACATGTGTAGACATGTGGTGCACTTACAGTAAAAGCAGTCACCTACTTCTACACACCATGATTATGATGGCCTGTACCACAAGTACTAGGATAAGCAAAAATAAAATTTATTCATGCTAAAGATACAGTAAAACAGCTTATTTTATACATTAGAGGACACCTCTCTACAATGTTTCATAGCCAAAAGGACCAATTTTACTAATTAGCAACTCTCCAGTAAGAAGACACTTCTTTCCCTGAAGAACACTCTGTAACTAGGTCCATTACAGAGAGGTTCTACTCTAGCAGCAACTTGTTTATAAAATCCCATGTTTTAAGTCTCATTGTTTTAACCATGTTTATAACAATAAATTAGAGCAACATAAAACCTTGGTCCCAAGTCTGGTTTTTATAGCAAGGTTTGCTTCTATAGAGAAGCAAATTTTACAAATATTTTTCAATATGTCAGCACTGATGGAACATCATTTCACTGACCAATGGGTTACATGACTGTAGGGTTACAAGTCTAAATTTATAAGAAGTTGCCTAAAAGATTTTACATCTTTTTTTTTTTTTTTGCTCTCCCTAGTACATGTGGTACAGACCATGATAATCATGGTGGGTAGAAGTAGGCAACTGCTTTTACTGTAAGTGCACCACATGTCTACATATGTGAAAAGCAGTTTGACTTTGCACATATAAATATGCCAGAGCCCTGTTTGTTTAGAGATTTTAAATCTTATAGATACAAATATTAGTACAGTATAGATACAAGTTGGTACTTGTATATCTATAATCCAAATTGTGTTTATCGATTTTACATCTTTTTGTGAGTAATTTGTAGATTTAAGGTGTCAGAAATGATGTGGTTACCAAACCTTCCTTTACTTAGAGCAATTCTTCAAAAAGTCCACTTTACCATCTTCCATTTAATGGTGACAGTGGGCAACAAAACTTTAGAATAAAAAGATTATGAAATATGCTCAATGCCATTTAAAAGGAAATTAACAATCTATAAAAATAATGGTCTCCCCCCTCTGACAAAATAGATGTCAAAACAAGATGCCATCTATTGACTGTTGCCGCAAACTAAATTTGGGTAATTGATGAAACCACAAAACCAGATTTGGCAAAGTGAGAAGTGCCCATCTGGTGACCATGGTTTCAGGTTAATGGCCCTCATCAGTCCAGAGCAGGCTTTATTCCACGAGATCCACAAGGGATCAAATGGAATCTCCACAATCTCTAGAGACAGTTATTAGATGGCGTTTAGTTTTGACGTCTATTTTGACAGGAAAGGCAACCTTTATTCTATAGATCATTATACTCCCCAAAATTCTTGTCAACATCTCTTTGTGGGTTATGCGCATCAATCATAATGTGATGGAAGAACAGGAACACGAGACGCATAAAATTGTTACTGACTGGGAGACAATCTATTGATGTTAGGTGGTAAAGGAATCATAGTTTGAATTGATGAAAGTCTGTTTTGTAAGAAAAAGTTTACCAAAAATCAAAAGGCAAATAAATCCAGGACCTTAGAGTTTTGGGGAAGTTGATTTTGAAACAAACGATTTTCCTTTGAGGTTGTAAGTGATATCAAGCCTCGAGTCTTATACAGAATCGTTACATTCTTCCTGGATCCACCATAGTGTTGAGTGGTTGGAAGTTATGCAGTAGCCTCAAAAAAGAAGGCTACTTCTACCTGGTAGTGAATCACGACGCTTCATTCCAAGGATCTTATCACAGGTGCCTGTACACTAACAGCATATGGGCGACCTGGGGTGCAGCGAAAATTTTACATAAGGGTAGGAGAAAATTAAAATTGTGCTTTTTTACCTAGCTGATATAGGTGGCGGCGTATTAACCAAATCCACCCCCCAACCAAAATGAATTTTTTAAGATATATACTGATAAAGATATGGTAAAGTTTCAAAAGATATAACTACTATGTGGGTAATATTATGTAGTTACTAGCGGATGTGTACCCGGCTTCGCCCGGGTTTTATCCGAGTGAAAGTTTGCTTAACGAATATTATATATTATGAAGTATAATAAACAATGTTAAAGATTAGTTTTAATTATTAATCAAGATTGTGTGTGAATATGTGAGAAAGATGTAATATCGTTGTTGTTTTCTTGGCCGACTGTTTTACATATGGTGTTATCTTAAAATTGCTTGTTTTGAATATTTTTTTAGATTGAGTTGAATGAATTGCTGATTTTTTTTTTTTTTGTATTTATATATAAATAAAATTAACTCTGTTGATTTTTTTTGTATTTAATCGATAACAGCGAAGTTACGCATGTTAAAGTTAGGAAAAATATTTTGATGTTAAGCAAAACCTGCTCCATCTCGTTTTACATAAATGTTGAAAATTTGGTCGAAATTGATGCATTGTAACGAAAGTTTTTAGTGAACAACACTTATGAAATTTCCATTTTATTAATATAGATTTCTTAGATATATTACACATAAAAATGGAAAAGTAACAAATGTCTAGGTACTGTTGGCTCTGGATCACAGAGGAGTTACCTCGCTATAAAAAAAACCTGGGTACAGCCACCGAATGTCAGCACACAGAAAGGTCTCCGCCCAGAGTTATAGGAGAAGTTTTTCAAGTGCTACCAAAAGTTTACCTGTACCTGGCCTTCCTGGAACATTTTGAAGCACAGAGAGGCTCCGCTAGTTCCGGTAAATATTGTTTTAAATATTCATTTTACTTATTGTATAATTTATAAAAGTTTTATAAATTGTTTAATTAAAAATATTATAACCTTTTTTTAATTGGCAATCGCTGTTTAAGAGTTTAGTCATTTTTGAAAGCCTTTTCAATTGTTGTTTTCGCACAAATATGCAAAAATAGAATATGGAAATAATTATTCAAACATTAAATGATAAGTTGGATGAAATTTATAACTATTTTGACAAAAAGGTTCAACAAAATCAAAAAAATCTAACTAAAAATGATATTACATTTTTGTCAACTATGGTTAGGCAAACCAAGGATGGTATTTCAACTTTAAAAGAAATAAATAACCAAGATATATTGGAACTAATGAAAACAACAATTACAGATGTTATGGACCAAAAACTGAAAGGGATCCAAGATGAATTAGTCAAAACAACTCCAACATATGCTCAAGTAGCTCGTACAGAAACATCACAAGATTACATAAAAAAAAAAAAAAATTTACATAAGGAGTTTACAATAGTGGCAACACCTATAAATGTGGAAGATAATACAAAAATGTATCAAACTATATCAGGCAAAGTTAAAAAGCTTAGGGACGAAGGAAAAAAAATAAAGATTAACAAAATTATAAATGCTAGGAAATCTGTAATAATAAAGACCCCTACAGAATCAGACATGGAATCTCTAAATGATGAGTTAGGCAGGGCAGAGGAACTCGCAAATATCAGCAAAATTTTTATCCCCAAACCAAGAGATCCTACAGTAATAGTCAAAAATGTTAATAAACTTACAGAAACCGCTAATTTTACTAAAACAATCTGCAGTATGAACCCTGAATTGAACGAAATGGAAAATGATATCCATGTTTTGTTTAGCATGAAATCGAATAAGCCCCACCACAACATAGTTCTTAGGGTTTCTCCAAAGGTTTACCGAATCCTTAAAAATATGAATAATAAATTATATACTGACTTTGAACGCTGTTTTGTGGAAGATAAGATTCTGGTAAAACAATGTCAGAAATGCCTTCAATTTAATCCCAACCATAAATTGGCCGATTGTACTAACGTCGAGATATGCAAAATATGCGGCGCGCAAGGAATTCATGACTGTTCAAAAATTTGCAATTGTTATAACTGTCTAAAACATCCTAAATTTAGAAACTCGCCGAATCATAGAGCTAATTCCTCGGACTGTCCTCTATACAAAATACAGATAGACAGAATTATCCAACGAACGAGATATGATCCAACCGACAATTAGGCAAATTTCGCAGCTAAGATTTTTGTTTATTTAGTTTGAATATCATGCAGGGAAAAGGAATTAAATGTTTACAACAAAATATAAGAAAAAGTTTCTTGGCACTGAATGAGCTTCAAGCTTCTATAAAAGACAACCCACCAGATATCATCCTAATACAGGAACCTTATCTGATTGATAGAGATGTAATTTTCGATTTGGAATCTCAAATAGTGCATTCAACGACAGATGAACAAATTTATACTGCAACGATCTTTATGAATAAGAGTTTAAAATTTAATAAAATCAATAAATTCACAAACTCCTTTTGTACAACCACTTCTTTAAATTCAGCAAAATCAAATACTATTATCGCAAACTTTTATATACATCCACATAGATTTAATGACACTCATAGAAAATTTATCCAAGAGCTTCTGGAGACCTACAATCATCAACCTATTATACTATGTGGTGACTTTAATTCTAGACACCCAGTCTGGTTTGATCCGACAACAAACTCCAATGGTTTCAAATTCCACTCCATCATAGATGAACATAACCTATTTATTCATAATCTTAAGATACCCACCTGCCGAAATTCTAGCTTTATAGATCTTACGATTTCAAACAAAAAATCAATAGGTTTGGTACAAAACTGGAAGACGACTATATTGACGCACATTTCAGATCACGTAGCAATAACCTTTGACATTTATCACAATTTTAACAGGCAAAGGACAGTTCAAAACTCAACATGGAAATTTATAGAAAAAGATGCTGATTGGAAAACATTTACCGAAAAAATAGCAATACAAGACGTAGATAATATTATCACCATGATAAACCACGCGTCAAACATCAAAGATATTGACAACATTGTAAAGACTTTCACACAAATAATTAAAGAGGCAGCTTATCTGTCACTAAATGTCAAGACAAGAAGCGGAAATCATAAAACAAATACATACTGGTGGGATGGGAAGCTGGAGAAAATGAAAAACGATTTCCACTATATTAGAAATTTGTATTACCGACATGGAAAGGTCCTTGAAAAGACCTATAAATCAATGAGAAATAAATATTTAAATAAAAGTAAAAAGGCAAAAAGAGCGAGTTGGAGAATTTTTATAGAAGAAAGTCATTCAAATAACTCATTTGGTAATGCTTATAGGATATTCAAGTCATTGAGATCGAAAAATAGAAATTTAGGATTACCACTAATAGATAATTTACCAGATCATTTAAAGACCGACAAAATAAAAAGTTTAATGAACGATCTATTTCAGGATGATATTGGAGGTTTGGATAAAGATGATCATATTTTGATTAGAAATTATACGCCTAAATATAAAAATAAAAGTAGTGTTTATATCGAATCTAAGGAAATAGAGGAAACAATTTTAAAAACAAATATTAAAAAAGCACCGGGCCCTGATTACATTAGTAACAATATGATTAGACAGGCTAAAATAAAAATAATCCCAATTCTGCATAAATTATTCAATAAATGTATAGAAATGGGATATTATCCGGATGAATGGAAAAAATCATTCTTAAAAATAATTCCTAAACCAGGCAAAACGAATTATGAAATAAATAAAAGTTATAGACCTATATCATTGACATCTAATCTATCTAAAACATTTGAGAATATAATAAAAAATAAATTAAGTAACTATTATTTAGAGAATAATTTAATGAGCTCAAGGCAGCATGGTTTTATGAAATCTAGATCAACAATTATTGGAATGGATAAAATTATAGAAACTATATTGAAACATAAACAAAAAGAATTGACTTCCTTGATAGCTATAGATATTGCGGGTGCATTCGACAATGCATGGTGGCCTGCTATTATAAAAAGAATGGATAATGATGATGTTCCTTCAGATTTAATACGGATCATAAAATCTTATTTGAATAATGAAAGGGAGGTGAAATTTACATACGAATCAGAAACTTTTTATAAGAAACTAACTAAAGGATGTCCACAGGGTGGACCTTTATCTCCACTTCTATGGAATATTTTGCTAAATGATTTGTTGATAAATTTTGATTCAATGAATGCAGATATTATATGTTATGCAGACGACGTTACAATAATTTGCTGGAATAAGACTATTGAAGGACTAAAAACCGCAAGTGAATACACCTTAAATTATGTGATCCAATGGTGTAATAGAAATAAATTAACGATCAGTACAGAGAAGACTAATATGCTATACCTACATAACAGACAAAAAATACCAATTAAGGTTAATAACAATATAATAATGCCGGTCAAGCAAGTAAAAATTCTGGGAATGAAATTTTCTAATCACAAATGGAAAAACAAAGTTAACTTTACACCGCATGTTAATGATATTCTGTGTAAGGCAGGACGTATGAAAAATTTATTATGTTCACTAAGTGGCAATATGTGGGGTTTAGACACTGAAAAGAGGTTAACTTTATTCAAAACAATCATTAGGCCTGTACTTACATACGGTTCTGAAATTTGGTTCAAATATTTAAACAATCGTTGTAAACAAAAACTGAACTCCATGCAGTACCAGATCATTTTATGGGCAGTTAGAGCATACAAAACCACTTCATCAAACTGTGTGCATAGCTTGGCAAAAATTCCACTCCTAACAGATTATATAGAATCCAGAATAATCAAATTTGATCTAGCTCAAATGTCCATTGAAGATCTAATTACTTACGAACCCCATGCTCCAAGTATAGTCAAATCATTCTTACACGCAAAAATGAATGAAATTTTTGAGAACACTAATGAAATTTTCAGAAGCTTTTTCGTATTAGGAATTCCAAGATTTTTCCGTCCAAATTTTTATAATATCCAATTCATTACAGATCATGGCAATTTTGGGAAATTTTTGGCAACTATCGGCGCCGTGAAGGAACCAGGATGCTTCTGCGGAGGTGAAATTCAAGACGCGAGACATCTACTTCTGGAGTGCCCAATTTTCCGGGATTTTAGGGAAAATAGATTTGGTCGTATTGGACAGCTTGATGAATTTGTAGACAAAAAAGAAAAGTATAAAAATTTTGATCAATTTTGTAAATACATATACAACTTTCTCTTGAATTGGAAAAAAGAGAAGGAATCTTAGAAAAAAAAAAACTGCGATGCTTGCTCTGTGTGTTTTGCTTTGTTGTTTGTTTTTCTCTTTGGACAATTTTCTTTAGTTAATTTATGTAAAATAATGAATTGAACAGGATTGTATATAGCCGAATTGCTGTAATGCAGTGAAATGTATTGGCGCAAATATCCCTGAGTTTGGGATATCGCGTTTCATGATGTTAATAAAGTTAATTAAACCTATATAAAAGAGATACTTTTAATTTAGGTTTATAAATGTATATATGATTATATATATTGTCCACATATCTCTGAAATTTGTTTTGCGTGTGTTTTCAGGAAGACCTTGAAGTTCTTTCTGAACCTTGAAATGAAACATTACGACCTAAATAGATAAGTATACTTTTCTTTAGCTTTTTACATTTATTTTATATATTTACGTTGACTAAGATAATAAGTGTCTCTACTATCAAAGCTGATTCATACTTTATTCATAATATTCCTCACATAGGTGTATATTTTATCTAATCAGTTTATTTTTCAAGAAGCTCTTGCGCCCACGTCTGTGGACAAAATAGTTTCATAGCTAGCTGTAATGCGAAAATTGATCAATAGATCATCAAGACAATTTTGAATATCATTTGAACCATATTTTGTCAATAAAAATGGTTTTCTCAATTCTTTTCTGGAAAATATTTTTATTTTTTACTTTAGTTAGATACTTCTTGTTATTTTGTAGTTTATTTAACACATAAATATACTACAAATTAAGATAATATCTTATTTTATTATCTTTACCAAGATTACAAACATATTAATTAGAGAATTATTTACAACTAACTAAAAGGTAAACATTAGGGCTATATGCATTCCTTTGTTCTGTACTGCCAGGGTTGCTGAAACACATTTATTTTAACACCCCCCCCTCAATTGGCATTTTCACAAATGTCAATTGCACAATTTTCACCCCATGTTGGAAAGTTTCATGAATTTGTTCAACATGTCTTTACATAAGGGTTTAGTTAACATGTCTGCTATGTTTCTGCATCTCTCAATGTGGTCTATTTTGATTGTCTTTAGCCAATAAATCCTTTATGTAGTGAGTTCTTATATCAATGTGTTTACTTCTTTTGGAGTTTTCAAAAGTTTTGGCCATGCAGATAGCACTCTTGTTGTCCACTAGCAAAGTTGTGTCCTCAAATGATGTAAAGTCCTTATTTATTTCCTTCAGATGAACTAGGTCTTGTATAGAAGCAGCATATTCTGCTTCTGCGGTCGAAAGAGAAACACATCCCTGTTTCTTAGAAAACCAAGACACTGCATTTGATCCATGTAGTACTATGTTTCCACTTGTACTTTTTCTGTCAATTTTATCTCTGGCCCAATCAGAGTCTGAATATGAAATCAAATTGTTGGATGATACTGTATACAGTAAAACCCCGCTAATACGAACCCTGGATATAGCGAACTTTCCCTTATAACGAACCCACGCCGTTTCCCAATTCCATTCCATTGAAAATACCATCGTTATAACGAGCTTTGCGATTTTTAGAATAACGAACTACCCCTATAATGAACCTATTTTCGGTCCCAAAATAATAAAATCTATTTAAAATACTATGTTTATAACAAACTTAGAATTATAATTAAAAAAAAAAATTAAAACAACAAAATTTTGAGCATATTTCAGCTCGCGGATCGCGATTTCAAAACAATAAATTTAGCAGCATTGTTTGTTTTGATTTTTGCACTTTATTTTTTCTGTATGTTGTATAAATTTTAACACATTATACTTTTATTTAATTGAATATATTTGCATCTATTAAATTTGAAATATAAAAAATGCAAATGGCTTCCAAAATGGAGAAAACAAAGGCATTTTAAAAACAAATGGGTTATTTCTTTTTTAAAAAAGGCCATTTTCAGAACTTTTCAAAGTAAAACAACACAGGCAAAATGTTAGGAACATATTAAAATAAGAGAATATAACTTTTCTATTATAAAAGATAAAATATAAACCTATTAAAAATTGTTACAAAGAGGAATCAACCCCAACTTTTGCCGCGATAGCGATCGTACGTTTTAGGGCTTAAAAAAAAAAAAAGTCCAAATAAACGGTCCCGTGATGAAACAAAAACTATTTTTATGCCATTAAGTCAGCAATGTTTTGCATGACAGGTTTAAAAAAAAAAAAAAAAACGAACTCTAGACCTAGAAGAATATGTGGAAAAATGAAATGGAAGAAAAACACTAACTTTATTTGAATGGTGCAATGCTTGAAGAATGCTTTGAAGCACCCAGATATTAGAGCCATTTTTCCAACTAAACATTGTATTATATAATGTGATAATGATGTTTTAAAATCATTTTATATCTTTGAATATATGTTTAATAAAACTTTGCCTAGGGGTTATCTTGATTTTTAAATTAGATATAGAGGTACATGTATGTTAATGATAAGAAGAAACTATCATCTAATGATTTCTATTATTATTCAGTATTAATATAAGGAAATTGGTCAATTAAGGGAATTAAAACAAAGTGACCACTATTAAGGAAGCCTCTTCTTGTGTGTATGGCTGTCCTTTAGTTATACGGTGTAAAATTTTTGAAAAGTAAAAAAAAAAAAATATAGCCAAACCGTGGCTATAGTGAACCAAAAGCTCTGTCCCATTGGGGTTCACTATAGAGGGGTTTTACTGTATATCAGTCCAATATCTTTGGTTGCCATCAAATATCTCACTATTCGTTTCGCAGCTTTCCAAGTTGCTTGAGCGGGTTTATCCAGAGTTCTACTCAAGTACGACACTGGGAACATTATGTCTGGTCTTGTAATAGTTGCTACATATAATAGACTTCCGATCAATTGACGATAAGGAACTTTTATATCTTCTTGATTTTGTTCAGCTTGAAAGTTTAGTTCCATAGGTGTATCCACTTTTTTGCATTCTGTCATATTGAACTTTTCTAAAATTTTGTTAATGAACTTTGTTTGATCATTAACTTGCCACTTTCTCTTGATATTTCCATTCCCAAGAAATTTGTCACTTTTCCAAGATCTTTTGCATTAAATTCTTGTTTGAATATTTCTATTACTTTATCAATATTGTCTCTTTTTCCAGTAATCAGTAGATCATCTACATACAATACTATCCATGTATTATCATTTATATATAAACATGAGTTATTTAGAGATCTTGTGAAGTTGTATTTACTAGCTATTTCATTGAATTTATTGTTCCAAGTTTTTGGTGATTCTCTTAATCCATATAGAGCTTTATTTAGTTTGAATATTTTTCCATTTTCTTGTTTCACTCCTTGTGGTGCTTTGATGTAAATGTCTGATTCAATATTTCCATTTAAAAATGCTGTTGGAATGTCCATTTGATTCACTTCCCAGTTTTTGTTTGTTGCATGAGAGAGTAACATTCTTATTGTGGACATTCTAGCTACTGGAGCGTACATAATATAAGATGATTCTTCCATTTGGAATCCTTTTGCTACTAAGCGAGCCTTTTTGGTTCCATCCTCTTTGGTTCTGAAAATCCATTTTGTATCAATTGGTTTTATATTTGATTTTTCTCCTAATTTTATTGAAGAACATGTTTTCAATTCTTCATGAGATCGAATTTCTTTATCAATAGCTTCTTTCCATTCTTTTTGTCTAATTGCTTGATTGTAAGAAACTGGATCTTCACCATTTATAAACAAGCAATATATTGAATATAGTTCATAATCTTCTTGATACCTTGGTGGTTTGATTATTCGACCCGATCTTGTAGTTACACTTTCTTCTTTGTCTGATTGTTCTGATGTTTGTGGGTTTTCTTCCTCATCTTGAGATTCAGTTATTATTCTTTTAGGTTCTGTTTGGTCTGAGATGATTTCCTTATCAAATTTAGTTAATGTTTCATCAAATGTTACATCTGTTGAAATCATTACTTTATCAGTTTCCGGATCCCAGATGCGATATCCTTTCCACTGTATCCAACCATGATTGTTGATTTTTCTCTAGCATCTAGTTTTCTTGGTTTGGGTAGAATTAGTCTCCAAGCTCTTGAGCCAAAAACCTTAAGTTTGGATAGGTCATTTCGTTTATACCATATGCTAGCCGGAGGTATTCCTTTGTTCGCACTTGTTGGACTTCTGTTTAATTCGTATGCTGAGCAGTAAATGGCTTCTCCCCAGAGATATTTTGGTAGATTTGTTTCTGCCAACTTTGTTCTCACTTTATCAATCAATGTTCGGTTCATTCTTTCAGATGTGCCATTTTGTTGTGGTGTGTAGGGTGAGGTATATTCTATTTGAATACCTTTTGTTCTGCAAAACTGCTTGAAGTTTCCAGATGAAAATTCCTTACCATTATCTACTCTAATTTTTCTTGTTTTCTTGTTATGTTGAGTTTTTATCAACTTGATAAAATCAATTATGTTTTGTTCGGCTTCACTTTTTGATTTGAGAAGTCTCACTACTACAAAGTGTAAGTAGTCATCTATTAGTACCTGAAAATATATTTCTCCATCATATGTTGGTGGATCAATTGGTCCTGATAAGTCTGAATGTATCAGCTCTCCAATTTCCTTAGTTGTTTTCCAGGTTTTTCTCAAATGATCTTCTTGTGCTTTTTCCTTTGATACAGGTTTCACATTTCTCTTGTGAACTTGGTAACCCTAATTTCTTTAAACTGTATCTATTCAGATGTCCCAATCTTCTGTGCCACAATGTGTCATCGGTTTTGACTGCATGCGCTGTAACATTTTCAGGGTTACTGTCTATTTCTATTTTAAGTGAGTATATACAAGTTTCTATAATTATTACACTTAAAATTATGGCTTCTTGTAATTATAATTACTTCATCTTGTCTAAATATCACTTGGTGGCCCTGTTGTGTAATTTTTCCTACTGACAATAAGTTCTGTTTAATACCATCAACTATTAGTCCATGGATTGCTATTGGGATATTATTTATTTTTACATTTAAAGTTCCACTGTGATATATTTTTCTAAATCACTTTTGATCAGGTTCTGTGTGTTGCTCCTGAGTCTAAAATAAAATGATCATTTTCATAGCAATCTATAGCATTCATTGCTACAAATGATAGTTTTCCATCCATTTGATAGGCTTGTTGTCTAGGTTGACTCTCTCTTTGTCTTTCATTTCTCTCTTTTTGTGTTTGATTCTTTTCTCTTTTGAAAATTTTATTTTTATTTCTACATTCTGTAGCCCCTTGTGACCTTTCTTGCCACAATTATAACATGTAAATGTGAATGATCCAAATGTCATTTCTTCATTCCTAGGTTCCCCTTGTTTATTTTTCCTTTTGAGTTCTTCATCCAGCAATCTTGCCTTAACAAATTCCATTTTGATTTCAGTATTTATTGTTTCTATTGCTGTGATTACATTTTCATACTCTTCATTCAATGACAATAACAGATGACATATTTTGTCAGATTCATCCATTTTGGAACCTATATTATCCAATTCACGAATTATAGAATCAAATTTAAGAAAATGGTCCTCTAATTTTTCATTATGTTTGCATTTTAAAGTCAACAACTTTCTTTTTAGTGTTAGTTTTGTAAACACGTTTTTTCTTTCAAATATATTTTCGAGCGCTTTCATCATTTCTTTAGCTGTTTTTGCATCTTTAATTATGTCTAGATGTTTATCAGTTAAACATTGAACAAGCGTTGATTTTGCCTTTGCATCTTTAATTGCAAATACCTCGCTTTCTTTTTCATCGACAAAATCATTAATTTCCTTTTCTAATGTTAGATGTATTTGTTTTTCTTCTAACAATAGTTTAACTCTAAATTTCCAGCTGTTGAAATTTGTACCGGTCAAAATTGACAAATTATAATTAATTACGTTCATTTTAAAATATATTTAAAGTTGTACTTACTCAACACGTTCTTGATATTTCTTTGTTATTATTTAAACTTCAGTCTCATAATCTGTTATTTTGTAGTTTATTTAACACATAAATATACTACAAATTAAGATAATATCTTATTTTATTATCTTTACCAAGATTGCAAACATATTAATTAGAGAATTATTTACAACTAACTAAAAGTAAACAATGGGGCTATATGCATTCCTTTGTTCTGTACTGCCAGGGTTGCTGAAACACATTTATTTTAACACTTCTCTCACTAATTCCAATTGTAGAATAAGATTTCTTCCGTAATTATATAAAATTATGAATTATAATTTAATATATATTTTTTTTAAATGAGCACACACACACACACACACACACACACAATTTTTATTATTGATAAAATATAATAAAGTTATAGTAGCCATCAAAATTGATATCTTACTACTTACTACTCGGCCGCCCAGACCGCTGTTCATCGTGGACGTTTATCCGCCCCTCGTTAAACTCCCGGCACCATTTCCGCACATTTTTGATGTCCATGCACTTCTCACCATACACTTCCACAATAGTATAAGTCGGTGGACGAGTGGGTAACCCCCTCGATTCCCGACAGTCATTAACCGGGATTGAATCCCGCGTTTAAATTTTGTTTAATATGTGAATAACCTTCACATATTATTCATTGTTCAATTATCATGAACTAGGTTGCTCTTGCTGAGCGGTACCTATTAATGTGATTTGAACCATACACTTCCACTAACTGACGGTGAATTTCGACCGGTGCATTATTTTTCGCATTTAAAAAGCGTATAACTGAGCGCAACTCGCACTTGGCGGGAAATATAGTGGAAACTCCATCGCGAACGGCTGCCAAACAGCGACTGAGCGTCCCAAGGTCACCGGGAAGGTTCTAGACGGTAGAGGGGGAACCAAGGTAGGCAGCGGTGTTGGCTGTCGGATTTCATCTAGCAACGCGCGTTCGGAAGTTATCTCGTAGAAAACCTTACTTCTACTCACCCTCGTAGCTAAGTATATTTCGCATTAGAAAACCTTGTTTAAAGGTTAAACTATTTTAAAAAGAAAGCGAGTAAAAAAAAAAAAAACTATTTAAAAAGTAACTCTGTTAAAAGTTATTTTGTTGATAACCCCCATCCCCCCAGATAACCACAACCAATCGCGTGTGTGTTTACATCCCTCGCCTCAGCCAATCAGGCGCTTTGTTTCAGATCTGGATAAATATATAGGCATGTCCCGCGAATGCTCCCCATTTAACTGGGCTCAAAAATTATACGCTTTAGTTAGTAGCCGTAAAACCATATTCTCTGCTCCTCATTTTTAAAAGATAAAAAAATATTATTCTATTTAAAAATAAATACGAATTTCTAATTTGAATTTTAACAAAAAAATATGTAAGTGTTTGTTGTAAAATATATGTATTTGAGACTGATTAAAAATCAATTTTGCGATAAAGCAAAATGAGGTTAATCATTGTATATATAAATATTTATTTGACTATATCTCCCAGTTTTTCTTGGAGCATAAATAAAACGTCACACTAACGGAGAACATTTAATTATATAATAATTTTATTTTATTTGACATATCGGACGCGATATCCCAGCTTGGGATACTTGCGCCTAAATATATTTTATCAACCTATATACAATTTATTTTATATACAATTCAGTAACCGGACTAAAAACAAAATTTAAAACGAAAGGTTGTTTTTCTCAAACAGAAAAGAAAATCTATAATAATAATACTTATGTTAGGTAAACAAGAAAATTTGCCAATGATTATGACAACATGTACGATAATTCAAAATACATCATTATGGCCAAGGCTGATATAACGATGGGAAACAATAAAGGAAAAATTTCTTTATATTTGGCAGTTGAAACTAACAATGTTGATGGGGTTAAATTTCATGTTGATAAAGGAACAAATGTAAATATACCTGATAAACATGGTAATATACCTTTAATAACAGCAGTTTCTAAAGGTAATCTTAAAATTGTGAAATTACTAATAGAAGCAAAAGCTGATATTAACGTCATAAACAACGATGGCATGTCAGCTTTAAATATAGCATTAGACAATGAAAATGTAGATATTGTTAAAATTCTAATTAATAACGGAGCAGATATTAATAAACCAAATAAATGGGGTGAAACACCATTAATAACTTCAGTTTATACAGTTCGTCTGAAATTTGTAAGATGGTTAATAGAAGCAAATGCTGATCTCAATGCTACAGATAATGAAGGAGAAGCAGCATTAAATATATCAATAGGTAATAATCATTTAGATATTGTTAAATTACTTATTGATAAGGGAGCTGATGTTAACAAACCAAATAAATGTGGTGTAACACCTTTAATGATTGCTTTATGTAGAGATAGCATGGAAATTGTGCGTTTGTTAACCAAAGCAAAATCTAAACTTGATGCCATAGATAATGAAGGTAGAAGTGCTTTGAATATAGCAATAGAAAATAAACATATAGATATTGTTAAATATCTTATTAATATAGGGGCAGATATTAATACACAAGATAAGTATGGAAGAACACCCTTAATGATTGCTTCTTTTATAGATAGCTTGGAAATTGTGAGGTTGTTAATCAATGCAAAATGTGAAATTAATGCTATAGATAAAGGAGGAGAATCAGCATTAACTATGGCAATAGAAAAGAATCGTGTGGAAATTGTCAACTTTCTTATTGATAATGGAGCGGATATTAATACAGCAAATGAATATGGTAAAACTCCTTTGATTACTGCCGCTTGTAAAGATAGCCTAGAAATTGTGAGGTTGTTAATTGACGCAAAATGTGAAATTAATGCTACAGACAATGATGAAAGATCAGCCTTGATTATAGCAATAGAAAATAATAATATAGAAATTGTTAAGCATCTTATTAATAATGGGGCAAATGTTAATACAGCACAAAAATGGAGAAAAACACCTTTAATAATAGCAGTTTTTAGAGGTAACCTGGAAATTATAAAGTTGCTAAAGAAAGCTGATATAAATGCTACTGATAATGATCGCAATTCAGCTTTGAATATAGCAATAGATTATGAACATTTGGATATTGTAAAGTTTTTAATTGATAATGGAGCTGATGTTAACACACCAAATAAATGGGGTGAGACACCTTTAATAAATGCAGCTCTTAGCAGAAATAGCCTACAAATTGTGAAATGGCTAATAGAAGCAAAAGCAGAACTTAATGCTGTAGACAATAGTGGAAGAACAGCTTTGTATCGAGTAATTGGAAAAGAGTTTGAAGATATTGTTAAATTTCTTATTGAAAAGGGAGCAGATGTTAATATACCAAATAAATATGGTAAAACACCCTTGATAAATGCGACTTCTCTAGATAACCTGGAAATTATAAAATTGCTAACAGAAGCAAACGCTGACCTTAATGCTACAGATAATGATGGTAGGTCAGCTCTAAGTGAGGCAATTGTAATCGGTAATGAAAATATTGTCAAATTTCTAATCAAAGTTGAAGCTAGTGTAAAAGAGAGTATGAAATTGAAAATTCTGAATTATGCTATAAACAAATGTAAAAAAATTATTGTAGATTTATTACTTCAATATGGCTTCATGGCTGGTGCCAATATCAACACTGTTTCAGAAATGTTGAACTCTTTGCTATTATATAAAGATAACGTGTTGAATGTGTTTATTCCATATGTTTTTCTGACCATTCCAAGTTTAACCAAACCAGAAAATCTCAAGACATTTCCGGAGTGGTCAAATTTATGGGATCAATGTAAGAGTGAGGTGGTTAAAATGAAGAGAGTTTACATTGGGGACAGCTCTGTAACTCTCTATAAATTCCTGACTGAATACAATAGAGATAAGATACTGGGCTATATGTCAAATGGAGATTTTAACTGCCAGGAAACAAGGCAACATTATATGGAGGTATTTACTATCTATTCACAACTGATCTGGCATAAAGTTGAAATGGGAAATAAACGCGGATTAGTGTTATACAAAATGGAAATATTGAAGCAACATTGTGATTTGGAAATATTACCCCCTGAAATTCTAACTCAAATTACAAATTTTTTGTCAACTTTTGAAATAAGTACCTTTATCAATTTTGTTTGTAAGGATTCATAATGAAATATTTTTTATTATATATATATACATTTTTTTTTTAAATAGAGCAATCCATAGATAAATCTTTAATTAAAAAGGCATATATTGGATCAAAATATCATTTAATTTACCAATATTTCAGTTGGTTGAACGCCACCCTTTATCAAGGTGTTATACCATTTTAAAGAAAAAAAATTAAACATTTTAAAGTTATAACACCTTGATAAAGGTTGGCGTTCAACTAACTGAAATATTGGTAAATTAAATGATATTTTGATCCAATATATGCCTTTTTAATTAAATATATATATATATATATTTGTTACCTTTTTTTTTTTCTCATTTTGAGTTATGTTCATAAAACGTACAAAAAATTCTCATGTTTTTAATTTTCAAAATTAAATAAAATTGATTTTCTGTCTCCTAAAACATGCTGTAAATATGTTATTAATAAACACAAGGTAATAAGACCAAATCCAAAAAAATAAATAAATAGTGTGTGACATTTCAATAACAGCGTTGTTACCATCTTCAAACAAAAGTATTGAATGAGAAAAAATATCACAGAATATTTTAATAATATGTTTTTTTAATGCTGTGATATTTTTTCTCACTCAGCACTTTTGTCTGAAGATGGTAACAATGCTGTTACCGAAACATCACACTATTTTGCTCATATTACCTTGTGTTTATAATCTATAATTCAAATTGTGCCTTATCATATGTTATTAATTATTATTATTTTTAATTTAATTTAATTTTTTGTGTTATATACCTTTTTAATTCTTTATAGCTTTGCCAATATGCCAAAAGAATACTCTTAATTGCCCCCAACAAAATAAAAAGTCGGTGGACGAGTGGGTAACACCCTCGATTCCCGACAGCCATGAACCGGGATTGAATCCAGCGTTAACATTTTGTTTAATATGTGAATAACCTTCACATATTATTCACTGTTTCAATTATCATAAACTAGGTTGCTCTTGTTGAGCGGTACCTAATAAAGTGATTTTGAATTAATTGCTCTAACACTTCAAGATGCCACTTTACTGCGGGGTAATGAATCTCACTGGGGGAATAACAGCATGATCCAGACAACAGCAACCAACATCAGACCAGTGCTAGAAGACTTATTGATGGAAAACAATATAAGACAAATTGACTGAGATTTTGAGGATGGAGAAGGATAAAGACAATTTTAGACAATTAAAATAATTTTATTGACATCTTGTCAATACATTCAAGGTGCACAGTCTGCATTATTTAAAAAAGATGCATTATATACACTATGTATAATGAATATGGCTCCTCCGCCACCGCTGCAGAGTTTGGTGGAGAATCGCCAGTGGGTCTCCAGCGACACCACGCATAAAGAGAAACTGAACTCATTATCCCAACACAGGACTGCTCCATATTTCATCGCCCACAATGGACCAATGATTGAGATGATCCCTAAAGTCAAATTTACTGAGAATAAATTAGGAAAAATTCAGAAATCAAGAGTCACAGTTGGAATGTGGTATTGAAGAATGGTAATGCTGATATTGTGGAGTACTGAGGGAATGACAAAAACTATGAAGAAATCAATATGCTTCCAGTGTATGTGTTTTTCAAAAATTATTATCCCTAGTACACAAGGTACAGGCCATGATAATCATTGTGGGTAGATGTTGGCAACTGCTTTTACTGTAAGTGCACTACATGTCTACACATGTGAAAAGCAGTTTGACTTTTGCACTTACAAATCTGCCAGAGCCCCGTTGCACTGTGTGTGTTACAACCAAATCTGGCATTGTTTGGAACAATTGTATGAGCCAGGATAGAGGTCCCGCTTTCCTTCAAGAAAGCCAAGAAGATTTGGATGATCAATGCACCATGGGAAAACCAAGAAGAAGGAAGAGTTATACATCAGCATTCAATGGACCCTTTTTATTTAAGGGCAGTTGTCCCACAGCATTCTTCTAGCTGGTGTGAATTCAAACTTTTCCTCATGCGAGGAATGTGCCCGGAAGTTTTCCACAAATTCTAAAAGTAGATGAAGTTCCATGAGTCTCAGCCGTCAAAAATGTTCAAATTGCTTAAGGTATAGGTGACAGGTGAATGTGGAACTGTAGAGCCAAGAACACCAAGGGACTCAACACACCTGCCTCACTACTAGATTGAACTTAAGTCTGGTCATCTACGGATAATGACTTTCCAGAACGGTTGCAAGGTTTTCCCTCTATGTACTAAGTGTAATTCTAAACCTGCAACCCCAAAACACATTATTGACTGTATTGACTCATCCATTGATAAGCTCTACTCATCCCCAGCAGACATCAACAAAAGTCTCAAGCTTTACAAGCTTGATACCCTGATATTATTGAGTACAGATAAGAAAGAAGAAGACTACTAGATTGAATATAGTACTTCGTGGGAAACATTTCTGTTGTATTTTTTTGTTTCTTTTTAAAAAAATATATTCTCAAAATACCATTTTTTACTATATATTTTAATCTTGATATACAGTAAAATCTCCATGAGGGGACACTAGTGATAGAGGACACCTCTCTATAAAGAACAGTTTTCATTTGAAAAATTCCCATTTTTACTAATTAGCAACTCTCCGGTAAAAGGATACCTCTCCCTAAAGGACACTTTGGCTTTGCAATTAGGTGTCCTTTACATGAAGGTTCTACTGTATATACTACGAAATATTAAAATCTTTTAGTTTATAAACACAAGGTAATAAGGCCACAAATCCAAATAAATAAATAGTGTGTTATGTTTTGGTAACAATGCTGTTACCAAAATGTTGCACACTATTTATTTATTTAGAATTAGTTTTATTACCTTATGTTTTTAATCAAAATTGTGTCTCTATCAAAATCTTTTAGAATATATATATGTTATATTAAAATATTATTTTATTTAAAATTATATTTCATAGATTCAAATACTCTGCTAAATCGACCGCCAGAGGTCACGCTTCCCCTATAAAAACTCATTGTTGTTGTTTCACGTTGGCTGGCTCAAATCTTTTGTACATTATGTAAATAAGTTTTTCATTTTTTTATTCTTACGCCTTAAGCAAGGCAATACTCTTTTACCAAATTATGTTTTTATATATATTCCTTAAGCTCAATTAAAGCTATTTCTAATCTTCATTATTATGCGTTCAAGATTTTAACCACTACTGCATTACCATAGCATAATCCTCAAGATAATCAAAATCAGCAGACAATCTCATTTGTTTAAATATAACATATATGTTATATAAAAATTATTTCATTTAAAAAAAATATTATAATTTCTAGAGCAAACTACTCAGTAAAGTCGACCGCCAGATGTCATGGCTTTCCCTATATACCCCTATTGTTGTTGTTTCCTGTTGGCTGGCTCAAATCTTTCTGTAGATATGTAAATATGTAATCCTTTATTCAACTTGCCTTAAGTCAGGTTGTACTTTCTCAAATTATGTCTTCTATTTTCCATTAGTGCAATATTAAAGTAATATTGATCCAAAATGTTTTATTATATTTTTCCATGACTGCAAACAATATGATAATTATATTCATGTATCCAAAGAGCAAGCCAATATTTGTCTAAAATCTCAGCAGAAATTTATTTTATAATACAGTCGAACCTCCTTAAGTCAACACCCCAAGGGATCAGAGCTTTTGGTTGAATTAAAGGAAGTGTTGAATTAAAGTTATTCAGATAATTAGCTAATCATCGAATTTGTGTGTGTCGAATTAACGAGGTTATACTGTATATATATTATATTCATTCTAATTGTTTTTAACCATCTATTTTGGTTTTTTAATTGTTACCATTATTTTTCCATTGTTTTATTGTTCACTTTGTTATATTTTTGAGTTTTATTAAAAGTTTTCTGAAGATTGTTTAAGATATCCTTTCTTATGTGTGTGTGTCTCACATTTTTTTTTACATATCAATCACTCAATTTACATATTTCCCACTATTCAAACAGAGGAAAGATACCAGTTACTCTCAGATAAAATATAAAGATAGATATTGAAATTTTCAGAGTAGATATGATAGTTTTTTAAAATTATTACCCCCCATTGTGTACAGTCATGGAGTTTGAATTCATGGATTAAATTTACAATCTTGGTAGAGTTGGAATATAGGTCCTGTCTTGAGGCTTTCATACATTCAAAGAGGTGATAAACCACAATTTAGATTATAGATACAATAAATAAGACCTAATCCAAATAGATTAATAGTGTGTGACCTTACGGTAATAGCAAAAAAGTTATTCTTTTGTCTGATGATGGTAATAACACTATTACAAAGACACGTCACACACCATTTATTTGGATTATGTCTTATTTTCTTGTAGCTAATTCAAAGAGGTGGTTTGGTGAGACCTCTTTGGTCCTGGTGATGGTTACATTGTAGGAAGGTCTTGATACCATTCTTACTAAAGTAATAAGACCTCTCCATTTTGTTTGGCCTCTCTGTCTTGTCTAATGATATTGAAATCCTCAATTTATGGTTTGTACTTGAGTTTGGTTTCTTGAATGCAGATTCCATCCACTTTGTCAGCCAGCAGTAGTTAAACCTAATACAAATCTGTGAATTTTGTATAACACAGATAGTTGCTCTTATATATATCACTGAAAGATCAAACATAGGACTCTAATGTACTTAAAGAGGCAAGTTTCCCATGCTTTGAAACAATACATTCTGGTTCATCACCCAGTACAGAATGTAAAGCACATAGAGTTACTCTTATTACTGAATGATCAAACATAGGTTACTAATGTACTTAAAGAGACATCTCTCCCATGCTTTAAAACAATACATTCTGGTTCATCACCCACTACAGAATGTAAAGCACATTTGTATAGCACATAGAGTTACTCTTATTACTGAATGATCAAACATAGGTTACTAATTGAGTAAAATTAATCAGGCCTTATTGAATAGGTTACTAATGTACTTAAAGAGGCACTTCTCCCATGCTTTAAAACAATGCATTCTGGTTCATCACCTCAGTACAGAATGTTATGGTGGGAATGAAGAATAAGCCATAAAACCAATTTTTATGAATTCAGACAAAAGCAACCTGTATACCAAAGTTTTGAGCTATGGCCCTCATGATTACAAGGGCGGCTTTGATTTCATAACATCCTATGAGATAGGAGTTATGAAATCTGTTGAATTTGCCAAAAAGGTGATAGTGAAGTGGCAGAGAGGTGCCTCTACTGTACAACAATCCTCCCACAACTTTACATTGTATTCTGGCCTTGCCGTTGTTAATTAAAAAGAGAGAAGTAAAGAAATGGTTTAATTGCACCTAATACCTTAATATGATTGAATGGAGATAAGAAAGAAGAAGATGCGTGTATGCAAATACATTGGAGTAGAATATCCCCCACATGTGTGTATGCAAATACATTGGAGTAGAATATCCCCCCACATGTGTGTATGCAAATACATTGGAGTAGAATATCCCCCACATGTATGTATGCAAATACATTGGAGTAGAAAATCCCCCCACATGTATGTATGCAAATACATTGGAGTAGAATATCCTCCACATGTGTGTATGCAAATACATTGGAGTAGAATATCCCCCACATTGTGTGTATGCACACATTATTGACTGTATTGACTCATCTATTGATGAGCTCTGCTCTTCCCCGGCAGACACCATCAAAAGTCTCAAGCTTTACAAGCTTGATACCTTAATATGATTGAATGGAGATAAGAAAGAAGAAGATGCATGTATGCAAATACATTGGAGTAGAATATCCCCCACATGTATGTATGCAAATACATTGGAGTAGAATATCCCCCCACATGTATGTATGCAAATACATTGGAGTAGAATATCCCCCCACATGTATGTATGCAAATACATTGGAGTAGAATATCCCCCACATGTATGTATGCAAATACATTGGAGTAGAATATCCCCCACATGTGTGTATGCAAATACATTGGAGTAGAATATCCCCCACATGTATGTATGCAAATACATTGGAGTAGAATATCCCCCACATGTATGTATGCAAATACATTGGGAGTAGACTATCCCCCCACATGTGTGTATGCAAATACATTGGAGTAGAATATCCCCCACATGTATATATGCAAATACATTGGAGTAGAATATATCCCTACATGTGTATGCAAATACATTGGAGTAGAATATCCCCCACATGTGTGTATGCAAATACATTGGAGTAACAGGATCAATAACGTATTATGGAAATTACAAGTTGAATGTAATGCATTTTACCATAATGGTGTAAATACTTAAACCTGGAGCAACAGACCTATTTTGAGCTAAACTAATTGTAGGTTTCGCAGCTCCATTGTTATATATATGGGTGGTTCGATATAGAAAACAACAGATTCAAACAAAAAGCTGTCGTCTGTCATCTTTAAACTTTGGATATTTTGGAGTTTCAGGAGATACCAGAGGATATCTATATTTTCTCAATATTAAGATGGTGTGAATTTTACAAATTTATATATATTTATAGAAATAAATAAGTACTCCTTAAACTCTGAACAGTGTTTTCAATTTTAAGACTCCTTAATGGATATTTACTTTGCCACTGAGTAAATAAAATAGCTCAAGACTCTATCTTTCTCAATATCCACGTAGCTCTGGAATCGTTCACTTTCACTCATTAATGGGGTTGTCCTTTAAGAATCGTGGGTCAATGAAGCAGGAGTACTCAAAGATGGGATTTGCTTTCGGGTATTGGTAGTGTAACTTAAAGTAGTAGGGAAGCATTACTCCTCCAAAATCCAAGGTAAGGACGGCAGTTTTCACTTTTTAAAAACTAAATATTAAACCAATACCTATTTAACTATAGATTTTTAAAATCTTTGGCCTCCCATTATTCAATTGAGAAATAAAAGTATAATAAATAAATTTATAAATACATTGGAGTAGAAAATCCCCCACATGTGTGTATGCAAATACATTGGAGTAGAATATCCCCCTCATGTATGTATGCAAATACATTGGAGTAGAAAATCCCCCCACATGTATGTATGCAAATACATTGGAGTAGAATATCCCCCACATGTATGTATGTATGCAAATACATTGGAGTAGAATATCCCCCACATGTATGTATGTATGTATGCAAATACATTGGAGTAGAATATCCCCCACATGTGTGTATGCAAATACATTGGAGTAGAATATCCCCCACATGTATGTATGTATGTATGTATGTATGTATGTATGCAAATACATTGGAGTAGAATATCCCCCACATGTGTGTATGCAAATACATTGGAGTAGAATATCCCCCACATGTGTGTATGCAAATACATTGGAGTAGTATATCCCCCCACATGTATGCAAATACATTGAGGAAGACTTAAAAATTTGTATGTAGATACTTTGAAACATTACCAAATTCTCTTTGTGTATATATTCTATCTTATGAGAACTTTGTTAAGTTTAGAACTATTTGTACAATAATTTACAAAACACTACTAATCCATCGTGTAAATATTTAATCATATATATGTAAATAATACTAGCACAGCACAATAGTCCCTTTGGACTTCGTGCTTTTGTAACAATAAATAAAATAAAATAAAGACTTAAAAAGGTTAAGAGTAGAAAATATCTGTTCTTTCTGCATGAATAAAATTTTGCTTAAGGATTAAAATATATTTTCCTTTAATGAATAAATAAATAATTCAGAGAACAAAACACAACAAAAATGTAAAAAAAAATAATAATAAATTTTAATATAAAATAAATGCTGTATGGGTATCAAAAATTCAAACATATATAGAACTTGTAAATATATACAGGCTTTGAATATAGTAAAATATGAAGGGCATCATTGGGGGATCAAATGTCTGGCATCTGCACAAAAAATAACGAAAACATAAATAAATGATATAAAAAATAAATAAAATCATAATTTATTGAGAAAAAATATAAATAATTAGTTTTAAGCACCACCTATATATAAAAAAAGAAACTATTAACACAATTTTACTTTTTGAAATCAAACTTCCTACTGTCTTTACTGTGATGAAAGGCTATTGTAATGCCCTGGATCATTAGTGATGAACTGGCAGTTTCCCTAGTATGTATATGTTCTTCTTTCGTATCTCCACATAATCATATTACGGTATCAAGACTTGAGATTTTTTATATTTATATGTAATTCTACTGTGTGTCCCCATAAAGCTTTTGTTTATAGTTTGTTTAAATTACATAATCTAGATTTCCTCTTATGATCAACGAAAGCTGCACCCCATTCCATGAGATCTAGCTCGAAGAGCATGAACTCATCGAATTTGTGTAATCTTTGCACAAGGGGATAAGAAACAACAACAGAACCTATCTGTAAAAGACAATTTTTGAGCCAAAGTGTTCTTTTATCTGAGTTGTTTTCAGTTTCTACTCCAGTATATGTTAATTAGTAAAAAACAGGCTAATTGGGGAATATCTTGGGTAAGAAATGATGATAATATAGTAATGAATTCTCGGCACCATTACTACTAAACCTTGGTTTAAAAAAAAAAAACAATATTGGTCAGGCAAATATTCACTCCCTGGACCCTTGGAATATTTCACCAAATTCTGGTTCGTTTCCAAGGTGACTAATGTGGCAACGGCACCCATTTTCCAATGAAGAGCAATTGCTGCTGCTGTGATAGAGATGCATGGAGACATCTGAGGCTCTTCATTGGACACAACAACAACAAACATTCACTCTACCTGACTGAAACTAAGACATTTATCTACACTAGTGGAAATAGGAAGTGATACACACAGAAGAAATGATTGGAATATCATAAAACTGGCAAGACTGTCCTGGTTATTACATAGACACCAAAGAATTGAACACAAGGTATATATTTTAAAAAAGGGCGTACCTGGATCTGTGAAATATAAAAAAATCAAATTTTTCTCAAAATGTTTTGAGAGATTGCTCCCTCTTTATCAATAAACAGGTTACTGTGCAATAAATTGATAAAGAGGGAGCAATTTCTCAAAATATTTAAAGAAATTTTTTTTTTCTTCTTTCACAGATCCAGGTAATTTTTTATATATATAAACATATTTAATGGATCGCCTTTTGACTAAAATGAAGTGTATTGCTGTACTGAGTGTATTTTAGTATGATGTCGTGTCTACCATCAGAATCTATATGTGCTGCTAAATCCTTGAAGGTATTGAATTAAAAAGTGTCTGTGGATTTTTTCTTGGGGGATTTCTCCATGCCTGGACTATTTGTTGGGTCAATTGCTGTATAACCTGTATTTGAAGACTTTAATGTATACTATGGCTTTACATCCCTCACATGCACTGGCATCTATGGTTGTGATACTCTGCAATGTTTGCCTTGTGTAGACAGAGGTATGGGGTTAGGCACTGTCTTATTGAGAAGCTACAGTTTTGGACATTGGTCATAAAGCTAATAGGCTGTACTCTCACCCTGTCCATATATTGTTCCTTCAATGACAACCTGCTCTGTCTTGTTGCCATAGCTGATTGCCCCTACAAACCAATGATACCAGGAGTTGAACCAGTGTGACATTCTGAAATTGCAACTGGACAGGCTATTATCTCAAAAAAGCCAATGATTATATTGACAATCACCATAACAAAAACGGAACTCATCATTAAATGCAACAATAATTCCAACTGGGCTTTGTAACACACCAGTTGACGGCTAAAAATGAGGATTAGAGAAATGTACCATTTGGGGATCAGAGAATGTATCAATCAGTCAGCTTTTTCAAATGGTGATTCTGCTGTGACACCTGATGGACAATTGTAACAACCATCAGTACAATTTGACAGTTATCTGTCATATCTGTATGCCATATCTGTAAGTGATAGTACCTTCTTCAATCCCACTATCCTCTATCTCTGGTGAGTCCTTTTTAAAGATTTCTCAATAAGAAGCTCTCAATGTGTCCTCTAATAAAAGCAGATGTTTGGTTTTAAGGGATACTTGCTTTGGTTCTTGGCATATCTAGTTAAAGGTATACAGAACATGAAGTTCTTGCTAACTTGCACAGTTAATGCTTTAGCACGAGTGTCCTCTCATGGAGGTTCTACTGTATAAGAAGTTGCACTTAATTATTTGGAAAATTTTAAAATATATACAATAGAACCTCCATGAGAGAGAGAGAAGACATGCTAGAGGAAACCTACCTCTATACAATGGACAGTTTTCATTGTCAAAATGACCATTTTTATCAATTAGCTGCTCTTTGGCTCTGCAATTAGGTGTCCATTAGAGAAAGGTTCCATTGTATTTTAGCATTTCCAGTGTAAGAACCTTAAAAAAAAGGTCCTTTTATAGAATTTTTAAGGAGTCTAAGAAAACTTGAAGGGCTGTTAAGATGAACTGATTGCATTGATATAGACTAAAATGTTTTTATCATATTTGCAAATTTGATATGCAGACATCTCAGTAATTAAGATTCATCAGGTAAGCAAAATCTGGTCCAATCTTGTTCCAACTAATGATAGCTTTTAATGCAATTTGAGAAACAATTTTAAATAACAGTAAAACCCATCTTGGGAGTTTCCATTTGGTGTTCCAAGCATAAATACACTCACAAGACTGGTTGAATCCTTAAACAGGATGAATAAAAAGTTGGTTACACAATAAGCATGAAAATATTCTTTCTTATACAAATCCAATGATGTTCTTAATTTAGAAGCGAAAATTTTAGACAGAGATGCCAAAGAAAACCAAATTAATGGAAAAATAAACGGTTCCCACTGAAATTTGACTCCTTAGACATGTTTTACATTTTAACCTCTTTTAACAACACACAACTTGTGTTATAACATTATAAATTTAAGGTCCCAAGTTTTAAGTCCCATTTATTTTTATCCAAGTGGTTATAACAATATAAAATATTGATTCAAGAGATGTTTTTATAGTAATGTTTGACTGTAGGCTTATCAGCCTGAAATGTGTACATGATTTTTTGTGATTTTATAAGGGAATGGCTTGGCAAAAGTTGAATGACACTTCTGCTATGCAATGATAAAGCAAAATTTGTATTATAGATTATAGCTACAAGGTAATAAGACCTAATCCAAATAAATTAATAGTGTGTGACATTTTGGTAACAGCGTTGTTACCATCATCAGCAAAAGAATTAAAAAAAAAATTACAACATGTTCTTAAATAGTACAGTTAAATCTGTCTATAACGTTCCCTCTAAATAACCCTTCCATCTCTATAGCACCCGATTTTAAATACGTAGTACAATGCGATATTTTTACATTAAAAGTGACCTGTCTATAGCACCCTATTTTGGTGAGTCCCAAGAGGAGGCGCTATAGACAGGTTTAACTGTACTCTTATCAAATACCTTGTTGTCTTGTTTATATACTTGATAACAGTACTATTTAAGAACATGCTGTGATATTTTTTCTCATTTATTTTTTTGTCTGATGAGGGTAACAATGCTTTTAACGAAACATTAAGGTCATACACTATTAATTTATTTGGATTATGTATTGTTTTCTTGTAGCTATTCTGCTATGCAAATGAATGTCTTTACAGAGAGGTTCTACTGTAGTGTGTGTGATACCAAAGTGGATTTCTCTCAATTTAAACCAAGTTTATTCTCAATTTCCTCTGCTTGAAGACTTGGATCAGTGACTAGCTCACAACATCAGCTTTGGCAAATTCAACAACTTGTATTTGGAAAAGAAACATTTGTTTCTTCGTAGTTTTATTTCTTATATACAGTTAAACCTGTCTATAGCGCCCCCTCTTGGGACTCACCAAAATAGGGTGTTATAGAGAGGTCCCTTATAATGTAAATCGCATCCTACTACATTTTTAAAATTGGGCGCTATAGAGAGGAAGGCGATATTTAGAGGAGGCGCTATAGACAGGTTTAACTGTATATAGATGGTGAGTTATTGCCTTATGTTTAAGTGTCAACCTGAATACAGTTAAACCTGTCTATAGCGCCCCCTCTTGGGACTCACCAAAATAGGGTGCTATAGACAGGTCACTTTTAATGTAAAATGTTTAAAATCGGGCGCTATAGAGAGGAAGGCGCTATTTATAGGGGGCGTTATAGACAGGTTTAACTGTACCATGTTTGCAGATATGGTCCACATAAAGGGCATCTTTGATTTCATAACATTAATAAAGCACAATTTGGATTATAGTTTAGAAATACAAGGCAATATAACCAAATCCAAATAAATAGTGTGTGAAGTATCGGTACAGCATTGTTATCATCATCAGATGAAAGTATTGAATGATAACAATGCTGTTACTGAAACTTCACAGACTATTTATTTGGTCTTATTACCTTGTATTTCATAACACTATATTAGTGGAATCATGAAATCACCCAAATAAAGTGTTTTAGCTGGTGAAAAAGGTACAATTTGGATTAAAAACATAAGGTAAATAAGACCAAATATAAATAGATAGTATAGTTTTGGTAACAGAATTGTTATAATCAATCAGAAGTACAAAAGTATTTAATTCAGTACTTTTGTCTGATGATGGTAACAACATTGTTACCAAAACTTCATATACTAATTTATTTGATGTTACAGTAGAACCTCCCTGTAAAGACACCTAATTGCAGAGCCAAAGTTTTCTTTAGGGAGAGGTGTCCTCTTACCGGAGAGTTGCTGAATTGTAAAAATGATAATTTTGACAATGCAAACTGTCCTTTGTGGAGAGGTGTTCGCTAAAGGGAGGTTCTACTGTATTACCTTGTGTTTTAGCTGGTGAATTTGTAGGCCAGAATACAATATATTGTAGCCAATTATTGTGGGAGGATGGTACTCAGATATCAAGACATGCATTGCTTCAATGCACTTTGTATAGAATGAGATATTTCGGCCGCTAAGACCCAGGGTTTGATTCACACATTGGGCACATTTTTCTGATTAATAAAAAAAAATGCTCCAATGGCCTCTATTCTTACAAAAGTCCAATTCTACCAGCGGATGCAAGTAAACAAACAGGGCTCTGGCACATTTGTATGTGCAAAAGTCGAACTGCTTTTCACATGTGTAGACATGTGATGCACTTACAGTAAAAGCAGTCGCCTACTTCTACCCACCATGATTATCATGGTCTGTACCACAAGTACTAGGATAAGCAAAAAGAAAATTTATTCATGCTAAAGATACAGTAAAACAGCCTATTTTATACATTAGAGGACACCTCTCTACAATGTTTCATAGCCAAAAGGACCAATTTTACTAATTAGCAACTCTCCAGTAAGAAGACACTTCTTTCCCTGAAGAACACTTTGTCTCTGTAACTAGGTCCATTACAGAGAGGTTCTACTTTAGCAGCAACTTGTTTATAAAATCCTAAATCTAAAATCCCATGTTTTAAGTCTCATTGTTTTAACCATGGTTATAACAATAGATTAGAGCAACATAAACCTTGGTCCCAAGTCTGGTTTTCATAGCAAGGTTTGCTTCTTTAGAGAAAGCAAATTTTACAAATATATATTTTTCAATATGTCAGCACTGATGGAACATCATTTCACTGACCAATGGGTTACATGACTGTAGGGTTACGTGTCTAAATTTAGAAGAAGCTGCCTAAAAGATTTTACTTTTTTTTTTTTTTTTTGCTTATCCCTAGTACATATGGTACAGGACACAATAATCATGGTGGGTAGAAGTTGGCGACTGCTTTTACTGTAAGTGCACCACATGTCTACATATGTGAAAAACAGTTTGACTTTGCACTTATAAATATGCCAGAGCCCTGTTTGTTTAGAGATTTTACATCTTATAGATACAAGTATTAGTACAGTATAGATACAAGTTGGTACTTTTATATCTATAATCCAAATTCTGTTTATCGATTTTACATGTGAGTAATTTGTAGTTTTATTGTGTCAGAAATGATGTGGTTATCTAACCCTCCTTTACTCAGAGCAATTCTTCAAAAGTCCACTTTACCATCTTCCATATAAAGGTGACAGTGGGCAACAAAACTTTAGAATAAAAAGTGTAATATACCTTATAATAATATTATAATCTACTCTGTTTAACTAATTTATTTTTGATTGTTTGAATTTGGCAGCACTGTATTTATTATTGTTGTTATGAATCTATTAAAAAAAGTGTATGTTTGATATTAGAAAGATATATAATTAAAATTTGTTTATTAATTTAATAAAGCATATTTATTTATTTAATCGAAGGAACATCACAAAAAGATTATAAGATATGCTCAATTCCATTTAGAAGGAAATTAACAATCTATAAAAATAATGGTCTCCCCCCTCTGACAAAATAGATGTCTAAACAGGATACCATCTATTGACTGTTGCCGCAAACTAAACTTGGATAATTGATGGAACCACAAAACCAGCTTTGGCAAAGAGAGAAATGCACATCTTTGAGATCATGGTTTCAGGCTAATGGCCCTCATTAGTCCAAGGCAGACTTTATTCCACGAGATCCACAAGGGATCAAATGGAATCTCCACAATCAGCAGAGATTGTTATTAGATGGCATCTATTTTGACAGGAAAGGCAACCTTTATTCTTATAGATCATTATACTCTCGATGAGCTCTACTCTTCCCCGGCAGACACCATCAAGGGTCTCAGGCTTTACAAGCTTGATACCTTAATATGATTGAGCGGAGATAAGAAAGAAGAAGATTATACTCCCGTCCATGTCCAAACCCACCAGCGAGTGCAAGTAACCAAACAGGGCTCTGGTACATTAATAAGTGCAAAATTGAACTGCTTTTCACATGTGTAGACATATGGTGCACTTACAGTAAAAGCACTCACCTACTTCTACCCACCATGATTATCATGGCCTATACCACGTGTACTAGGGATAAGAAGAAAAAAAATTATCCTCCCGGCAAAATTCCAATCTAGATCATTACCAAGGTACAAACAGCCCATGTTTTTGGTAGATCATCACAAACACCAGTCGCCTACTTCTACCCACCATGATTATCATGGCTTGTACCACGTGTACTAGGGATAAGAAAAAATTATCCTCCAGGCAAAATTCCAATCTAGATCATTACCAAGGTACAAACAGCCCATGTTTTTGGTCGAGCATCACAAACAGAGAATAGTATTATTGATGCTATTAATGTATTTACCATATATCCTCTTAGACTTTCTTTGATATTTTTATAGTAACTACCAAGTATTGAGTAGCTTATATCAATTATTGTAACAACTTGGGACAAGGTTTGTCCCATTACTCTGTAGAAAATAATGTATAATAAAAAAAAAAAAAAAAAGATCTAGTTATTTGTTGAAGCATTAGTATCAACACTAATTAAAATATCACCACATATATATATATATTAAAAATAAAAAAGGCATCTCCTGACCACGAGCACATGTGCTTTTTAGATGGCAGAGCGCCATCTAGTGGAGCAAAAATAAACTAAATGTTTATTTAGCTTGCTCAGTGATATTTGGCCAACCCAATTTCTTGATTTATCAAGAAAAGCCATCCACGAACGCGTTTCGCGCTGTTGGCGCTCGTCAGTGTGGAGAAGGCTGTAACCACTGCGACCAAAAAAGATTTTTTGGTCCCAATGGCTTCCAGAGAAATCAGAAAATGGGTATTTAAGGCCAAATTTGCGTAAAGACGCTTAACACATGAAAAACAATATATTAATACAATAAGATGTGAATGTTTCTTTTCACAAATAAATCAAACTTCTACAGTTTCTTATCATTAACAGATGCTTTTACCCTTTTGATATAATATATAATCCATGTAGTTAATTATACAATAAAATTAACAGTTGTAATGAAATCATTTTAAGAACTTCCACACAAATATAATTTGAGTATATAAATATATATTAGATAGTAAAAAGGCATATATTGGATTGAATAAAAGATTTATTTGCCAATATTTCGGCTGGCTAAACGCCAACCTTTATCGAGGCATTACATTTTTGTATACACAATAAAGGTTGGCGTTCAGCCAACCTAAATATTGGCAAATAAATATTTTATTCTCTCTCTCTCTCTCTCAATCCAATATATGTCTTTTTACTATCTAATATATATTTATATTTGTATGGAAGTTCTTAAAATGATTTCACTATCTAATGATTTAAGTATGGATTGCTTTATTTTCAGAACAAAACAAATATATATAAAATCAAAGAAGGCATATCCTGACCACGTTCACATGAACCTTTTAGACATCAACTAAACGTTGATTTAGCCTGTTCCCATATATAATATATATGAAAAAAATAGGCATATCCTGACAGATCAAATTAACATTTTTAGATGTCAAAGCACCATCTAGTTGAAAAAATATCAATTATATATACAGTAGAACCTCCCTGTTAAGGACACCTAATTGCAGAGCCAAAGTATCCTTTAAGGACAAGTGTCTTCCTAATGGAGAGTTGCTAAATAGTAACAATTGTAATTTTGAAAATGAAAACTATCCTTTGTAGAGGTTTCCTCTAGCGTGGGTGTCCTCTCATGGAGATTCTACTATATACATTTGACTCTCGATAATTTGAAATGTTTTCTCGAACCCTTTAAAAATACTTGATGAATTGAATAAAATAAATGTTAATTGTTTCCCTCGGTAATTTGAAGTTGAATGAATAGTATCTTGCCACAAATGAACATTTGTGAATATAACTTTATAAATTTTTATCAAACTCTTATTTGAGAAAGGGCAAGACCCGAAAGCTACCAATAAATTTATTACTTTAAAAACACTTGCAGAAATATTTATTTAATCTTGAATCAACATAGTATTATATCAAAACTGCTAAAACTTCAAACTCTTGTTTAATTGATCTTTTTCCCTCCCTCTTGGTTGTTTAAACTTCTGTTATTTTGGAACTCTTAATAAATTGAAATTTTTCTCTGGTCCCTTGAGTTTCAAATTATTGAGAGTCGAATATATATATTGGATTAAAGCCTCAATCATCACACACATTTAGTTAATATTTATTCCAGTAGATGGCGCTTTGTCATATAAAATGTTGAGTGGTCAGGGTAGGTCTATTTTATATTTATTATTACTTCCAGGTTTTCTCCTCTTTTTCCCATTCTTTTTTTTTTCACACACATATATATATACACAATTGAATTAACCCATTAAACTCCAACTAAGCCTAGTTATTAATTCAAACCAAATTTATGGGGAATCATGATAATCATTAGAACTACAAAAAAAGGTGTATTGTTGGTATCAAATAATATGTGAATATACAGGGTAGTCTATAAGTCTTGAAAACTTTTATTTTTTTATTAAAAATGAAAAATACAATAAAATGTATATATAAAAAGGCGTACCTGGC
>CP092868.1:43628473-43644896 GCA_030710605.1 Cordylochernes scorpioides | reverse complement strand
GATCAACAAAAGTTGCACCCCTACACCCAATTCCGTGTCTGCTCGAGAAGCATGAACTCATGTAATTTGTATAATCTTTGCACAAGGGGATAAGAAACAACAATACAATGTCATGAATTAATGGATTAAATATCTATAAGTCTCCATGGAATGGGGTGTGTAATATTTACAAAAGGGGATAAGAAACATCAACAACAATAATTCTAATTGGTAATTGATTTTTTGTATTACTTAATATATCCAAATTTTATCTCTAAAAATCCTGAGTTCAACTGACCCAGTTGATGGTCCCCTCAGCAAGGGTCCCACTCCAGGAATACAAAGGAGCCGTGTCTGTACTCATGTTAGAGTCTGCAGCAAAGGATTCCATGTTAGGAACAGCCTCAAACTACAGGCAAAGTTAGACTTTCACCAAAGTGTGCCTGGTTCATGGTGCCATGATCAACGAAAGTTGCACCTCTATACCCAATTCCATGAGATCATGAACTCATGGAATTCGTGTAATCTTTACACAAGGGGATTAGAAACATCAAACATCTGGGTAAAGAGAGGTGCTATCAGCTATTCAGGTGACAGTCAGACTTTGTCCTCCATTCTTACAGTGAGACTAGACGAATGACCCGGGCAACGCCCGGGGTTTACCTGATTAAATGCTTTTATTCAAATACTATTCGTTACAATTATAAATTGGCGCCGTGGATGTCATTCTTGTATAATATATAAATGAGTTTTAAAAATTGTAAAAAAAAAAAAAATGCATCGGCCGGGAATCGAACTCGGGGCGCCCGCGTGGCAGGCGAGCATTCTACCACTGAACCAAAAGCAAACGGTGACAGAATTAAGAACGCATGACGCTGATAACTGTATATATTCATATAACTGTAGCAACACATACCTACCTACCTTGGTGGCACTTTGGCCTGCACCATGTTGATGACATGTTATTTTCCAGAGAAATTTCAAAAACAAAATGTCAACATTCTGATGATATTCATTATGATGATTGTTTTCTGCTATTAGTAACTTTTAGTTGCACAATTCAGGGGATTCTCCCAGATCTACTTTATATCATCTCATTTAGCCCTTTATAATGTGCTGTTTTTGGCTCTCTTTTGTTCCCATAGAGTCCTCTGAGGCTACCAGCATGCTCAGTTCATTTCATTTTTATGTTCACAGACAGTAGTCTCATTTACTCTTGGTGCTTTTTTTTTTCTATGGTTACTTTTGTACTTAAGTACAGAAACTTAAGAGAGCAAGTGTATGTGTGTTGGCATTTTGATTTGGTGTGTATATTGGTGTCTGTCTATTGATAGATGGCTAATGTTATATCATCCAGTAGAGACCATCTCAAATCATGGCTAAGCCATGTCAGAGGCTCTGTCATATCAGATCAAGGCATGACAAATATTTCAACCTAGAGTCTCTGATAAGATAAGGTACAATTTGGATATTATTCTATATACAGTTACGAGCGTCATTCCTCATCTCCTAATCAACTCTGTCACCGTTTGCTTTTTTTTTTTGGAATGGCGCCCTCCTATTGGTTGGCTATGATCACGCCACCTTTGCCCCCCCCACTCGCTTTTTCGTTTTTGTAACTATTGTGTTGGAGCGGGTCGCTCCTTAAATAAATGCATATATTAGTTAATAACTAAATGGAATCCTCTCTTTCTTTTTCCCAGTATGAGACGCCTACGGAAGCCAACAGTACATAGACAGATAAAGCACATAGGCTATAGTTATTAACTAATATATGCATTTATTTAAGGCGCCAATTTATAATTGTAACAAATAGTATTTGAATAAAAACATTCAATCGGGTAAAACACGGGCATTGCCCGGGTCATTCGGCTAGTAGATTATAAACACAAGGTAATAAGACCAAATCCAATATATATAGTGTGTGACGTTTTGGATCACACACTTTATTTATTCATTTGGATTTGGTCTTATTACCTTGAGAGTTTCTGATAATGATAAGGCACAATATGGATTATAGATTATAAATAGTGTGTGACGTTTTGGTAACAACGCTGTTACCAAAATGTCACACACTATTTATTTATTTTGGATTTGGTTTTATTACCTTTAGAGTTTCTGATAATAAACCAGCTCTAGACTTGGTTTAGGAATGGCTCTGGTTGTCTTGACTGTTTGCCTAGGCTGTCATATTCTTGCTGTTTTTGACATCTATTTGAGCAGACAAGGGTGTGTGTAGTGCCGTCTGATAGTGAGCCAGATGACATCCACCCAGTGTGAGCTGGTGAACTGGCTCCTCTACCCGCTGTCCGGGGTGGTGGTGGCAGTGTGGGTGCTGCCCCGCTCTGTGCTGGTGGACTCTGGGCTGGAGCTACAGCTGCTCTACCTCCTGACCTGTACTGTGGTCCTGTCCCATCTCCATTACGGCATCTGTGTGGTACGTTCCATCTCACTCTTACCATCTGCCATCTAGTAAGCACATGTGCTTGTGGTCAGGAAAAGCCTTCTTTATTTTTAATATCAACACCTGATCCACTTATCTTTTATTTTTTTCTATTGTTTTTTCATATATAATTATATATACAGCTAAACCTGTATATAGTGCCCCCTCTAAATAGCGCTTCCTCTCTATAGCACCCGATTTTAAATATGTAGTACGATGCGATTTACATTAAAAGTGACCTGTCTATAGCACCCCCTTTCTATAGCACCCTATTTTGGTGAGTCCCAAGATGGGGCGCTATAGACAGGTTTAACTGTATTAAAATGTTAACATTTTACATTAAAAGTGACCTGTCTATAGCACCCCCTTTCTATAGCACCCTATTTTGGTGAGTCCCAAGATGGGGCGCTATAGACAGGTTTAACTGTATTAAAATGTTAACATTTTACATTAAAAGTGACCTGTCTATAGCACCCTCTTTCTATAGCACCCTATTTTGGTGAGTCCCAAGATAAGGCGCTATAGACAGGTTTAACTGTATTAAAATGTAAACATTTTACATTAAAAGTGACCTGTCTATAGCACCCTCTTTCTATAGCACCCTATTTTGGTGAGTCCCAAGATGGGGCGCTATAGACAGGTTTAACTGTATTAAAATGTAAACATTTTACATTAAAAGTGACCTGTCTATAGCACCCTATTTTGGTGAGTCCCAAGATGGGGCGCTATAGACAGGTTTAACTGTATTAAAATGTAAACATTTTACATTAAAAGTGACCTGTCTATAGCACCCCCTTTCTATAGCACCCTATTTTGGTGAGTCCCAAGAGGGGGCGCTATAGACAGGTGTACCTGTATAATGAAGAAGTGTTACCTAGATGTCTGGTGTTGTGTGTCCAGGTTCGGCAGCTGTGTGGCCACTTCAAAATTCAGTGCTTCTCTATTAAGTCTCGGCTAGTTAAGGTGACCACAGACTAACAACCACTAACAACAACAAACCACCTTACATATGTGCTAATATAGCTGGTGTCACTGGTCATTCCTATTTATTTCTTTTTCTAAAGTTATTTATTGACCTCAAACACACACTCATAGAGATTTCTTTTTTTTTTTTTGGTTTGTTTTTTAAAAATATTTTATATAATACATTTTTTTCATATATAAAATATATATATACAGATATTATAAAGTGTTAATGTTTTTTTATGTTGTTGTTTTTTTCTATATATCTAGATATATATATATATATTTATATTTTTTAATCCTCCCCCCCTTCATATGTTCATTTTAGTGCTATGTCCTTTTTGTTTTTCTTCTTTTTCGATTATCTTTATTAACTTGTGTGTCTAAAACCTAGTGGAAGTTTTTCATTTTTTTCTCTCTTTTTTTGTTTCTTTTTATTTTTACTCAAAGAAGTTTTCCATTTGTTTTTTTTTATCATTTTTCAATCTCTTAAAGACATTCTTATGTAATAGTTTTGGGTATTTTTAACTTTTTTTTTTTTTTTTTTAGTTTTGTTCAAGTATCCAAATTTAGTTGACTACATGCGACGTTTTGTAAAACAAATTTGCTAACACATTGTCATATTCACTAAGGATTTTACAGTTCTGTTACATACAGAAATGTTACATAAAACATGAGGTTGCATTTAGTACCCGTTTCAAACCCCGTGAGACAACTATGAAAAATGTAAAAAGAAGGGAACAAATAGTTATGACCAAATAAAAGAATTATTTAAATAAATTTACCGCAATTTATTATTATTATTTTTTTGAAGAATGCTTTTTTTTTATGGATGTTTTAATGTCATGCTCATATTTCAAAGTGATAAAAAAATATTTATATACATTTATAATCACAATTAAAGAATGAGCAAAAAAAACTCCTAATTAAATAATTTCTTTTTTTAAACAATATGGTATAATTTATTTAAATTATTCTTTTAAACATAATGTATATATACCCCCCTTTTACTACTAATACACCAATCTTCATGTTAGAATGTAAACAATGAATTAACGCCATCTAATTAACCAAAAATACAATTAAACATGTCTCCATATTGGCAATTAACTAACTACATTAGTTTGCTTTTTTTTTTTTTTGTGTTTTCAATCTTTTTCTAAAATTTTTTTAACAGTTTATAAGAAAATAAAATTTTCTGTAAAAAAAAAAATAGTAAACCTCCATTTTTTTAAAACTGGATTCTATACAATTATTTCAATTCCACTCTAAACATGTCTAAAAAAAGAATTTGGTGGACGAGTGGGTAACACCCTCGATTCCTGATAGTCATGAGCCGAGATTGAATCCAGCGTTAACATTTTGTTTAATATGTGAATAACCTTCACATTCATTGTTGCAATTATCATAAACTAGGTTGCTCTTGTTGAGTGGTACCTAATAAAGTGATTTTGGAACAAGCTGAGAGTCGGTAGACACGTGGTTAAAAGCCCTCCTCGATTCCCGACAGCCATAAATCGGGATCGAATCCCTACGTTGAACCTTTTGTTTTAATATTTGTGAATAACCTTCACATTCATTGTTTCAATTATCATAAACTAGGTTGCTTCTTTTTTGTGTGGTACCTAGTAAAGTGAAACAGGATAAACATGTCAACATAATTATCAAACAAATACTACAGATTTCTGGAGTTTCTTTTTGTCTTTATTAAATGTATTCTCAAGTTTTTAGCCATCTCTGCTCTTCTATAGGAGTGCATAGAAACATGTAGATGGCCTGTGATACCTCTCTCTTCTTCTTCTTTCTTATCCCCACTCAATCATATTAAGGTATCAAGCTTGTAAAGCTTGATAACCATCATGACTAAGTGAAGTAGAATGTGTCTGCCTTTGTCTTCAAGACTGGGAGAGCTATTTAGTGGCAGGCCGACTTAGCTCCAAAAGAAATGGCCGTCTCTGACATGAGGAACAGACACCATGTGCAGCCTCTCCTAACATGGAGTACAAATGCTGCTCATCCTGTATACCTAGATTAGGAGACCTTACAGGGTACTATCAACCAGGCCAGCTGAGCCCAGGTTTTTTTAGTGAGCTTATTACTGCTCCCCATCCTCCTTTTTCATCCAGGCTTGGAACCGGCAAAGGTGGAGTTTGAACACAAGAGATGCCTGAAAGCTTGAGATTACGTTTAATAAAGATAAAAGAAACTCCAGAAACCTGTAGCCTTTGTTTGAATAATACCAGGAGATTTATTGACAACAATATTATAATATTAAATAGTCAACTCAATAAATCCATTCAAACATTGGGCTAACTTAAAATTTTGAAATGCTTAACCTCATCAAACTAACTAGATTCAAACAAGTGGCAATTTGGTGTAAGAATACAAATAAATCTTCAAATACCAATTTTTCTATTATAAGAAAACAATTGTGTGTTGTGTCAGTAATAGTATATTGTTATTGAAATATCATACACAATTTATTGATTTGATAAGGCACAATTTGGATTATAAAACACAAGGTAATAAGACCAAATCCAAATAAATGAATAATTTGTGATATTTCAGTAACAGCGTTGTTACCATCTTCAGACAAAAGTACTGAATGAGAAATTTTACACAGTAACTATTTAAAACATGCTGTGGTAAAATTTCTCATTCAGTACTTTTGTCTGAAGATGGTAACAATGCTATTACTGAAACGTCACACACTATTTATTTATTTATTTGGATTTGGTCTTATTACCTTGTGTTTATTGATTTGTTCTTGTTATCTTAGATTTCTAATCTAACATCCAAATTGTACCTTAACAATTTGTCTTTTTATTTTTCTCTTTTAATTAATTATTTCAAATTTTGTCCAAATGAATAGACTATCAACGTCTTGATATGACAATGACTTTAGTAATGTTTTGTTCAATTTTACTCTTTTTTGAATAGTATTTTTCCTTTCATTTTAAAATTTGATCTTAACAATTAACCTAAAGAGTAGTAATTTTAGTTTCTCCCTTTCTCTTTTTCTTAGTAATAAGAAGTTCCATTTTTACCCGCCTCTTATGTGCATTGATTTTTCACATGTATAGACATGTGCTGCACCTATAGTAAAAGCAGTTGTTAAATACCTGCCATGATTATCATGGCCTCTACCACATGTACTAGGGATAATTAAAAAATATATATATTTTGTAAAAAAAAGGAGATTTTTGTTGATTTGAGATTAATTGAGGATTATACTATGGTAATGGTGATGCAGTCATGGCAATAATAATAATAAGTCTTGATCAGATATTGCTTTAATTGAGCTTATGGGATATATAAAAAACATAGTTTGATAAAAGTACTGCCTGGCTTAAGGCGTAAGAATAAAAAAAATGAATAACTTATTTACATAATGTACAAAAAGTTGAGCCGGCCATCAGGGAAAGAACAACAACAATGAGTTTTTATAGGGGAAGCATGACCTCTGGCGGTCGATTTAACAAAGTATTTGTATCTATGAAATATAATTTTAAATTGAATAATATTTTAATATAACATATATATGCATTGATTATGGTTTTAATGAATTTGATCATAATATCTATGGTACACAATGTATTTGACGAATAAGTTGAAAGCCGAGATTTATTTATTACTTCCCTCTTCTTTATCTTCTAAAAACCTGTTCCTTGTAAAGCTAGATGTATCTGTAACAAATCAGTTATGTTGAGTTTGATCTTTTTTTGGAGTTGGAAAAGATTGATAAAGTTGTTTTTTTCAATATTTAGTCACTGAAATCCTATTACATACAGGATTTTTATTTATTTATCTCAATTTAAAGCGCTATGTCCCCCTAGGGAAACTTGCGCTGTCATACATGTATGTCTTTACAATTGTCTATACATATTTACTATAATTGCAGGTTGTAAGGAATTAGCCATATGATATTAACAGGGAATAAGGGAGAGAGAAAAATGAGAACGGTCATACAGAACATACAGAAGAACTGTTTTTTCAAAACAGAATAAACAGCATAAAACTATATTTTATTGGGTTTTATTTCATTATTGTTTGAATCTTAGATAATAGAAATCAATTTTAGAGTTTTGTTAAATAATAAAATTCTCAGTTTTTTTTTTTTTTTCCATTTTGATGATTTTTTTACTTAAATTTAGGTCCAAATATCATTAAAATGACAAATCAAGGAAAACCTAAGATAGATTTGTAATTTTTCTTTGGGATGTCTCATCATTTAATTTTGTTTTTTTATTTCATCTCCGTCAATATGGAGAGAATACGGCAGCTTTTGTTTTATTTGTGTTTAAATCTCAGGTTTTTTTAACAAAGCAACATTCCACCTGTTTTAATGCATTTTTTTTTTTGTTTTTTTAAAACATAGAACATATTTTTTTACACATTTTAGCAAAATATATATTTTTTTTCTAGTACAAATTTTTTATAATTTTATATATTCAAATGATTTTATATATATGCATATATGTATATTTCTCTTTAAAAATATATTTATAATTGAAAAAATATTATAAAAATTGAAAGGTCGGGTGTTGATATTAAAAATAAAAAAGGCATATCATGACCAGGAGCACATGTGCTTTTCAGAAGGCAGAGCGCCATCTGGTGGATTGGGTCATTGGGTTGGCCAAATATCAGGGATTAGGCTAAATCAATGTTTAGTTGATTTCTGTTCCACCAGATGACGCTCTGCCTTCTGAAAAGCACATGTGCTCCTAGTCAGGATATGCCTTTTTTTTTAAATATATAATTGAGTTTATTTTTTTAACTATAGGCTTTATAATTTGTTTTTATTAATACAATAGGTTTTTCTGGAGATCAAGTTTCTGTTCATTTTTATTATTTTTAAAAATAAGGCTTATTTTGGATTGTAATAATCTTATTTATTAATGAATGATTGCAACCAGTTTTGGTTCTGATGCCCTTCGTCTCTCAAGAAAATTGGAAAGATTCCATCTATCTTTAAGCAGTTGGAAGGTACATGGATTAATAAATAAGATTATTACAATCCAAAATAAGCCTTATTTTAAAAAATATACATATACTATGGATTGCTCTATATTCAAAATTATTATTGTAATCTAAAGCCTTTGGGCATTTCTACCTTTCTACTGAAGTGCCTATGATTCAGAATATCTTCTGAAGAAGGACAGAGATGGCTGAAAGCTTGAGATTACTTTAATAAAAATTGAAAGAAACTCATTTCTAGAAACCTATTGTATTATTTAGTTTATACTCAGGAGATTCAAAACAAGTAAATTTGTTTTTATGTTTTTTCCTCCCTATCTTTTACTCTGTAAAATTTAAAAGTTCATAGCTTCCTATTCTCTTCTTCTTTCTTATCTACCATCATGACTGGATGAAGTAAAATGCATCTGCCTTTGTCATTAAGACTGAGAGCACTACTCAGTGGCAGGCCGACTTAGCTCCAAAAGAAATGACCATCTCTGACATGAGGAACAGACGCCATAGGCATCTGCTCCTAACATGGAGTACAAAGGCTTCTCATCCTGTATACCTGGATTTGGAGCCCTTACAGGGTACTAACAGCCGAGCCCAGATATTTTAGTGAGCTTGTTACTGCTCCTCCTTTTTCATCCGGGCTTGGGACCGGCAAAGATGGAGTATAGCTTCCTATTCTTTAATCCTTATCTTCAATTAATATCTTGGAGTAAAGACTTGGTTTGAATTGATGACAAGATCCATGTTGGGAAAGTCTCCTATATTCACTGTCAGATGTCAGAACAGAACTCTAGCATATTTGTAAGTGCAAAAGTCAAACTGCTTTTCCTATGTGTAGACATGTGGTGACACTTACAATAAAAGCACCTGTACCACGTGTACTAGGGATAAGCAAAAAAATAAAACAGTCAGATGTTCCAAGTTATTGATCATTATGTTTATATAATTGTTGAATGGACCAGATTTCATATCTTTTCCTGCTTTTTTTTTTTTTTTTTCTACTCTTCAATATATTTTCCCAACTTTTTAAAATTTTCATTTTCAAATATAAATAAAACGCTCAATGAAAACATCCCAATTGTTTGAAAAACGTAAATTGTTTTAGTGAAACCTTTCTATTGTATGGAAAAACCTAAATTTTGATTTGAAAGTATAGAATTTGACCATTTTAACTCAATCAGTTTATGCCTTCATGCTCTATCAGTGTCCTATCCAAGAACAGCTAGCCAACACACAATAAAGCTGCTATATATAAGCAGATATACAAATTTGCATAGACAATATTATAACAATATATAAAGGGGTCGGTGGAAGGATGGTCTGAACCGTTGGTTTTTGACCACTACGACCCGGGTTCGATTCCTGCATTAGGCACTTTTTTCTGATAAAAAAAAAAAAAATGCTCCAATGGCCTCCAATTCTTGCAAAAGTCCAAACCCCACCAGTGAGTGCAAGTAACCAAACGGGACTATGGCACATTTGTAAGTGCAAAGTCGAACTGCTTTTCACATGTGTAGACATGTGGTGCACTTACAGTAAAAGCAGTCGTCAACTTCTACCCACCATGGCCTGTACCACATGTACTAGGGATAAGCAAAAAAAAAAACAATATGCAAATCACAAGAGTATTATATCGTAGAAATATCCCGGAATTTTTAACAATTATCAATCATAAAAAGACTTTTCTTGAATAGGCTATTTTCTGGGGAGATTTTGGACAAAACCATCTAATCTCTTCATTTCAACCGACCATAATTAAATTCTAACTTTAATTTGGCCATTTCTTTTACTTACCAATTAGCATATTTCCCTAAATATAATTCAACTGAAAATTCTTTCTAATACCATATTGTGTTGAATGAAGTGTAAAGATAATAAAACATGTTTTGCAAGTGTATAGTATACAGTATTTAGTATAAGTAACAGGGAATAAGAATCAACAATATAAGTAACAAATATTTAAAATGAAATTTCCAATTTTTTCTCTCAAATATGTTTTTTTTTTCTTCCACCATTTTAATAAGCCTCTCAAATTGCCCTTTAAGAAACATTTCTTTGGGAACGTAGAATCAAATATTTGGAGAAAAATGTATAAAAAAAAGGTTATTGTGGCATTTTTAAAGTGTTAAAAAATAGTCCTCACAAGCAAAACTTATAGTGATGCCTTTTTGTATTGCTTTTTTGAAAATTATTATTAAACCCAAAATGATACAACATATGCTCAAGGGAAAAAAGAATTCATAATAAGAGGCAAAATTTGTATTTTAGTTTATATAACCATTAAGATTCTTTGTTGTTTTTCTAGATTGTTTTTTATTAATAATTTTTGTATACACTTCAAAGAGATTTTCTTAAGAATCTTTGAAAAGATTTATCTATAATGTTTTGCTTTTTTCTTTTTCTTATCTAATGAGTGTTAGTTTCAAATCTTTTCTAAATCTGATTTTGAGCTTCGAGTTTGACCTTAAATTTTTTTCTTCATATAAAAAAAAAGAAATTCAAAATGATACCAAATTTGCCACTTGTGAATCAAAAATTCAGATAACAAAAAATGATAAAACCTAATTTAAGATTAAGAAAAAGGCATCTCCTAATCGTGCAACTGAAAGTTGCTGATGGCTTGCGCCATCTATCGGAATGAATATCAACTATTCTCGTTGATTTCTAATTATTCCAGAAATGGCCAATTACCCATTCTGATAGATGGTGCAAGCCATCAGCCACTTTCAGTTGCACGATAAGGAGATGCCTTTTTCTTAATTTATGCACCTTATCCCAGTACAATATCACATTTGTACTATTTTTTCACTAATTTAAGATGTTGTTTTCCACAATTTTGCGACAGCTCATATTTCCTTCCTTTTTCAATAGTCAAAAAGTTTTATTTTAATTCACAGAGAGCTCTATATATTCATATATGTATCCCTAGTCACTTTTTTTTTTGTTAGAATTTTTTATTTTATATATATATTTATACATTGAATATATATATATTGACAAGAAATATGTTTCTTTAGCAAAAATATATATTTTAAAAAAATAAGTCTATTTGCGAGGATTTTTTTTTTTTAAATCAACTTTTATTTGAATACTCTTTTGTTTAATTTTTTTTTTCTGATCATACTTCAATTCTCATCATTATTCCTTATAGGTTAAAGTTGAATTTTTTAAAATTAGATTTTGATATTACCAGTTTTTCTTTTAAAAAAAAAGCCTAAATTTTAAAATTCTCTTTTTCTTTTCTCATATCTTTTTTTTTTTTCAAAGAGATTTCTTTTTGGGACATTCATATGTTTACAATGGGAACATTATTTTTGAAAGATGAAAGATTTAAAAAAAATGGCCAGTGTTTTTAAAATTGCCTTTCTTTCTCCATTAATTGAAAATTGGATTTTTGAAATAACCCAAAAAAAATTATTTTTAAAATTTTGTTTGGATTTTTTCTTTCTATTCTCTTTTTTCTAGATATATAACACAAATTGTTTTTTTTTTCTTTGTATTCTTTATCTTTCAAGGTAATACTTGTTTCCAATTCTCCACTTTGCCACAAAATGGATCAGTCAATTTACCTCAACAGAGATGTTCCGAACTGTATAAATTAGCAGAAAGATATATAATGTTTTTTTTGGAACATCATCATTTTTTAAAATCCACTTTGATAAGGCACAATTTGGATTACAGATTATAAATACAAGGTAATAAGATCAAATCCATGATAAGGCACAATTTGGATTAACAATATAAGCTACAGTTCACAAGGTAATAAGACCAAATCCAAATTAAATAAACAATATACACTATTTATTTATTTGGATTTGGTCTTATTACCTTGTGTTTATAATCTATAATCCGATTTGTGCCGTATCAATTTTATTGACTTCAATGGATCTTTGGATTTGGTCTTATTACCTTGTGTTTAAAATCCACTTTGTATAGTATTCCTTGCTTTTGTTACGCTTCTTTCGCATAAAGATGGAAAACTAGAAGATAGATATTATATATATATGTTTTTTTGTTTAGCTTTAACTACCCAGTGTTCATTTTTTTTACCCCCTCAAATTCTAATCTAATATAAATTTATATTTATTTTTATATCCATATATAATGATCAAATATATATTTAGTTTATAAATTATATATATATATATCCACACTAACATATATATTTTTAAATTAACTTTATTTTTAAAACTTTTTTTTGTTGTGTTTTAATATTTAAAAAGAGAGAAATAAATTGGACTGTGTGTGATTTGAAAATATCAGCATTAACTCATCTTGATATAAAAGTAACAAAAATCTATAGAGTTTGATGATAGAATTTAAGATTATAATCTGATATCAATTAAAATAAATTAAATATAATTATATTTTTTTAAAAAGAGGGTGTACCTGGATTTGTGAAAGAAAAAATAATTTTTCTCAAAACTTTTATTTTTTTCTCATAATATTTTGATGGATTGCTCATTCTTTTATCAATTTATTTTGCACCAAAAACTTAAAAAAGTGATTTATAAAATCTCAAGGAAGGGATTCTATAGTGTTGACTGTCTTCGTGGAGGTTCTACTGTGACTTCTTTTGAGGATGGTCTCTTTTTGGAAGCTGAAGTAGATTAGATTAAGAAACATATATTAATATCTAATATATCTAAGCTACCACATATATATATATATAGATATATGCAGTCTTGGTAATAATAATAATTAAAAAATAGTTTAGATCAGAATTAGCTTTAATTGAGCTTAAGGAATATATAAAAAAAAAAAAATTGATAAAGTACTACCTGACCTAAAGTGAATAGAATAAGGAATACAAAAGATTATTTACATAATTACAAAAGGTTTGAGCCGGCCAATTGGAAACAACAACAATAGGTTATATAAAGGGAAGTCGCGACATCTGGTAATAGACTTAGCAGAATAGTTTAATCTATGAAATATAATTTGAAATAAAATAAAAATTTTATATAACACATATATATATGTGTGTGTTTTTTTAAATATAATTAAATTGTTAAAATCAATATCTGAGATATTTTTAGAGCAATAATCTCTGTGTAAGTGAACAGGTTAGATATTGCCTTCTTGGAAATGTTGAAATATCATTAAACCTCCTCAATAAAGACCATAATGGGATTTATAAGCTTTGATTGATTTTTGCTCTTTTTATTTCAATGAGTCTTAATGCTGATACTCTTATCATTTTCATTCCAGTCCAATTTATTATCTTGTTCTCAACACTATCAGAAATATATCAGATGCTTTTAACCTTTTGTTTCCTTGTGAATTTTTATAAAAATGTTTAAGGTGATTGAAATTTTTTTCTCCTTTAACGGAGAGTCTTCCTTTAGGTAAAAAAAAAAAAGAAAAACAACCCTCTTCATTCTTCACTCCATATCTTAAATCATAACATTTATAATGTTATTCTCTTTATATATATATATAAAATGTCATATATATAGCATACTCACATATATATATATCTCACTTGGAAAAAAAAAAATCTTTTTCATAAATATAATATATATATATTAACTTTTTTCTGTTTTTATTTTTTTTTATTTTTTAATTTCAGTTTTTTTTTGGATGCTTGTAAAGTTACTTTTTAATATTCTAAGCCTAATTCCTATATATATATATATTTTAAAAAAATCTGCTGTTGAAATAATTTCAAACAACAAAAAAAAAAATAAAAATGATTTTTCTCTTTTCTCCTCTTTTCTCTTCTTTTTTTTTTTCAAGTGTAAGAACATCTTTTTTTTTTTTTATTGTTCCATTCTTTTTGTGTGTCTTTTGTTGTTGTTATTGTTACTTATCCCCTTGTGTAAAGATTACACAAATTCCATGAGTTCATGTTTCTCAAGCTGTGATTAGCAGCGACCTCTCTCAAAGTCAGGGGTATAGGGGTGCAGCTTTCATTGATCATGGCACCATGAACCAGGCATACTTATGTGTCTTTTTGTGTGTTGTGTGCTAGCCTGAACAGTTTCTATTTCATGTTGTTAACTTTACATTTAACTTATTTTTTCATTCAGTAATTTTGTAGAGAAATTTTTTACCTCGAGACCAAATTCTCTATTCCACTTATTCTCTGAATGTTTCGTGAATCTGATACCCTTATCAGAGGAAATACACATTTCCCCCTCATGATAAAATCTAAACAGATTACGCTGAAACATGGAGTGGGAATAAAAGTAATGGAATTTGATTTTGTAACATTTATTTTCTCTATATCAAAAATTTCTAGCCAGCAATTGAAAATTTTAAAATAATTTAACCTGGGTATAGCTTGCAAGGTAATGGTGAATCTTAAAAATCATTCTAACTAAAAAGGTTTGTGGTATTGAATATGTATCCTTTTTTGAAAACTATAGATTCCTGAAACCAAATTCAATATATTTTTCCTAAAGAACTATCTAAATATAAAAATCGCCAAAAATAAAGTTTTTTTCCCCATATTTTTCACTTAAAAAATGTAATTCTGATAGATTTGTGCTACCATTAATCATTTTGAACAAATTTAGATGATATACAGTGGTAATATCTTGGAAGTAAGTTTGTAAGTGCAAAAGTTTTAACTGCTTTTCACATGTGTAGACATGTGGTACACTTACAGTAAAAAGCAGTTACCAACTTCTACCCACCATGATTTTCATGGCCTGTACTATGTATACTAGGAATAATAAAAAAGAATATATATATCTTAAAATTACAAATCCAAGAATCAAACTCCGAGCTTGTGATAGGTGAACGGCAGCAGGAAGTATTGCACCATAAATACAGGATGTTGCATTTTGGTAATGGTTTAGCTAGCTTTATCATATCCGTTAGACATTACTGAGCCGCGAAACAGAACTGCACATATTGCTAGGGCAGTTTTCATCACCAAATGTGTAAAGTTTTTTTCAATTAGTTGTTTTTCGGTAAGAGAACACCTCTTTTGTAAAGGATACTTTGGCTTCATAACTAGGTGTACCTTAGAGAGAGTTTCTTCTGTATTGGATCTCAACTCAATTACAGAAAATTTGAATAAATTGTCAATTATATCCTCTGTAAAAAGAATACCCAAATTACAAAGACAAAGTGTCCTTAAGGGTGAAGTGTCTTCTTACCAGAGAGTTGCTATATAAGTAAAAATGATACATTTGGATGATGAAAACTGTCCTTTGTAGAGAGGTGTCCTCTACAAAGAGGTATTCTACTGTAAGGGAGACAATGGTAGAAAAGGTGTAATCACAAATATTCATTATTTAGCACAATTTTTTCTTTAAAATAACTTCCTACTGTCTTTACGGCAATGGAAAATATTGGGAGAGCCTGGCTCATCAGTGGCAAATCCTCTCAGTTATTGACGATATTATACTTTAAATATTTTATTGAAAGAGTCCTCTAAGTATTACCAAAGTCACATTTTCATGCTCGTTTTTTGTAGTTATACAAAAGAAGTTGAGAAAGATCAAAATAATATAAAAATTCACATTTTCAGGTTTAAGTGAAAATTTGAAAGATCTTAAACTGATTTTAAAAAGTGTTTATAGAAAAGGTGGAAGATCTTTATAGGAAGAAATAAAATGGATTTACAAAATCAAAACTTAAATGTGTCATTTTTTTAAAACTCTTTCACATCAGATGATTGGGAGATTTTAGACTCTTAGATTAAAATATTGTCAGGTGATATTAATAGGGGGAAATATTAAGGACTTTGCTATTTTTATTTTTGGCGATTTTTGATCAAAGTCATGTCAAACTCAAGTGAATTTTCTATTGTTATTTAGAGCATTAAAGTTTATTTTAAATATATACAGGTTGGTCTATATAAGTCCAAAACCCTATTATTTTTTAATTAAATAATGAAAAGGCAAACTAAGATTAAAAAAAAAAAACTTTTTTATTGTACGAGTCAAATAGCAATCCATCAATTAAGTTTATATAAAAAGGCGTACCTGGATCTGTAAAAAAAAAAAAACTTTTTTTTCTCAAAATATTTCGAGAGAATGCGCCCTCTTTATCAATTTATTGTACAATAAAGACAAGAGGAAGCAATCTCTCGAAATATTTTGAGGGTAC
>CP092868.1:43590944-43628373 GCA_030710605.1 Cordylochernes scorpioides | reverse complement strand
GTACTTTAAGGAGAAAGGTCTTCCTAATGGAGAGTTGCTAAATAGTAAAAATTGTAATTTTGAAAATGAAAACTGTCCTTTGTAGAGGTGTCCTCTAGCGCGGGGGGTCCTCACATGGAGATTCTACTATATACATTTGACTCTCGATAATTTGAAATGTTTTCTCGAACCCTTTAAAAATACTTGATGAATTGAATAAAATAAATGTTAATTGTTCCCCTCGGTAATTTGAAGTTGAATGAATAGTATCTTGCCACAAATGAACATTTGTGAATAACTTTATAAATTTTTATCAAACTCTTATTTGAGAAAGGGCAAGACCCGAAAGCTACCAATAAATTTATTACTTTAAAAACACTTGCAGTAATAATTATTTAATTTTGAATCAACATAGTATTATATCAAAACTGCTAAAACTTCAAACTCTTGTTCAATTGATCTTTTTCCCTCCCTCTTGGTTGTTTAAACTTCTGTTATTTTGGAACTCTTGATAAATTGAAAATTTTCTCTGGTCCCTTGAGTTTCAAATTATCGAGAGTCGAATGTATGTATATATATATATATATTGGATTAAAGCCTCAATCGTCACACACATTTAGTTAATATTTATTCCAGTAGATGGCGCTCTACCGTATAAATTGCTTATTTGAGTGGTCAGGGTAAGTCTATTTTATTTTTAGTATTACCTCCTGGTTTTCTCCTCTTTTTCCCATTCTTTTTTTTTCACACACATTTATATACACAATTGAATTAACCCATTAAACTCCAACTAAGCCTAGTTATTAATTCAAACCAAAATTTATGGGGAATCATGATAATCATTAGAACTACAAAAAAAGGTGTATTGTTGGTATCAAATATGTTTATATACAGAGTGGTCCATAAGTCCTGAAAACTTTTTTTTTTTTTATTAAAAAGCAAACTACGACCTGGGTTCGAATCCCGCATAGGACACTTTTTTCTGTTTAAAAAAAAAAAATGCTCCAATGGCCCCCGATTCTTACAAAAGTCCAACCCACCAGCGAGTGCAAGTAACCAAACGGGGCTCTGGCACATTTGTAAGTGCAAAGTAGAACTGCTTTTCACATGTGTAGACATGTGGTGCGCTTACAGTAAAAGCAGTCGCTAACTACCCACCATGATTATCATGGCCTGTACCACGTATACTAGGGATAAGCAAGAAAAAAAAAAAATTATTATATTTTTCCACCTTTGTAAAATTTGATTAAAAGAATCAATAAAATTGTTTAAATTGTCTATAAACTTATTTGATGGATCACATTTTGACTCATAGAATAAAATGGTTAAAGTTTTTTTAATCTTTGTTTGCCTTTTCATTATTTAATAAAAAAATAATAAAAGGGTTCGAGACTTATGGACCACCCTGAATATATTTAAAAATAAACTTTAATGCTTTAAATAACACTATTTAGAAACTCACTTGAGTTTGACATGATTTTGATCAAAAATCGCCAAAAATAAAAATAGCAAAGACCTTAATATTTCTCTATTAATATCACCTGACAATATTTTAATCTAAGAGTCTAAAATCTCCCAATTATCTGATGTGAAAGAGTTAAAAATAAAATGACACATTTAAGATATGATTTTGTAAATCCATTTTATTTCTCCCTATAAAGATCTTCCACCTTTTCTATGAACACTTTTTAAAATCAGTTTAAGATCTTTCAAATTTTCACTTAAACCTGAAAATATGAATTTTTATATTATTTTGATCTTTCTCAACTTCTTTTGTATAACTACAAAAAACGAGCATGAAAATGTGACTTTGGTAATGCTTAGAGGACTCTTTCAATAAAATATTTAAAGTATAATATCGTCAATAACTGAGAAGGTTTGCCACTCTTGATCCAGGCTCTCCCAATATTTTCCATTGCCATAAAGACAGTAGTAGGAAGTTATTTTGAAGAAAAAATTGTGCTAAATAATGAATATTTGTGATTACACCTTTTCTACCATTGTCTCCCTTACAGTAGAATACCTCTTTGTAGAGGACACCTCTCTACAAAGGTCAGTTTTCATTACCAAAATGTATCATTTTTACTTATATAGCAAGTCTCTGGTAAGAGGACACTTCACCCTTAAGGACACTTTGTCTTTGTAATTTGGTATTCTTTTTACAGAGGATATAATTGACAATTTATTCAAATTTTCTGTAATTGAGTTGAGATCTAATACAAAAGAAACTCTCTCTTTAAGGTACACCTAGTTACGAAGCCAAAGTATCCTTTACAAAAGAGGTTTTCTCTTACCGAAAAACAACTAATTGAAAAAAAACTTTACACATTTGGTGATGAAAACTGTCCTAGCAATATGTGCAGTTTTGTTTCGCGGCTCAGTAATGTCTAACGGATATGATAAAGCTAGCTAAACCATTACCAAAATGCAACATCCTGTATTTATGGTGCAATACTTCCTGCTGCCGTTCACCTATCACAAGCTCGGAGTTTGATTCTTGGATTTGTAATTTTAAGATATATATATATTCTTTTTTATTATTCCTAGTATACATAGTACAGGCCATGATAATCATGGTGGGTAGAAGTTGGTAACTGCTTTTTACTGTAAGTGTACCACATGTCTACACATGTGAAAAGCAGTTAAAACTTTTGCACTTACAAACTTACTTCCAAGATATTACTACTGTATATCAAAATGATTAATGGTAACACAAATCTATCAGAATTACATTTTTTAAGGGAAAAATATGGGGAAAAAAAACTTTTATTTTTGGCGATTTTTATATTTAGGTAGTTCTTTAGGAAAAAATATATATATTGAATTTGGTTTTAGGTATCTATAGTTTTCAAAGGATATTTAATACATATTCAATACCACAAACCTTTGTAGTTAGAATGATTTTTAAGATTCACCATTACCTTCCAAGCTATACCCAGGTTAAAGTATTTTCAAAAAATTTAATTGCTGGCTAGAAAAATTGATATAGAGAAAATAAATTTTACAAAATCAAATTCCATTTTATTCCAACTCAATATTTCAGTGTAAATCTGTTTAGATTTTATCACAAGGGGGAAATGTGTATTTCCTCTGATAAGGGTATCAGATTCACGAAACATTCAGAGAATGCCTGGATCATGGTGCCATGATCAATGAAAGCTGCACCCACACCCATGACTTTGAGAGAGGTCGCTGCTTATCACAGCTTGAGAAACATGAACTCATGGAATTTGTGTAATCTTTACACAAGGGGATAAGTAACAATAACAACAACAAAAGACACACAAAAAGAATGGAACAATAGAAAAAAAAAGATGTTCTTACACTTGAAAAAAAAAAGAAGAGAAAAGAGGGAAAAGAGAAAAATCATTTTATTTTTTTTTTGTTGTTTGAAATTATTTCAACAGCAGATTTTTTTAAAATATATATATATAGGAATTAGGCTTAGAATATTAAAAAGTAACTTTACAAGCATAAAAAAAAAATTGAAAAAAAAAAAACAGAAAAAAGTTAATATATATATATTATATTTATGAAAAAGATTTTTTTTTTCCAAGTGAGATATATATATATGTGAGTATGCTATATATATGGCATTTTATATATATATATAAAAAGAGAATAACATTATAAATGTTATGATTTAAGATATGGAGTGAAGAATGAAGAGGGTTGTTTTTCTTTTTTTTTTTACCTAAAGGAAGACTCTCCGTTAAAAGGAGAAAAAAAATATCAATCACCTTAAACATTTTTTATAATAATTCACAAGGAAACAAAAGGGTAAAAGCATCTGATATATTTTCTGATAGTGATGAGAACAAGATAATAAATTGGACTGGAATGAAAATGATAAGAGTATCAGCATTAAGACTCATTGAAAAAAAAATGAGCAAAAATCTATCAAAGTTTATAAATCCCATTATGGGGCAAGTTGTCTTTATTGAGAGGGGGTTTAATGATATTTCAACATTTCGAAGAAGGCAATATCTAACCTGTTCACTAACACAGAGATTATTGCTCTAAAAATATCTCAGCTGATGATTTTAACAACTTAATTATATTTAAAAAAAAACACACACTAAATTTTTTATTTTATTTCAAATTATATTTCATAGATTAAACTATTCTGTTAAGTCTACCACCAGATATCGCGACTTCCCTTTATATAACCTATTGTTGTTGTTTCCAATTGGCCGGCTCAAACCTTTTGTAATTATGTAAATAATCTTTTGTATTCCTTATTCTATTCGCTTTAGGTCAGTTAGTACTTTATCAATTCTGTTTTTTATATATTCCTTAAGCTCAATTAAAGATAATTCTGATCTAAACTATTTTAAAATTATTATTACCACAACTGCATATATCTATATATATATATATGTGGTAGCTTAGATATATTAGATATTAATATATGTTTCTTAATCTAATCTACTTCAGCTTCCAATAAGAGACCATCCTCAAAAGAAGTCACAGTAGAACCTCCACGAAGACAATCAACACTATAAAACCCCTTCTATGAGAATTTGTGAATTATTTTAAGTTTTTGGTACAAAATGAATTGATAAAAGAGTGTGAACAATCCATCGAAATATTTTGAGGAAAAAAAAAACAGTTTTGAGAAAAATTATTTTTTCTTTCATAAATCCAGGTACACCCTCTTTTTAAAAAAAATATAATTATATTTAATTTATTTTAATTGATATGAGATTATAATATTTAATTCTATCAGCAAACTCTATAGATTTTTGTTACTTTTATATCAAGAGGAATTAATGCTGATATTTTCAAATCACACACAGTCCAATTAATTTCTCTTTTTTTTTAAATATTAAAACACAACAACAAAAAAGTTTTAAAAATAAAGTTAATTTAAAAATATATATGTTAGTGTGGGTATATATATATATAATTTATAAACTAAATATATATTTGATCATTATATTATATAGATATAAAAATAAATATAAATTTATATTAGATTATAATTTGAGGGGGTAAAAAAAATGAACACTGGGTAGTTAAAGCTAAACAAAAAAACATATATATATATATCTATCTTCTAGTTTTCCATCTTTATGCGAAAGAAGCGTAACAAAAGCAAGGAATACTATACAAAGTGGATTTTAAACACAAGGTAATAAGACCAAATCCAAAGGTCCATTGAAGTCAATAAAATTGATAAGGCACAAATCGGATTATAGATTATAAACACAAGGTAATAAGACCAAATCCAAATAAATAAATAGTGTATATTGTTTATTTAATTTGGATTTGGTCTTATTACCTTGTGAACTGTAGCTTATATTGTTAATCCAAATTGTGCCTTATCATGGATTTGGTCTTATTACCTTGTATTTATAATCTGTAATCCAAATTGTGCCTTATTAAAGTGGATTTTAAAAAATGATGATGTTCCAAAAAAAAACATATATATCTTTCTGCTAATTTATACAGTTCGGAACATCTCTGTTGAAGTAAATTGACTGTCCCATTGTGTGGCAAAGTGGAGAATTAGAAACAAGCATAACCTTGAAAGAAAAGGAATATGAAAAAAAAAATTGTGTTATATATCTAGAAAAATAAGAGAAAAAATTCAAACAAAATCTTAAAAACAAATTTTTGGGGAGTTTTCAAAAATCCAATTTATAATTATTGGAGAAAGAAAGGCAATTTTAAAAACACTGGCCATTTTTTTTTCAATCTTTCAAAAAAACAATGTTCCCATTGTAAACATATGAATGTTCCAAAAAGAAATCTCTGAAAGAAAAGAGATGAGAAAAGAAAAAGAGAATTTTAAAAATTTAACCTAAAGGGAATAATGATGAGAATTGAAGTATGATCAGAAAAAAAAAATTAAACAAAAGAGTATTCAAATAAAAGTTGATTTTAAAAAAATCCTCGCAAATAGACTTATTTTTTTTTAAATATATATTTTTGCTAAAAAAAAAACCCATATATTTCTTGTTAATATACATATATATATATATTCAATGTATAAATATATATATATAAAATAAAAAATTTTAACAAAAAAAGTGACTAGGGATACATATATGAATATATAGAGCTCTCTGTGAATTAAAATAAAACTTTTTGACTATTGAAAAAGGAAGGAAATGTGAGCTGTCACAAAATTGTGGAAAACAACATCTTAAATTAGTGAAAAAATAGTACAAATGTGATATTGTACTGGGATAAGGTGCATAAATTAAGAAAAAGGCATCTCCTTATCGTGCAACTGAAAGTTGCTGATGGCTTGCGCCATCTATCGGAATGGGTAATTGGCCAATTCTGGAATAATTAGAAATCAACGAGAATAGTTGATATTTTTTCCGATAGATGGCGCAAGCCATCAGCAACTTTCAGTTGCACGATAAGGAGATGCCCTCTTCTTAATCTTAAATTAGGTTTTATCATTTTTTGTTATCTGAATTTTTGATTCACAAGTGGCAAATTTGGCATAATTTTGAATTTCTTTTTTTTTTTTATGAAGAAAAAAAATTTACATCCAAACTCGAAATACCAGATTTAGAAAAGATTTGAAACTAACACTCATTAGATAAGAAAAAGAAAAAGCAAAACATTATATATAAATCTTTTCAAAGATTCTTAAGAAAATCTCTTTGAAGTGTGTATACAAAAATTATTAATAAAAAAACAATCTAGAAAAACAATAAAGAATCTTAATGGTTATATAAACTAAAATTCAAATTTTGCCTCTTATTATGAAATCTTTTTTTCCCTTGAGCATATGTTCTAACATTTTGGGTTTAATAATAATTTTAAAAAAAGCCTTAAAAAGCATCACTATAAGTTTTGTTTGTGGAGACTATTTTTTAACACTTTAAAAATGCCACAATAACCTTTTTTTATACATTTTTCTCCAAATATTTGGAATTTATTTTATTTTCCAAAGAAATGTTTCTTAAAGGGCAATTTATATATATTTGACATGGAATTTTGAAATATCATTTTAAATATTTGTTACTTATATTGTTAAATTATAAAACTATTTTAGAGGCGTAATATTCTTTTTAAAATAAAACAATTTCTACTGTCCTTACTGCGATGGAAAAATTAAAGGGAGGGCCTGGCTCATCAGTGGTGAACCCTCCCAGCGGTTTCGCCAGTTTAATCTACCATACCGCTGTTATATTGCATTTTTGGAACTTCCTTTTATAGGTGACTGTTGTAAGACTATTACGCCTCTAAAATAGTTTTATAATTTGATAACAGATGGCGCTCTAATACATCGTAACTTATATTGTTGTTGTTTCTTATCCCCTGTTACTTATACTAAATACTGTATACTATACACTTGCAAAACATGTTTTATTATCTTGTTAAGATTTCATTCAACACAATAAAGTATTAGAGAGAATTTTCAGTTGAATTATATTTAGGAAAATATGCTAATTGGTAAGTAAAAGAAATGGCCAAATTAAAGTTAGAATTTAATTATGGTCGGTTGAAATGAAGAGATTAGATGGTTTTGTCCAAAATCTACCCATAAAATAGCCTATTCAAGAAAAGTCTTTTTATGATTAATAATTGTTGAAAATTCCGGGATATTTCTACGATATAATACTCTTGTGATTTGCATATTGTTTTTTTTTTTTTGCTTATCCCTAGTACATGTGGTACAGGCCATGGTGGGTAGAAGTAGGCGACTGCTTTTACTGTAAGTGCACCACATGTCTGCACATGTGAAAAGCAGTTCGACTTTGCACTTACAAATGTGCCAGAGCCCCGTTTGGTTACTTGCACTCACTGGTAGGGTTTGGACTTTTGCAAGAATTGGAGGCCATTGGAGCATTTTTTTTTTTTTTTTAAATCAGAAAAAAGTGCCCAATGCAGGAATCGAACCCCGGTCGTAGCGGTCGAAAACCAACGGTTCAGACCATCCTTTATAACCAACCCCCTTATATATTGTTATAATATTGTCTATGCAAATTTGCATATCTGCTTATATATAGCAGCTTTGTTGTGTGTTGGATAGTAGTTCTTGGATAGGACACTGATAGAGCATGAAGGCATAAACTGATTGAATTAAAATGGTCAAATTCTATACTTTCAAATCAAAATTTAGATTTTTCCATACATTAATATAGATACATAATTGTTAAACTTTTGGAGAAAGAAAGCTCTTATCTAATGGATGAAAATTTTCTATCTAAACAATAAGAAAGCTTACCATTTATCAATAAAGAAATTCAAGTCCACAACTATCATTCTAAATAGAAAGGTTTCTCTTAAAACAATTTGTTTTCCAAACAATTGGGCTGTTTTCATTGAGCGTTTTATCTATATTTGAAAATGAAAATTTTAAAAAGTTGGGAAAATATATTGAAGGGTAAAAAAAAGCAGGAAAAGATATGAAATCTGGTCCATTTAACAAGTATATAAACATAATGATCAATAACTTGGAACATCTGACCGTTTTTTTTGCTTATCCCTAGTACACATGGTACAGGTCATGATAGTCATGGTGGGTAGAAGTAGGCGACTGCTTTTACTGTAAGTGTCACCACATGTCTACACATATGAAAAGCAGTTTTACTTTTGCACTTACAAATATGCTAGAGTTCTGTTCTGACATCTGACAGTGAATATAGGAGACTTTTCACAACATGGATCTTGTTATCAATTCAAGAGAGAGAGCTGAGTCTTTACTCCAAGATATTATTTAAAGATAAGGATTAAAGAATAGGAAGCTAAACTCCGTCTTTGCTGGTCCCAAGCCCGGATGAAAAAGGAGGAGGAGGAGCAGTAACAAGCTCACTAAAATATCTGGGCTCAGCTGGCCCGGCTGATAGTACCCTGTAAGGGCTCCTAATCCAGGGATACAGGATGAGCAGTGTTTGTACTCTATGTAAGGAGAGGCTGCACATGGCGTCTGTTCCTCATGTCAGAGGTGGCCATTTCTTTTGGAACTAAGTCGGACTGTCACTGAGTAGTGCTCCCAGTCTTAATGACAAAGGCAGATGCATTTTACTACATCCAATCATGATGGTAGATAAGAAAGAAGAAGAGAATGAGAAGCTATGAACTTTTACATTTTAAGGAGGAAGAGAAAGGGAGGAAAAAACATAAAAACAAATTTACTTGATTTGAATCTCCTGAGTATAAATAAATAATATAACAGGTTTCTAGAAAAGAGTTTCTTTTCATTTTATTAAATCAATCTCAAGATTTCAGGCATCTCTGTCCTTCTACAGAAGATATTATGAATCTTATCTACTCCTGCAGAAAGGTAGAAATGCCCAAAGGCTTTAGATTACAATAATAAAAATGAACAGAAATTTATCTCCATAAAAACCTATTGTATTAATAAAAACAAATTATAAAGCCTATAGTTAAAAAAATAAACTCAATTATATATTTTTAAAAAAGGCATATCCTGACTAGGAGCACATGTGCTTTTCAGAAGTCAGAGCGCCATCTGGTGGAACAGAAATCAACTAAACATTGATTTAGCCTGTTCCTGATAATTAGCCAACCCAATGACCCAATCCACCAGATGGCGCTCTGCCTTCTGAAAAGCACATGTGCTCCTGGTCAGGATATGCCTTTTTCATTTTTAATATCAACACCTGACCTTTCAATTTTTCTATTAATTTTTTTTTTCAATTATAAATATATTTTTAAAGAGAAATATACATATATATAAAATCATTTGAATATATAAAATTATAAAAAATTTGTACTTGAAAAAAAAATATTTTGCTAAAATGTGTAAAAAAAAAAAGTCCTATGTTTTTAAAAAAAAAAAACAAAAAAATGCATTAAAACAGGTGGAATGTTGTTTTGTTAAAAAAACCTGAGATTAAAAAACAAATAAAACAAAAGCTGCCGTATTCTCTCCATATTGACGGAGAAGAAATAAAAACAAAATTAAATGATGAGACATCCCAAAGAAAAATTACAAATCTTTCTAAAGTTTTCTTTGATTTGTCATTTTATATTTGACCTAAATTAAGTTTAAAAAATCTTTAAGATGGTGGAAAAAAACTGAGAATTTTATTATTTAAGAGAACTATAAAAATTGCTTCCTATTATCTAAGATTCAAACAATAATGAAATAAAACCCAAGAAAATATAGTTTTATGCTGTATCTTCTGTATGTCTGTTCTCTTTTTTTTTCTCTCTCCCTTATTAACAAGGAATTTGTTAATATCATATGGCTAATTCCTTACAACCTGCAATTATTGTAAATATGTATAGACAAATGTAAAGGCATACATGTATGACAGCGTAAGTGTCCCTAGGGGGACATAGCACTTTAAATTGAAATAAATAAAAAAATGCTGTATATAATAGGATTTCAGCAACTAAATATTGAAAAAACAACTTTATCAATCTTTTCCAACTCCAAAAAAAGATCAAACTCAACATAACTGATTTGTTACAGATACATCTAGCTTTACAAGGATCAGGTTTTTAGAAGATAAAGAAGAGGGAAGTAATAAATAAATCTGGGCTTTCAACTTATTCGTCAAATACATTGTGTACCATAGATATTATGATCAAATTCATTAAAACCATAATCAATGCATATATATGTTATATTAAAATATTATTATATTTAAAATTATATATCATAGATCCAAATACTTTGTTAAATTGACCGCCAGAGGTCATGCTTCCCCTATAAAAACTCATTGTTGTTGTTCTTCTCCGATGGCCGGCTCAACTTTTTGTACATTATGTAAATAAGTTATTCATTTTTTTATTCTTACGCCTTAAGCCAGGCAGTACTTTTATCAAACTATGTTTTTTATATATCCCATAAGCTCAATTAAAGCAACATCTGATCAAGACTTTATTATTATTATTTCCATGACTGCATCACCATTACCATAGTATAATCCTCAATTAATCTGAAATCAACAAAAATCTCCTTTTTTTACAACATATATATATATGTTTTGAATTATCCCTAGTATACGTAGTACAGGCCATGATAATCATGGTAGGTATTTAGCGATCGCTTTTACTGTAAATGCAGCACATGTCTATACATGTGAAAAATCGATGCATTTAAGAGAGGCAGGTAAAAATGTAACTTCTTATTACTAAGAAAAAGAGAAAGGGAGAAACTAAAATTACTACACTCTTTAGGTTCATTATTGTGGCCAAATTTTAAATTGAAAGGAAAAATACTATTCAAAGAGAGTAAAATTGAACAAAACTTTACAAAATCATTGTCATATCAAGACGATATTCTATTCATTTGGACAAAATTTGAAAAACAAATTGATAAGGTACCGTTTGGATGTTAGATTAGAAACCTAAGATAACAAGAACAAAACAATAAACACAAGGTAATAAGACCAAATCCAAATAAATAAATAGTGTGTGACGTTTCGGTAACAGCGTTGTTACCATCTTCAGACAAAAGTACTGCATGAGAAATTTTACCACAGCCTGTTTTAAATAGTTACTGTTATCAAGTGTGTAAACAAGATAACAGATAAGAAGATAGTTATATGAGAAACACAGAATATTATTTTTAGAATTAAAAGTGGAAAAAACCCAATGTTACCGAAATGTCACACACTATTTATTTATTTAGATTTGGTCTTATTACCTTGTGTTTATAATCTATAATTAAATTGTGCCTTATCAATTAATTGATTTGTTTTCTTATGATAGACAAATTGTTTATTGAAGATTTCTTACACCAAATTGCCACTTGTTTGAATCTAGTTAGCTTAGTGAGGTTTTAACCATTTCAAAATTTTAAGTTAGTCCAATGTTTGAATGGATTTATTGAGTTGACTATTTAATATTATAATTTTGTTGTCAATAGATCTCCTGGTATTATTCAAATGAAGGCTACAGGTTTCTTGAGTTACTTTTATCTTTATTAAACGTAATCTCAAGCTTTAAGGCATCTCTTGTGTTCAAACTCCACCTTTGCCGGTCCCAAGCCCGGATGAAAAAGGAGGAAGGGGAACAGTAATAAGCTCACTAAAAAACCTGGGCTCAGCTGGCCTGGTTGATAGTACCCTGTAAGGGCTCCTAATTCAGGGATACAGGATGAGCAGCATTTGTACTCCATGTTAGGAGCCGCTGCACATGGTGTCTGTTTCTCATGTCAGAGACGGCAATTTCTTTTGGAGCTAAGTCGGCCTGCCACTGAATAGCTCTCCCAGTCTTGAAGACAAATGCAGACGCATTCTACTTCACCCAGTCATGATGGTTGTCAAGTCTCAAGCTTGATACCTTAATATGATTGAGTGGAGATAAGAAAGAATAGAAGAAGAAGAGAGGCATCTCAGGACTTCTACATGTTTCTATGCACTCCTATAGAAGAGCAGAGATGGCTAAAAACTTGAGAATACATTTAATAAAGACAAAAAGAAACTCCAGAAATCTGTAGTATTTGTTTGATAATTATGTTGACATATTTATCCTGTTTCACTTTATTAGGTACCTCTCAACAAGAGCAACCTAGTTTATGATAATTGGAACAATGTGTGAAGGTTATTCCCATGTTAAAACAAAAGGTTCAACGTAAGGATTCGATCCCGATTTATGGCTGTCGGGAATCGAGGGTTTTAACCACTTGTCCACCGACTATCATAACACGTCAGCTTGTTCCAAAATCACTTTATTAGGTACCGCTCAAAAAGAACAACCTAGTTTATGATAATTGAAACAATGAATGTGAAGGTTATTCACATATTAAACAAAATGTTAATGCTGGATTCAATCTCGGCTCATGACTATCAGGAATCGAGGGTGTTACCCACTCATCCACCAACTTCTTTTTTTTTATACATGTTTAGAGTGGAATTGAAATAATTGTATAGAATCGAGTTTTAAAAAAATGGAGGTTTACTATTTTTTTTTTACAGAAAATTTTATTTTCTTATAAACTGTTTAAAAAATTTTAGAAAAAGATTGAAAACACAAAAAAAAAGCAAACTAATGTAGTTAGTTAATTGCCAATATGGAGACATGTTTAATTGTATTTTTGGTTAATTAGATGGCGTTAATTCATTGTTTACATTCTAACATGAAGATTGGTGTATTAGTAGTAAAAGGGGGGTATATATACATTATGTTTAAAAGAATAATTTAAATAAATTATACCGCATTGTTTAAAAAATAAATTATTTAATTAGGAGTTTTTTTGCTCATTCTTTATCTGTGATTATGAATGTATATAAATATCTTTTTATCACTTTGAAATATGAGCATGACATTAAAACATCCATAAAAAAAAAGCATTCTTAAAAAAAAAAATAATAATAATAAATTGCGGTAAATTTATTTAAATAATTCTTTTATTTGGTCATAACTATTTGTTCCCTTCTTTTTACATTTTTCATAGTTGTCTGTCGGGGTTTGAAACAGGTACTAAATGCAACCTCATGTTTTATGTAACATTTCTGTATGTAACTGTACTGTAAAATCCTTAGTGAATATGACAATGTTAGCAAATTTGTTTTACAAAACGTCGCATGTAGTCAACTAAATTTGGATACTTGAAGAAAACTCAAAAAAAAAAAAAAGTTAAAAATACCCAAAACTATTACATAAGAATGTCTTTAAGAGATTGAAAAATGATTTAAAAACAAATGGAAAACTTCTTTGAGTAAAAATAAAAAGAAACAAAAAAAGAGAGAAAAAAAATGAAAAACTTCCACTAGGTTTTAGACACACAAGTTAATAAAGATAATCGAAAAAGAAGAAAAACAAAAAGGACAGAGCACTAAAATGAACATATGAAGGGGGGGGGGAGGATTAAAAAATATAAATATATATATATCTAGATATAGAAAAAAACAACAACATAAAAAAACATTAACACTTTATAATATCTGTATATATATATTTTATATATGAAAAAAATGTATTATATAAAATATTTTTTAAAAAACAAACCAAAAAAAAAAAAAAAAGAAATCTCTATGAGTGTGTGTTTGAGGTCAATAAATAACTTTAGAAAAAGAAATAAATAGGAATGACCAGTGACACCAGCTATATTAGCACATATGTAAGGTGGTTTGTTGTTGTTAGTGGTTGTTAGTCTGTGGTCACCTTAACTAGCCGAGACTTAATAGAGAAGCACTGAATTTTGAAGTGGCCACACAGCTGCCGAACCTGGACACACAACACCAGACATCTAGGTAACACTTCTTCATTATACAGGTACACCTGTCTATAGCGCCCCATCTTGGGACTCACCAAAATAGGGTGCTATAGACAGGTCACTTTTAATGTAAAATGTTTACATTTTAATACAGTTAAACCTGTCTATAGCGCCCCCTCTTGGGACTCACCAAAATAGGGTGCTATAGAGAGGGGGTGCTATAGACAGGTCACTTTTAATGTAAAATGTTTACATTTTAATACAGTTAAACCTGTCTATAGCGCCCCCTCTTGGGACTCACCAAAATAGGGTGCTATAGAGAGGGGGTGCTATAGACAGGTCACTTTTAATGTAAAATGTTTACATTTTAATACAGTTAAACCTGTCTATAGCGCCCCCTCTTGGGACTCACCAAAATAGGGTGCTATAGACAGGTCACTTTTAATGTAAATCGCATCGTACTACGTATTTAAAATCGGGCGCTATAGAGGAAGCGCTATTTATAGGGGGCATTATAGACAGGTTTAGCTGTATATATAATTATATATGAAAAAACAATAGAAACAAATAAAAGATAAGTGGGTCAGGTGTTGATATTAAAAATAAAGAAGGCACTTCCTGACCACAAGCACATGTGCTTACTAGATGGCAGATGGTAGAGTGAGATGGAACGTACCACACAGATGCCGTAATGGAGATGGGACAGGACCACAGTACAGGTCAGGAGGTAGAGCAGCTGTAGCTCCAGTCCAGAGTCCACCAGCACAGAGCGGGGCAGCACCCACACTGCCACCACCACCCCAGACAGCGGGTAGAGGAGCCAGTTCACCAGCTCACACTGGGTGGATGTCATCTGGCTCACTATCAGACGGCACTACACACACACCCTTGTCTGCTCAAATAGACATTGAAAACAGCAAGAATATGACAGCCTAGGCAAACAGTCAAGACAACCAGAGCCATTCCTAAACCAAGTCTTCTCTTCTAGAGCTGGTTTATTATCAGAAACTCTAAAGGTAATAAAACCAAATACAAAATATAAATAAATAGTGTGTGACATTTCGGTAACAGCGTTGTTACCAAAATAAAACTACAACCTTTCGCAATGAGTTTCTTTTATATAGAATATAATATATAGAATAAAAGAAACTCATTGCGAAAGGTTGTAGTTTTATTTTTTAAATTTGTAACGCAATTTTTCGTTTACTTCAAACAGCGTTGTTACCAAAACGTCACACACTATTTATAATCTATAATCCATATTGTGCCTTATCATTATCAGAAACTCTCAAGGTAATAAGACCAAATACAAAATAAATAAATAGTGTGTGTGATCCAAAACGTCACACACTATATATATTGGATTTGGTCTTATTACCTTGTGTTTATAATCTATAATATCCAAATTGTACCTTATCTTATCAGAGACTCTAGGTTGAAATATTCGTCATGACTTAGTCTGATGTAACAGAACCTCTGACATGGCTTAGCCATGATTTGAGATGGTCTCTACTGGATGACATAACATTAGCCATCTATCAATAGACAGACACCAATATACACACCAAATCAAAATGCCAACACACATACACCTGTTGGCTTAAGTTTCTGTACTTAAGTACAAAAGTAACTGTGAAAAAAAAACCACCAACAGCCAATGAAACTTCTATCTGTGAACATAAAAATGAACTGAGCATGCTGGTAGCCTCAGAGGGCTCTATGGGAAGAAAAGAGAGCCAAAAACAGCACATTATAAAGGGCTAAATAAGATGATATAAAGCAGATATGGGAGAATCCCCTGAATTGTGCAACTAAAAGTTGCTAATATCAGAAAACAATAATCAGAATGAATATCATCAGAATGTTGACATTTTGTTTTAAAAATTTTATTTCTCTGAAAAATAACATGTCATCAACATGGTGCAGACCAAAGTGCCACCAAGGTAGGTAGGTATGTGTTGCTACAGTTATATGAATATATACAGTTATCAGCGTCATGCGTTCTTAATTCTGTCACCGTTTGCTTTTGGTTCAGTGGTAGAATGCTCGCCTGCCACGCGGGCGCCCCGGGTTCGATTCCCGGCCGATGCATTTTTTTTTTTTTTTACAATTTTTAAAACTCATTTATATATTATACAAGAATGACATCCACGGCGCCAATTTATAATTGTAATGAATAGTATTTGAATAAAAGCATTTAATCGGGTGAAACCCGGGTGTTGCCCGGGTCATTCGTCTAGTCTCCCTATAAGAATGGAGGACAAAGTCTGACTGTCACCTGAATAGCTGATAGCACCTCTCTTTACCCAACATGGAGAATTATGTTGTTGATGTTTCTTATTCCCTTGTGTAAAGATAACACGAATTCCACAAGTTCATGATCTCATGGAATGGGGTATAGAGGTGCAGCTTTCGTTGATCATGGCACCATGATCCAGGCACACTTTGGTGAAAGTCTGACTTTGCCTGTAGTTTGAGGCTGTTCCTAACATGGAATCCTTTGCTGCAGACTCTAACATGAGTACAAACACGGCTCCTTTGTATTCCTTGAGTGGGACCCTTGCTGAGGACTATCAACTGGGTCAGTTGAACTCAGGATTTTTAGAGATAAAATTTGGGATATATTAAGTAATACAAAAAATCAATTACCAATTAGAATTATTGTTGATGTTTCTTATTCCCTTGTGTAAAATATTACACACCCCATTCCATGGAGACTTATAGATATTTAATCCATTAATTCATGACATTGTACTGTTGTTTCTTATCCCCTTGTGCAAAGATTATACAAATTCCATGAGTCCATGCTCCTTGAGCAGACACGGAATGGGGTGTAGGGGTGCAACTTTTGTTGATCATGGCACCATAATCCAGCCACACTATGTGAGAATTTAAAAAAAAAAACTATAAGACTTGAAACCTTATAACCATGGTTAAAACAATATGGAATCTTAAAACTTGAGTAGAATCCCTCAACTAACATGGCTAACCCCAATCTTTCCTGAAGGTGGTCTTATCAGAGGCTGTCATATTCAGCTGAGTCATTCAACCAAAACAGACTCTGATGAAAGACCACTTCTAGGAGAAACTATATTTAGCCATGTTTTCAGGCTATATATATATATATATGGTCTGATATCTTCCCAACTGAAATCCCCCGAGTTGGTCAATGTGTTTTGAGCTAGGTTCTTGCCTATACAATAAATCAGAATATGAATAAGAACTGGAGGATCCCACCTAAGCACAGTTGGTACAGTGGAGTGAACCCAGGAGGAGCTCTGAACATCAGAAATAGACAGCATCAAACAACAAGATTTAGAACAGGCCATCTCAAGCCATTGAAGATAGAAAATAATAACAAAATCTACCCCACTTGCCCAAAATGTAGCTTGGCACCTGCAGCTCCAGAACACATTTTGGCTTGCATTAGATGCACTAAACAGGACCTTTGGGAGAGGCTGCTGCTTAATCATAAAACAGCTCGAGGAGCATGAACTCATGGAATTCGTATAATCTTTACACAAGGGGATAAGAAACAACAACAGAATATGAACATACCATAGCATTGGTATATGAGAGAGGGGGAAATAGTAATATTATTATTATGATATAAAAAAGCATTATAGAAATTTTCTATAAATAACCGCAATTGCAAACCTTGCAGAAATGGTTAATGCTCATTGAAAGGTGAAAATAAACAGTTTGTGAGCATCCAGGTACAAAGGGGTGGAACTATAGATTGGCCATGATTCTTGATGATGGGTTAATCTACAGAATGTTTGGTAGTGGCGGAGTGGGAGGGGTTGTATGGTGGAGACTCACGGCAATGTTGGAGAAGAGGGTCCCGATGAGAGTGAAGAGGACCCGAGGAGCAGTCTCCGTGATATCAACTGGGGAGGTCAGGACCCAGGTGTAGGTCAGGAGGAACAGGCAAGTTACTGGCATGAAGGGCCGTAGACCTTCCAGCAAGTTGGGCTGCTTCAATGTGCCGGCTTTGTAACCACTGCAGCACACAGTCTCACAAACTCAACAAACAATAGAGACAGTTGTCCTACACTGAGTAATACAAGAATTCCTTTACACAAACTGTACTTCTAAGCTCCATAGTTAGATTTTGAGACGTTCCCCTTGTGTGATAAAATATCTATCAATTGTACCCTTCTTCTTTCTTATCTCCACTCAAACATATTAGGGTATCAAGTTGTGACCCTTGATGGTCTGTTTGACAACCATCATGATTGGGTGAAGTAGAACTTAAGACTGGGAGCCCTACTCAGTGGCAGGCCGACTTAGCTCCAAAAGAAATGGCCGCCTCTGACATGAGGAACAGACGTCATGTGCAGCTGCTCCTAACATGGAGTACAAACGCTGCTCATCCTGTATCCCTGGATCAGGAGCCCTTACAGGGTACTATCAGCCGAGCCAGCTGAACCCAGGTTTTTTAACGAGCTTGTTACTGCTCCCCCTCCTCCTTTCCGGGCTTGGGACCGGCAATTGTACCCTAAAATTGTTCAGTCAGACATAAGTCACTCCCAGAAATATCCTGTAATTATCCATTGATCAAGAAAAAAAAAGAAGCAAATGGCTGTGTTGTCTAAATGAAACTTCCATATACCCTCTCTCACAAATCGTTTGCTCAACTTGTCTCCTCAGGCCCATCCAAATCTGCCAAGAAACTGCCCTACCTGGGCAAACTCAAGAGCAATAGAAAGATTCACCATTGAAGGATGAGCTTTCCCAAATTGTTTTCACTATCAGTTCACTAATTGTGGAAATACCTGCAGCAAATAAACCTGCAGATCCAGAACACATTTTGGCTTGCATTAGGTGCACTAATTAGGAACTTTGGGAGAGTCCACTGCTTATCAGCTCGAGGGGCATGGACTCATAGAATATGTATAATCTTTGCACATGGATATAGGAATCAACAACAACAACATGCCTCCTATAGAATTAAAAGAAATAGCAGTGAACAATTCCAAAAGAAAGTAAGTGAACTGTGAGCAGAAGGAGCTGAGAAATAAGAAAGAGTGATTAAAACAGATACTCTATGACTTTCCATTCACAAGGAGCATGCCGCTGTATGTGCAGAAAGAGAAGACCAAAATGGCATAAATGTAAGTAAAGACATGAGAGCTACTCCCTATTTATTTTACAAACTATTTAATAATGCTTCGAGGGAAGAACATTTATATTTAACTTATATCTTTTGTGTTTTATTATTGATATTCTAAATTACTTATTGAACATATCTGATAATTACTTATTTTCTACACTATACAAATACTGTAGAACATTTCTGTAAAGAACACCAAGTTGTGGAGCCAAAATGTCCTTAGAGTGAAGCATCCTCTTAACAGAAAGCAGCTAAATGTTACAATTGGTAGATGTCCTCTAGCATCCTCTCATGGAGGTTCTACTGTATAAGCTGCATCGAATCCTTAAAGTATTTAATAAAGCTTAAAAATTAATGTAAAACCTTTCTAAAATGAAGTAGGGATATAACAAACCTTCTCTTAGAAGGCACCTAAAATAATTCCCATTTAAAAAAATTTTACAATATAGTAGAACCTCCCCTAGTTGCTGAGCCAAAATCTCCTTTTACCAGAGAGTTGCTAATTAGCAAAAATGGTAATTTTGGATGATGAAAAATGTCTTTTGTTAGGGAAAGAGGCAGAGTTCCTCTAGGGAGAATGTCCTCTCATGGAGTATGTTGTTTCTTATCCCCTTGTGTCAAGATTACACAAGGTACAATTACAAGGAGTATGTTCTAGTGTATAGTGAACCACAACTATAGAGAAACAAGTATAGTGAGGTCATACTGTAGGAACTCACCAGTAGATGTTGTATAGACTTGTAGGTATTGTAATACCTAGTGTTCCAACTGCCACAAACACAACAGTCAACAAACAGTTTTACCAGAAACATTCCATAGATAGAAGGAGAACCTCTCTACTTAAAGGGAGGAGACACAGGGACCAATCAGGGTGAAGTAAGTTAAATGTGATTGAAATTTTTTTTTAATAGTTTTTTTTTTCTCTAATCCTGACCTTAGGAATAAAACAAAACTGATAAAGGACTGAATACAGGCATTATAAAAAATATGAAAATTTTCAATAAATTTCTCTCTTTCAGTAAAATTGACACCAACTTTTAATGAGAAAACTGTTTTTATTACAGATAGAGACCTTTTAATACATGAAATACAACAATGAGAAATATTTTTGAAGTGCGATACAGTTTTACAGAGAGATAGAAATAGAGATAAAAAAAATTTAAACACTACACTTAGAAACAGAAGGCAATAAGACCAAATCCAAATAATGTTAACAATTTGGTAACAACGCTATTACCAAAATGTACGCACTATTTATTTACTTGGGTCTTTTTACCTGGTGTTTCTAATTTATAATCCAAATTTCTACCTTATCATTAAGAGCACTACTTGTTTCTATTAAAAACTTATTTCAATAGACTGATATAGGGAACAATTTTGATTATAAACAAGACTTAATCCAATTAATCAATCGGATTAATAAATATTAACAGTTCTGGATAAACTCATTGAATAACAAGCATAGGTTTTTCTATATAGAGAACTAGTGTTTTCCAATTCTTAGAATGTGTTTCATTTGGCAGTCATTTTTACCAAATAGCAAATTGCTTTCCTAATAATATACACTCAAGGACAAAACTTGAGGCAGTGGAAAGGACAGAGGCAATTTTGTTCACACACAATTGGTATCTCGTGTCTTCAATAAAGGTCACTGTGTATCAAATATCTTTCAGAGGTATTTTCTGAATCCTGATATGCATGATAAAAGGTACAACTTTTTAAAGTTTTGTCCATGAGTGTACATCATTATATCATTTTGTGACAGCGGAGTAAAAATAGCATCAGGCACAAGATAAAACCAAACAATGGCATTTGAGAGACAAAAAAAAAAAAAAAGAAGCAACACACTTACTGTAAATTAAAATTTCAAAAAATTCCCCGCTGGTGAGGTTAACGACCGGGATAACAAACTTCCAAAATGAATATGTAAAAAAATAGGTGAATAAATAGGAGATGAATATCACCTGTGCACACAATAGCAACATGTTAGTTTCAAACTAATAATTCAATAGGTAACATATACAAAAAGAGGGGTATATTGCTTTGTTAAAATTCCATTATCCACTCCAAAAGAGAAAAAAAAACTTTTAATAAAGCCCAATTTTATTAGTTTTCCCCCCTTAATAAAGCACAATATTGTATGTCCAACTTTCAATCCATTTTTTATTTTATTATTACAGAAGCACGAAGTCTATCAGACTATTGTTCTATATTGGAATTATTTACATATATATCTTTAATTATTTACACGATGAATTAGTAGTGATTTATAAATTGGGGTACAAATTGCTCTAAACTTGCCTAAGTGTTCATAAGATTGAGTATATACAGAAAGATGTATCAAAGTAGGCAATACATTGGAAAAAAAAAAACTCATTACAGGCTACCTTGCAATAAAATCTCAAACCTTATCTCCTTGAAAACCAAAAAAAAAAAAAAAAAAGGTTTTACTTATTGTTCTAACAAAGGTCAGTTTTCATCACTAAAATTTCCATTTTTATCAATTAAGAGCTAAAGTGTCCTCTTATAGAAGAACAGCTAAATAGTAGAAGTGGTAATGTTGTCAATGAAATTTTCCTTTGTAGATAGGTGTCCTCTCGTGGAGGTTCTACAAAATATATGGAGAAATTCCAGTCTTACTGCTAAATACAGAGAGAGGCTTCAATGTGCTGTAGAATGGGATCAGAGGATTCTTTGATGATATTTGGTACAGTTTGAGAAGGTCTCCTCTTTGTACAGGATTGGTCTGTTTATTGAATCATTTATTATTTCTAATACATATTCACCCCTGTCTTTACAATTTAACAAACTCAATAAAGCAGCCCAGGGCCAGGTTTCTATTTAAACTTTTTTATTTCTCAGCTTTCAGACCAATATACCCTTCAACAGGAGACCTAGAAGTACCACTTCAAGTCAATTATACACACGGTGTATATAACACACTGTGTCTATAACACTGTGTGTATATAACAATCTATGTATATAACACTGTGTGTATATAACACTGTGTGTATATAACACTGTGTGTATATAACACTGTGTGTATATAACAATCTGTGTATATAACACTGTGTGTATATAACACACTGTGTATATAACACTGTGTGTATATAACAATCTGTGTCTATAACACTGTGTATATAACACTGTGTGTATATAACAATCTGTGTCTATAACACTGTGTGTATATAACAATTTGTGTCTATAACACTGTGTATATAACACTGTGTGTATATAACACTGTGTGTATATAACAATCTGTGTCTATAACACTGTGTGTATATAACAATCTGTGTCTATAACACTGTGTATATAACACTGTGTATATAACACTGTGTATATAACACTGTGTGTATATAACAATCTGTGTCTATAACACTGTGTGTGTATATAACAATCTGTGTCTATAACACTGTGTATATAACACTGTGTGTATATAACAATCTGTGTCTATAACACTGTGTATATAACACTGTCTGTATATAACAATCTGTGTCTATAACACTGTGTGTATATAACAATCTGTGTATATAACACTGTGTGTATATAACAATCTGTGTCTATAACACTGTGTGTATATAACAATCTGTGTCTATAACACTGTGTATATAACACTGTGTGTATATAACAATCTGTGTCTATAACACTGTGTGTATATAACACTCTGGGTCTATAACAATCTGTGTCTATAACACTGTGTATATAACACTGTGTGTATATAACAATCTGTGTCTATAACACTGTGTATATAACACTGTGTGTATATAACAATCTTTGTCTATAACACTGTGTCTATAACAATGTGTCTATAACACTGTGTATATAACAATCTGTGTCTATAACACTGTGTATATAACACTGCGTGTATATAACAATCTGTGTCAATAACACTGTGTGTATATAACAATCTGTGTCTATAACACTGTGTGTATATAACAATCTGTGTCTATAACACTGTGTATATAACACTGTGTGTATATAACAATCTGTGTCTATAACACTGTGTGTATATAACAATCTGTGTCTATAACACTGTGTGTATATAACAATCTGTGTCTATAACACTGTGTATACAACAATCTGTGTCTATAACACTGTGTGTATATAACAATCTGTGTCTATAACACTGTGTGTATATAACAATCTGTGTCAATAACACTGTGTGTATATAACAATCTGTGTCAATAACACTGTGTGTATATAACAATCTGTGTCAATAACACTGTGTGTATATAACACTGTGTGTATATAACAATCTGTGTCTATAACACTGTGTGTATATAACACTGTATATAACACTGTGTGTATATAACAATCTGTGTCTATAACACTGTGTACATAACACTGTGTGTATATAACAATCTGAGTCTATAACACTGTGTATATAACACTGTGTGTATATAACACTGTGTGTATATAACAATCTGTGTCTATAACACTGTGTATATAACACTGTGTGTATATAACAATCTGTGTCTATAACACTGTGTGTATATAACAATCTGTGTCTATAACACTGTGTATATAACACTGTGTGTATATAACAATCTGTGTCTATAACACTGTGTATATAACACTGTGTGTATATAACAATCTGTGTCTATAACACTGTGTCTATAACACTGTGTGTATATAACAATCTGTGTCTATAACACTGTGTCTATAACACTGTGTGTATATAACAATCTGTGTCTATAACACTGTGTATATAACACTGACAATGACAATGAAACAGACTTTATTGACCGTTCAGTCAATGGTTACACTCAAAGAGTCAAAAGGAAAATATTTACAATTAATTAATTACAATTATCCTGACTCTGTCAGGAGCCCAGGCCTGAGCACGGATAATTCCTTTTGGAAACTTTTTCAAAGGGGTGTCCTCAGGGAGGGTCTGGATCATAGGATGGCAAAGCAGCCCTGAACTCCGATAGTCTCCTACGGATCAAGGGAACCGAGTCCCGAGTGCGCTCGATGAGCCCATCTAGGAATTGGGCGACCATCTTCTTCTGCTGCCTTGAGAGCTCTGCGACCACGCACTCCCACATCTCAGGGTCTCGGACCATGTCCACGAACTCGTCCGCGTCGAACGCTCGGAGAATGGGCTCCAAGCCGGGACCATGGATCAGTTCATCTATTAAATCCACCAAGTCCGTCCAACAGTCCGGCTCCGAGTCGTCCTCCATACGGACAGATGGTGGAGGCGGAGGTGTGGCCATGGCCGGTGTCGTCTTTTGCCCTTGGGGAGTGGGCGGTGTTGGCTCAGCGAGCCGAGGCGCAGGCAGTGGGGGTACACATCGCTCTTCCTCCGTCATCGGAACATTCTCCTCCATCTCCGTCGGGGCGGGCGGCGGGGGTGTTATCATAGCAGGTGTCAGTTTTGTCTTGTTGGAAGTGAGCGGCGTTGGATGAGATGGTCGAGGCGCAGGCAGTGTGGATGTAGGAGGCACTGTGGCTGGACTGGTCCTCAGCTCTGAAATGACCTGTCGCAGGACCTTATAAACGTTGCTACTTCCTCCGGGCCTTAGGTCGAGGATTTGGTTTATTAGGCCGGCAAAAGCATTGCTCTGCGGAGGGGTCAGATGGCGACCACGCTTATGTGCCTTGGTCCTTGAGGAGAGGAGGTCCAAGACCTCCTCCCGCCCGAGGCCAAGGGCGTCCGTCTGGGCAAAGGAGACGCCTGGGTTCCTCTCTATGAACGTCACGAGGCTTTCTCTCGTTGATGTTTTTGACGAGGATTTGGAGGATGTTGATGTCTCCTCGATGACAGTCATCTCAATGTCCAGTGTAGGGACTGCAGGCTCGTGACTCCCAGGTGCCCGCAGGGACGGAGCAGGGGTCACAGGTGGAGGGGCAGGAGGCGCCATCTCCTTAGGTACGGCTGGGGCCACTGGTGTAGATGGCCGAGGTGCTGCAAGTGGGGTCAGGGCTCGGGCCGCAGGAGAAGCGCTGGAGGTCTCCATGGTTGGACTGGGTGACGCCGGAGGTGGAGGATGGGCAGATGGCTGCTGAGGCAGCCCAGGAGCGGCCACTGGTGGGACGCTGGTGGGAGAGGTTGGTGTGGCCGGTCCAGGAGCGGTGGGCTCGCCCTGCAAGCAGGGGGCAGTTGGCCCTGCGATGTCCTTGGCCACGGCACCTGGAACACCTAATCCCGGAGGACAGGTATGCGGGCCAGGCCTCGCCCTTGATTGAGAGGTCGAGGCGGGTGGGCAGCCTCTCGATGGTCATTCCCTCGCGGAGGATGATGAACGCCTCTCGGCGGCCGTCGTTGTAGACGTATGGGCCAGCCTTCATCAGCTTGGGGGCGATAGATGTTACCCGCCCAAAAGATGAAAGGGCGCTGATGACGGCTGCATCCCCCACGAAGAAGGGGAGGTTGCCCACTGTAATTCGCTCCGCCCTCTTGCGGAACGGGAAGGCCCTGTGGAGGGTTCCCTCCACCTCGAGGCCCTCGTTGACGAGGCGCTCGGCCATGCCTCTGTTTGTCAGTCCCACCAGGAAGTGGCCGTTCATTTTGGTCACCTGGAAGACCTCCCTGGTGCTCCCGAACATTCGATCAATGGCCCTCAGGTAATGGTAGGGCTCCAGTTCAGGGCTGCGCTCTACGAAGACGCAGTGGTCTTCGGTTGAAGACGCCTGCCGCACCCTGGCCTCCGCGATATGCGCCCTAGTGGTCCTGACCTCCTCCACCCGCGGTGCCCATCCCGTGGACGATCGTGGCCGGCAAGTGGCCCCTGCGCCTCTGGTGCCAGAGGAAGGTGCAGCCGCTGCAGGAGAACCCGGCGAGTCGCGGCGCCTTTTCTTATTCTTGACGACGGTGAAGTCGTCGTCCTCTCCAGGGCCTTGGTCCTCGGTGTAGTCCGCCCAGTTTCCCAGGACACGGGCAGCGCCGTTAGATGACGTGGCTGCTGCCGAGCCGGTCGTGAAGTCACCGCGCACGGCGGCCAGATTTGCATCTTTAACGCCTGTCGGCGGATTTGCATAGCTTTGCTTTGCGCGTAGATTATTTGAAATATTCCTCTGCAGATCTTCATTCGCAGATAATTCAGCGCAAGTTAGAGCTTGTGTGCTGCGCCTTACAGGCTTTTGTGCAGCTTTTGAAGGGCTTTCAGCCTGTACCGAATTCGTCGCTATTCGCGACATTTTCCCACTCGCCAGAAGCGAAAACGGCAGAGCTCGCTTATTGTTTTAGGAATTAAATATCAATCAGTAATTTAGGTTTAATAGAAAAATATTTGAAAAGGAAAGGAAAACAAAAACCTGTGTATATAACACTGTGTATATAACAATCTGTGTCTATAACACTGTGTATATAACACTGTGTGTATATAACAATCTGTGTCTATAACACTGTGTATATAACAATCTGTGTCTATAACACTATGTATATAACACTGTGTGTATATAACACTGTGTGTCTATAACACTGTGTATATAACACTGTGTGTATATAACACTGTGACAATGACAATGAAACAGACTTTATTGACCGTTCAGTCAATGGTTACACTCAAAGAGTCAAAGGGAAAATATTTACAATTAATTAATTACAATTATCCTGACTCTGTCAGGAGCCCAGGCCTGAGCATAATTCCTTTTGGAAATTTTTCAAAGGGGTGTCCTCAGGGAGGGTCTGGATCATAGGATGGCAAAGCAGCCCTGAACTCCGATAGTCTCCTACGGATCAAGGAACCGAGTCCCGAGTGCGCTCGATGAGCCCATCTAGGAATTGGACGACCATCTTCTTCTGCTGCCTTGAGAGCTCTGCGACCACGCACTCCCACATCTCAGGGTCTCGGACCACGTCCACGAACTCGTCCGCGTCGAACGCTCGGAGAATGGGCTCCAAGCCGGGACCATGGATCAGTTCATCTATTAAATCCACCAAGTCCGTCCAACAGTCCGGCTCCGAGTCGTCCTCCATACGGACAGATGGTGGAGGCGGAGGTGTGGCCATGGCCGGTGTCGTCTTTTGCCCCTGGGGAGTGGGCGGTGTTGGCTCAGCGAGCCGAGGCGCAGGCAGTGGGGGTACACATCGCTCTTCCTCCGTCAGCGGAACGTCCTCCTCCATCTCCGTCGGGGCGGGCGGCGGGGGTGTTATCATAGCAGGTGTCAGTTTTGTCTTGGTGGAAGTGAGCGGCGTTGTATATAACACTGTGTGTATATAACAATCTGTGTCTATAACACTGTGTATATAACACTGTGTGTATATAACAATCTGTGTCTATAACACTGTGTATATAACACTGTGTGTATATAACACTGTGTGTAAATAACAATCTGTGTCTATAACACTGTGTGTATATAACAATCTGTGTCTATAACACTGTGTATATAACACTGTGTGTATATAACAATCTGAGTCTATAACACTGTGTATATAACACTGTGTGTATATAACACTGTGTGTAAATAACAATCTGTGTCTATAACACTGTGTATATAACACTGTGTGTATATAACAATCTGTGTCTATAACACTGTGCATATAACACTGTGTGTATATAACAATCTGTGTCTATAACACTGTCTATAACACTGTGTGTATATAACAATCTGTGTCAATAACACTGTGTGTATATAACACTGTGTGTATATAACAATCTGTGTCTATAACACTGTGTGTATATAACACTGTATATAACAATCTGTGTCTATAACACTGTGTGTATATAACAATCTGTGTCTATAACACTGTGTATATAACACTGTGTGTATATAACAATCTGTGTCTATGACACTGTGTGTATATAACAATCTGTGTCTATAACACTGTGTATATAACACTGTGTGTATATAACAATCTGTGTCTATAACACTGTGTATATAACACTGTGTGTATATAACAATCTGTGTCTATAACACTGTGTCTATAACACTGTGTGTATATAACAATCTGTGTCTATAACACTGTGTATATAACACTGACAATGACAATGAAACAGACTTTATTGACCGTTCAGTCAATGGTTACACTCAAAGAGTCAAAAGGAAAATATTTACAATTAATTAATTACAATTATCCTGACTCTGTCAGGAGCCCAGGCCTGAGCACGGATAATTCCTTTTGGAAACTTTTTCAAAGGGGTGTCCTCAGGGAGGGTCTGGATCATAGGATGGCAAAGCAGCCCTGAACTCCGATAGTCTCCTACGGATCAAGGGAACCGAGTCCCGAGTGCGCTCGATGAGCCCATCTAGGAATTGGGCGACCATCTTCTTCTGCTGCCTTGAGAGCTCTGCGACCACGCACTCCCACATCTCAGGGTCTCGGACCATGTCCACGAACTCGTCCGCGTCGAACGCTCGGAGAATGGGCTCCAAGCCGGGACCATGGATCAGTTCATCTATTAAATCCACCAAGTCCGTCCAACAGTCCGGCTCCGAGTCGTCCTCCATACGGACAGATGGTGGAGGCGGAGGTGTGGCCATGGCCGGTGTCGTCTTTTGCCTTGGGGAGTGGGCGGTGTTGGCTCAGCGAGCCGAGGCGCAGGCAGTGGGGGTACACATCGCTCTTCCTCCGTCATCGGAACGTCCTCCTCCATCTCCGTCGGGGCGGGCGGCGGGGGTGTTATCATAGCAGGTGTCAGTTTTGTCTTGGTGGAAGTGAGCGGCGTTGTATATAACACTGTGTGTATATAACAATCTGTGTCTATAACACTGTGTATATAACACTGTGTGTATATAACAATCTGTGTCTATAACACTGTGTATATAACACTGTGTGTATATAACAATCTGTGTCTATAACACTGTGTATATAACACTGTGTGTATATAACACTGTGTGTAAATAACAATCTGTGTCTATAACACTGTGTATATAACACTGTGTGTATATAACAATCTGTGTCTATAACACTGTGCATATAACACTGTGTGTATATAACAATCTGTGTCTATAACACTGTGTATATAACACTGTGTGTATATAACAATCTGTGTATATAACACTGTGTGTATATAACACTGTGTGTATATAACAATCTGTGTCTATAACACTGTGTATATAACACTGTGTGTATATAACAATCTGTGTCTATAACACTGTGTATATAACACTGTGTGTATATAACACTGTGTGTCTATAACACTGTGTGTATATAACAATCTGTGTCTATAACACTGTGTATATAACACTGTGTGTATATAACAATCTGTGTCTATAACACTGTGTATATAACACTGTGTGTATATAACAATCTGTGTCTATAACACTGTGTATATAACACTGTGTGTATATAACACTGTGTGTATATAACAATCTGTGTCTATAACACTGTGTATATAACACTGTGTGTATATAACAATCTGTGTCTATAACACTGTGTATATAACACTGTGTGTATATAACAATCTGTGTCTATAACACTGTGTATATAACACTGTGTGTATATAACACTGTGTATATAACACTGTGTGTATATAACACTGTGTATATAACACTGTGTGTATATAACACTGTGTGTATATAACAATCTGTGTCTATAACACTGTGTATATAACACTGTGTATATAACACAGTGTGTATATAACACTGTGTGTATATAACAATCTGTGTCTATAACACTGTGTATATAACACTGTGTGTATATAACAATCTGTTGAAGAGCATATTGCCCTGAAAGCCTTAGAAATAAATAAAAAAGTTTAAATAGAAACCTGGCCCTGGAATGCTTACTGATTTTGTTAAATTATTATATCTGTTTAATTTTTATAAAGACAACATCTAAAACCATCAATCCTAGAGGAGTGGTACATACACCAGAGAATTTTTGGACAACTGACACTCAGGATTGAATCCAGCAATGATCACTTCTGTGATTCAATGTCCAAAGATTCTTGCAAAAGTCCCCCAGAAGGTTCAGGTAACCAAACCGGACGCTAGCACATTTCTAAATGCAAAAATCAAACTTATTCGACATGCGTAGACAATTGACAATTAAAATAATTTTATTGTCATCTAGTCAATACATAAAAGAGCACAATCTGAACTATTTTAAAATTATATCAATATATGCATACCACTATGTACAATGAATATGGCGCTTCTACCACCACTGCATGCGTAGACATGTGGTGCAGTTACAATAAAATGCAGTCACTAACTACCCACCATGATTATCATGGCCAGTACCACATTTACATCAAATAAGGGCAAAAAAGATATTTTAATATAGATATACAGTAAAAGAAGACCACTCTCTATAAGACGTTTTTGTACCAAAAAAAATTTTTTCTCATCAAAATAACATTTTTACCAATTAGCTGATCTCCCTAAAGAACACTTTGGACCTTTGGGAGAGGCCGCTGCTCATCATAAAACAGCTCGAGGAGCATGAACTCATGGAATTCATGTAATCTTTACACAAGGGGAAAAGAAACAACACTTTGGCTCTACAACTACATGTTATCCCTTAGAGAGAGGTAGTTCTACTGTTCTGTGGCAACAGGCTCTAGTAGTCTAGTAGGTACTCTCCATGTTACATAAAACTAAGAATAAAAGGAAGAAGAAACTATAGTAAAATATAGTCATTACCTTATCATCTCACTATCAAGTGGGTCATGAAAAAAAAAAAACTATTAAAAAAATGGGAGGAAATTTTTCCCTTTCCTTATAATAAAAAAAAAAAATTTACTTTGTCTCCCTTACTTTAGGAGCTCTGTCTACTATAGCACAAAGAGTAAGGGAAATCTTCAATGTGAAATGTTAGAAGGAATGAAGTCTATATTTCTTAGAAAACTTCAATACACAGTAGATTCACCATGGGGAGGCCAGCCAAGAGAAACCAGAACCAATTAGGTCAACTATAGTATTATTTGTTCCATTCCTAAATAATTGGCTTGAATTTAAACAAATGAATTATAGGCAATTATTGAATTAAAGTGGATAATTTGGTTGCAATTTGAGAAAACTAAATTCAAATATTGAAATATAGTTGATCTTGCCGGGTTTTTTTTAAATCTGAACATCCAAAATATTTGATATGACAGTTAAGATATTTTGCTAGAATGCTACAGCTTGTAATGAATCCTTCTTAATGCAAGATCTTCTCTGGTTCTGTCATGAATTAACAGTAAAACCTCTCTCGAAAGGACAACACCTAGTTGCAGAGTCAAAGTAGAGAAAGAGATGTTCTCTTACCAGAGAGTTACTACAACAACAACAAAAAGCCTTTATTTAGGGTCACTGACCCTATACAGGATTCACCAGAGGTATGCATAAGAACAAAGCAGTGAGACAAAGGAAACAACGATATAGACAGAAAAAAAAGAAAAAAAAATAATAAGAAAGAGAAAGAGGGAAGCAAGAAAAACAACACAAAAAGAGTAGCAGTAAGAAAGTGAGGAGTGAGTGTCACTTGGCCTTCTTCTGAGATATGGACTTGTGGAAACCATAAAACGCCATAGCAATATACTTATTTTGGGTCATATTGTCAATTATTGATGGAAGTGAAACACAGAGTTGCCCAGTTTTGAGCATAAGGGTTCTTCTTTCTTCTTTCAGAGCAGAGCAATCAAAAATATAGTGAGTGATTTCATTTTTTAGTTTTGAATTACAGAAGGTACAAATCGGGTCCTCACCGCAGAGCATCTTGGTGTGGTTTTCTCTAAAAAAACTTGAAAGTATTCTAACTTGTGCGAGTAGTCTTACAACTGGGAAAGGAAAATCCCCTAAAAGGTATCCCTCCGTCAAGAAAGATATGTGAATGTCTTTGTAGTGAGAGTATAGCTTAGATTTATCCATTCTTGTAAGGTCACCAGAGAGTTACTAATTAGTAAAAATGATCATTTTAATGATGAAATCAGTTCTGTGTAGAGAAGTACAGTAGAACCTCTGTATGAAAGTTGTATAAGCTTATGATTTTGCTTTGTTTTAAAAATGAATCGATGTTGGTTCCATATGCTTGAATTGAATATTACACCATCTTCCTATATATTTTATTGCTTAAAAAGGAATACAATAAAACAAAGAAAAAAACTACAATTGCAAAATGATTTGATAACTAACTAAGGAAAAAAAAAACAATATTAAAAATGATTATGATACAAAATTGAATTTGTCTGCCAGAAAAATGCTTCTATGAATTAAAAAATAAAAATAATTACAAAATTAACATATAAACTTCAAACAACCTCCATGAGAGGACACTCATGCTAGAGGACACCTTTCTATAGAGGACAGTTTACATTTGCCAATTTACCATTTTTACTATTTAACAACTCTCCAGTAAGAGGAGACATCTACCTAAAGGACACTTAGGCTCTGCAATTAGGTGTCTTTTACAGGGAGGTAGTTCTACTGTATATATTATAATCATCTGATATATAGATAGAATATTTGCATATTTTAATATCTCTTCTTATTGCTCTGGTAAGCAAATTAAATATGATGATGCTGATATCCTACTTATGCCTTCAAACAAAAGTCTCTATAACAATTACTCCTGAGATGTTTAGTTTCTTGCTTATTCCACCCAAATCTCCCTGTGCCACGTCGGTATCAATGTGTCCTCAACAGAATTGGGAAACAACGGTCTACCCGACAGAATTCTGCTGATAAAAGGCAATTAACCCTCAGAGAGATACTACCTCTTTCCCTTCTCAGAAAAATGGAAGTTTTGTCCTAAATTTTTCAAGGAGCAGGGTGCTATACAATCAAATCTTGATTTGTGACTTATTTAAAATCAAGATTTTGCTCATCTTCCTTAAAACACTTCTAGTAAACTTGTTAATCAGAAATAAAAACCAAGTTGAATTCATGAATTGAAATTAAATGTATCCTGTCTTAAATAGATTGTTTTAAGAAGTGAGTATGAGAAAATAAAGGCTGTTTAGTTATCAGAAATCTGACACACACATTAGGTTCTATTAGAGTTCACCACTGTTTACTCTCTTATCTTTGGTTCTTCCATTTTGATTCTCATGTCCCTTCCATCCTTTTTTAATCGCAATAATTTATACCATTATCAGTTAATACAGTTAAACTTGTAAAATACCATTTGAGCCTTAACCAAGTTTACTTTCCCTGATGTGATACTAAGGGCCTTTAGAACCTAATACAGGTTGGTGATCAAAATGGCCTCAATGGGTTACTGAATAAGGGCATGAAGAATTCTAAAGCCCCATGTTATGCCATCAAGAGTCTTCTTTCTCCTACACAAGCTGCCAGTTAAGATTAAGGAGCTCCCCAGTTTTTGTCTTTAGAGACAGCCAAACCTTTCTTTGTTATAGTATCATTCCAAGTTTATTGTGGCCTTTTATATGGTGTCAATGAAGCCACCACATTTTGGCAATACTGTTGGGGGACATGACTATTGTTTATTTAACAAATCTGGTTTATCCCACAGCTATCTCTTCCCCACATCCACTATGTTCTGCAAATAGAAAGGAAAAAAATAGATATTTATGACAACATAAAAATGCAGTCAACCTTTATTAATTGGGGAGTGTCTGGTAGCGCAATAATTAGGTCTTGATATATATATATATATATAAGATTGGTAGTCCAAATTAACATTGGGGCTTGATTTTATTCTTTTAAAATTCTGGGGAAAGTATATCAAATACACACAGTTGAATCTCTCTGTAAAGAACACCTAATCACAGAGCAAAAGTGTCCTTTAGGAAGAAGTGTCCTCTTACTGGAGAGTGTCAGAATAGTAAAAATGGTAATTTTGCAAATGAAAACTGTCCTTTATAGAGAGGTGTCCTCTAGCGGGAGTGTCCTCTCGTGGAGGTTCTACAGTATGTCAAATACACACAGTTGAACCTCTCTGCAAAAATCAAAAATGTTCTTATCAACTCTCTTCTTACAAGAGTTGATAATTTGTTAAAAATGGTAATTTTGGCGATGAAAACTGTGTTTTTGTAGTTGGAGTGTCCTCTCATAGAGTTTCTACAACACGAGGTGTGCAAATCCAGATCTGTGAATAGGTTACAACACCAAACAATCAGGAAAAACAATTTTTAAAGGAAGTTCTCACACAAATATCATCCTCCTATAAAAATTTTCAACACACAAATTTTCAAGGGGCAAGGTGCTATATAATCAAATCTTGGTTTGTGACCCATTTAAAAAAATCAAGATTTTGCTCCTATCCCTTAAACACTTCTAGTGAACTTGTTAATCAGAAATAAAAACAAAGTTGAATTCAAGAATTGAAATTAAATGTATCCTGTGTTAAATAGACTGTTTTAAGAAGTGAGTGTGAGAAAATAAAGGCTGTTTAGTTAAGAGAAATCTGACACACACACACGTTCTATTAGAGTTCACCACTGTTTACTCTCTGATCTTTGGTTATTTCCTTTGATTCAGATGACAGGGTGAGTCAAAAAGCTCAGTTAAATAAAAAAAACCTTACAATAAACTCAGCGCCTCACAATTTTCTACTTTTTAAAAACCCAACCAATTAAAATTATCATGGCTTGTACTTCCCTATCTGTGATTGAGGCCTATTCAAAATGCATACAACCAACTATTCCCTGGACACTTTTTTTTTCCATTCATCATTACTCTTCACAATTCATCCTTTCATACTTCATCCCTAAGAATAGAAATAGTCGTTATTTCTCCTTAAAATAAATTAAAATTTTTCGTTCAAAAGAAACCTTTGCAGTAAAACGTCGTTATACAACTAACTACCTACTATAAGGTGAATATAATCACCTGGAGTAGTATAATATCAAAAGAATAAAATTGTGAGGCAAAAAGAGTTTCTTGTAGTTTCCTCGCCTCACGATTTTGTTCTCTTTTGACAATGTATTATGTTTATTATGTATTAATGTTATTGATTCTTCTAATCAAAGATAGTAAATAAAGGGAAGATAAAATGTAGGGGAATATATATAGTTGTGTATGTAAATACGAAACTATTTTAGATGCGTAAGATTCTTTTTGAAATTAAACAATTTCTACGGCCCTTACTGCAATATGGAAAAATTAATGGGAGGGCCTGGCTCTTCAGTGGTGAACTCTCCCAGCAATTTCGTCAGTTTAATCTATAATAGGGCAGTAGAAATTGTTTAATTTCAAAAAGTATCTTACGTGTCTAAAATAGTTTCGTATTTTCATAACAGATGGCACTCTAGTGCATCATAATATAGTTGTGTATATATATATATATATATGTTGTAATATATTCCAATATATATCTATGTCTCCATGTATTGTATAGATGTATATGTAATTGCCAAATAAAATCGAGTGAGTTACAGTCGGCGCCAGAAAGCCGGAAACGGGTCCGAAAAACAAGTCGGGTATGCCCCCTTCTTATGCAAACAGATTAGTCCGCTTTGAGACACGATTGACAGTTCTCCCCTGACCGGTGTCGGCTACACTTGCTCTCTCGCCATCTCTATGATGCCATCCAACATGCCTCGTCCTTTTGTGTAATCCCAATCACGCCTGAAACCACTCTAATCATTGTGGCCACCACGACTGCAAACCAACATGCCACACTGCATTCATTCTACAGCAACAACTACAATACTACATATATATATATATTTTTTTATATTAAAAAGGCATATATTGGATCAAAATATCATTTATTTTACCAATATTTCAGTTGGCTGAACACCAACCTTTATCAAGGTGTTATAAAATTTTAAAGTGTGGCCTAAAGGCTGAAATATTGGTAAAATAAATGATATTTTGATCCAATATATGCCTTTTTAATTAAAGATTTATTTATGGATTGCTCTATTTTCAAATAGTTGTGTGTGTGTGTACAAATTTCTTCAGCAAGGAAGGTTTCCCCACCTTATTCTGATAATATAAACTACCTAGTGTTGGCAAGACGGCAGACTTACCACTTGAGAGAAGTCGTAGCCCCAGGGCAGGTAGAGGATCCCTGTGTTGTATTTCTCCCAGTGGGAGAGGTAAAAGCACACGTTGACACTCCAGATGAGGAGGAACACCCGGAACGGACTGAAGCTGTAGTCCGCCCTCCCAAATATGGAGTAGAAGCAGCAGGACATGAAGAGGGCGGCCCAGCTGTCTATCCCATGGTCCATCAGCTCTCCTAGAGGTCCGCTGGTGTTGGTTTGTCTGGCATGTTTCCCATCTATGCCGTCTGTCACACAAGTATCAACAATGTCATTTCAAGATAACAACAATTAATAAAACGAAAATTAAAATTATACCGCGAATGTTTCTTTTAAAAATCGAAATTCCCGCCCCTGGACACTTTTTATTTTTCCGTTCTCCATTACTCTTCATGTTTCACCTTTCCATACCTCATCTCAAAGTTAGAAATGTCGCTATTTCTCTTTGAAAATAAATTTCGATTTTTAAAAGAAACATTCGCGGTATAATTTTAATTTTCGTTTTACAATCATCAGCCGCGTTATATTGTATTTTAAACAATTAATAAGTATGTGTGACAATACAAGAAAATATGACCTTTTTTTTTGCTTATCCTTAGTACACAAAAAAAAGCTCCAATGGCCCCCAATTCTTGCAAAAGTCCAACTCCACCAGTGAGTACAAGTAATCAAATGGGGCACTGGCACATTTGTAAGTGCAAAGTCGAACTGCTTTATTTTGGGCAAGTGGGGTAGATTTTGTTATTATTTTCTATCTTCAATGGCTTGAGATGGCCTGTTCTAAATCTTGTTAGTGTTGTTTGATGCTGTCTATTTCTGATGTTCAGAGCTCCTCCTGGGTTCACTCCACTGTACCAACTGTGCTTAGGTGGGATCCTCCAGTTCTTGTTTATTTTTGTTTTGACTATTGTTTCTATTTCTTTAAAAGTAAGTTTATTTTTCTGTGGCAAGGGTTCTTCTGTGCCTTCTTTCGCTGGCACATCAGCAGCTTCGTTGCCTTGAAGGGAAAAGTAACGCAGTAAAGAGAAAAAAATATCATTAGATAAAGTTGCGATAAAGGAAATAACCTAAAGAAAGAAATAGGCAAAACAACTAGCCATATAGACCTAACAACAACCCAATTTGTACCTCCAAACTGTAAAAAAAAAAACAGTGCAACCTTTATCTAGAGGCCAACATAGACCCAGTTATCAAGGGCGAAGTTTTTATCAATTGGCTTCTTAGATGACCTAAGAAATCAAGGGTCATCTTTGATGTCATTTCTCCCTTCATATCTTGAGGCCACTCACTTCCATTCTATAATATTATCTTAAATTCTAACTGAACCTCTGAACACTTTAATCTTTACAGCAATGCTCCAATGGATTCTTGCAGAAAGTCAAACCCCACCAGCGAGTGCAAGTA
>CP092868.1:43518922-43590844 GCA_030710605.1 Cordylochernes scorpioides | reverse complement strand
ATGGCACCATAATTCAAGCACACTATGTGAGAATTAAAAAAAAAAAAAAAAACTATAAGACTTGAAACCTTATAACCATGGTTAAAACAATACGGAATCTTAAAACTTGAGTAGAATCCCTCAAACAAGCCAAAACATGGCTAACCCCAATCTTTCCTAAAGGTGGTCTTATCAGAGGCTGTCATATTAAGCCGAGTCATTCAACCAAAACAGACTCTGATGAAAGACCATTTCTAGGAGTGACTATGTTTAGCCATGTTTTCAGGCTATATATATATATATATATATATTATATGGTCTGGAATCTTCCCAACTGAAATCCCCCCGAGTTGGCCAATGTGTTTTGAGCTAGGTTCTTGCCTATACAATAAATCAGAATATGAACATACCATAGCATTGGTACATGAGAGAGGGGGAAATAGTAATATTATTATCAATTAAGAAGTTTCAGAAGATGAGTTTCTTTTAATTGTAAAAACGCTACAAACTTTCGGGCAAAAGCCCTTCGACAGGCAAAATATAACTACACTATGAAAGATATCTATGGCTGTAGTGAATATATACACGTATTAATTTACATAATGAATGAATTACCCTCTAGGATTTTTATTTTATTTCATACTTTTCATTTTTACAAATAGTTAAATTGATCATTTGCATGCCTTTTTATATTTTTATATTTATGTAAATTAATACGTGTATATATTCACTACAGCCATAGATATCTTTCATAGTGTAGTTATATTTTGCCTGTCGAAGGGCTTTTGCCCGTAAGCTTGTAACGTTTTTACAATTAAAAGAAACTCATCTTCTGAAACTTCTTAATTGATATACCTTACTGGAAGAGTCTTTAACCTTTAGTAATATTATTATTATGATATAAAAAAGCATTATAGAAATTTTCTATAAATAACCGCAATTGCAAACCTTGCAGAAATGGTTGATGCTCATTGAAAGGTGAAAATAAAAATAAACAGTTTGTGAGCATCCAGGTACAAAGGGGTGGAACTATAGATTGGCCATGATTCTTGATGATGGGTGAATCTACAGAATGTTTGGTAGTGCTGTATTAACTTGGGTGGAGACTCACGGCAATGTTGGAGAAGAGGGTCCCGATGAGAGTGAAGAGGACCCGAGGAGCAGTCTCCGTGATATCAACTGGGGAGGTCAGGACCCAGGTGTAGGTCAGGAGGAACAGGCAAGTTACTGGCATGAAGGGCCGTAGACCTTCCAGCAAGTTGGGCTGCTTCAATGTGCCGGCTTTGTAACCACTGCAGCACACAGTCTCACAAACTCAACAAACAATAGCGACAGTTGTCCTACACTGAGGAATACAAGAATTCCTTTACACAAACTGTACTTCTAATGTCCCTAGTTAGATGTTGAAATGTCCCCCCTGTGTGATAAAATATCTAACATCAATTGTACCCTTCTTTCTTATCTCCACTCGATCATATTAGGGTATCAAGTTGTGACCCTTGATGGTCTGTTTGACAACCATCATGATTGGGTGAAGTAGAATGTGTCTGCCTTTGTCATTAAGACTGGGAGCACTACTCAGTGGTAGGCTGACTTAGCTCCAAAAGAAATGGCCGCCTCTGACATGAGGAACAGACGCCATGTGCAGCTGCTCCTAACATAGAGTACAAACGCTGCTCATCCTGTATACCTGGATTAGTAGCCCTAACAGGGTACTATCAGCCAGGCCAGCTGAACTCAGGTTTTTTAACAAGCTTGTTACTGCTCCCCCTCCTCCTTTTTCATCCGGGCTTGAGACCGGCAATTGTACCCTAAAATTGTTCAGTCTGACATAAGTCACTCCCAGAATATCCTGTAATTATCCATTAATCAAGAAAAAAAAAAATAAGCAAATGGCTGTGTTGTCTAAATGAAACTTACCTATACCCTCTCTCACTAATCCCCACCATCCAAGTTTACCCCCCAAAAAAGAAAGAAATGCTCAACTTGTCTCCTCATCCCCATCCAAATCTGCCAAGAAACTGCCCCACCTGGGCAAACTCAAGAGCAATAGAACACCAGTGAAGGATGAGCCTTCCCAAATTGTGTTCACTATCAGTTCACTAATTGTGGAAATACCTGCAGCAAATAAACCTGCAGATCCAGAACACATTTTGGCTTGCATTAGATGCACTAATTAGGAACTTTGGGAGAGTCCACTGCTTATCAGCTCGAGGGGCATGGACTCATGGAATTTGTATAATCTTTGCACATGGATATAGGAATCAACAACAACAACATGCCTCCTATAGAATTAAAAGAAATAGCACTGAACAATTTCAACAGAAAGTAAGTGAACTGTGAGCAGAAGGAGCTGGGAAATAAGAAAGAGTGATTAAAACAGTTACCCTATGACTTTTCATTCACAAGGAGCATGCCGCTGTATGTGCAGAAAGAAGACCAAAATGGCATAAATGTAAGTAAAGACATGAGAGCTACTCCCTGTTTATTTTACAAACTATTTAATAATGCTTCAAGGGAAGAACAAATATATTTAACCTATATCTTTTGTGTCTTCTTATTGATATTCTAAATACCTTATTGAACATATCTGATAATTACTTATTTTCTACACTATACAAATACTGTAAAACATATCTGATAATAGAACACCCAAGTTGTGGGGCCAAAATGTCCTTAGAGTGAAGCATCCTCTTAACAGAAAGCAGCTAAATATTTCAATTGGTAGATCTCCTCTAGCATCCCCTCATGGAGATTCTACTGTATAAGCTGCATCAAATCCTTAAAGTATTTAATAAAGCCTAAAAATTAATGTAAAACCTTTCTAAAATGAAGTAGGGATATAACAAACCTTCTCTTAGAAGGCACCTAAAATAATTCCCATTTAAAAAAAATTTACAATATAGTAGAACCTCCCCTAGTTGCTGAGCCAAAATCTCCTTTTACCAGAGAGTTGCTAATTAGCAAAAATGGTAATTTTGGATGATGAAAAATGTCTTTTGTTAGGGAAAGAGGCAGAGTTCCTCTAGGGAGAATGTCCTCTCATGGAGTATGTTGTTTCTTATCCCCTTGTGTAAAGATTACAAGGAGTATGTTCTAGGAGTATGTTCTAGTGTATAGTGAACCATAACTATAGAGAAACAACTATAGTGAGGTCATACTGTAGGAACTCACCAGTAGATGTTGTATAGACTTGTAGGTATTGTAATACCTAGTGTTCCAACTGCCACAAACACAACAGTCAACAAACAGTTTTACCTGAAACATTCCATAGATAGTGGGAGAACCTCTCTACTTAAAGGGAGGAGACACAGGTTAGAGACCAATAATCAGGGTGAAGTAAGTTAAATGAGATTGAATTTTTTTTTTTCTCTACTCCTGACCTTAGGAATAAAACAAAACTGATAAAGGACTGAATACAGGCATTATAAAAATATGAAAATTTTTCAATAAATTTCTCTCTTTCTGTAAAATTGACACCAACTTTTAATGAGAAAACTGTTTTTATTACAGATAGAGACCTTTTAATATATGAAATACAACAATGAGAAATATTTTTGAAGTGCGATACAGTTTTACGGAGAGATAGAAATAGAGATAAAAAAAAATTCAAACACTACACTTAGAAACAGAAGGCAATAAGACTAAATCCAAATAATGTTAACATTTTGGTAACAACGCTATTACAAAAATGTACGCACTATTTATTTACTTGGGTCTTCTTACCTTGTGTTTCTAATTTATAATCCAAATTTTTACCTTATCATTAAGAGCACTACTTGTTTCTATTAAAAACTTATTTCAATAGACTGATATAGGGAACAATTTGGATTATAAACAAGACTTAATCCAATTAATCAATCGGATTAATAAATATTAACAGTTCTGGATAAACTCACTGAATAACAAGCATAGGTTTTTCTATATAGAGAGCTAGTGTTTTCCAATTCTTAGAATGTGTTTCATTTGGCAGTCACTTTTACCAAATAGCAAATTGCTTTCCTAATATACACTCAAGGACAAAAACTTGAGGCAGTGGAAAGGACAGAGGCAATTTTGTTCACACACAATTGGTATCTCGTGTCTTCAATAAAGGTCACTGTGTATCAAATAGCTTTCAGAGGTATTTTCTGAATCCTGATATGCATGTTAAAGAGGTAAAACTTCCTTAAGTTTTGTACAGGAGTGTAAGTCATTACATCATTTTCTGACAGCGGAGTAAAAATAGCATCAGGCACAAGATAAAACCAAACAATGGCATTTGAGAGAAAAAAAAAAAAAAAGAAGCAACACACTTACTGTAAATTAAAATTTCAAAAAATTCCCCGCTGGTGAGGTTAACGACCGGGATAACAAACTTCCAAAATGAATATGTGAAAAAATAGGTGAATAAATAGGAGATGAATATCACCTGCGCACACAACAGCAACATGTTAGTTTCAAACTAATAATTCATTAGGTAACATATACAAAAAGAGGGGTAAAATTGCTTTGTTAAAATTCCATTATCCACTCCAAAAGAGCAAAAAGAACTTTTAATAAAGCCCAAGTTTATTAGTATTAAGGGGGGACCCTTAATAAAGCACAATATTGTATGTCCAACTTTCAATCCATTTTTTATTTTATTATTACAGAAGCACGAAGTCTATCAGACTATTGTGCTATATTGGAATTATTTACATATATATCTTTAATTATTTACACGATGAATTAGTTGTGATTTATAAATCTGTGTACAAATTGCTCTAAACTTGCTTAAGTGTTCATAAGATTGTATACACCTATCCCCCGATTTACACGGTACTTGTTTTACACGTTTTCGCTTTTACACAGTTTTCCAAATAAGTTTTTTTTTTTTTTTAATCGCACTATACTAAATGCTACTGTGATTGAACACATGCGCTGTGTACACATCTCACAAGGAATCCCGAGCATATGTGCTGACTACATATTTTAACCTGTCAATGCATTTTATTTTTATTTCTGTGTACACCTATCCCCCGATTTACACGTTTTTCTCAGGAACGTATCTACCGTGTAAATCAGGGGATAGTTGTATACAGAAAGATGTATCAAAGTAAGCAATACATTGAAAAAAAAACTCATTAGAGGCTACCTTGCAATAAAATCTCAAACCTTATCTCCTTGAAAACCAAAAAAAGAAAAAAGGTTTTACTTATCGTTCTAACAAAGGTCAGTTTTCATCACTAAGATTTCCATTTTTAACAATTAAGAGCCAAAGTGTCCTTTAAAGAGGTGTCCTCTTATAGAAGAACAGCTAAATAGTAGAAATGATAATGTTGTCAATGAAATTTATCCTTTATAGATAGGTGTCCTCTCGTGGAGGTTCTACAAAATATATGGCAAAATTCCAGTCTTACTGCTAAGTACAGAGAGAGGCTTCAATGTGCTGTAGAATGGGATCAGAGGAATCTCTGGTGATGATATTTGGTACAGTTCGGGGTCTAACACTCTCCTCTTTGTACAGGATTGGTCTGTTTATTGAGCCATATATTATTTCTAATACATATTTACCCCTGTCTTTATAATTTAACAAAATCAATAAGCTGCCCAGAGCCAGGTTTCTTTTTTTAACTTTTTTTTTATTTCTCAAGCTCTAAGGCCAATATGTCCTTCAACGGAAGACCTAGAAGTAACACTTCCAGCCAATTATACACATGGTGTATATAACGCACTGTGTATATAACACTGTGTGTATATAACAATCTGTATCTATAACACTGTGTATATAACACTGTGTGTATATAACAATCTGTGTATATAACACTGTGTGTATATAACAATCTGTATCTATAACACTGTGTATATAACACTGTGTGTATATAACAATCTGTGTATATAACACTGTGTGTATATAACAATCTGTATCTATAACACTGTGTATATAACACTGTGTGTATAAAACAATCTGTGTCTATAACAATCTGTGTCTATAACAATCTGTGTCTATAACACAGTGCGTATATAACACTGTGTGTATATAACAATCTGTGTCTATAACACTGTGTGTATATAACACTGTGTGTATATAACAATCTGTGTCTATAACACTGTGTATATAACAATCTGTGTCTATAACACTGTGTGTATATAACACTGTGTATATAACACTGTGTGTATATAACAATCTGTGTCTATAACACTGTATATAACACTGTGTGTATATAACAATCTGTGTCTATAACACTGTGTGTATATAACAATCTGTGTCTATAACACTGTGTGTATATAACAATCTGTGTCTATAACACTGTGTGTATATAACAATCTGTGTCTATAACACTGTGTATATAACACTGTGTGTATATAACAATCTCTGTCTATAACACAGTGTATATAACAATCTGTGTCTATAACACTGTGTGTATATAACAATCTGCGTCTATAACACTGTGTATATAACACTGTGTGTATATAACAATCTGTGTCTATAACAGTGTATATAACAATCTGTGTCTATAACACTGTGTATATAACACTGTGTGTATATAACAATCTGTGTCTATAACACTGTATATAACACTATGTGTATATAACAATCTGTGTCTATAACACTGTGTGTATATAACAATCTGTGTCTATAACACTGTGTGTATATAACAATCTGTGTCTATAACACTGTGTATATAACACTGTGTGTATATAACAATCTCTGTCTATAACACTGTGTATATAACACTGTGTGTATATAACAATCTGTGTCTATAACACTGTGTGTATATATATATTTTTTTTGCTTATCCCTAGTACACGTGGTACAGGCCATGATAATCATGGTGGGTAGTTAGCGACTGCTTTTTACTGTAAGCGCACCACATGTCTACACATGTGAAAGCAGTTCGACTTTGCAGTTACAAATGTGCCAGAGCCCCGTTTGGTTACTTGCACTCGCTGGTGGGGTTGGACTTTTGCAAGAATCGGGGGGCCATTGGAGCATTTTTTCTTTTTTTTTTTTAACAGAAAAAGTGTCCAATGCGGGGATCGAACCCGGGTCGTAGTGGTCGTAAACCAAACGGTTTAACCAGCCTTCCACCGACCCCCCACTGTGTGTATATAACAATCTGTGTCTATAACACTGTGTGTATATAACAATCTGTGTCTATAACACTGTGTATATAACAATCTGTGTCTATATAACACTGTGTATATAACACTGTGTGTATATAACAATCTGTGTCTATAACACTGTGTATATATAACAATCTGTGTCTATAACACTGTGTATATAACACTGTGTGTATATAACAATCTGTGTATATAACACTGTGTATATAACACTGTGTGTATATAACAATCTGTGTATATAACACTGTGTGTATATAACAATCTGTGTCTATAACACTGTGTATATAACACTGTGTGTATATAACAATCTGTGTCTATAACACTGTGTATATAACACTGTGTGTATATAACACTGTGTGTATATAACACTGTGTGTATATAACAATCTGTGTCTATAACACTGTGTATATAACACTGTGTGTATATAACAATCTGTGTCTATAACACTGTGTATATAACACTGTGTGTATATAACACAGTGTGTATATAACACTGTGTGTATATAACACTGTGTGTATATAACAATCTGTGTCTATAAAACTGTGTGTATATAACAATCTGTGTCTATAACACTGTGTATATAACACTGTGTGTATATAACACTGTGTATATAACAATCTGTGTATATAACACTGTGTGTATATAACACTGTGTGTATATAACAATCTGTGTCTATAACACTGTGTATGTAACACTGTGTGTATATAACAATCTGTGTCTATAACACTGTGTGTATATAACAATCTGTGTATATAACACTGTGTGTATATAACACTGTGTATATAACAATCTGTGTCTATAACACTGTGTGTATATAACAATCTGTGTCTATAACACTGTGTGTATACAGGGTGTATATAACAATCTCTGTCTATAACACTGTGTATATAACACTGTGTGTATATAACAATCTGTGTCTATAACACTGTGTGTATATAACAATCTGTGTCTATAACACTGTGTGTATATAACACTGTGTGTATATAACACTGTGTGTATATAACAATCTGTGTCTATAACACTGTGTGTATATAACAATCTGTGTCTATAACACTGTGTGTATATAACAATCTGTGTCTATAACACTGTGTATATACAGGGTGTACCAGGTAAATTGGGACTAACTTTGACAGTCCATAAAACAAAAACTACTTGAGATTAAAAACTTGTTTTTTTTTCATTACGTAGCCATATTCATGTAAAATGCAACAGTACATGTGTGCGCAGTGTAGTGATGAAGAGTAACCGAGAATTTGAAAATCGAGCTGCCATCATCGTTGCTCTGCGCGCCGGAAGGAGCCCCAAAGAGATAGTGGATTTTCTTAAGTTGCCCAAAACCACTATTTATCGTGTCAAGAAGCAGTTTGATGAGGCCGACAGTAACAAAGAGGGGATAGCTACAAGGAAAAAGCACTCGCGTCGATCGGACAGGGTAAGAGGCGAAGAATTTGTCAAAAATGTCAAGGAGAAGATTGATGGAAACCCTGGGAAGAGCATGAGGGCCATAGCCAAGGAAATGGACGTTGGCTCTATGACAATTGTCAGAACTATCCATGAGGACCTTGGTCTCAAGTCTTATGCCCTTCGGAAAGGTCAGTTGCTGACTGAGAATATGAAGAATAACAGAAAAGGAAAGGCTGCTGCCCTCCTCAACAACCTGAAACACGACTCTTTTGGCATGCTAAGGTTCTTCTCTGACGAAAAGAACTTTGACGTGGACCAAAAGGTAAATCCCAGGAATGATCGCTGGATCTGTAAAGACCCCTCAGAGATACCTGTCGTGATGCACACGAAATTTCCTGCCTCCGTAATGGTCCTTGGCGTTATCAGCAGTGAAGGTGATGTCATGCCTCCCCATTTCTTTGAGAAGGGCCTTAGGATGAACGCTGACACCTACATCAATGTTCTGGAGACCGTTGTGAAGCCTTGGATGGACATGGTGGCCGCAGGAAGGAAGTATGTCTTCCAACAGGACTCAGCTCCAGCCCATAAGGCAAAAAAGACACAATCGTGGCTGACACTTAACGTCCCTAGTCACTGGGGTCCTGATATTTGGCCCCCTAATTCTCCAGATTGCAATCCCATCGACTACTATGTATGGGGCGTTGTTGAGAGAGATGTCAACAAAGCTCCTCATACCACCATCCAGTCTGTCAAGAAAGCAGTTCACACGGTGATGGCCCAAATGGACAAGGTCATCGTCGCCAAGGCCTGTGCTTCATTCCGCACTCGCCTCGAGACTGTTGTAGCTAATAATGGAAACTACATTGAATAAATAAAAACTATATCCTTTTATCTACTACTGTGTCAAATTTCATTCGGATATTTTAATTTTTACTTGCAAAAAATTTCAGTTAAAATACTATTGTTGAAATTCCCAATTTACCTGGTACACCCTGTATAACACTGTGTGTATATAACAATCTGTGTCTATAACACTGTGTGTATATAACACTGTGTGTATATAACACTGTGTGTATATAACAATCTGTGTCTATAAAACTGTGTGTATATAACAATCTGTGTCTATAACACTGTGTGTATATAACACTGTGTGTATATAACAATCTGTGTCTATAAAACTGTGTGTATATAACAATCTGTGTCTATAACACTGTGTGTATATAACAATCTGTGTCTATAACACTGTATATAACACTGTGTGTATATAACACTGTGTATATAATTGACTGGAAGTGGTACTTCTAGGTCTCCTGTTGAAGAGCATATTGGCCTGAACGCTTGAGAAATGAAGAGTGGTTGAAAGAGACCTGGCCCTGGGCTGCTTATTGAGTTTGTTAAATCATTATCTATTAAATTTTTATAAAGACAACATCTAAAACCATCAATCCTAGAAGAGTGGTACATACAGCAGATTTTTGGACAACTAACACTCAGGATTGAATCCAGCAATGATCACTTCTGTGCTTCAATGTATAAAGATTCTTGCAAAAGTCCCCCAGAAGGTTCAGGTAACCAAACCGGACGCTAGCACATTTCTAAGTGCAAAAATCAAACTTATTCGACATGCGTAGACAATTGACAATTAAAATAATTTTATTGACATTGTGTCAATACATGCAAAAGTACACAGTCTTCACTATTTTAAAAAGATAATTATATCAATATATGCATACCACTATGTACAATGAATATGGCGTCTCTGTCACCACTGCATGCGTAGAGATGTGGTGCAGTTACAATAAAATGTGGTCACTAACTACCCACCATGATTATCATGGCCAGTACCACATTTACATCAAATAAGGGCAAAAAAGATATTTTAATATAGATATACAGTAAAACTTCCATGAGAAGACCACTCTCTACAAAACGTTTTTGTACACAAAAGAAAATTTTTTCTCATCAAAATAACATTTTTACCAATTAGCTGCTCTCCCTAAAGAACACTTTGGACTTTTGGGAGAGGCCGCTGCTCATCATAAAACAGCTCGAGGAGCATGAACTCATGGAATTCGTGTAATCTTTACGCAAGGGGATAAGAAACAACAACACTTTGGCTCTACAACTACATGTTATCCCTTAGAGAGAGAGGTAGTTCTACTGCTCTGTGACAACAGGCTCTAGTAGTCTAGTACGCACTCTCCATGTTACATAAAACTAAGAATAAAAAGTTAAAGGAAGAAGAAACTATACTAAAATATAGTCATTACCTTATCATCTCACGATCAAGTAGGTCATGAAAAAAAAAACTATTAAAAAAATGGGAGGAAATTTTTCCCTTTCCTTATAATAAAATTTTTTTTTTTACTTTGTCTCCCTTACTTTAGGAGCTCTGTCTACTATAGCACAAAGAATAAGGGAAATCTTCAATGTGAAATACAAGGTAATAAGACCAAATCCAAATAAATAAATAGTGTGTGACGTTTCGGTAACAGCGTTGTTACCATCTTCAGACAAAAGTACTGGTAACAACGCTGTTACCGAAACGTCACACACTATTTATTTATTTGGATTTGGTCTTATTACCTTCTGTTTATAATCTACAATCCAAATTGTGCCTCATCAATTCAATGTGAAATGTTAGAAGGAATATAAAGTCTATATTTTCTAGAAAACTTCAATATACAGTAGATTCACCATGGGGAGGCCAGCCAAGAGAAACCAGAACCAATTAAGTCAACTATAGTATATTATTTATTCCTGGACACTTTTTTCTGTTTTAAAAAAAAAAATTTGCTCCAATGGCCCCCGATTCTTGCAAAAGTCCAACCCCACCAGCGAGTGCAAGTAACCAAACGGGGCTCTGGCACATTTTTAAGTGCAAAGTCGAACTGCTTTTCACATGTGTAGACATGTGGGGTGCGCTTACAGTAAAAGCAGTTGCTAACTACCCACCATGATTATCATGGCCTGTACCACGTGTACTAGGGATAAGCAGAAAAAAAAATTTTATTTGTTCCGATCCTAAATAATTGGCTTGAATTTAAACAAATGAATTATACAAGGCAATTATTGAATTAAAATGGATAATTTGGTTAGAATTTGAGAAAAACTAAATTCAAATGTTGAAATATAGTTGATCTTGCTGTTTTTTTTTTTAAATCTGAACATCCAAAATATTTGATATGACAGTGAAGATATTTTGCTAGAATGCTACAGCTTGTAATGAATCCTTCTTTAATGTAAGATCTTCTCTGGTTCTGTCATGAATTAACAGTAAAACCTCTCTCTAAAGGACATCACCTAGTTGCAGAGTCAAAGTAGAGAAAGAGATGTTCTCTTACCAGAGAGTTACTACAACAACAACAAAAAGCCTTTATTTAGGGTCACTGACCCTATACAGGATTCACCAGAGGTATGCATAAGAACAAAGCAGTGAGACAAATGAAACAACGATACAGACAGAAGAAAAATTAAAAAAAAAAACAAGAAAGAGAAAGAGGGAAGCAAGAAAAACAACACAAAAAGAGTAGCAGTAAGAAAGTGAGGAGTGAGTGTCACTTGGCCTTCTTCTGAGATATGGACTTGTGGAAACCATAAAACGCCGTAGCAATATACTTATTCTGGGTCATATTGTCAATTATTGATGGAAGTGAAACACAGAGTTGCCCAGTCTTGAGCATAAGGGTTCTTCTTTCTTCTTTCAGAGCAGAGCAATCAAAAATATAGTGAGTGATTTCATTTTTTTAGTTTTGAATTACAGAAGGTACAAATCGGGTCCTCACCGCAGAGAATCTTGGTGTGGTTTTCTCTAAAAAAAACTTGAAAGTATTCTAACTTGTGCGAGTAGTCTTACAACCGGGAAAGGAAAATCCCCTAAAAGGTATCCCTCCATCATGAAAGATATGTGAATGTCTTTGTAGTGAGAGTATAGCTTATATTTATCCATTCTTGTAAGGTCACCAGAGAGTTACTAATGTAATAAATGATCATTTTAATGATGAAATCAGTTCTGTGTAGAGAAGTACAGTAGAACCTCTGTATGAAAGTTGTATAAGCTTATGATTTTGCTTTGTTTTAAAAATTAATCGATGTTGGTTCCATATGCTTGGATTGAATATTACACCATCTTCCTATATATTTTATTGCTTAAAAAGGAATACAACAAAACAAAGAAAAAAATTGCAAAATGATTTGATAACTAACTAAGGGGAAAAAAACAATATTAAAAATGATGATATAAAATTGAATATGTCTGCCAGAAAAATGCTTCTATGAATTAAAAAATAAGAATAATTACAAAATTAACATATAAACTTCAAATAACCTCCATGAGAGGACACTCGTGCTAGAAGACACCTCTCTATAAAGGACAGTTTACATTTGCAAATTTACCATTTTTACTATTTAACAACTCTCCGGTAAGAGGAGACAACTACCTAAAGGACACTTAGACTCTGCAATTAGGTGCCCTTTACATGGAGGTTTTACTGTGTATATTATATTCATCTGATATATGGATAGAATATTTGCCTATTTTAATATCTCTTCTTATTGCTCCGGTTATGCAAATTAAATAGGATGATGCTGATATCCTACTTATAATATGCCTTTGAACAAAAGCCTATATATATATATATATATATAACAATAATAACTCCTGAGGTGTTTAGTTTCTAGCTTATTCCACCCAAATCTCCCTGTGCCACGTCGGTATCAATGTGTCCTCAACAGAATTGGGAAATAGCTGTCTACCCGACAGAATTCTGCTGATAAAAGGCAATTAACCCTCAGAGAGATACTACCTCTTTCCTTTCTCAGAAAAATGGAAGTTTTGTCCTAAATTTTTCAAGGGGCAGGGTGCTGTACAATCAAATCTTGATTTGTGACTCATTTAAAATCAAGATTTTGCTCCTCTCCCTTAAAACACTTCTAGTAAACTTGTTAATCAGAAATAAAAACCAAGTTGAATTCATGAATTTAAATTAAATGTATCCTGTGTTAAATAGACTGTTTTAAGAAGTGAGTGTGAGAAAATAAAGGCTGTTTAGTTAAGAGAAATCTGACACACACATTCGGTTCTATTAGAGTTCACCACTGTTTACTCTCTTATCTTTGGTTATTCCATTTTGATTCTCCTGTCCCTTCCAGCATTTTTTAAAATCACAATAATGCATATCATTATCAGTTAATACAGTTAAACTTGTAAAATACCATTGAGTCTTAACCAAGTTTACTTTCCCTGATGTGATACTAAGGGTCTTTAGAACCTAATACAGGTTGGTGATCAAAATGGCCTCAATAGGTTACTGAATAAAGGCCATGAAGAATTCTAAATGCCCCATGTTATGCAATCAAGTCTTCTTTCTCCTACACAAGCTGTCAGTAAGGAGCTCCCCAGTTTTTATCTTTAGAGACAGCCAAACCTCTGTTTGTTATAGTATCACTAGCCGAATGACCCGGGCAACGCCCGTGTTTTACCCGATTGAATGTTTTGATTCAAATACTATTTGTAGGGGCAGGGTGCTATACAATCAAATCTTTATTTGTGACTCATTTAAAAAATCAGGATCTTGCTCCTCTCCCTTAAAACACTTCTAGTGAACTTACTAATCAGAAATAATAAAAAAACCAAGTTGAATTCTAGAATTGAAATTAAATGTACCCCATCTTAAATAGATTGTTTGAAGAAGTGAGTGTGAGAAAATAATGGCTGTTTAGTTAAGAGAAATCTGACACACACATTAGATTCTATTAGAGTTCACCACTGTTTACTCTCCGATCTTTGGTTATTCCATTTTGATTCAGATGGAAGGGTGTAGTCTTCTCAACTTGAAGACAACAACCCCAGATCATATTTTCTCAGGTATGGGAGCCACCATTTGTACAGTTAAACCTGTCTATAGCGCTCCCTCTTGGGACTCACCAAAATAGGGTGCTATAGAGAGGTCACTTTTAATGTAAAATGTTTACATTTTGATGTTTAAAATTGGGCGCTATAGAGAGGAAGACGCTATTTAGAGGGGGCGCTATAGACAGTTTTAACCGTACCATAAATTGGCTACATATTGTCTACATGTGTAGAAATGTAGTGAAGTAGAGTATATGTTGTTGTAAAACCAATTATATCATAAGTTGAAAAATCGCCTAGAACAGTATATTACAAAAAGTAGAAAATTGTAAGGCGAAAAGTTTTCTTGTAAGGTTTTTTGTATTTAACTGAGCTTTTTTTGGGAATTTCTGTCCTTCCATGGGAATAAAAATTTTACTCCTGTAGAAGGACAGAAATGCCTAAAACCTCAGTTAAATAAAAAATCTTACAAGAAACTTCGCTTAACGATTCTCTACTTTTTTATAACATAACCAATTATAATTATCATGGCTTGTACTTTCCTATCTTTGATTGAGGCCTATTCAAAATGCATACAACCAACTATTCCCTGGACACTTTTATTTTTCCGTTCATCATTACTCTTCACAATTCATCCTTTCATACTTCATCCCTAAGAATAGAAATAGTCGTTATTTATCTTTAAAATAAATTAAGATTTTTCGTTCAAAAGAAACCTTTGCAGTAAAACATCATTATACAACTAACTACCTACTATAAGTTGGATATAATCACCTGGAGTAGTATAATATCAAAAGAACAAAATTGTGAGGCAAAAAGAGTTTCTTGTAGTTTCCTCGTCTCACGATTTTGTTCTCTTTTGACACAATTTAAACACTTTTATTGATTCTTCTAATCAAAGATAGTAAATAAAGGGAAGATAAAATGTAGGGGAATATATATAGTTGTGTATGTAAATATGAAACTATTTTAGATGCGTAAGATTCTTTTCGAAATTAAACAATTTCTACGGCCCTTACTGCAATATGGAAAAATTAATGGGAGGGCCTGGCTCTTCAGTGGTGAACTCTCCCAGCAATTTCGTCAGTTTAATCTACAATAGGGCAGTAGAAATTGTTTAATTTCAAAAAGTATCTTACGTGTCTAAAATAGTTTCGTATTTTCATAACAGATGGCACGCTAGTGCATCATAATATAGTTGTATATATATATATGTTGTAATATATTCCAATATATATCTATGTCTCCATGTATTGTATAGATGTAGTGTAATTGCCAAATAAAATCGAGTGAGTTACAGTTGGCGCCAGAAAGCCGGAAATGGGTCCGAAAAACAAGTCGGGTATGCCCCCTTCTTACGCAAACAGATTAGTCCGCTTTGAGACACGATTGACAGTTCTCCCCTGACCGGTGTCGGCTACACTTGCTCTCTCGCCATATCTATGATGCCATCCAACATGTCTCGTCCTTTTGTGTAATCCCAATCACACCTGAAACCACTCTAATCATTGTGGCCACCACGACTGCAAACCAACATGCCACACTGCATCCAAACAACAGCAACAACTACAATACTACATATATATATATATATATTTTTATATTAAAAAGGCATATATTGGATCAAAATATCATTTATTTTACCAATATTTCAGTTGGCTGAACGCCAACCTTTATCAAGGTGTTATAACATTTTAAAGTGTGGCCTAAAGGCTGAAATATTGGTAAAATAAATGATATTTTGATCCAATATATGCTTTTTAATTAAAGATTTATTTATGGATTGCTCTATTTTCAAAATAGTTGTGTGTGTGTACAAATTTCTTCAGCAAGGAAGGTTTCCCCACCTTATTCTGATAATATAAACTACCTAGTGTTGGCAAGACGGCACACTTACCACTTGAGAGAAGTCGTAGCCCCAGGGCAGGTAGAGGATCCCTGTGTTGTATTTCTCCCAGTGGGAGAGGTAAAAGCACACGTTGACACTCCAGATGAGGAGGAACACCCGGAACGGACTGAAACTGTAGTCCGCCCTCCCAAATATGGAGTAGAAGCAGCAGGACATGAAGAGGGCGGCCCAGCTGTCTATCCCATGGTCCATCAGCTCTCCTAGAGGTCCGCTGGTGTTGGTTTGTCTGGCATGTTTCCCATCTATGCCGTCTATCACACAAGTATCAACAATGTCATTTCAAGATAACAACAATTAATAAGTATGTGTGACAATACAAGAAAATATGACCTTTTTTTTTTTTTGCTTATCCTTAGTACACAAAAAAAAAAGCTCCAATGGCCCCCAATTCTTGCAAAAGTCCAACTCCACCAGTGAGTGCAAGTAACCAAATGGGGCTCTGGCACATGTGTAAGTGCAAAATCGAACTGCTTTTCACATGTGTAGACATGTACTGCACTTACAGTAAAAGCAGTCGCCAACTTCTACCCACCATGATTATCATGGCATGTTCCACATGTACTAGGGATAAGCAAAAAAAAAAAAAAAAACATGTGGTACAGGCCATGATAATCATGGTGGGTAGAAGTAGGTGACAGCATTTTACTGTAAGTGCACCACATATCTACATTTGATAAGCAGTTCGACTTTGCACTTTACAAATATTCCAGAACCCCGTTTAATTACTTGCACTCGCTGGTGGGGTTGGATTGAAACGGAAATACGACCTACTAATCCGAATAAATTAATTGTGCTTGATGTTTCGGTAACAGCGTTGTTACCATCATCAGGCAAAAGAATAACTGTTACCGATAATGCACAATTTGGATTACAGATTATAAACACAAGGTAATAAGACAAAAATCCAAATAAATAGTGTGTGACATTTCAGTAACAACGCTGTTACCGAAATGTCACACACTATTTATTTAGATTTGGTCTTATTACCTTGTGTTAATAACTGTTACCGAAACATTACACACTATTAATTTATTTGAACTAGGTCTTATTTTCTTGTAGCTATAATCCAAATTGTGCTAAATCATTGTGTGACAATACATTCTCCTTAATAGAGGTGTTGACAATATAGTTTCCAAAATGGTTTCCAAAAAGAGCATTGTATTTCCATTATCAAAAATTAAGGACACTCCATGTTCCTCACATTTCCAAAAAACAACATGTTTACAGAAGGGAAAAGTTGTTGTTGTTGTTTCTTATCCCCTTGTGTAAAGATTACACGAATTCCATGGGTTCATGCTACTCGAGCTGTTTTATGATGAGTAGCGGCCTCTCCCAAAGGTCCTGTTTAGTGCATCTAATGCAAGCCAAAATGTGTTCTGGAACTGCAGGTGACAAGCTACATTTTGGGCAAGTGGGGTAGATTTTGTTATTATTTTCTATCTTCAATGGCTTGAGATGGCCTGTTCTAAATCTTGTTAGTGTTGTTTGATGCTGTCTATTTCTTATGTTCAGAGCTCCTCCTGGGTTCACTCCACTGTACCAACTGTACTTAGGTGGGATCCTCCAGTTCTTGTTTATTTTTGTTTTGACTATTGTTTCTATTTCTTTAAAAGTAAGTTTATTTTTCTGTGGCAAGGGTTCTTTTGTGCCTTCTTTCGCTAGCACATCAGCAGCTTCGTTGCCTTGAAGGGAAAAGTAACACAGTAAAGAGAAAAAAAATAGCATTAGATAAAGTTGCGATAAAGGAAATAACCCAAAGAAAGAAATAGGTAAAACAAATAGTCATATAGACCTAACAACAACCCAATTTTTACCTCCAAACTGTAAAAAAAAAAAAACAGTGCAACCTTTATCTAGAGGCCAACATAGACTCAGTTATCAAGGGCGAAGTTTTTATCAATTGGCTTCTTAGATGACCTAAGAAATCAAGGGTCATCTTTGATGTCATTTCTCCCTTCATATCTTGAGGCCACTCACTTCCATTCTATATTATCTTAAAATTCTAACTGAACCTCTGAACACTTTAATCTTTACAGCAATGCTCCAATGGATTCTTGCAAAAAGTCTAACCCCACCAGCGAGTGCAAGTAACCAAACGTGGCTCTGGCAAATTTGTAAATGCAAAGTCGAACCTTCCACAGACCCCCCCCCCCCATCTGATGGTAAAACTTAAGAATTAAATAATAAATAATCAATTATAAATAATCAATGATAAGGGACACTTTGGATTATAAACACAAGGTAATAAGACCAAATCCATTCAGCACTTTTGTCTGAAGATGGTAACAACACTGTTACCGAAACGTCACACACTATTTATATTTGGTCTTATTACCTTGTGTTAATAAATAATCAAATAAAATAACAAAAAAACATTGAAAAGTTTCCTTTATTAGGGTCTAATAATACATTTAAACTCTCCAGCAAGCCTTAACTATAAATTGGAGACCTTGCGCAGGAGAGATTAATATTTATATCACATATATTCAACTGATGATATCTTTTCTAATTGTATATTGAAAATAGTAAATAATTTAAACCAAATTATCTAGAAAGATATGGGGAAAATAGTAGGAAAATACTTCCTTATAGTCTAGAAAAGATGGATAAGAGGCTATTATTGATTTTGAAGGTTGAGGCACCATTCTTCTTCTTTCTTATCTCCACTCAATCATATCAGGTTATCAAGCTTGTAGAGCTTGAGATGGTGTCTGCTAGGGATGAGTAGAGCTCATTAAAGGAAATTTGACATCCATAATGATCAGGTGAAGTAGAATGTGTTTGCTTTTGTCATTAAGAATGGGAGGACTACTCAGTAACAGGTCGACTTAGCTCCAATATGATATGGCCGACTTAGCTCCAATATGAAATGGCTGCCTCTGACATGAAGTACAGACGCCATGTGCAGTCGCTCCTAACATGGAGTACAGATGTTACTCATTCTTATACCAGGATTAGGAGCCCTTACAGTGTACTATCAGCCAGGCCAGCTGAACCCAAGTTTTTTAGTGAACTTGTTACTGCTCCCCCCTTCTCCTTTTTCTTCGGGGCTTGGGACCGGCAAAGGGGGAGTTAAGTGCACAAAAATGTATCCTTCTGTGGAAAAACTATTGTTTTCTTTTGAAATCAAGGATTCTAAGGTCAATCTCTCTGAGATGATGGGACTTGCCAATGTGAAACCACAGGACCAAGGATGAGAGTTGCATTATCATGTCCTAATATTGTTTCTCTCCAAAACATTTCCTTCTAGACTACCTGAAATATTTGGGATTCCTGATCTAGTGGTCTTCTTTCTTATCTTCACTCAATTATATTTGCCGGTCCCAAGCCCGGATGAAAAAGGAGGAGGGGGAGCAGTAACAAGCTCACTAAAAAACTTGGGTTCAGCTGGCCCGGCTGATAGTACCCTGTAAGGGCTCCTGATCCAGGTATACAGGATGAGCAGCATTTTTACTCCATGTTAGGAGCAGCTGCACATGGCATCTGTTCCTCATGTCAGAGGCGGCCATTTCTTTTGGAGCTAAGTCGGCCTGCCACTGAGTAGTGCTCCCAGTATTAATGACAAAGGCAGACGCATTCTACTTCACCCAGTGTGGAGATAAGAAAGAAGAAGAAGAAGACTCAATTATATTAGGGTATCAAGCTTGTAGAACTGCTGGGGATGAGTAGAGCTCATCAATGGATGAGCTAATATAGTCAATGATGTGGTGACAACCATCATGACTGGGTGAAGTAGACTGCATCTACTTTTGTCATTAAGACTAAGAGCACTACTCAGCGGCAGGCCAACTTAGCTTCAATATGAAATGGTTGCCTCTGACACGAGGAACAGATGGCATATGCAGCCACTCGTAACAGACTTATCCTGTATCCCTGGATCAGGAGCCCTTACAGAGTACTATCAGCCGGGCCAGTTAAGCCCAAGTTTTTTAGCGATCTTGTTACTGCTGCCCCTCCTTTTTCATCGGGGCTTGAGACCGGCAAACACGAATCTATTGGTAAAAACAGGTTGGCCAATCTCTCTTTATAGATAATGTTCTAAGAGATATGAAGACACAATATGAGTATTACCTTTCAGATAGAAAACAGCCTACAAATATAAGTTGTCAACTATGGGGATATCTCTCATGGTGACTCTCTCTCACCTAGATGCAGAGCCAAAGTGTCCTTTAGAGAGAGAGAGATGTGTTCTCTGACTGGAGAACAGCTATTTGGTAAAAATGGTGATGATAACTATCCATCCTATAGAGGTGTCTGGTCTATTGCATTGTTATTTAATGAATTGAGAGCACACTAAAGGTAAAAATAAAGAAAAATTATCAAAATGTGTCTTAGTATGTTTTTAGGAGGTGATACCTTTACCAGGTTGATAAGTATCTTTAGGATTTGCAGCATAACATTTAATTTTGTTTATCAATCTAAAACCACCAGGATTTAATCAGTCCCCTGATAGATCTTATCACAATGTTGTCACTCATCCCAAGATAATGGAAGTAAACCAGGGTGTGTATGTGGATAATTTGAAATAATTCATTTTTTTTTTTAGAATAATCAAAGACAAAAATTTGGGAGTACCAATACAAACTTATTTTTTCTTTGTAAGAATTTACTAATAAAAAATAATTTTATTAAAGGAATGATCTGTCACTTCAGTAAAGTGCTGTCACATGGGGTAATGCTCTAGTAGATTTTGGTGTTGTTGGCAGGAGGAGGAACAGTTCAAACCAAGTTGGTCTCAGAAAAGATGTCAAGTCTGGAGAAGAAGAGGTAAAATCCAGTTTCAAAACTTGATAATTATAAAGATGGAGCCATCCATAATTTATTTATATATAGAACCTCCATGAGAGGACACCTCTCCCTAAAGGATACTTTGGCTATGCAACTAGGTGTCCTTTACAGGGAGGTTTTACTGTATATACATTTAGGTAAATAAAATAAGGTAGCAAAAAATAATTAAAAAAAAAAATTATGATAAAAAAAGGTCAGGTGTTGGTATAAAAATCAAAAAGACATCTCCTGACCACACTCACATGAACTTTTTAGAAGGCAGAGCACCATCTAGTTGAACAGAAATCAAGAATACATTGAGTTTGCTTGTTCCCTGATATTTGGTTAACTCATTTTCTTGACAAATCAAGAAATGCTAATCACAAACGTATTTTGGGCTGTTGGCCCTCGTCAGCGTGGTACAAGTATATCAGATTAGACTCCTATTTGGCAAATTCAGCAATTTGATAATCCCTCTTCATAGGATGTTATGACATTGAAGCTGCCCCTGTACTGATGAGAGTCATAGCCTGAAACTATGGTGTACAGGTTGTTGGGTTTTATCTGAATTCTTCTGAATTGTCTGTCTGGTGTTGTGCCCTTTTTTTCATCACTACCTTCTTTTTGATTGGGGTAATGAACAAAATGATTGTGGCACCTCTCCCATTAAAAATGCATTAGAACAATGAACAAAGAAGTTGGACTAATATATATTATATATATAGAGTATATATATAGCCTTGTTTATTCAACACATTATAATTCGACAATGCTTTCATATCTCTCCCAACCTCCAGCCTATCAAATAGCAAGCATTAATATGACCTAACAATAATTCGACAAATTTTTAAAATCAAATTACATTAGATAAATCTTGTTAAATTGCAAATGTATTGCTAAAAATACCATACTTTGGTACGCAGGACACAGCAACTGTAGTTAACATATGTGACTGTGGTTAAAAGTTACCATGCGTCAGAAATATAGGTTTCGATGCTCATGTGTGATTTGTTTACTTGATGATTCAGGACTAACTTAAGCGGCCATTTGTAACAGTGTGAACAATAAGGAGTCTTAAAGAGTAAAATAAATTATTTAGCGTTCATTTTCTTACTTTATTAGTTTTCTTCCCATTCGGATTAAAATAGCATCTGTAATTTTTCCTTTGTTCAAAAATGTATCATAATGAAACTTTATTCATCCCTAAAAGTTGATCATGAAACATTCTGAAAAAAATAAATGTTCCAATATGGTATCGCAATTCATACTATTAATTGGGGGTCGGTGGAAGGCTGGTTAAACCGTTTGGTTTTCGACCACTACGACCCGGGTTCGATTCCCGCATTGGACACTTTTTTCTGTTTAAAAAAAATGCTCCAATGGCCCCCGATTCTTGCAAAAGTCCAACCCCACCAGCGAGTGCAAGTAACCAAATGGGGCTCTGGCACATTTGTAAGTGCAAAGTCGAACTGCTTTTCACATGTGGTGCGCTTACAGTAAAAAGCAGTCGCTAACTACCCACCATGATTATCATGGCCTGTACCATGTGTACTAGGGATAAGCAAAAAAAAAATACTATTAATTAAAATATATTACAACCAAGGTAATAAGACCAAATCCAAATAAAGAAATAGTGTGACATTTCATTGCTAAGGGAAAACGTCAACAACCATGATATTTGTTTATTTAGATATGGTCTTATATTACCTTGTGTGCAATAGATACTGCTCTCAAAAACATCAACATCAATTCATCAAGCAAAATAATATTCTACGCCTACTCAATAACAAACTCTCAATTATACCCATCAAACCTATTTCTCCAGCCAAGAACCTCTTCTCAAGAGCATTGAAAAATCTGTAAACCAGCTCCCAGCCAACAGCGCTCTGTCATATGCAATGGTTCCCAGCTCATGTTGGAAAATCTGGAAATGGGCTGGCAGACTGGCAAAATCTGGAGCTCTTGGCCACCCTGAAGCCAGAAAATCTACCACCCAATCTACATACCATCAAGACCCAATGCCAGCAAGAATGGAAATCTACGGCAGCACATAACTGGTACAGAGCAGGAGGGATGACAAGCACCAATTCTTTCTCCCAGGGGGAGCAAGTCTTCTATTTCCAGACTTAAGTCTGGTCATCTACGGAAATGACTTTCCAGAATGGTTGCAGGGTTTTCCCACTATGTACTAAGTGCAATTCTCAACCTACAACCCCAAACTACATCATTGACTGTATTGACTCATCCAGTGATGAGCACTACTCATCCCCAGCAGACAGTAAAAATCTCAAGCTCTACAAGATTGATACCCTGAAATGATTGAGTGGAAATAAGAAAAAAGAAGACCTTGTGTTTGATAAGGCACAATTTGGATTATAGATTATAAACACAAGGTAATAAGACCAAATCCAAATAAAAAAATAAATAAAAAATAGGTGTTTCTAATCTAGAAGCATCAATATATTACAACAGTATTTTCTAAAATCATTATTTTAAATATATATTCGTGGATGGCTTTTCTTGATATATCAAGATATTGGGTTGGATAGGCCCAGGCCCAGGATAGGAACAGGCTAAATCATTGTTTAGTTGATTTCTGTTCTACCAGATGGTACTCTGCCTTCTGTAAAGCACATGTGCTACTGGTCAGGATATACCATTTTATTTTTATTATATGGTTATATCATAGAGAGAAAAATGTCCACTAGAATTAGATCATCTAACTTACTTTAAGAAAAGAAAAAGGGAATCTCCTTATCGTGCAACTGAAAGTTACTGAGGGCTTGTACCATCTATTGGAATAAATATCAACTATTCTCGTTGATTTCTAATTATTCCAGAATTGGCCAAATATCCATTCTTGATTAACCAAGAAAAGCTAACCACATATGCATTTCGGGCTGTTGGCCTTCATCAGCGTGGTGCAACTGTACCTCAATGTGGCTAACTTTACTTGATTAACCAAGAATGGGTATTTGGCCAATTCTGGAATATTTAAAAATCAATGAATTGTTGATATTTATTCCGATAGATGGCGCAAGCTATCAGCAACTTTCAATTGCCCGATAAGGAGATGCCCCCTTTTTTTTTTTCTTAATTTATAAACCTATCCCAGTACAAAATCATATGGACCTTTGCGGGAGAGGCCGCTGCTTATCATCAAACAGCTCGAGGAGCATGAATTCATGATTTTCATGTAATCTTACACAAGGGGATAAGAAACAACAACAATATCACATTTGTACTATTTTTTTGCATTAATTTAACACTCCCTTTAATGACCACTGGAATGTTGAAAGAGGTTAGACTTTATATGTATATATTATTCAAACTTTTAAATTCAATATACTAAGTTATCAGAATTTTCTGTTGAATTATATTCGGTTAAATTATAGAGGTTATACTGTATATATAAATATAATATATGGTTAATATGTATGTTATGTAAAATTATATGCTATTTTAAAATTATAATTCCCAGATCAAATTACTCTGTAAAGTCCACCGCCAGAGGTCGTGACTTTCCCTATATATACCAATTGTTGTTGTTTCCCGTTGGCCGGCTCGAATCATTTTGTACATATGTAAATATGTTATCTTTTATTTTCTTCTTTACGCCTCAAATCAGGTATTTCTTACTTTATTATGTCTATTGGCACAATTAAAGCAAATTGTGATTCAAAGTTGATTTTATTATTTTTACCAAAACTGCAATAACATAAAATACTCATATATATATTAAATGAAAGGATTTTTAAAAGCACGAATGTTTCTTTCATACATAATACAAACTTCTACTGCCCCTACTGCGATGAAAAAATATATTGGGAGGGCTTGGCTCATCAGTGGTGAGCCCTCCCAGCGGTTTCGTCAATTTAATCCACCAGACTGCTTCTCAGAGCTCTAATAATGTATTGGACGATTCTGCTTATATATGCAGCACTGAAGGGTGGAATCTCAGAAATGGTTTTCAAGAAAACTATGGACATAAGCTTATAGTACAGTAGAATTACATTCTAATAGCGCTATAGACAGGTTTAACTGTATATATATATATATATATACAGTAGAACCTCTCTGTAAAGGACATCTAATTGTAAAACCAAAGTGTCCTTCAGGGAGAGGTGCCCTCTTACAGGAGAGTTGCTAAATTGTAAAAATGGTACAGTTAAACCTGTCTATAGTGCCCCCTATTATATATCATATATCCTTGAACAACCAAAGAAAATTCTGTATCAACAAATGATCAATAATTCTCTATATAGAATATGCTAAAATCAACAGAAAATCTTTTTTTGTGATATGAATGTATATATAATATATGGTTTAAATGAAGAAACCTTAATTAAAATTTGTCTTCCAGAAGAGAGAAGGGAGGGGAAAAAAGGTATTGATTTGGGGAAGAATATTTTTAGAAAGTATTTTTACACATTCTCTCCCGCCCTTGATTAATTTTTCTATAAAAAGCTTTGGAACGGAATTGACATGTTTTAATGTGAACTATAGACAAGTTGAGAAGGATTGCCCATGTCACATTTTCCTTCATAAAACTGAAGACTTTCCTCAATTATACTGGCACCTTCAAGTGTAGGGTTGTAATGCTTCCTGCAAATAATTCTGGAATTGGAATTACTTTCTTCATATGTGGTGAACTTACAGTACAATCAGGGTTTGTTTTGACGCAGCAAGAATATATATATACAGTAGAACCTCCCTGTAAAGGACACCTAATTGTAGAACCAAAATGTCCTTCAGTGAGAGGTGTCCTCTTACATGAGAGTTGCTTAATTGTAAAAATGGTACAGTTAAACCTGTCTATAGCGCTCCCCCTCTTGGGACTCACCAAAATAGGGTGCTATAGAGAGGGGGTGCTATAGACAGGCCACTTTTATTGTAAATCGCATCGAACTACGTACAGTCGAACCTCTTTAATTCAACACCCCAAGGGATCAGAGCTTTCGGTTGAATTAAAGGAAGTGTTGAATTAAGGTTATATGATTAGGTAATCATCTAACTCGCTAAAATAATATTTTTTTAAAAATAGCTTTGTAATATAAATTAATGATATTAATTGAAACCATTGTGTGTTTTTATATTATTTTCATGATTAACTTTTAGTATCAGTGACAAAATGGCATTAATACATATTTTAGAAACATAAATAATTGTAACAAATAAATTTATTGGCAATGTGTTTCTTTTCAGTAATATAATCAAATATTAACTCTGCAGACATTAAAATATTAAATATAATATATTAAATAATATTTTATTCTAATTGAAAAATATAGCAGTTGAAAGGAAATAAATATGGTAAATATATAAAAAGAAAATTTTAAAATATTATTTTAAAATAATCATGAAGAGATCTTTTTAAAAAATCCTTTATAGATATCTGTTTTTGCACTGAAATCCTATTCAGGATGTATTCCAGATGGCATTTTGAAAAAACATGCATGCCTTTCTTCCTCTGAAATGTCTTTTAATAAATAAATTTTAATGTATTAAAGGCATCCACTGCTGCTGCAGGTGTTATTGATGATGTGTTTAAATCTTTTATAATAACACATAAATGGAATATTGAAATAAAATGTTATCATAATCATTGTGGCTACATTGTATAAAGATTTATTTATTTAAAAGGAAATTATTTGCAAATATCAAAATAACTAAAATATTTTAATGCTGAAATTTAAAAATATTATTGTTAATTAGTGCATGAAGCCTAAATCACAGCTTAAAAAAACAACAAAAAAAAAAACAATAACACTCGCGACATTGCGCAATTATGAAACTTAAACTAACCAGGAACCAAAAGTGCGCGAGCGCGATCGTATCGGCGCCCGCCGATGCCGATCGCCGCCGCCGTAATACCGTTTAGCGGTAAAGTTGCATGTAAAATAACATTCAACTGTCGAAATTCGAATTTTAAAATGGTCGAACTATCGGAACTGTCGTATTATCGATACTGTCGAATTACGGTTTGTTATTTGATAGGCCGGAGGTCGGGACATCGGAACATGGTCGAATTATCGCCGAGTGTCGAATTGGGGTGTGTCGAATTAACGAGGTTATACTGTATTTGAAATTGGGCGCTTTAGAGAGGAAGGAGCTATTTAGAGGGGCCGCTATAGAGACAGGTTTAACTTTGAAGGACATTCCTTCAATCTCGACAACACAACCCCCATTTATAGCGATATAGCAAACAAATACCAACGCTTAGTTCTTGAGGCCCTTGTTTCTAATACTACCCCCAGCCTCAACAGAAAGATTGACCTCCCACCCCAATATTCTGTTTTTTATTCTACCTCAGATACACCTTCTTCGTAACTTTTAACTTTATCTTTATTCCGCTGATTTTTTATTTTTATTTTTATTTTTTATTTTTATTGGTGTTTTTTCTTGCTTTTGTCTTCGCCTCTCGTTGTCCGCCTTTCTCACTTCGTCTTAGGTATACAGATTTTCAACGGGCTGATATTCTTTATAAAAACTCAAAATGATATTTATACAGAGTAAAATTGAAAATATTTTATTTTGTTATTGGCATGTGCTCTCGCGGGCGTGCATCAGATTGTTTTTAATATTTTCAATACTTTTAAACTGTCGCTTATAAATATAGCATCTCCTTCTTATTCATGTTAAAACCTGATGAAGGACGGGTGACGTCCGAAAGCTTGTGTACAGCTCAATAAAGAAACTCACCACTTTCCTCTTGATCTTCCTTTTTACACTTCAAAAGTGGCTATATCTCTTCTAACAGGTTTAACTGTATATATATACAGTAGAACCTCCCTGTAAAGGACACCTAATTGGAAAACCAAAGTGTCCTTCAAGGAGAGGAGTCCTCTTATAAGACAGTTGCTAAATTGTAAAAATGATAGAGTTAAACCTGTCTATAGCGCTCCATCTAAATAGCGCCTTATAGTAAGGGCTAAGTGACATTAAAAAAAAAAGTCGGGGGTCGGTGGAAGGCTGGTTAAACCGTTTGGTTTACAACCACTACGACCCGGGTTCGATCCCCGCATTGGACACTTTTTTCTGTTTAAAAAAAAATGCTCCAATGGCCCCCCCGATTCTTGCAAAAGTCCAACCCCACCAGCGAGTGCAAGTAACCAAACGGGGCTCTGGCACATTTGTAAGTGAAAAGTCGAACTGCTTTCACATGTGTAGACATGTGGGGCGCTTACAGTAAAAAGCAGTCACTAACTACCCACCATGATTATCATGGCCTGTACCACGTGTACTAGGGATAAGCAAAAAAAAAAAGTTTTTGCCTCTCCCTTTTGATATACAGTTAAACCTGTCTATAGCGCCTTCCTCTCTATAGCACCCGATTTTAAATACGTAGTACGATGTGATTTACATTGAAAGTGATCTGTCTATAGCATCCTATTTTGGTGAGCCCCAAGACGGGGATGCTATAGACAGGTTTAACTGTATTAACTGTGTGTACTTGTTAGGGACAACAAAGGGTTTCCAATCAAAGTAGAAGACTTAGAAGAAGAGGGTGTTGACTGTGTATATTGTAAGGGTGTAAGAAAGGTAGATACCTAGAGTGTGGGCCACCAGCTGGTTGAAAGCACAGAGCAGCCAGATCCAGTTGGGGATGGGAGAACACTCCTTCAGGGTGTCACTGGAAGCACAGAAGTGGAAGTCGTAGTAGGAGAGCAGGAGGCCGTTGGTGACCGTGAACATGAAGCCGGTGAAGGTGAGGACATTGGGTGCGATGGAACGGGGAACCAGCTGCACAGGTGGGTCAACCACAGCTACACAGACTGGATGTGGAACCTTACCTTAACCACCTGGTTCCAGAATGGGTGCATTACATAGACACTTAGGGGACTGTTGTCTATGGAACTGTACTGCAAACACACCCATAGGTTTACTAAGACACCTAGTGATAAAGCACAATTTGGATTATAGATTATAATACAAGAAAATAAGACCTAATGCAAATAATTTATTAGTGTGTGACGTTTCGGCAACAGCATTGTCACCATCATCATACAATTTGTCTGATATATAAGTCACCTAGTCTTATATAGAGATTCTTCGCATCAGAGTCTAAAGAGCAAAACAATAGTAAGGATATCAATAAACAAATAAGTAATCAGCTATATACAGTAGAACCTCCCTGTAAAGGACACCTAATTGCAGAGCAAAATTGTCCTTTAGGGAGAGGTGTCCTCTTACCGGAGAGTTGCTAAATAGTAAAAATGGTAATATTGGAAATGAAAACTGTCTTTAATAGAGAAGTGTCCTCTAGCGTGAGTGTCCTCTCATGGAGGTTCTACTGTACATAACTACTGAGTGTCATCATATTCTCTTTCACTTTTGACTATCTCTTCTACCAAACTGTTAGAAAAAGTAAACAGAGCTCTCCTTGGCCAGTAAATCAGAAGAAAAAAATTTGCAAAACTAATTTTTTTTAATGAGTGTGTAGAAGAATTAAAGATTGTGAAAGGAGGAAGTTTTAAAGAATAACTGTTTATTCTCCAAACCTTCCTAAGATGTGACCTTCTTTTATTTGTTTATTGGGAGGGACACTGCTTCCCTGCTGGGAGGTGAAGATGGTGGGAATTTCTTTCTCTTTTTGAGGAATTTTCTTAATAAAAGGGATATGCTTAGGGTATTAGTTGAAAATTAAAAGTACAGTTAAACCTGTCTATAATGCCCCCTCTAAATTGCACCTCCCACTCTATAGCGCCTGATTTTAAATACGTAGTACAATGTGATTTACATTAAAAGTGACCTATCTATAGCACCCCCCTCTCTATAGCACCCTATTTTGGTAAGTCCCAAGAAGGGGCGCTATAGACAGGTTTTATTGTATTATTGTAGGAGACCACCTAAAAACATGGATACAGGCATAGCCTCACTTTAGAAAACCCATTTGACCAATGATCACCTCCCCGAGTGATCACATATTGGAGGACAGGTCAAGTTATCAGGAAGGTAGACATTCACAGGAAGAGTTTTACCGTATTAAAGAACAAATTCCTACAGTCCATCATCATGTAATGCCATTTCAGGATAGAGAAGTCATCCATTACATTTCACCCTTTTCTGAGAAAATATCTTCATATCTTCCTATCTTTTAATTCCAGTCACCATCCTATAATATAAAATATATATTAATAATCCCAAGTGTCAAAATGTATATATATAAGGTTCATTAGCCAATCAGTGTTGTGTTTCTTTATAGCTCAGAGGCATTAACCATCAAACGAATCTATATAGAAGCTTTCAAGACATACCTTTATAGAAGTGCTATCAAAATTTATTGGACATATATGGTAACAAATAATCAAGTCCTCGATCAAATGGGTACAGAACGCCAGAGCTGATAAAGTTCATAAAAAAAAATTGAAAACTGACATTTTCTGGACATATGATCAGCAGGAAAGACATTTATGACAGTGTTGTAGAGAAATCTCCAGGGAAGAGATCGAGGGGAAGGAGACGACATGAATACACAGACGATATAAAACAATGGACTGGACGACACACCTACGAGGAGATAAAGAAAATGGCGGAGGAAGTATGGAGAGACCATGTGGCCCACCCTCAGTAGAGAAAAGAATTGAAGGAGGGATATATGGAGAGACCATGTGGCCCACCCTCAGTAGAGAAGGGCATTGAAGGAGGGAGATATGGAGAGACCATGTGCCCACCCTCAGTAGAGGAAGGCATTGAAGGAGGGAGATATGGAGAGACCATGTGGCCCACCCTCAGTAGAGAAGGGCATTGAAGGAGGGAGATATGGAGAGACCATGTGCCCACCCTCAGTAGAGGAAGGCATTGAAGGAGGGAGATATGGAGAGACCATGTGCCCACCCTCAGTAGAGGAAGGCATTGAAGGAGGGAGATATGGAGAGACCATGTGCCCACCCTCAGTAAAGGAAGGCATTGAAGGAGGGAGATATGGAGAGACCATGTGGCCCACCCTCAGTAAAGGAAGGCATTGAAGGAGGGAGATATGGAGAGACCATGTGGCCCACCCTCAGTAAAGGAAGGCATTGAAGGAGGGAGATATGGAGAGACCATGTGCCCACCCTCAGTAGAGGAAGGCATTGAAGAAGGGAGATATGGAGAGACCATGTGCCCACCCTCAGTAGAGGAAGGCATTGAAGAAGGGAGATATGGAGAGACCATGTGCCCACCCTCAGTAGAGGAAGGCATTGAAGGAGGGAGATATGGAGAGACCATGTGCCCACCCTCAGTAGAGGAAGGCATTGAAGGAGGGAGATATGAAGAGACCATGTGGCCCACCCTCAGTAAAGGAAGGCATTGAAGGAGGGAGATATGGAGAGACCATGTGCCCACCCTCAGTAGAGGAAGACATTGAAGAAGGGAGATATGGAGAGACCATGTGCCCACCCTCAGTAGAGGAAGACATTGAAGAAGGGAGATATGGAGAGACCATGTGCCCACCCTCAGTAGAGGAAGGCATTGAAGGAGGGAGATATGGAGAGACCTTGTGCCCACCCTCAGTAGAGGAAGGCATTGAAGGAGGGAGATATGGAGAGACCATGTGCCCACCCTCAGTAGAGGAAGGCATTGAAGGAGGGAGATATGGAGAGACCATGTGCCCACCCTCAGTAGAGGAAGGCATTGAAGGAGGGAGATATGGAGAGACCATGTGCCCACCCTCAGTAGAGGAAGGCCTTGAAGGAGGGAGATATGGAGAGACCATGTGCCCACCCTCAGTAGAGGAAGGCATTGAAGGAGGGAGATATGGAGAGACCATGTGCCCACCCTCAGTAGAGGAAGGCATTGAAGGAGGGAGATATGGAGAGACCATGTGCCCACCCTCAGTAGAGGAAGGCATTGAAGGAGGGAGATATGGAGAGACCATGTGCCCACCCTCAGTAGAGGAAGGCATTGAAGGAGGGAGATATGGAGAGACCATGTGCCCACCCTCAGTAGAGGAAGGCATTGAAGGAGGGAGATATGGAGAGACCATGTGCCCACCCTCAGTAGAGGAAGGCATTGAAGGAGGGAGATATGGAGAGACCATGTGGCCCACCCTCAGTAGAGGAAGGTATTGAAGGAGGGAGATATGGAGAGACCATGTGCCCACCCTCAGTAGAGGAAGGCATTGAAGGAGGGAGATATGGAGAGACCATGTGCCCACCCTCAGTAGAGGAAGGCATTGAAGGAGGGAGATATGGAGAGACCATGTGCCCACCCTCAGTAGAGGAAGGCATTGAAGGAGGGAGATATGGAGAGACCATGTGCCCACCCTCAGTAGAGGAAGGCATTGAAGGAGGGAGATATGGAGAGACCATGTGCCCACCCTCAGTAGAGGAAGGCATTGAAGGAGGGAGATATGGAGAGACCATGTGCCCACCCTCAGTAGAGGAAGGCCTTGAAGGAGGGAGATATGGAGAGACCATGTGCCCACCCTCAGTAGAGGAAGGCATTGAAGGAGGGAGATATGGAGAGACCATGTGCCCACCCTCAGTAGAGGAAGGCATTGAAGGAGGGAGATATGGAGAGACCATGTGCCCACCCTCAGTAGAGGAAGGCATTGAAGGAGGGAGATATGGAGAGACCATGTGCCCACCCTCAGTAGAGGAAGGCATTGAAGGAAGAAACTCGTTTATTAGAGAAGCACTACCACACATGGTGAACAATAACGGCACATTACAGCAGGCAGGCAGCAACGTGAGAAAACATGAGTTTGGATGTGAGCCAACACTCCAATAAGAAACCACCTTCAGTTTCATAATGGCCAAGGAAGTTAAGAAGGGTAATAATTTCCTTAAAACTGTTCAATTGAAAACTACCGCCAACAATGAACAAAAAAAAAAAGGTGGGGGAGGGGGGAAAGTTCGGCACTCTTTTAGAATATCAATTAAAAACCATTATTCAAGGACATGAGGTGTATTCAATTGAAACCAATGAGTCATACATCCTGCTGGATGTTGCGAGCCCGTGCAACTGATGCAAATAACAGTAAGGATATATATATACAGTTAAACCTGTCTATAGGGGGTGCTATAGACAGGTCACTTTTAATGTAAATCGCATCTTACTACCCATTTAAAATCGGGCGCTATAGAGAGGGAGGTGCTATTTTGAGGTGGTGCTATAGACAGGTTTAACTGTATATATATTGTTCTGAAAATAGAGCAATCCATACTTAAATCATTAGATAGTAAAAAGGCATATAGTGGATTGAATAAAAAATGTAATGCCTCGCTAAAGGTTAGTGTTCAGCCAGCCGAAATATTGGCAAATAAATCTTTTATTCAATCCAATATATGACTTTTTACTATCTGATGATATATATATATATTATATTTAAAATAAAATTAATAAGATTTCTGTTGTTTTAGCTCATGTTGAGGATTATGGCATGGAGTTATTTGCTGGGTTTTCTTTTAGGACTAAATGGTATTGGTGATGCAGTCGTGGCATGAATCTTCTTGAAAGTAAAATTAATAAAAATAGTATAGATTAAAAATTGCTTTAATTGAGCTATAAGATAAACATAATTCTGTAAAAGTACCGCCTGGCTTAAGGCGTAAGAATAAAAAAATGAAAAGATTATTTACATAATTACAAAGTTTTGGGTCGGCCAACGGGGAAGAACAACAATGAGATTTTATATGGGAAGCATGACCTCTGGCGGCCGATTTAACAGAATATTTTTATCTATGAAATATATTTTTAAATAAAACTATCTTAAAATTTTAAATAATATCTTAATATAACATTTCCCCCCCTGTGAAGAGAATAATATGGGTAGAAGGAAAAGTGATAAAAACAGTTTTAAAAATATATAAAATGATTGATGGAGAGAAAATAATGTGAGAGGTGATATTCACTTATCATATTGGTTTTTATATGGTAACGAATAGACAGGAAAGTACAATGTAATAATTGTGAGTAATGATAAAAAAAAATAGTGGTGAAGAATGAAAATGTGGTCAAGAGAAAAAATAAATCGGTGTTCCATCATCGTATTGGCTTATTGTGAACCAATAGATAGGGAAGATAAATAATAAAATTGACACATGATAATAAGAATGAAGAAAGAAAATAAAATGCATGGTTATTAAAAGGTGAGAAATAAAAAGGTGATATTCTATGATCGTATTGGCTTGTTGTGAGCCAATAGATTGAGATATAGACAAGAAAAAATACACATATAATATTAAAAATGAGGAAGGAAAATAAAATGAATGCATATTAAAAAAGTGAGAAATAAAAGGATCCTGTCGGCTAACTGTTAAAAAACTATGTAAATCCAAAAAATGATTTGTTAAAGTTGAAGGTGCAGTCGTCTTGAATTTAATTAAAAAAGAGAAAATCAGTCTCAAGAAGTTTATTTATGAACTCTTTGAGTGAAAATAATATATTAATTTTAAGTAAATATAGAATTTTAACAATTAATTCTATATCACTATTTACATACTTATATAAAAATAAATCTAACTTACCTAACCTCTACTAAAAAACAAAACAATCTATTTATATTTAAGGTGGCGCCATCTAGTGGCCAAGAATAACAGAGTTATTTTTAAACAGATTATTAATAAAATAATATGTACAAGGATTTACATCTATGACATTTCTATAAATTATTTTTTAAAAATTATATAACATATATATATATATATAGTAGAATTATATATAAAAAATATTTTATTGACACTAGTCAATTGATACAAAAATTAATGAGAATTTGGTGATAAAATATATACAGTTGTTCTCAGGAAGGGAGGCTCCTTGAGAGTCCTCCTCCAGACAAGGACAGGATCTCTCAGTTCAATGTTTATATAATACTTATAAAGACGCGTCTTGGGAGATGCCAGGATGGCCAGGGTGTTATCATCCATGGAACTATAAATCACTAACACCCTGTGGATAATAGCAATGTGAAAGAGAAGGAAGGTAAGACGGAATGGATGGGGAAACACTAAATACTATCAGCCAGAGAGAGAGAAAGAGCCAGCCCACTGTACACACTTATCACACACATTGTTTACATTACTGGAATGATAAACATTCCCAAGATCACGTAGCTTTTATCATCCTGAAGTTTGCGACAGACATGAGTACTGTCATCTATGAGTACTATCATCTGCTGTAATTCAACCATTACTATAGTAGAACCTCCATGATAGGACACTCACGCTAGAGGACACCTCTCTACAAAGGACAGTTTTCATTTACAAAATTACCATTTTTACTACTTTGCTACTCTCTGGTAAGAGGACACCTCTCTACAAAGGACAGTTTTCATTGTCAAAATTGCCATTTTTACTACTTTGCAACTCTCTGGTAAGAGGACACCTCTCTACAAAGGACAGTTTTCATTTACAAAATTACCATTTTTACTACTTTGCATCTCTCTGGTAAGAGGACACCTCTCTACAAAGGACAGTTTTCATTGTCAAAATTGCCATTTTTACTACTTTGCAACTCTCTGGTAAGAGGACACCTCTCTACAAAGGACAGTTTTCATTTACAAAATTACCATTTTTACGGGTTCGATCCCCGCATTGGACACTTTTTTCTGTTTAAAAAAAAAAAAAGATCCAATGGCCCCCCGATTCTTGCAAAAGTCCAACCCCACCAGCGAGTGCAAGTAACCAAACGGGGCTCTGGCACATTTGTAAGTGCAAAGTCGAACTGCTTTCACATGTGTAGACATGTGGTGCGCTTACAGTAAAAAAAAGGGAGTCGCTAACTACCCACCATGATTATCATGGCCTGTACCACGTGTACTAGGGATAAGCAAAAAAAAAAACATTTTTACTACTTTGCATCTCTCTGGTAAGAGGACACCTCTCTCTAAAGGACACTTTGGTTTTGCAATTAGGTGTTCTTTACAGGGAGGTTCTACTGTATTAGATAGATACACAAGATAACAGGACCAAATAAATAAATAATGTTTGAGGTTTGGGTAGCAGCACATTGTTACCATCATCAGACAAAAGTACTGAAGATTTCATTATTATTCCATTATGCCTGATAACAGCACTATTTTGACATCAGTAATCAATATTTAATTTGGTTCTTTTGCCTGATGATGATAACAATGCTGTTACTGAAAAACTTCACACACAATTTATTAAATTTGTGTTTAATCTTGTTACATTATGTTATACACACATTTGTATATTATCATTTACCAACTATAATGCAACCCCTTATTATAAATTGGACTGCTTTTCAAAATCAATTTTATTTAACACTTTAACAGGAAGCATTTTTCCCTTGTGGTATTGAATTAAAAGAATTTTGAGTGTATATTGGGAAAAAACAACAACAAAAAAGTCACAATTATCAATAAATCCCAATTAAAAAAAATAATTTAAAAAATAAATATCAATAAATGGGGGGTTGGTGGAAGGATGGTCTAAACCATTGGTTTTCGACCGCTACGACCCGGGTTCAATTCCTGCATTGGACACTTTTTCTGTTTAAAAAAAAAAAAAAAAATGCTCCAATGGCCCCCGATTCTTGCAAAAGTCCAACCCCACCAGCGAGTGCAAGTAACCAAACGGGTCTCTGGCACATTTTTAAGTGCAAAGTCGAACTGTTTTCACATGTGTAGACATGTGGTGCACTTACAGTAAAAGCATTCGCTAACTACCCATCATGATTATCATGGCCTGTACCACGTTTACTAGGGATCAGCAAAATAATAAATCCCAAATAATAAGTGTGAATTTTAAAAATTCTCAAATTTCACCATTTTTAATTTAAAAAAAAACAGCAACTCTTTCTATTTGGGCATAGAGAATTTTTTTTCCTTTCTTTAAGAATCAATAAGAGTTGACCATATATTATATCAGAAGGTGGCAGTTCTTATGGATGTAAAAAAAAAAAAGAGACTTCAAACAGGTGTTGTTCAACATACAAATCTATATCTTTGATTTATATATTGATGGAAGCTGTGAACCTCACTTGGGTCCAAGATTTTAGGTTGTTAAAACCTTGTTGCTTTTATAATTAGTTTCTCTTCGTGAAAAGAAACTCATCTCCAGAAACCTTAATCCAAATTGTGCCTTATAATAACCATGGTTATAATACTTGGGACTATATAGAATTATGTTGTTCTAATAACTCTGCCTTTGCCGGTCCCAAGCCCAGATGAAAAAGGAGGAGGAGAAGTAACAAGCTCACTAAAAAACCTGGGCTCAGCTGGTTGGCTGATAGTACCCTGTAAGGGCTCTTAATCTAGGGATACAGGATGAGCAGCGTTTGTACTCCATGTTAGGAGCGGCTGCAAATGGCATCTGTTCCTCATGTCAGAGGCGGCCATTTCTTTTGGCGCTAAGTCGGCCTGCTACTGAGTAGTGCTCCCAGTCTTAATGACAAAGGCAGACGCATTCTACTTCACCCAAACGCCATCAACAAGCTTAATACCCTAATATGATTGAGTGGAGATAAGAAAGAAGAAGAAGGAGATGATGTTCTAATCAAGTATCTGTTATAAAAGAAGATAAATTAGGTTCCAGTATTATTCACAGAGTAATTAATCAATGAGCTTTTCATACTGAAGGAGTAATTGAGACTTAATGTTGAATAGAGATTGTCTCTCTATAATTATTTTTTTATTTAATAGATAGTTTAATTTCTGTGTTTTCCATTACATATAGATTGGTTATATTTATTTTAAAATTAAAAGTATTAAACAAAGTAATCTCCAACTTTTTTAATTCAAAGCCTTAATGGAGAGAAAGATCAGAAATTTCTGTTGAAATTGGTGTTGAAGTCTGTTAAATAAATCTCTAAGGATAAGTTTCATATGCTTCATTTAAACAATCTATCAAGTTTCCAGGTATAACAAACCCTTCTAGAGGAGTATATAATTATACTTAAAACAAAGTTGTATACTTCTGTATAAGAGTTTGTTATACCTGGAAACTTGATAGATGGTTTAAATCTTTCTTATCTCAAAGCCATGATAATCATGGTGGGTAGTTAGCGAATGCTTTTACTGTAAGCGCACCACATGTCTACACATGTGAAAAGCAGTTAGATTTTGCACTTACAAATGTGCCAGAGCCCCGTTTGGTTACTTGCATTCGCTGGTGGGGTTGGACTTTTGTAAGAATCAGGGGCCATTGGAGCATTTTTTTTTTAAACAGAAAAAAGTGTCCAATGCGGGAATCGAACCCGGGTCGTAGTGGTCGAAAACCAAACGGTTTAACCAGCCTTCCACCGACCCCCGATGGTTTAAATAAAGAAAGAAACATATATATATAACTCCGTCTTTGCTGGTCCCAAGCCCGGATGAAAAGGGAGGAGAGAGGGCAGTAACAAGCTCGCTAAAAAACCTGGGCACAGCTGGCCTGGCTGATAGTACCCTGTAAGGGCTCCTAATCCAGGTATACAGGATGAGCAGCGTTTGTACTCCATGTTAGGAGCGGCTCCACATGGCCTTTCATGTCAGAGGCAGCCATTTCTTTTGGAGCTAAGTTGGCCTACCACTGAGTAGCGCTCTCAGTCTTAATGACAAAGGCAGACGCATTCTACTTCACCCAGCTCTACAAGCTTGATACCCTAAATATGATTTAGTGGAGATAAGAAAGAAGAAGAAACTTATCCTCAGACATTGTGTTATTACTATTTACAGTTAAACCTGTCTATAGCGCCCCCTCTTGGGACTCACCAAAATAGGGTGCTATAGAGAGGGGGTGCCATAGACAGGTCACTTTCAATGTAAAATGTTTACATTTTAATGTTTAAAATCGGGCGCTATAGAGAGGAAGGGGCTTTTTAGAGGGGGCGCTATAGACAGGTTTAACTGTAAAAACAATATAGAAAATGGTGGCTCAATGGTATTAGAAAAAAAAAAGGTTTAAAGTAGGTGTTAAATTAGATTCGGTTGAGTTAAAAGAGGTTATACTGTATTTGTTGATATTTGAAATTATTAATAAAATTCTTTCCTGCTTTTCACATGTGTAGATATGTGGTGCACTTAACAGTAAAAAGCAGTCGCCTACTTCTACCCACCATGATTATCATGGCTAGTACCAGGTGTACTAGGGATAAGCAAAAAATATATATATAATAATAGAATAAAATTCTTTGCGAGTGTGAGAGAGAGTAAATTTTCTAGTTTCATTTCCTATATTCCTATTGTTCAGGTGTAGCTACACAACAATACAATCTGGTCAGTAGACAGTAGCAATCCCTGTAGTGAGAGATCTAGGCAATATCAAAATCATCATAGCATCATCATCCCCAATAGGATACTTCAATGGAGAACAATCAAAACAATGGATCATCACCTTTATTCACAGAGAGGGGGGAAATAATAGTATTTGACCAAGGATATCAAAACAATGGATCATCATCTTTATTCACAGAGAGGGGAAAAAAATAATAGTATTTGACCAAGGATATCAATTCAATCATTTAGATATGAATCGATTGGAATTGAAGGAAAAAATATTGGAAAAATTGCTTGTAAATTGACAATTGTTAACAATTTTAGACCTATAGGATTCAAGACATTTTAAGGCTTCTTCAAAATAATTCTATGGCAAAAAAATAAATTTCCTGGGAATTCTCTCAGGCGCAAAATGCAATATACAATTATTGAATGAAAGTTAAAATACAATCTATATATATAAGTAGAATGAACAATACAATAGTTGTGATCTGGTAGGTAAATTGGTTATATTGCTTGGATGATTCGCCACTGATGAAACTCCGTCTTTGCCAGTCCCAAGCCTGGATGAAAAAGGAGGAGGGGGAGACAGTGACAAGCTCGCTAATAAAACCTGGGCTCAGTTGGCCCGGCTGATAGTACCTGTCACCTGATAAAGTTCATAAAACAACGAAAACTGCCATTTGCTGAACATGTGATGCACAGATCAGCAGGAGAGACATTGCTGAAAGTGTTGGAGGGAAAGGTTCAGAGGAAGAGATTGAGAGGAAGGAGACGACGGGGATACACAGACGATCTACAATGGACTGAACTACACATATACGAGGAGATGAAGAGAATGTACCGGGAAGTATGGAGAGACCATGTGGCCCACCCTCAGTAGAGGAAGGCATTGAAGGAGGGAGATATGGAGAGACCATGTGGCCCACCCTCAGTAAAGGAAGGTATTGAAGGAGGGAGATATGGAGAGACCATGTGGCCCACCCTCAGTGGAGGAAGGTATTGAAGGAGGGAGATATGGAGGGACCATGTGGCCCACCCTCAGTAGAGGAAGGTAATGAAGGAGGGAGATATGGAGAGACCATGTGGCCCACCCTCAGTAGAGGAAGGCATTGAAGGAGGGAGATATGGAGAGACCATGTGGCCCACCCTCAGTAAAGGAAGGTATTGAAGGAGGGAGATATGGAGAGACCATGTGGCCCACCCTCAGTGGAGGAAGGTATTGAAGGAGGGAGATATGGAGGGACCATGTGGCCCACCCTCAGTAGAGGAAGGTAATGAAGGAGGGAGATATGGAGAGACCATGTGGCCCACCCTCAGTGGAGGAAGGTATTGAAGGAGGGAGATATGGAGAGACCATGTGGCCCACCCTCAGTAGAGGAAGGTATTGAAGGAGGGAGATATGGAGGGACCATGTGGCCCACCCTCAGTAGAGGAAGGTATTGAAGGAGGGAGATATGGAGAGACTGTGTGGCCAGCCACCCTCAGTAGAGGAAGGTATTGAAGGAGGGAGATATGGAGAGACCATGTGGCCCAGCCTCAGTAGAGGAAGGTATTGAAGGAGGGAGATATGGAGAGACCATGTGGCCCACCCTCAGTAGAGGAAGGTATTGAAGGAGGGAGATATGGAGAGACCATGTGGCCCACCCTCAGTAGAGGGAGGTATTGAAGGAGGGAGATATGGAGAGACCATGTGGCCAGCCGCCCTCAGTAGAGGAAGACATTGAAGGAGGGAGATATGGAGAGACCATGTGGCCAGCCGCCCTCAGTAGAGGAAGGTATTGAAGGAGGGAGATATGGAGAGACCATGTGGCCCACCCTCAGTAGAGGAAGACATTTAAGGAGGGAGATATGGAGAGACCATGTGGCCCACCTTCAGTAGAGGAAGACATTTAAGGAGGGAGATATGGAGAGACCATGTGGCCCACCCTCAGTAGAGGAAGACATTTAAGGAGGGAGATATGGAGAGACCATGTGGACCACCTTCAGTAGAGGAAGGCATTGAAGGAGTAAGATAACCACAACATAAAATCTTGATCCCAAGTACATAATAACGAGGTTCTAGTGGGTAAAGTTTGGAAGATAACATTGGTCCAAGAGGTACAGCCTCAAAACTGTTGACATCCACTCAACAATGAGGTGTAATGAAGAGTTCTACACAGCTAGTTCTAGCCCAGGTAGTTGGGAATTTGGTGCTACAGACCCTCTCTCTCTCGATTGTTAGTAGTTTTTCAGGTTTGGGGTTACCAAAAATGAGAATTCAGGACAAAAAACTTTCTAATGATAATTTACAATTAGGAATATAGATTAAAAACAAAAAGTAATAAGAACAAATTCAAATAAAATGAATACAAGGTAGACAAAAAATGATTGACCCAATTAGTCTAGTTGTTGTTGTTTTGTCCAATGAAGAGCCTCAGATATCTCCATGCATCTCTATCACAGCAGCAGCAATGTCCTCTATCTTGGGTGTGTAAAGCTGCTGTTCTGGATCCATGTCAATTTTCTGCAAGGCTGCGGCCATTGCTGGGCATGAGAATATGTGGGTAGGTGTTAGCTCCATACCAGGACAATTGTTGCATGTCCTTTAGGTTGGTCTGGTATAAGAGGTATGAAAAAGTGAGAATAATTGTTTAGAATAGGATGGAATGATGGACCTCTATATGAAGGTGATAATAGTTGGTATAGTTTTTATTGCCAGTTGACAAAATACCTGAACTTTTATTTCTAATCTAATTTTGGCGCAAGCCATCCGCAACTCTCAGTCGCAAGAAAAGGAGATGCCTTTTTCTTAATTTATTCATCTTATCCCAGTAAAATTTCACATTTGTACTATTTTTTCATATTGTTTTGAATCCTCACACACTTCTGGCCTTAACTACCCATTTCATGATTTTTCAGGATGCATGAATGACTATTTATTTTGGTTGTTGAGGTACAGCTTGTATCTTGCTGATGAGGGCCAATAGCCGGGTATGCGTACATGGTTAGCTTTTCTTGATTAATCAAGAATAGGTATTTGGCCAATTCTGGAATAATCAAAAATCAACGAATAGTTGATATTTATTCCGATAGATGGTGCAAGCCATCAGTAACTCTCAGTTACACAATAAGGAGATGCCTTTTTCTTCTAATTTTTAAATTTTTAATCCTAAAATGTATATGGAATCTTACAATATTATAAGGCATTCTTATTTTAAAATACTTTTCTTGGTAATATTCAAAAGGTTTTTTAAAAAAGAGTATAATGAAATGAATTCAACTTTAAAATTGTTGCTTTTAATTAAATTAATCTGTGCACTTGTATGGTTTCAGAATTAAATATATCCTTGACACACTTTTAAATAACCAATTTTTTTTCTTAGAAAGATAAATCACATATTAAGCAACAGGTGCAAATTGTATTAAAATTTGATAAATTGTCTTAAAATTAGATTCTTGCCCTTTATATATACGGAAGGGTAATAATGATTCATCTATTGAAATCATGGGGGATAATATAATTTTATTAACAACAGTTGTTAAAAATAAGAGTCCTAATTAGAAAATCTTAATATATATATTTCATTATTGGGGAGAATTTTTTTGAAAGTATACATATAAATAAATATTCAAAATTATTAATTTTTAAATGTTAATAGCTCGCATTAGTTGGCATTTAAAATATAAAATTCGATTTGAAATGCGGGAAAGGGCGTGTTTAATGTTACCCCTTTGAGTAATGAAATATTGGGGAAAGAATCAATTTCTATTTAATTTCGTTGAATTCTTAATCGCTTATATTTTTCAATTTTAAACAAGAGAGAATTCTTACAAATTAACAAGATATAAAGAAAATAAGGTATTACCTTGTAATATTCAAATCCAGTTAGATGGTTATTGGATAGATATTTTGTGTTAAACATCTTTAATAAATATTTATTTATATTGAACTCTTTAAAAAATACCTAATAAGCTAAGTGTTGCTACAAAATAATATCATGCTTTATATTGGTAAACGAGGATAAAATAAAAACAATAAAAATCATGGTATTAAATTTTGGTCAAATATATATATTTTTTAATTCATAAAAATTATGTTCTGAATATGTGCAAAATATTTTTCCAAGTTTAGCATCATTTTAAAAATATATTATACTTATAAAAAGTGGCTGAAAATTATATGATCGGGCGATATTTTTCCTTGATCATATTACCAAAATTATTATTTTCTAAGATTAAAATAAAGGTTATAAACTGAAAGAAGGTAGGAGGAGGCTATAAAATTAGGAGCTAGAACTTTATTCCTTCTTTTACAAAAATTAAATTTTCAAATTATAAGGGTGATATAAAATTAAAGACAGAAATTCAAAAGCTCAGAGTTGGGGTTTCAGGAACTTGAAAAGTATCTGCAGAAAAATTAAGAAAATTAGATAAAAATTTTGAATATATAGATATGAATGATCGATTAAAAGATAGGCTGGTGTGTGGTCTAAGAAATTAATCTCTGTTCAAAAGGCTATTGTCAGAAAGAGATCTAAACTTTGAAAAAGCGGTGAACATGGCACTCTGTGATAAATCAGCTAGTGTAGATGCAAGTTTTCTACAGGACAAAATTTCAGATTTAAATTTGCTTAATAAAATAAAAAAATTGAATCGCCAAAGTGTAAAACAAATCAAATTTAATCTGATAGATTTAGGAAGAGGGTGAACAAATCATTAATTGGCATTCGCTATAAAACAACCACATGTCAAATCTATCTAAATTTCAAAATACAAAAAAAAATCAAAAGTGTTTAAATAGGTTGTTGTATATATATATATATACTAGACGAATGGCCCGGGCAACGCCCGGGTTTTACCCGAGTGCGAATATATTTTAAAAACGTTTTAATCTTGTCTTCATCTTGTCTACACCTTGTATACATCTTGCTTCCTAGGGTTGCCCGGCAACGCCCGGGTTGGGTTTACATGATTAAATGTATTATTCAAACACATTAAACATGTGCCCGTTGGCTGCCAGCGAGTAAATGTCGGCGCCCGTTGACTCCCGGCGAGCAAGCGACCGCTCCCGTCGGCTGCCGGCGGGCGAGGGGCTTCCCGGCGCATGCGCGCGCCCGTTGACTCCCGGCGAGCAAGCGACTGCTCCCGTCGGCTGCCGGCGTGCGAGTGCCTTCCCGGCGCATGCGCGCGCACAGGGAAGCCACGTGTCGCAGGCGTCCAATGGGCGCGCCCCGCCATCAGATTCCACCGCGTTCTAGATGAGCTATTTAGAATAATTTGAATATATAGTTTTACTAACATAACACTAAAAGATTATCAAATTATCGAATTACCTGCCACCAAAGAATCTGGAAGGGGAAGAGGGTCAGGGGGTATAATTGTCGGTTTTAGGGAAGGCGGGAAATATAGAGTAGAGAGTTCTGAAAAGGATGGCACTTGGTTATCTATTTTCTTATCAACAAACACAAGAGCCCCCCAACATGTTATCTGTTTAATATTTGTATACCTTCCTCCAAACCAAATACAGCTGCATAACTTAGATAAGCTGTTTACACACATTCAAAAGCAAATAGCAGATGGAAAAGAAATTATTTTACTTGGAGATTTAAACATCAGAACTGGGAAGTTGGGAGGACTACACAATCCACTTAATTTCCAGCTCCCCCTAACATCGGAAAGAAGGGCTAAAGATCATATAATATCATCTCTGTCTAATAAACTTCTTGATTTCCTGGAAGATAATTCTTTGACAATAGTTAATGGAAGATCTAGAGGTGATAAAGATGGAGATTTTACATACATATCCGAAAGAGGCTCTTCAACTATTGACTATTGCATACTCTCACAGGGTTCACTACAAATTTTACTGGACTTCAAAGTCGATGACCAACTGTACTCAGACCACCATCCTTTGGTTTTAACGATAAAAGGCCAAAACTTCAATGAGAAAAAAACCAAACGGGAAGATTATAATATTACGAGATATAGATGGTCAGCCGATGGACTCGCAACGTTTAAAATGAAACTGGAAGAATTGCGGGAAAAAAACATACCAGCCTCCGATGACCTTGTATACACTTTCAATCAGCGAATTTTGGAAGCAATGTCATCTGCAAAAATAACCTACTCAATTAAGGGCGGCCCCAGGAAATCTAAGCCGTGGTTCGATAAGGACTGCTATGATATGAAAAAACTGGCAAAAGAAAGTCTGAAGAAATATCGTAAAACAAATAGATTGGAAGACAGAGAATGTTATGCTTCTTCCAGAAAGAAATATCTTGCTTTATTGGATCTAAAAAGGAAAGGCTTTGATAATGAAAAACAGGAAATACTCAGAAATGCTAAAGACTCAAAGACCTTCTGGAAAACTATTGCGCTCTACAAAAGCACATCTATAATCCAAGGAGAAATATCTATACAGGACTGGCTGAACTTTTACCGCGAACTAATGACTACAGAGAAAAATTTGAGAATTTGTAATCTACATAATGTGATTTCTCAGAACGATCCTATATTGGACTCAGAGATAACCAATGCAGACATATACAAGGAGATAGCTGGTTTGAGGAGTAACAAGGCATGCGGGCCCGATGGCATCCCCAATGAAGTATTAAAAACACTCCCTGATTCGTACATACTGCTGTTGAAACAACTCTACAATAGTGTTATGACGACTGGAAAATACCCAGCAATTTGGACTAATTCCACTATACACCCAATCTTTAAAAACGGTTATAAGAACAGCCCCTCCAACTACCGAGGTATTGCACTGATTAGCAATGTATCAAAGCTTTTCACATCAATCCTAAGATCACGACTGGAGGAATGGGTCGAAGGAAGAAGGGTTATACCCGAAAACCAAGCGGGATTTAGAAAAGAAAGATCATGTATTGACCACATATTTACACTAACTACTTTAATCCAACTATCATTAAGAAAAAAGAGGGGAAAACTATATGTCTTTTTTGTCGATCTAAGGAAGGCATTTGATACTGTACCCCACTCACTACTTTGGAAAAAACTTTACAACCTAGGCATAAGTTACCAATTCATAAGTACGATCAAAAGTTACTACGAACAAGCAACTATAGCTATCAGATGGAAGGGATCATTTACGGAAAGTATTAAGATAAACTCGGGAGTCCTCCAGGGAGAACCACTTTCCCCACTGCTATTTATATTATTTATCACGGACTTAATCGAAATTTATAATAACTCAGACCTGCCGAGTGTAAATTTGCCAGAATTTGGAGATATCCATTTATTGCTGTACGCCGACGACATAGCAATTATAGGTGAGTCCAGGATAAACCTCCAAAAGAAGATCAAAATACTGAAAGAATATCTCGATGAGAACTTAATGACACTAAATGAGTCCAAGTCAAAGATTATGGTGTTCCGTAATGGAGGTAAACCCTCAAATAAGGATAGATGGTTCTGGAATGATAAACCCATAGCAATAACTTCAAGATATACATACTTGGGATTCCCTCTGACACCAACAATAACAACTACTCACCCGGCAAATTACTTTAAAGGAAAAGCACTTACAGCAATTAACGCCACACACCCAATATTAATAAAATCAAAAGCAAAGTCAATAAATTTATCAATCAAACTCTTTGATACAATAGTGAGAGCTGTCCTGATGTATGCCGCTCCATTATGGGCAACAGAGCATAAAGACTTACTGGACAATATACAAGACATATTTATCCGTAGGTTCCTGAATCTGCCCAGATACACTCCAGGTTACCTAATCAGATTAGAAACCGGTCGTATCTCATTGAGTGTAACAGCCTTAAAATTAACCCTGAAGTATTGGCTGCGGGTGTTGAATATGAGCAGTGACAGATTGCCACGTATATGTTTTAATAGAACACGGGAACTCTCTAATGCTTCGGGCACACCCATCGGTTTCATTAAAAAGCTCACTAATCTGCTTAACGATAATGGATCCCCTGCACTTGTTTCCTGTGATGACCCTGAAACGCTGAGGAGCGCGATTACAGGGCTCTTAAAAACAGCGGCAGACCAATCTATACAAAACGACCTTACAAGAATGGATAAATCTAAGCTATACTCTCACTACAAAGACATTCACATATCTTTCATGACGGAGGGATACCTTTTAGGGGATTTTCCTTTCCCGGTTGTAAGACTACTCGCACAAGTTAGAATACTTTCAAGTTTTTTTAGAGAAAACCACACCAAGATGCTCTGCGGTGAGGACCCGACTTGTACCTTCTGTAATTCAAAACTACAAAATGAAATCACTCACTATATTTTTGATTGCTCTGCTCTGAAAGAAGAAAGAAGAACCCTTATGCTCAAAACTGGGCAACTCTGTGCTTCACTTCCATCAATAATTGACAATATGACCCAGAATAAGTATATTGCTACGGCGTTTTATGGTTTCCACAAGTCCATATCTCAGAAGAAGGCCAAGTGATACTCACTCCTCACTTTCTTACTGCTACTCTTTTTGTGTTGATTTCTTGCTTCCCTCTTTCTTATTATTATTATTTTTTTTCCTTTTCTTGTTTTTTTTTTCTTTCTCTTTTTACTCTGTATATATCGCTATTTCCGTTGTCTCACTGCTTTGTTCTTATGCATACCTCTGGTGAATCCTGTATAGGGTCAGTGACCCTAAATAAAGGCTTTTTTGTTGTTGTTGTTGAATATATAGTTTTAATAATTGATTTATATATTTTTTTAAATAGCCTATCGTCATCCTCGTTATTTTTTACCTATGTATTGAAATTTTGGTTTGAATTAGTGAACTACTGCGAATTTGTATACCAGACATACAAACCAACCAACCAACCAACAGACAAACATACAAACATTCATTTTTATATATATATATATATCCCTATATATAGTGACGACCGTCTTTCCTCATCGCTGTCCTCAATTCCTCATGTCACGGATGCGCGCGCATCATCATTATGATCATTATCATTATCTAATGATAATAATAATAATTATTATTATTATATTATTATTATTATTATCAACATATATAGTCACGGCCGTCTTTCCTCAATTCCTCATGTCACTGATGCGCGCGCATCATCATTATATCATTATCTAATGATAATAATAATAATTATTATTATTATTATATTATTATTATTATTTTATTATCAACATATATAGTCACGACCGTCTTTCCTCAATTCCTCAATTCTTCATCGCTGTCACGGATGCGCGCGCATCATCATTATGATCATTATCATTATCTAATGATAATAATAATTATTATTATATTATTTTATTATCAACATATATAGTCACGACCGTCTTTCCTCAATTCCTCAATTCCTCATCGCTGTCACGGATGCGCGCGCAGCATCATTATGATCATTATCTTCTATAGAAGCTTCTATCTTTATAATTATGTATATTTACAAAAAGTCAATTCGCTCGCGCCTCTAGCGGTGAAAATGAGGGGTAATACCAGCTGGCCTAATGTACATGTAAAGTTTGGAGCGGGACGTTTCACAAGAGTGACATTCACGGCTCCAATTTATAATTGTAACAAATAGTATTTGAATAAAAACATTCAATCGGGTAAAACACGGGCGTTGCCCGGGTCATTCTTCGGCTAGTATATATATATTGATTAATTGTTACCACAGAGTGAATGTAAGCTCACAGGTAAATAGGCGATAACAAAAAAAAAGTTCCTTTGTTTTAATATTGGTTTCCCTTTTATATTTTGTTCTCTCTCTTGTAAATCAATAAATATAATGTTTGATTATACATTTTGGAATCAGTTTCATTAAAAATTCTAAGCAAAGTCAACAATTGGTAGCCAATTTAAGCCATATTAATGTATCCATTAAACACATTATACACATTAATAGGTATATAATAAACACATTAATATATTAAAAAACCTTGCTAAAGGTTGGTGTTCAGCCAACTGAAATATTGTTAAAATAAATGATATTTTGATCCAATATATGCCTTTTTATTTAAAGACATATGATAATAAACAACACTTAAAGTTTCACCGCATAAGTTTCTTTTCTGTGAAAAATCAATATTTATTTCAAAGAGAAATATTTACTATTTCTAACTTTTTTGGATGAAGTATGAAAGGGTGAAAATATGAAGAGTAATGGCGAACGGAAAAATAAAAGTGTCCAGGGGCGGGAATCGAACCCACAACCTTCCGCTTACTGGGCAGATGCCATGTCCACTAGGCTACCCTGGACGTATTTTTCCGCTCGTAAATAATACTTAAAGTAACTTATAATACATTATAAAGGACTGCGGCGTATGATTATAAACAACACTTAAAGTTTCACCGCATAAGTTTCTTTTCTATGAAAAATCAATATTTATTTCAAAGAGAAATATTTACTATTTCTAACTGTTGTGTTGTGCCCGTTGTTTTGTCAATAATCCACTCTGAGTCGTCGGAGCTCCCTTGGTACCGGTTTTATTTATAACCAGTGCCGGAACATAAGGAGAATACCACACACAGCTAGACGCGGAGTTAGTCCTCCGCTCGCAGCTGACACCAAACCAAACTGCCGGGATCCAGTCTCGGCCGGTTCCCGCCGCCACACTGGCGCCGCTAGGCGCGTGAGGATTCTTGCCTGAACCCTCAACATCTCCCCCAAAAAGTTTAGAGGAGGTTAGCGCTGGACACGCTTGTATCTTCTCCCATACCGCGACACTTTCCCAGGTGAGGGAGACAGCTGCTTTATCTCTGGAGCGATTGCTGGCAGCTGTTGTAGCTCCTCTGCAGGCAGTTCATTTCCCGGAGTTTCCTCCGTTTCAGCGGGTAGTTCACTGCCAGGAGATGTCTCACTGGGGTCGACCTGTTGTTGGGAAGAAGCCAGAAGAAGAGAGTTCCGCCTGTAGGTCCCTATAGTAGTTTCCACGATGTATGAGCGGGGCGCTGAAGCCTTCTCGAGGACACTTCCCCACGCTCGAAGATCCTTCACCCAAACTTTCTCTCCTGCAATTAGTTCCGCCTTTTTCGTGGCCGCATGGCGTCTGTCAAAAGCCGTTTTCTGCGCCATCTTCCGCTGCTCCTTTTCCCCCCTGAGTTTGGATTGATCCACTGTTTTAGGAGTTAGTGATGATGAAGTGCAGGGAACCATAGTGCGAATTTTCCGTCCAAATAGAAGTTCCGCAGGGGAGAGTCCGTTTGCCAGGGGTGTTGCCCGATACTCCATGAGTGCTAGGACCGGATCTTTATTCTTTTTCATCAGGTTTTTCACAATTTTGACAGCAGCCTCTGCTTGACCATTTGATTGTGGATGCTTTGGGCTGGAAGTGATGTGTCGAAACCCAACTTCAGAGGCAAACTTCGTAGAAGCTGAAGTTGTTGATGGGCGAAATTGTGGTCCGTTATCACTGATTACAATGTCAGGGATGCCATGACGAGCAAATATGGCTTTGCAGTGATCTACCACAGCTTCCGAGGAAAGTTTAGTAAGTCGTAAGACCTCGATAAATCGAGAAAAGTAGTCTACGACGACTAAATACTCACTTCCTTCGTAATGGAAGAGATCCATCCCGACCTTTTGCCACGGTCTTTCCGGAAAGTCGTTGGGGATGAGTGGTTCATGCTTTAGAGGTTGATTCTCTATGCATTTCTCACAGGTTTTTACCATATCCTGGATTTCTTGACCTATTCCTGGCCACCAAACATGATCCTTTGCTCTTGCTCGACATTTTGTTATTCCTTGATGACCTGCGTGGATGCGGTTCAAAACATCTTTTCGCATGTTAGAGGGGATGATCACTCGCAGTCCTCTCATTAGTAAGCCGTTCTCTTCCCCTATGTCGTCGCGAACATCGTAGAACGAACGTTCTAAGGGAGAGAGCTGACATTTGGCGGGCCAACCGTTTTTGGAATAAAATGCCACATTTTGAAGGGTAGGCTCCAGCTTCTGGTTGAGGGCTATTTTGGCAAGTCGGTCGTCTGTCGTGGATTGATGCAGGACGATTCTACGCACAAAATGTTCAACTTCTTCCTGGAGCTCTTCATCTTCGGGAAGATGACCTGGAAGTTGTGTCTTGAAAGGGCATCAGCGGTGATTAGGTCCTTCCCCGGTGTATGAAAGATATGAAACGAGAACTGAAGCATCCTCATACGGTATCGTTGAAGCCTTGGCGTTAGATCGTTCAGATCTTTAGTGGTGAAGATGGGGACTAAAGGTTTGTGATCTGTTTCGATGAGGAAGGTTTATCCAACCACAAAGTCCTTGAATCGTTCACACGCCCATGTGATTGCAAGGGCTTCCTTCTCTATTTGAGCGTATCCTTGTATCCTTGTTCCGTCTTCGTCAGCGTCCGTGATGTAAAGGCCACTGGGCGCCACTCGTTGGCTTCATGCTCTTGCTTGAGGACAGCTCCCAGGCCATACGATGATGCATCAGCTGAGACCATGGTCTTCTTAGAGATGTCAAAGCTTGCCAGAACTCGGTCACTGGCCAGAACGTCTTTGACTTTCTCGAACGCTTTTTTCTGTGGTGAGCCCCAGATGAAACTAACATCTTTCTTTCTTAGGTCGTTTAGTGGCTTTGTGATTTCCGCTAAGTTTGGAACAAAGCGGCCTAAGAAATTGACCATGCCCATAAAACGTTGCACCCCGTGCACGTCAGTTGGCGGTTTCATCTCGGCGATGGCTTTGACTTTCTTTTCGTCCGCCTTGATACCGTGTTCGTCGATGTAATGTCCCAGGAATGTGACGTTGCTTACACCGAACTGACACTTTTCTTTGTTAAGCGTAATTCCTGAGTTCTTTAGGCGTCTCAAAACTTCGCGTAGTGTCTCGTCATGCTCTTCCTTTCTCTTTGCGAAAATAAGGATGTCATCCATGTGACAGATTACCCCATTGACTCCGCGTAGGATAGCAGACATGCGTTTCTGGAAGTGTTCTGGAGCGCTAGAGATCCCAAAGGGAAGCCTTTTGAATTTATATCTGCCAAAGGGCGTAATGAAAGTCGTCAGCGTTTGGCTTTCTTCGGAGAGTTTAATCTGGCAAAATCCACTGTTAGCATCCAGCCTGGAAAAGATTTTGGCCCCGTTGAGTTGAGCTAGTTCATGTTCAAGGACAGGAAGCGGGTGAAGCTCACGTTCCACACTCAGGTTAAGCCGGGGCAAGTCTACACAGATCCTGATTTTCCCGTTTGGCTTTCCAGCTAGGACGATCGGTGCGCACCACTCCGTTGGCTCATCAACTGGTTCGATGACTTCCTGAGCCACCATGGCATCCAGTTGCTCTTTTAACTTCGGCATGAGCGGAAGAGGTACTCGTCTTGGGACTGGTATGGAGAAGGGCTTGGCACCTTCCTTCAACTTGATGTGATAGGGCTGTTCAAGAAGCCCCAGTCTTTCAAATAGCTTAGGGAACTCTCTTTCAGGATTGACATCCGTTGTTCCGTTGATGACAAGATCAATTCGTTTGACGAGTTGGAGGTCTTCACAGGCTCCGACACCCAACAGAGGTTGCTCCAAATGGTGGACCACGTACACGGTTTCCTTCATTTCACGCGTGTTAGCTCGGAGCTTCGCCACGAAGGTCCCAGCATTCTCCAATCTTTGGTTCGCGGCCGCCATCAGTTGACCGTCGGTAGGCGTCAGTTGGACGTTGCTGAAATAGCGCTTGTACAGGGAAAATGGTATCAGTGTCACATCCGAGCCCGAATCCAACTTGAAGTGGATTGCAGTGCCGTTGACTCTTACTGTTGACTTCCACCTGCTCTTTCTGCTTCCCAGCGTAGGCTCGCGGACAGCATATACATATGAGACCTTCTCCCGCGCTGGGGTTTCCTCCGAGGATATGGCGTTCACCTCATTGTTTTTTCTTCAACAGAGATTAGTGTAATGGCCCTTTTTCCCGCACTTTCCACAGACTTTGTCCTTAGCGGGGCACTTATCTCTGTAACGATAATGATGTTTGGTAGTCCCACAGTTAAAGCAAGTTGGAAATTGTTTTCCTTCATCTGTTTCCTTGGCACTGTCTGTTTGTCTAGACGTTGATCTGCCATTGTCCTTGCCATGACCTGATGCCTTAGGCTTCTGCTTGGCCACTTTCCGCGTTGTGTCGCCTGCGATGTAGAAGGGCTAAGATCCTGTTGTTCACGCATTACAGCTTCCCAATGAAGGGCGATCTCGACTGCTTTCGCCAAGGTCAGGTTTTCGTTTAGCATCAGTTTCTCCGACAACTTTCTCTCTTTTACTCCAAGCACCAAACGATCACGAATAAGCTCCTCGCGCAGATTAGCGTATTCGCAGTGCTCAGATATTCTGTGCAAAACTGTTACGAATTCCTCGATGGTTTCTTCCGGTCTTTTCTCCTTAATCCAAACAAAGCCCGCTCATACACCACGTTGCGTTTGCCAATAAAGTGGTTGTCGAACGCTTCAATGACTTTGTCGAGGTTCTTTGCGTCATCTGCTGAGAGATTGAACGCAGAGTGGATTTCCTCAGCCCTCTCTCCCATAAGATATATCAATGCTGTGATTTGATATTCTTGTTCCTTGGCGTTCAAGTTGGAGAGAAGTCTGTATCGAGAAAATCGCTGTTTCCAGCTTGGCCAATCCTTGGCGTCGAAACTGAAGTTAGGAGGCGGAAGAAAGGAATTTGATTCCATGTCAGATTTGATTGCACAAGAGTGGAATTAATTAAAAAGGCACTTACTTGGGCTCTTCACGATCCCGCCGCTGCCACCATGTCGTGTTGTGCCCGTTGATTTGTCAATAATCCACTCTGAGTCGTCGGACCTTTGGTTTGGTACCGGTTTTATTTATAACCAGTGCCGGAACATAAGGAGAATACCACACACAGCTAGACGCGGAGTTAGTCCTCCGCTCGCAGCTGACATCAAACCAAACTGCCGGGATCCAGTCTCGGCCGGTTCCCGCCGCCACACTGGCGCCGCTAGGCGCGTGAGGATTCTTGCCTGAACCCTCAACACTAACTTTTTTGGATGAAGTATGAAAGGGTGAAAATATGAAGAGTAATGGGGAAGTATGAAGTATGAAAGGGTGAAAATATGAAGAGTAATGGCGAGTAAATACGTCCAGGGTAGCCTAGTGGACATGGCCCGGTAAGCGGAAGGTTGTGGGTTCGAATCCCGCCCCTGGACACTTTTATTTTTCCGTTCGCCATTACTCTTCATATTTTCACCCTTTCATACTTCATCCAAAAAAGTTAGAAATAGTAAATATTTCTCTTTGAAATAAATATTGATTTTTCACAGAAAAGAAACTTATGCAGTGAAACTTTAAGTGTTGTTTATAATCATACGCCGCAGTCCTTTATAATGTATTATAAGTTACTTTAAGTATTATTTACGAACGGAAAAATACGTCCAGGGTAGCTTAGTGGACATGGCATCTGCCCTGTAAGCGGAAGGTTGTGGGTTAGGAAAAGAAACTTATGTGGTGAAACTTTAAGTGTTGTTTATAATCATACGCCGCAGTCCTTTATAACATATGATAATGATAAGAAAGAACATTATAAATGACAACAATTTACTGTTTTCAATAATGATAATACATAACATAGGGTGATCCTTAAATTATAACTCTGCTAATATTTGCGATAGAGCAAATCAGTAAACACAATTATACTCAGGATGCATGGGAATTTTTAAAGGTAAATATTGAAAATTTCTAAAATGATTTCAGTGTCAATATCAATCGCTAAATGGCATATTCAGTTTTCGTAATGGTAGAAGGTAATAAACAGCTAATTCTGGAATATCAGAAAGTATCACATAAGAAATAAGTTAGCATTCCTAGATTGACTGGAATAGATATCAAAACTAATAATAATAATAATAATAATAACAATGTTAATAACAATTAATATTATATTGGAAAATATAATTCTCTATTTTTAATTTAAAATTTCGGCTAGAATTTTAAAGTATTGTTCGAAAATTTTAAATTGTGTTTCTCATTTTTTTTTTTTAATAAGCCAATAGTTTATTTTCAATTATAGAAAAGGTAATTTGTCTATATAATTTAAAATTATATCGAATAATTCTCAGATAAATCCAAAATAATTGATAAAGTTATTAATAAATATTCGGGAATATATATCTCGATAAAGATAATAATCAGTGATGTAAAAAAAAAACACACACACACACAATTTAGTGTAGTCAATAAAAAGAGAGCTTAAAAAAATAATAAACAGCTGAGTTGTTTATGTGTCGACATGGCACCTAAGAATAGGCCAATTTTAATTTCAAAAGTTGGCTTTCCTGTATATGCACTTAATTTTTTAACAGATAGACATCTATTAATTGCAGGCGGTGGAGGAGGTGCTAAAACAGGCTCTCCTAATGCAATCGTAAGTTTATTATGAATATCGATTATAATGTCAAAGCAAATCTATTTGGAAAAAATATGTTTACAAACAAAATTCACTGACAATTTGTTGTTTTATAATATAACATACATTTTTCAGAATTGAATTACGAAATATTTTCAAAATTTTACTTTAATGCTTTGAAACTTATTTTTAAAATATCAATTTATAAGGTAGAATTTGAATTATAGATTACAAACATACGATAACATTTCAATAATCTGGATTTAGTCTTGTTACCTTTTATTAAAATATACTTAACAATTATATAATTTAAACTTTAAATTATAATTTTAATTGCCATCAATCAAATTTATAATTTTTTTTTGGTAATATGTTTCTTAGGATATTTATTATCAAATATTATCTCTACAGACCTTACTGCATTAATATTAGTGATTTGATGAGAGGGCTTGGCTCATCAGTAGTAAACCCTCTCAGTGGTTTTTACCAAAAATATAATCAGTATTTACAACTTGTATTTAACACAAATCTAAATGTTAAAGCATTCAGATAAATAAATAGTGTATAAGAAGTTTAACCTTTTTTACCATCATCAGATAAAAGTACTGAATGAAAAAACTATTTATTTAGATTTGGTCTTATTAGTTTGTATTTATAATCCACATTTTGCCTTTTCAATAGTTTAGGAAGTTAGGGATAGTAAAACAAGGGACCTGGGAGGTGTCGAGACCTCCCCAGATATTCAAATATTGGTTTGTAGTTGCATATTGGGCAATGATATTTCCTAAAGCGCAAATCAATATCTATATATATAAAAATGAATGTTTGTATGTCCGGTATACAAATTCGCAGTAGTTCACTAATTCGGGTGACCCCGAGACATTTGACCAGATCTGAAATATGAGGTCACGATGACGCGCGATGTAAACAAAGGTTATAATTGATTCAATGTTTTTTTTTAAACAAGATTTAATTATTAATATTTTAAATACCTGTGATTAAATTATATTTTCACTATATTTATTTTTTGTCTAAATGGCCTTCTATTTTGAATTAGAAATTTTTTTGAAAATATTTAGCGCAATTGTAAACACGTGTGTGTTATGAATGCACACCATGTTAATACCTTGAGAGAAATGGTGTCCGATATTTTAAATTATTATAAAATTAATTATTAATTAATATTAAAATTTCGTAATTAATTTAGGTTAGTTTAAGTTAGGTTTAGGTTCGTTTAAGGTTAGGTTGAGGTTCGTTTAGGTTAGGTTCAGGTTAGGTTCGTTTGAGGTTAGGTTAGGTTAGGTTCGTTTAGGCTCGTTTAAGGTTAGGTTCAGGTTCGATTAGGTTAGGTTCGTTTAGGTTAGGTTCAGTTTAGGTTTGATTAGTTTAGGTTAGGTTTAGGTTAGGCTAATGTAATTTATATTAATATTAATTTTATAATTTTTTTTTATATGCCTATTTATAAATATCACCGTTGGCACCATTGGAACGTATTACGCCAGTATTTCTTTGTTTACGTTGGCGCTAAAACATAATTAAAAAATTGCTAATATAAAATTATAAAAATAAAAAGTCCTTTATAAATATATTGACACTATAAATTAATCACAGGTATTTAAAATATTACTAATTAAATCTTGATTTTAAAAACACAATGAATCAATCATAACCTTTGTTTACATCGCGCGTCATCGTGACATCATTGTGACGTCATATTTCAGATCTGGCCAAATGTCTCGGGGTCTCCCACTAATTCAAACCAAAATTTCCATACATAGATAAAAAAATCCGGGGAAGATGATAAGCTATTTTAAAAAATATTTAAATTAATTATTAAAACTATATATTTTTAGTCAGAAAATGATGATGACAATATTGCTGTATCATGTTTGATTATCAGATACAAAATTATATCGGGAAAAATTCCAAAAAGCAGAGACCACGGGTGAAACCAGTTCATTATTTTGTACGCAGGAACAAAATTCTAACAGAAAAACATTCATTCGAGCAGAAAACAAAAGCCAGATCATCTTTCTATAAAAAATATCGCTTCTCAGACACAAAGTTTGGAGCGGGACGTTTCACAAGAGTGACATTCACGGTGCCAATTTATAATTGTAACGAATAGTATTTGAAAATCAAAATAATAGAATTTTAAAATATCTTTGTGAAAATTTACCTTTCTATTTTTATATTTTAAAACACGCAAAGTTTGGAGCGGGACGTTTCACAAGAGTGAAATCCACGGCGGTATATGAATTAAAAACATTTAATCGGGTAAAACCCGGGCGTTGCCCGGGTCATTCGGCTAGTTGATGTATACAAACATGTACACAAGAAACTTAACCCTGGAAGCTTCATTTATTTTATATACAGTAAAACCCCGCTAAGACGAACCATGGCTATAACGAACCTTCCCTTATAACGAACCCATCGAAAATCCGCATTCCATTCCATTAAAATTACCATCGCTATAACGAACTTTTCACTTTTCAAACTAGCGAACTATCGCTATAACGAACCCAATTTTGGTCCCAAAATATTAAATTCTATCAAAAATACCATGCTTATAACGAACTTTTAATTTTAATTCTAAAATTCAAAAATTATAATTTTCAAAACTAATTAAAATTTTGTGTGAGCTCTAGCTCACAGATCGCAATTCAAAACAAAGAATTTAGCGACATTGTTTGTTTATATTCACGTTCTATTTTTATACTGCGCACTTTTATAAATTTTTCATGCCTTATTGAAAACTAAATTTCTTAACTCTACATTAGGAAAATTCCTTAAAACATGATTAAATTATTAAAACCAGTTTAAAAAGATAATGGAAGTGCCAAAGAAAAAGTCGCTCGTACCAAGATATCACTTGAAAAGAAATTAACCATCATAAAAGCTATTGAGAGTGGTACATCGCAAGCGGATCTTCGGAAGAAAATGAAAATGAGCAAAAGTTGCATTTCTACGATATGGCAAAAAAGAAGACTATAAAAAAAAAATGCTACAAAGAGGAATCAATCCCAACTATTGCAGCTATCGTCAGTGTCATTATGAGGAATATGTTAAAGCAGAAAAAAATAACAGACTTCTTCAAGTAAGCCTTTGTATCCTATATTCTAATATAATAATATTTATTTAAAAAATATATTTTTATACCTTTTAAAATATTATTAATAAAGTTTTTATTTAATTTTTATAAATAAGGTATTCTTTTCTTGGATTTTTTTTACATATGGGGGGCAGGTTGCATTTATACTAATTAAATTATCAGAGGAACTGATCAAAAAGGCAATATTTTCACATGATTTTGTTTTTATTTTAATATACAGCTTTAATATATAGAAATAGGTTAATTTAGGGGGAAAAAAAGCAGCCAATATTATTAAATTATATAATTAATATTATTAAAAAAAATTTAAATACCCAAACCGTGGCTATAGTGAACCAAAAGTCCCGTCCCAATGGGGTTCACTATAGAGGGGTTTTACTGTATAAAATGAAAGGATTTAAAAGCACGAATGTTTCTTTTATATATAATACAAACTCCCACTGCCCTTACCTCGATGAAAAAATATATTGGGAGGGCTTGGCTCATCAGTGGTGAACCCTCCCAGCGGTTTCCCCAATTTAATCCACCAGACCGCTTCTCAGAGCTCGAATACTGTATTGGACAATTCTGCTTATATAAGCAGCACTGAAGGATGGAATCTCTGAGAAGCGGTCTGGTGGATTAAATTGGCGAAACCGCTGGGAGGGTTCACCACTGATGAGCCAAGACCTCCCAATATATTTTTTCATTGCAGTAAGGGCAGTATAAGTTTGTATTATGTATAAAAGAAACATTCTTACATTAGAGACATTGGGTTTTTTTATATTAAAATAATCAAGAAAGAGCACCAAAATAGTTTTTTTTTTTTTTTATCCATAGTACACAGTTATGGTGAATAACTAGTGATTGCCTTAACTCTAAGTGTGTGGCTGTTTTTTTAATTAAAATAATCAAGAAAAAGCACCAAAATAGTTGTTTATCCATAGTACACAGTTATGGTGAATAACTAGTGATTGCCTTAACTCTAAGTGTGTGGCTGTTTTTTTAATTAAAATAATCAAGAAAAAGCACCAAAATAGTTGTTTATCCATTGTACACAGTTATGGTGAATAGCAAGCGATTGCCTTTACTATAAGTGTGTCTATCCATGCAGTTCAAATTATTAGATAATAAAAGACATATATTGGATTTAATAAAAGATTTATTTTGCCAATATTTCGGCTGGCTGAACGCCAACCTTTATCGAGGCATTACATTTTTGTATACACAAACTCAGCGCCGCATAGTGTTATAATATCACAGTTGAAATCAATAAAAATGCAGAGTAGGTGGGAGAAATTTGTGCATGAAAAAATTATTATTAAAATTGCAATAAAAAATGTAATGCCTCAATAAAGGTTGGCGTTCAGCCAACCAAAATATTGGTAAAATAAATCTTTTATTAAATCCAATATATGCCTTTTATTATCTAATGAATTAAGTATGGATTGCTCTATTTTCAAAAAAGTTCAAATTATGCACATGAAGGTTCCTTATTCTTTCTTGCTCTTGTTGATGAGGTTGGCTAGTTGGTAGCTTAAAAACATTAGTTCTGTTTTGAATTGCAACTTGGATTATAATATGGGACACAAACTTTGGATTATAGATTGAAAACCTAAGGTACCACAAGATCACATTCAAATAAATAAATGATGCACAACATTTCAGTAACAGAGTTGGAACTGAAATGTTGTGCATAATTTACTTATACAGTAGAACCTCCCTTTAGCGGACACCCTGCTAGCGGACAACTCTCCACAAAGGACAGTTTTCATTTGCAAAATTAAAATTTAGCAACTCTCCGGTAAGAGGACATCTCTACCTAAAGGACACTTTGACTCTGCAATTAGGTGTCCTTTACAGGGAGTTAGTTCTACTGTATATACATGTGGTCTTGTTATCTTGAATTTGAATATTATAAATGAGAGAGACAAGGTAAACAAGACTAAATCCAAATAAATACATTACACATATCAATTAGAGGCATAACTTATCGATAAATACCAAAGATAGGCATTATCTATCTCTAATGAATCATAAACCAAGCTAAATAATAATTATTTTTTTAATTCCACATGTTGGGGGGTATGATAATCATGGTGGGTAGTATTGGTGACTGTATTTTACTCCAAGTGCAACACATGTCTACACAGGTTGAAAGCAGTTCAACTTTTGCACTCACAAGTGTACCAGAGTCTCATTTGCTTACTTGCACTCATATTGCTACGGTGTTTTATGGTTTCCACAAGTCCATATCTCAGAAGAAGGCCAAGTGACACTCACTCCTCACTTTCTTACTGCTACTCTTTTTGTGTTGTTTTTCTTGCTTCCCTCTTTCTCTTTCTTCTTATTATTTTTTTCTTTTTCTTCTGTCTATATCGTTGTTTCCTTTGTCTCACTGCTTTGTTCTTATGCATACCTCTGGTGAATCCTGTATAGGGTCAGTGACCCTAAATAAAGGCTTTTTGTTGTTGTTGTTGCTTACTTGCACTCACTGGTGGGGTTGAACTTTTGCAAGAATTGGGGACCTTTGGAGTAATTTTTATTCAGAAAAAAAATGCTCAATGCAGGATTTGATCGTAAGTCGTGACTGTCAAAATTTGACCATAGCTCCACCGACCCCCCTAAACTACAAAGTACCTCTTTACAGACAGGTTCTTCTGTATATATCTAATAAATATAAAACTTGTGTCACAAAAACAATTTTACTTATGTTAGCTTTCAGGATATTCTTTTTATATAATACAGTTGAACCTCCCTGTAAAGGACACCTAATTGCAGAGCCAAAGTGTTCTTTAGGGAGAGGTGTCCTCTTACCAGAGAGTTGCTAAATACAGTCGAACCTCTTTAATTCAACACCCCAAGGGATCAGAGCTTTCGGTTGAATTAAAGGAAGTGTTGAATTAAGGTTATATGATTAGGTAATCATCTAACTCGCTAAAATAATATTTTTTTAAAATAGCTTTGTAATATAAATTAATGATATTAATTGAAACCATTGTGTGTTTTTATATTATTTTCATGATTAACTTTTAGTATCAGTGACAAAATGGCATTAATACATATTTTAGAAGCATAAATAATTGTAACAAATAAATTTATTGGCAATGTGTTTCTTTTCAGTAATATAATCAAATATTAACTCTACAGACATTAAAATATTAAATATAATATACTAGACGAATGGCCCGGGCAACGCCCGGGTTTTACCCGAGTGCGTATATATTTTAAAAACGTTTTAATTCAAATACTATTCGTTACAATTATAAATTGGCGCCATGGATGTCACTCTTGTGAAACGTCCCGTTCCAAACTGTGTGTTTTTAAAATGTTTTAATTAAAATACTATTCGTTACAATTATAATTTGATTGTATAAGAAACATATTTTCATTTAAGTATTGTACTTTATATAAAAAAGATTAAATAATTGTGCAAAACGGTATATACGATATATAAACATCAAAAGAAATAATGAGCCTATCGTTCAAATATAAAATTCGAATAAATATAAATGAGATACTAAAAATTAAATACCTATTTAATGAATATCATATTTTATTCTTATATTAAAATATTTATTCTTTTATTCTTAACTTTATGAACGGAAAAATATGTTCAGGGTAGCCTAGTGGTCATGGCATCTGCCCGATAAGCGGAAGGTCGTGGGTTCGATTCCCATCCCTTGACACTTTTTTCATTTTATCCATTCTGACCAAAATCTATCCGTGAACTTCACACAGTGAACTTCACACAGACAGAATAAGACAATTATATAAGTAGATTAAATAATATTTTATTCTAATTGAAAAATATAGCAGTTGAAAGGAAATAAATATGGTAAATATTTGTAAAACGAAAATTGAAATTATACCGCGAATGTTTCTTTTATAAAAATCGAAATTTATTTTCAAAGAGAAATAATTATATCAAGTGTGTAAACAATATAACAGATAAGAAGATTATCTTGTTAAAATTTCTCATTCAGTACTTTTGTCTGAAGATGGTAACAACGCTGTTACCGAAACGTCACACACTATTTATTTGGATTTGGTCTTATTGGAGTTTTGGTTCCAAGTCAAAATACAATTGATAGATAGGCTGACACAGGTTAATAAATAAAATTGGCTACAATTAACCTATAACTATTTTATGAAAATTCTATGATGCTCTATTAGCTGTGTGGACTTAAAAATTTCAGATTGAACACATGGGGTCGGTGGAAGGGTGGTTAAAACTGTTGGTTTTCGACTGCTACGATCCGGGATCGAATCTTGCATTGGGCACTTTTTTTCCAATTAAAATTTTTAAAAATGCTCCAATGTTCCTCGATTCTTGCAAAAGTCCAACCTCAGCAGCAAGTGAAAGTAACCAAATGGGGCTCTGGCACATTTTTGAGTGCAAAAGTTGAACTGCTTTTCACATGTGTAAATATGTGATGCACTTACAGTAAAAGCAGTCGCCTACTTCAACCCACCATGATTATCATGGCCTGTACTACGTGTACTAGGGACTAAAAAAAAAATCAGATATGAACATGTTAGACTGGGTTAAATATCTAAGAAAAATAAGTTATAATGGGAATGCAAATGATTCCCCAAAAAATAAAAAGCATTGATTTCTAAAATAGGAAAACTCCCAAGACAAGGGTTTCACAGTATTCAAGTTTTAGAAAAGTTTTTGCATCCATTTTCACTTGGAGAAAGATGCCCTTTCTATAAAATTAAATGCTATATGTTTGTGTGTGGTTACTAAATGCTACTAAAACTTGTGTAGGATTTGGTTTTGTTTACTCAGTTTTTTTATTTGTTCTTTTTATCCTGAGAATGATGGGAGAAGTCAATGTCAGACTGTGCTGCGCAGGAAGTGTTTGAACTGGTCCGGCAGGGGGACACCTGCAGGGCGCAGGCCATCACTCGACACCTCACAGGATCCGCCGCCGTGATGAACTGCACCACTTTCCACAATGGCCGCCATCATGTCCTCGCTGCCGGCATGGATGCCTCCTGTCAGATGTACCAGCTGAGCTTCCGTATAGCACAAGACAGTCAGCCTGCTGCAGGGGATAATGCTTCAGTAGGCCCTGGTAATTCTGCTGTTTCTCTTTTTAAACAACCTCTTCTTCAATTCTGAGGGGATGATAAACCACAATTTAGATTATAGATTATAACACAAGGTAATAAGACCTAATCCAAATAATTTATTAGTGTGTGACATTTCGGCAACAACATTGTCACCATTATCAGACAAAAGAATAAATGAAAAAAAATATCACAGCAAGTTCTTATATATAATTGATAACAGTACTATTTAAGAACTTGCTGTGATATTTTTTCCCATTTATTCTTTTGTCTGATGATGGTGACAATGTTGTTGCCGAAACGTCACACACTAATTTGGATTAGGTCTTATTTTCTTTTATAATTCTGAGGGGATTTCTTTGGGGTTATTGTCAACGGATGTTCTTCCATACAGGTCATAATATGTGACACAAACCCCAACAATATTTCCATATACTGGATGTAACTTGATTTTATCCTTCATTGAATCTAATTAAATAGGGATAAAATCTCTCTCTCATTTAAAATAGATAAAACTGGAATAATTAGAAAAATTTATGATAAGTTTATTTCATTAAATTGTATATCTGGAAAGGAATTTTTATCCAAATACCTATCAATGGGCCAAGAAGTAAAACAAGAAATACATAGAAGCTTATGGCAAATACAGTAGAACCTCCATGTAATGGACACCTAATTGCAGAGCTAAAGTGTCTTTTAGGGAGAGGTATCCGCTTACCGGTGAGTTTCTAAATAGTAAAAATGGTAATTTTGCAAATGAAAACTGTCCTTTGTAGAGAGGTGTCCTCTAACACGAGTGTCTTCTCATGGAGGTTCTACTGTGTTAATTAAAATATAGTACAAGAGTATTTTTTCTTAAAATATTTTAACAATTTAATATTTTGGATGTCCAAGAAAAATGGCCACTAGTAGTAAATGTGGTGATGGATTGTCTTCTTCTTCTTCTTTCTTATCTCCACTCAATCATATATTAAGGTATCAAGCTTGTAAAGTTTGAGACTTTTGATAAGTGTGAGGATGAGTAGAGCTCATCAATGGATGAGCCAATCCAGTCAAAATGACAACTGTCATGACTGGGTGAAGTAGAATGCGTCTGCATTTATCATTAAGATTGTTAGCACTACTCGGTGGCAGACCGACTTAGCTCCAAAAGAAATGGCCGCCTCAGACATGAGGAATAGATGCCATGTGCAGCCACTCCTAACATGGAGTACAAATGCTGCTCATCCTGTATCCCTAGATTATGAGCCCTTACAGGGTACTATCAGCCGGGCCAGCTGAGCCCAGGTTTTTAGTGAGCTTGTTACTGCTCCTCCTCCTCCTTTTTCATCCGGACTTGGGACCGGCAAATGCGGAGTGATTGTTAATTATCCTAATTGATTTTAAAATTCAAACCTGAAAACTACTCTGATTCCATGGGGTGTTGAATGTTAGGACTCTATAGTGATTGAGGAAGCCAAGTCACACAATCTAGTTATAGGTTGGAGAAGGTAGAGTGTAATAGAGAAAGTCACCATCAGAGCACTCAACAACAAACAATAACAATGGAGGAACAATAAACAATAGGAAAATAACACTCAACTAAGTCAACAATGAAAGTATAACATGCCATATGAATCCATGTCAATATCCCTTTTATCTTCAGGCATTATTCAATATTATCGATGATTAGGCACAATTTGGATTATAGATTGGAAACGTAAGGTAATACAATAGAACCTCCATGAGAGAACACGCACTAGAGGACACCTCTCTGTAAAGGACAGTTTTCATTTGAAAAATTACCATTTTTACTATTTGGCAACTCTCCAGTAAGAAGACACTTCTCCCTAATGAACTCTTTGGCTCTGTAATTAGGTGTCTTTTACAAGGAGGTTCAACTGTAACACCAAATCCAAACATCACACACTTTTAATTTATTTGAATTTGGTCTTATTCTACCTTGTGTTTTATTATCGATTGATTATAATTGGCAATATGTTATCACACTTCTTTTATATATAGTTGAACCTCACTCTATATAACAACATCACCTGTGCTTCACTTCCATCAATAATTGACAATATGACCCAGAATAAGTATATTGCTACGGCGTTTTATGGTTTCCACAAGTCCATATCTCAGAAGAAGGCCAAGTGATACTCACTCCTCACTTTCTTACTGCTACTCTTTTTGTGTTGATTTCTTGCTTCCCTCTTTCTTCTTATTATTATTATTTTTTTCCTTTTCTTGTTTTTTTTTTTTTTTTTTTTTTTTTTCTTTCTCTTTTTACTCTGTATATATCGCTATTTCCGTTGTCTCACTGCTTTGTTCTTATGCATACCTCTGGTGAATCCTGTATAGGGTCAGTGACCCTAAATAAAGGCTTTTTTGTTGTTGTTTGTTGTTGTTATATAACAACATCACTCTGGAGCAAGATCATTGTTGTTTTAACCATGTTATGAAAATTCTGTATCCAAGTCACATTTTTCAAATTTCTTAAAGCCCTCATTATTCAGTTTAATTTTTTTTTTTAATATAAGACGAAAGATCTTAATAAATACTTATGTAGGCATGTATCATTTATATATACAGTTAAACTTGTCTACAGCGCCCCCTCTAAATAGCACCTCCCTCTCCATAGCGCCCAATTTTAAATACGTAGTACGATGCGATTTACATTGAAAGTGACCTGTCTATAGAACCCCTTCTCTATAGCACTCTATTTTGATGAGTCTCAAGAGAGGGCGCTATAGACAGGTTTAATTGTACTTTTTTTTATTTAAAAAAAAATCTTTTTCTGGCATGTAGGTGTTCTGCTTGGAGTTATCATACACATCTCTCTCTTTCTTTCTATTTTTTACTTATTTCCATCAAAGTAGAGTGGTTGTGTCTTAACCATGTGTTGGGCCCAAAGACCATTCTATCCTTGTCAAGGATGTTCTCCTTTTTTTTTCAACACATTCTCTTTGTGTGTATGAGACAGTTTTAATCAGGTTTTTGTGTAATCTACATTGTTATCATTAAAACGGGGGGTTCGGTGGAAGGATGATCTAAACCGTTGGTTTTCGACCGCTACAACCCAGGTTCGATTCCTGCATTGGGCACTTTTTTTCTGATTAAAAAAAAAAATGCTCCAGTGGCCCCCGATTCTTGCAAAAGTCCAACCCCACTAGCGAGTGCAAGTAACCAAATGGGGCTCTGGCACATTTGTAAGTGCAAAGTCGAACTGCTTTTCATATGTGTAGACATGTGGTGCACTTACAGTAAAAGCATTTGCTAACTACCCACCATGATTATCATGGCCTGTACCATGTGTACTAGGGATAAAAAATGTTGAAAGATTTTACTATTTTACTCATTTTCCCTATGCAGACTATGTGGTGAATCCATATATATATATGTTATATTAAAATATTTTATTTAAAATTATGTTTTATTAAAGTATTATTATATTTAAAATCATATTTTCATAGATTCAAATATTCTGCTTAATCGACCGCCAGAGGTCACTCTTCCCCTATGAAAACTCTTTGTTCTTTGGCCGGCTTTTGTACATTATGTAAATAATCTTTTGTTTTCCTTATTCTACTCGCCTTAAGCTAGGCAGTACTTTTATCAAACCATGTTTTTTATATATTCCATAAGATCAATTAAATCTATTTTGATAACTGATTTTATTTATCATTGCCACGACTGCACCTCTTTTCAACAACAAACACAAAACAAAAATTAATCATAACATATATATGACTATATGTCTTAATAAAGGCCTTTATGTAGGTGTATAATATTATGGTTTTGTTATAACCATGGTTGAAACACTTTGGACTTTAGAATTTTTGTTGGCCAGGAGATGGTGCGAGATGTGATGCGCCTGCATGTGTGGTTGTATCAGAAAGGCTCTCACAGAGGCCTTCTGTATAAAAATTATTTTTGAGAACTTGATTCTTTATATTTATAGATTATCTAAAAATTCCTATGTTTTGATATATAAAATATTTTGCCCACAATTTAGCAAAATACATCAAGAACTTGTCTAAAATTTTGTTTTAACTGTAGTTATAGATATTTAGTTATAACAAGCAAAAATCTTGGTCCCAAGTAATGATGTTATTGCAAAGTACGGCGGTCTTTAGGTTATTAAATAAAATCAGCGTTGAAATAGTTTAATTATACATTCTTTAATATGTGGCGACCACACTTTGCTTCAGTGAGTGCGAACAAAGCTTCACTACACATACGGGCAGTAGTGTAGTGGCCTCATTACACCTTGGCAAGCACGAGCTGGGAGAAAACCTCACTATGCATGCGTGGGCGGCATCCGGGATTCTTGGCACGCACGTCGTTCGAACAACAAGGCTTTCTTACAGTGGCCGTTACTTCTTTCCTCTCTATATATTTCGGGGCTTCAAATAAATTTATTTATTTTATAATTTTATCAGCGGCCTTTCCACAAGCCACACCAACACGCACGCAACCATTCCACAAATATATAGATTGTGCCTCTCTCTTAATATTTGATTGATAAGTTCAATCTTTACAAATTTCCTCCCTTAGGTTGTATGATGGAGAAGTGTGATGTGGGGCAGAGATGAACGGCGGGGTGCGGAGGCGCAGGAGACGTACCAACTCAGAAGAAGAGGCTCCAGAACCAGTGCCTGAAATGGTCCGCAAGGCGACAGAGAACGGCCCCTCACTGGGGGTGGAGGTGAGACCCACCCACTCCATCCAGACGGACTCTCCCGGACCTAATGGAGAAGAAGCCTATCAGAAGGTGGTCCGTTACTGCCACCCTCTGCTACTGACTGGAGGGGCGTCTGGGATGGTCCGGGCATGGAAGGTATTCCTACTTCTCCCTCTCTATCTCTATGTCTTAATATTTAGAAATACAGTTAAACCTGTCTATAGCACTCCCTCTTGGTACTCACCAAAATAGGGGGCTATAGAGATGGGGTGCTATAGACAGGTCACTTTTAATGTAAAATGTTTACATTTTAATGTTTAAAATCAGGCGCTATAGAGAGGAAGGCGATATTTAGAGGGAGTGCTATAGACAGGTTTAACTGTATATGAATAAAGTGTCTATGTGTCCTCTTACTGGAGAGTTAATAAATTGTGAAACTGGTAATTTTCCAAATGAAAACTGTCCTTTATGGAGAGGTGTCCTCTAAAGGGAGGTTCTCTCTCTCTCTATTACAGTAGATATTTACTCTTTAATTCATTTAACCTTACAATTCAACCCTTTTCAAATCCCCCAACCATATTTAGCACTTTGATTTAGCCGTCTATAATTCTACAGAAATCCCCCTAGAGGTGTTGAACTTTGTTTATCTTTTAAAAGGAATTTTTACAGCTAATGGCAGATGAACCTACTTGTAAGTTAACAGCATGTATTCCCCCTTCTCTGAAATTTTTTTTTTTTTTTTTTTTAATTATCCCTAGTACATGTGGTACAGACCATGATAATCATGGTGGGTAGAAGAAGGCGACTTCTTTATTGTAAGTGCACCACATGTCTACACAAGCAGTTTGACTTTGCACTTACAAATGTGCCAGAGCCCTGTTTGGTTACTTGCACTCACTGGTGGGGTTGGACTTTTGCAAGAATTGGGGGTCATTGGAGCATTTTTTTTTTTTTAATCAGAAAAAAGTGCCCAATGCGGGAATTGCACCCGGGTCGTTGCAGTCGAAAACCAATGGTTTTGACCATCCTTCCACCAACCCCTTCCAAAAATTTTTAATGAATGCTTGTGTTGAAATTAACTTATGTCTGTACACATCTCACAAATGACTATTGGGAGAGAACAGATGCTTCATTTAAATGCTAAAAAAAAGGTTGATTAAAGACACTAGATCAAGAGGATGCCCTCGTACCACAATGTGGACCAACAAAAAAGAGAAACCAAGAAGTCACCAGTTGAAAAGTTTGGTTATGGATCCGTCATCTTGAAAAAGATTAAATGAGGTCTTAGGACTGATTCATCTGATTGATAAGGTACAATTTGGATTATAGATTGTTGTTTCTTATCTCCTTGTGTAAAGATTACATGAAATCCATGATTTCATGCTCCTTGAGCTGTTTCATGATAAGCAGTAGCCTTTCCCAAAGGTCCATTATACTTATCAGACAGAACCCTCTAACTAAGTCCTGAACCCGCCCATGTTTATTTTGCGTGACAGACGATGCAGCATGCAAATCAACATCTGATCTAATGGAATAAAGTATAGGGTTGCAGTTTTCGTTGATCGTGGCACCATGATCCAGGCACACTTTGGTGAAAGTGGATGATTATAGTTTAGAAACATAAGATAACAAGACCAAATCCAATTTGATTAAGGTCATGTTCTGTTGTTGTTACCCACACTTCTCTCAAGTATACAAGACAATTTTTTGTTTTGTTTTCACCAACTATATTTATTTATAGCAGATCATGGCTTGCATTAGATGCACTAAACAGAACCATTTGGAGAGGCAGCTGCTTATCATAAAACAGCCCAAGGAGCATGAACTCATGGAATTTATGTAATTTTTACACAAGGGGATAAGAAACAACAGCAACAACAACATAGCTTGCATTAGATGCACTAAATAAGACCATTGGAAGAGGCAGCTGCTTATCATAAAACAGCTCAAGGAGCATGAACTCATGGAATTCGTGTAATCTTCACACAAGGGGATAAGAAACAACAACATTTATAGCTGATGCTTGTACACCTTTGTTTTGCACACACTTTAGGTTGTTATCTGTGTGTCTGCGCAGTACCCAGAAATGACTCTGGCATACCAGATTCAAGCACATGAACGGGAAGTGTTTGATCTTCACATTCATCCTGCTGGAACCTGGGTAAGTTTTAACATCATAAAATAAACCTATAATCTCCCTGATGTGCTATTTAAAACATGAAACTTCTAACTATTTGTTTTCTTATATTAAAGAAAAATAAATATCATGTTATATAACTTGAAAATGAAGATACTTCGACCAGTAAAACTGCTAAATAGTAAAAATTTTTACTGACCGAAGTATCTTTATTTTCAAGAAATATGAATGCCGGCCAGGCAGCCTCTATCTTAACGATATGTAATATAAGTTTATAGTTCTTATGTTTTTTTGAAATTTGAACATTATGTTTGTATATAGATGTGTATGATGTAATCTAATAGGTAAACGATATGATATTTAATTAGCAGTACAGTAAAACTACCTCCCTGTAAAGGATAACACCTAATTGCAGAGCTAAAGTGTCCTTTAGAGAGAGGTGTCCTCTTACCGGAGAGCTGCTAAATAGTAAAAATGGTAATTTGGCAAAAGAAAACTGTCCTTTGTAGAGAGGTGTCTGCTAGCGGGCTGTCCGCTAAAGGGAGGTTCTACAGTACGACTTCTGCTGATGTAATCATCATCATCATCATACCATATTATGATGTATCTCTGTAATGGCAGATATGGTTAGAAAGAATAGAAGCTAGTTTAGCAATATTTTTTCTTTAAGTAAAAATACTAATAAAAACTTGATAAGGTTCAATATTTGGATTATAGATATGAATCACAAGGTAATAAGAGAAATTCATATTATGTTTGAGTAATATCATTATTACCATGAACCTTCACATATAATTGACTTATTCAAATTTTGTTTTGTGGCCTTGTGATACAGTAGGAACATACTCCATGAGAGTTCACTCTTTGCTAGAGAAGCACCTCTCTACAAAGGACAGTTTTCATCGTCAAAATGACCATTTTTACTATTTAGCTGTTCTCTGGTAAGGGTACAGCTCTCCCTAAAGGACACTTGGGCACTAAGGGTTGTTTAGTAGAGAGAGTTTGTTCTATTATACTGTAGTAATAAAAACTACAACTAGAATAATATAATTGGGGTAGTTATATAAGAGGAAGGGATTTAACAAAGTCTGTAGATTGAGTGAAATGTACACTACACCCACCAACACAGAGTCTAATATAAACTACATCAGAACCTCCCTGTGTCATTAAGACTGGGGGAACTCCTCAGTAGTAGACTGACTTATCTCCAATATGACGTGAGGAACAGATGCCATGTCCTCCATACTTGGAATACAGATTATCCTGTGTCCATGGAGATCCTACAGCCGGCCAGCTGGATCCAGGTTTTGTTAGTGAGCTATTTACTGCTCTCCCTCCCTCTCCTCCTTTTTCATCCGGACTGGAAATAGTGGAGTTACTCCCAATTGGTTGTGTTTTTATAAATTTATATTTTGTAATATTGTGGTTGGTGTGTGGTCTCTTTAAACCTTCCTGATAATACTTCTCATTTTTTATTTGAAAGGACTTTTTATAACTTCCCAGTGTTATATT
>CP092868.1:43368051-43516530 GCA_030710605.1 Cordylochernes scorpioides | reverse complement strand
TGCTTTGTTGCTGCTCTGATTCTCCTAATTTGCAGAGATGGCCGATGATAGATTGTACATAGTTTCTGCACCTATTTTAATGAGGGACTTTGTGTTTTTTTTTTTTTTTAAATATTTAAACTAAAAGTTTTCATTATTATTATTTTGAAACATTATAAGAGGGTAGATATAGCGCCCCCTCTTGGGACTTACCAAAATAGGGTGCTATAGACAGGTCACTTTTAATGTAAATCGCATCGTACTACGTATTTAAAATCGGGCGCTATAGAGAGGCAGGCGCTATTTAGAGGGGGCACTATAGAGAGGTTTAACTGTACATATGTGGGTGGGTGCAGAAAGTGTACCGGGCAGAGAAGAGCCACCAGTTCTCTGTGGTGGGACTGGAGTTCCTGCCCTCGACACCAGAGGCTGGCAGAGTGGCCGGAGGTTTACACGACACCTCCGTGGTCAGCGTCTCCTTCGACAACAACGTCAACATCCACCACCTGCCTCGGCCTGGTCAGTACTACCTGTGTCACTAAGACACTAACTTGGTCTTAAAAGAATCATTTAGAAACATGTGAAAAAATAATAGATAACTAACATATGACATCCCCAAATGTAAAAACTACAGAAAACCCCTTTAATTAGATCTCTTCAATGTGAACAAGTTTAAGACTGTAATATTTATTTACAGTTTTCCCTTTATTGCAGTCAAGACTGTCTGTCCCTATATTTATCGCCATAGAAAAATGAGCTCTTTATTACGGATATATTTATTTTAGGGCTCTCTCTCTCATACTAGAGTCCCATTTAAGACTTTGATAGGTTTCTATTGTTTATTCTCAAATTTTATTGTAAATCTTCAGAGACAATCAGGCTAAGTCATGAGGAGTCTTTCATCTGATACAGAGTCTCCGTTTTGCCATGGCTCTGGTCTCTCTTAGGAGACTACTGTATTGCCAATTTTGGCATTTATTGAAATCTCATTATATATACAGTAGAACCTCCATGAGAGGACACCTCTCTACAAAGGACAGTTTTCACTTGCAAAATTACCATTTTTACTATTTAGCAACTCTCTGGTAAGAAGACACCTTTCCTTAAAATGACACTTTGACTCTGCAACTAGGTGCAACAAGGAGGTTCTACTGTAATAGCATCTTTTATAGCAGAAGACAAGTAAAATAAAAGGTAGCAAAATACCTGGAAGAAAATTAGAAAGAATGGGCAAAACAGCACAGAATTACTGAAATTATTAACTCTGTAGGTATTTCATATTTTGCTAGGAAATGATTCAAGAAAAGACTAAAAAAAAGCATATCCTGACCACGCTCACACGAGCATTTTTTAGATGTCAACATATGCCTTTTTTGTTTTTGATATCAACACCTTTTTTTTTTTTTTACCATTTACCAACCTTTTTTCTAATTTTAAATTATTTTTTCTCATCAAGTTATACATAAAGTAGCTTATTTTGAAATAACTGTATAAAGATGTCTTCTATGATGTGTTTGACCTGTTTTCCCATCTCATTTATCCTAAAAGTAACAAGACCATATCCAAATGAATTAATTATGTGTGGCTTTCCAGTAACAATGGAATTAACATCTTCAGACAAAAGTAATGAATATTAAAAAAAATCCACAGCATGATAAAGCACAATTTGGATTATAGATTATTGATACAAGAAAATTAGACTTAAATCTTTTTTTTTTTTTTTTTTAGATTTCTATTTCTTTATGCAGATGGAACATAAAAAAAGAAGGAAAAGAACATATAATTGAATAACATGGCACTCTGATGTAGAAATTTGATGGGATTTCAAAATGCTCAATATCAATATAAAGTCTATGATAAAGCACAATTTGGATTTTAGATACAAGAAAATAAGACCCAATCCAAATGAATTAATAGTGTGTGATGTTTCAGTAACAACGCTGTTACCAAAACATCACACACTATTAATTCATTTGGATTGGGTCTTATTTTCTTATATCTAAAAACCACAGCATGTTTTTTATAGAGTTCTGTGGATTTTTTTCTCATTCAGTTCTTTTTGTTTGAAGATGGTAATACCATTGCTGTTTATTGGAATGTCACACATCATTCTTTCATTTGGATGTTGTCTTGTTTACCGTATGTTATCTCACCATTAATCCTAATTGTTCCAGAAGGCTATTTGTGAAGTTTCTCACGTAGGATTGTGTGTGTTTTCAGCTACCATGAGTCTGGCTGGATTCTGTATTCTGTTCTGCTGCACATTCCTGCTACTGTACTTCCTCTTGGATTACTTTAACCTGTGACATTAAAACATTTCCACACTTCTCTCTCTCTCTCTCTCTCTCCATTCCACCCGGAATCTCTGTAATATCCTCCCTTCTTGATTCTACTTGAGATGCATGGTCCTTTTAACATATAAGTTGTTAATGTTGATATATAATAAAAGATTTTTATTGGTATCCTCTTGCTTTTTTTAAAGTCAATAAAATATTAAATGAAATTAATATTCTGTTGTTGGGGGTGTTGGTGGATGAGTGGTGTAAAATGTAGATTTCCGTTTGTAATGATCTAGGATTAAATCCCGCATTGGACACTTTTTTTCTGAATAATAATTGCTCCAATGGCAGCCCCTGATTCTTGAAAAAGGCCAACCCCACCTGTGAGTACAAGTAACCAAACAGAGGCTGTCGGGCACATTTGTTAGTGCAAATTTCGAACTGCTTTCTTCAAGTGTAGACATGTGATGCACTTACAGTAAAAGCAGTTGCCAACTATTACCCACCATAATTATCATGGCCTGTAGCATGTATACTAGGAATAGCAAAAAAAGAAAAAAATTCTGTAATGTATGTTAGATGTGTAGGTTTGTGTGTAAAATTAAGAGCTGTGTGTATTTTAGAAAATTATCATAAAGATCAGATGAGGTGTAATGGCAGCCTTAATCACCAGCTCCAAGCTGATAATTGTTTATTCACATTCCCAACACAGGCATCTGGGAAGTGGGGACAATACCAGACATTTAAATAGAAGATGGAAATTATGTTTATAGAGTACAAGCATCATTAATGCCACTAAAATGGTTAAACTAGAACAACTTCCATTTTACTTTCCCTCAACCATGTTGTCATCATCAGTTTCCACAGCACTTTCTGATACAGATTCCTCTCATCCTAAGGTTTAATAGGACTAGAAAGGTACAGAAGTGGGAATAACTGACCTCTATGGAGCCTACTTGGGTTGAAATCTCAGCTGAAATAAACCTTAATGGAACAATAACCCCCTCCATTGACTGCTCCCTCAGGACTTAGGTTTTCAGTACAATGGATCACCCCCCCATGTGGTACAGAAGTGGGAAGAACTGACCCCTATGGAGCCTACTTGGGTTGAAATCTCAGCTGAAATAAACCTTAATGGAACAATAACCCCCTCCATTGACTGCTCCCTCAGGACTTAGGTTTTCAGTACAATGGATCACCCCCCCCCCCATGTGGTACAGAAGTGGGAAGAACTGACCCCTAGGGAGCCTACTTGGGTTGAAATCTCAGCTGAAATAAATCTTAATAGAACAAGAACCCCCTCCATTGACTGCTCCCTCAGGACTTAGGTTTTCAGTACAATGGATCACCCCCCCCCATGTGGTACAGAAGTGGGAAGAACTGACCCCTATGGAGCCTACTTGGGTTGAAATCTCAGCTGAAATAAACCTTAATGGAACAATAACCCCCTCCATTGACTGCTCCCTCAGGACTTAGGTTTTCAGTACAATGGATCACTCCCCCCATGTGGTACAGAAGTGGGAAGAACTGACCCCTATGGAGCCTACTTGGGTTGAAATCTCAGCTGAAATAAACCTTAATGGAACAATAACCCCCTCCATTGACTGCTCCCTCAGGACTTAGGTTTTCAGTACAATGGATCACTCCCCCATGTGGTACAGAAGTGGGAAGAACTGACCCCTATGGAGCCTACTTGGGTTGAAATCTCAGCTGAAATAAACCTTAATGGAACAATAACCCCCTCCATTGACTGCTCCCTCAGGACTTAGGTTTTCAGTACAATGGATCACCCCCCCATGTGGTACAGAAGTGGGAAGAACTGACCCCTATGGAGCCTACTTGGGTTGAAATCTCAGCTGAAATAAACCTTAATGGAACAATAACCCCCTCCATTGACTGCTCCCTCAGGACTTAGGTTTCCAGTACAATGGATCACCCCCCCATGTGGTACAGAAGTGGGAAGAACTGACCCCTATGGAGCCTACTTGGGTTGAAATCTCAGCTGAAATAAACCTTAATGGAACAATAACCCCCTCCATTGACTGCTCCCTCAGGACTTAGGTTTTCAGTACAATGGATCACCCCCCCATGTGGTACAGAAGTGGGAAGAACTGACCCCTATGGAGCCTACTTGGGTTGAAATCTCAGCTGAAATAAACCTTAATGGAACAATAACCCCCTCCATTGACTGCTCCCTCAGGACTTAGGTTTCAGTACAATGGATCACCCCCCCATGTGGTACAGAAGTGGGAAGAACTGACCCCTATGGAGCCTACTTGGGTTGAAATCTCAGCTGAAATAAACCTTAATGAACAATAACCCCCTCCATTGACTGCTCCCTCAGGACTTAGGTTTTCAGTACAATGGATCACCCCCCCATGTGGTACAGAAGTGGGAAGAACTGACCCCTATGGAGCCTACTTGGGTTGAAATCTCAGCTGAAATAAACCTTAATGGAACAATAACCCCCTCCATTGACTGCTCCCTCAGGACTTAGGTTTTCAGTACAATGGATCACCCCCCCATGTGGTACAGAAGTGGGAAGAACTGACCCCTATGGAGCCTACTTGGGTTGAAATCTCAGCTGAAATAAACCTTAATAGAACAAGAACCCCCTCCATTGACTGCTCCCTCAGACTTAGGTTTTCAGTACAATGGATCACCCCCCCATGTGGTACAGAAGTGGGAAGAACTGACCCCTATGGAGCCTACTTGGGTTGAAATCTCAGCTGAAATAAACCTTAATGGAACAATAACCCCCTCCATTGACTGCTCCCTCAGGACTTAGGTTTCCAGTACAATGGATCACCCCCCCATGTGGTACAGAAGTGGGAAGAACTGACCCCTATGGAGCCTACTTGGGTTGAAATCTCAGCTGAAATAAACCATAATAGAACAAGAACCCCCTCCATTGACTGCTCCCTCAGGACTTAGGTTTCCAGTACAATGGATCACCCCCCCATGTGGTACAGAAGTGGGAAGAACTGACCCCTATGGAGCCTACTTGGGTTGAAATCTCAGCTGAAATAAACCTTAATGGAACAATAACCCCCTCCATTGACTGCTCCCTCAGGACTTAGGTTTCCAGTACAATGGATCACCCCCCCATGTGGTACAGAAGTGGGAAGAACTGACCCCTATGGAGCCTACTTGGGTTGAAATCTCAGCTGAAATAAACCTTAATGGAACAATAACCCCCTCCATTGACTGCTCCCTCAGGACTTAGGTTTTCAGTACAATGGATCACCCCCCCATGTGGTACAGAAGTGGGAAGAACTGACCCCTATGGAGCCTACTTGGGTTGAAATCTCAGCTGAAATAAACCTTAATGGAACAATAACCCCCTCCATTGACTGCTCCCTCAGGACTTAGGTTTCAGTACAATGGATCACCCCCCCATGTGGTACAGAAGTGGGAAGAACTGACCCCTATGGAGCCTACTTGGGTTGAAATCTCAGCTGAAATAAACCTTAATGGAACAATAACCCCCTCCATTGACTGCTCCCTCAGGACTTAGGTTTTCAGTACAATGGATCACTCCCCCATGTGGTACAGAAGTGGGAAGAACTGACCCCTATGGAGCCTACTTGGGTTGAAATCTCAGCTGAAATAAACCTTAATGGAACAATAACCCCCTCCATTGACTGCTCCCTCAGGACTTAGGTTTTCAGTACAATGGATCACCCCCCCATGTGGTACAGAAGTGGGAAGAACTGACCCCTATGGAGCCTACTTGGGTTGAAATCTCAGCTGAAATAAACCTTAATGGAACAATAACCCCCTCCATTGACTGCTCCCTCAGGACTTAGGTTTTCAGTACAATGGATCACCCCCCCATGTGGTACAGAAGTGGGAAGAACTGACCCCTATGGAGCCTACTTGGGTTGAAATCTCAGCTGAAATAAACCTTAATGGAACAATAACCCCCTCCATTGACTGCTCCCTCAGGACTTAGGTTTTCAGTACAATGGATCACCCCCCCATGTGGTACAGAAGTGGGAAGAACTGACCCCTATGGAGCCTACTTGGGTTGAAATCTCAGCTGAAATAAACCTTAATGGAACAATAACCCCCTCCATTGACTGCTCCCTCAGGACTTAGGTTTTCAGTACAATGGATCACTCCCCCCATGTGGTACAGAAGTGGAAGAACTGACCCCTATGGAGCCTACTTGGGTTGAAATCTCAGCTGAAATAAACCTTAATGGAACAATAACCCCCTCCATTGACTGCTCCCTCAGGACTTAGGTTTTCAGTACAATGGATCACCCCCCCATGTGGTACAGAAGTGGGAAGAACTGACCCCTATGGAGCCTACTTGGGTTGAAATCTCAGCTGAAATAAACCTTAATGGAACAATAACCCCCTCCATTGACTGCTCCCTCAGGACTTAGGTTTTCAGTACAATGGATCACTCCCCCCATGTGGTACAGAAGTGGGAAGAACTGACCCCTATGGAGCCTACTTGGGTTGAAATCTCAGCTGAAATAAACCTTAATGGAACAATAACCCCCTCCATTGACTGCTCCCTCAGGACTTAGGTTTTCAGTACAATGGATCACTCCCCCCATGTGGTACAGAAGTGGAAGAACTGACCCCTATGGAGCCTACTTGGGTTGAAATCTCAGCTGAAATAAACCTTAATGGAACAATAACCCCCTCCATTGACTGCTCCCTCAGGACTTAGGTTTTCAGTACAATGGATCACCCCCCCATGTGGTACAGAAGTGGGAAGAACTGACCCCTATGGAGCCTACTTGGGTTGAAATCTCAGCTGAAATAAACCTTAATGGAACAATAACCCCCTCCATTGACTGCTCCCTCAGGACTTAGGTTTTCAGTACAATGGATCACCCCTCCATGTGGTACAGAAGTGGGAAGAACTGACCCCTATGGAGCCTACTTGGGTTGAAATCTCAGCTGAAATAAACCTTAATGGAACAATAACCCCCTCCATTGACTGCTCCCTCAGGACTTAGGTTTTCAGTACAATGGATCACCCCCCCATGTGGTACAGAAGTGGGAAGAACTGACCCCTATGGAGCCTACTTGGGTTGAAATCTCAGCTGAAATAAACCTTAATGGAACAATAACCCCCTCCATTGACTGCTCCCTCAGGACTTAGGTTTTCAGTACAATGGATCACCCCCCCCATGTGGTACAGAAGTGGGAAGAACTGACCCCTATGGAGCCTACTTGGGTTGAAATCTCAGCTGAAATAAACCTTAATGGAACAATAACCCCCTCCATTGACTGCTCCCTCAGGACTTAGGTTTCAGTACAATGGATCACCCCCCCATGTGGTACAGAAGTGGGAAGAACTGACCCCTATGGAGCCTACTTGGGTTGAAATCTCAGCTGAAATAAACCTTAATGGAACAATAACCCCCTCCATTGACTGCTCCCTCAGGACTTAGGTTTTCAGTACAATGGATCACCCCCCCATGTGGTACAGAAGTGGGAAGAACTGACCCCTATGGAGCCTACTTGGGTTGAAATCTCAGCTGAAATAAACCTTAATGGAACAATAACCCCCTCCATTGACTGCTCCCTCAGGACTTAGGTTTTCAGTACAATGGATCACCCCCCCATGTGGTACAGAAGTGGGAAGAACTGACCCCTATGGAGCCTACTTGGGTTGAAATCTCAGCTGAAATAAACCTTAATGGAACAATAACCCCCTCCATTGACTGCTCCCTCAGGACTTAGGTTTTCAGTACAATGGATCACCCCCCCATGTGGTACAGAAGTGGGAAGAACTGACCCCTATGGAGCCTACTTGGGTTGAAATCTCAGCTGAAATAAACCTTAATGGAACAATAACCCCCTCCATTGACTGCTCCCTCAGGACTTAGGTTTCAGTACAATGGATCACCCCCCCATGTGGTACAGAAGTGGGAAGAACTGACCCCTATGGAGCCTACTTGGGTTGAAATCTCAGCTGAAATAAACCTTAATGGAACAATAACCCCCTCCATTGACTGCTCCCTCAGGACTTAGGTTTTCAGTACAATGGATCACCCCCCCATGTGGTACAGAAGTGGGAAGAACTGACCCCTATGGAGCCTACTTGGGTTGAAATCTCAGCTGAAATAAACCTTAATGGAACAATAACCCCCTCCATTGACTGCTCCCTCAGGACTTAGGTTTTCAGTACAATGGATCACCCCCCCATGTGGTACAGAAGTGGGAAGAACTGACCCCTATGGAGCCTACTTGGGTTGAAATCTCAGCTGAAATAAACCTTAATGGAACAATAACCCCCTCCATTGACTGCTCCCTCAGGACTTAGGTTTTCAGTACAATGGATCACCCCCCCATGTGGTACAGAAGTGGGAAGAACTGACCCCTATGGAGCCTACTTGGGTTGAAATCTCAGCTGAAATAAACCTTAATGGAACAATAACCCCCTCCATTGACTGCTCCCTCAGGACTTAGGTTTTCAGTACAATGGATCACCCCCCCCATGTGGTACAGAAGTGGGAAGAACTGACCCCTATGGAGCCTACTTGGGTTGAAATCTCAGCTGAAATAAACCTTAATGGAACAATAACCCCCTCCATTGACTGCTCCCTCAGGACTTAGGTTTTCAGTACAATGGATCACCCCCCCATGTGGTACAGAAGTGGGAAGAACTGACCCCTATGGAGCCTACTTGGGTTGAAATCTCAGCTGAAATAAACCTTAATGGAACAATAACCCCCTCCATTGACTGCTCCCTCAGGACTTAGGTTTTCAGTACAATGGATCACCCCCCCATGTGGTACAGAAGTGGGAAGAACTGACCCCTATGGAGCCTACTTGGGTTGAAATCTCAGCTGAAATAAACCTTAATGGAACAATAACCCCCTCCATTGACTGCTCCCTCAGGACTTAGGTTTTCAGTACAATGGATCACCCCCCCATGTGGTACAGAAGTGGGAAGAACTGACCCCTATGGAGCCTACTTGGGTTGAAATCTCAGCTGAAATAAACCTTAATGGAACAATAACCCCCTCCATTGACTGCTCCCTCAGGACTTAGGTTTTCAGTACAATGGATCACCCCCCCATGTGGTACAGAAGTGGGAAGAACTGACCCCTATGGAGCCTACTTGGGTTGAAATCTCAGCTGAAATAAACCTTAATGGAACAATAACCCCCTCCATTGACTGCTCCCTCAGGACTTAGGTTTTCAGTACAATGGATCACCCCCCCATGTGGTACAGAAGTGGGAAGAACTGACCCCTATGGAGCCTACTTGGGTTGAAATCTCAGCTGAAATAAACCTTAATGGAACAATAACCCCCTCCATTGACTGCTCCCTCAGGACTTAGGTTTTCAGTACAATGGATCACCCCCCCATGTGGTACAGAAGTGGGAAGAACTGACCCCTATGGAGCCTACTTGGGTTGAAATCTCAGCTGAAATAAACCTTAATGGAACAATAACCCCCTCCATTGACTGCTCCCTCAGGACTTAGGTTTTCAGTACAATGGATCACCCCCCCATGTGGTACAGAAGTGGGAAGAACTGACCCCTATGGAGCCTACTTGGGTTGAAATCTCAGCTGAAATAAACCTTAATGGAACAATAACCCCCTCCATTGACTGCTCCCTCAGGACTTAGGTTTTCAGTACAATGGATCACCCCCCCATGTGGTACAGAAGTGGGAAGAACTGACCCCTATGGAGCCTACTTGGGTTGAAATCTCAGCTGAAATAAACCTTAATGGAACAATAACCCCCTCCATTGACTGCTCCCTCAGGACTTAGGTTTTCAGTACAATGGATCACCCCCCCATGTGGATATGTTTACTATTGAAGGAAGAAACACAAGTCAGGGAGAAGAGCTTCTTTTATAAAAGGATGATTGTACAAGATTCTGACAAGACACCCCATCTACAGGTACCTTCTAAGGTTATCTTGTCTGAAAGCTTGTACCATTGTCCTCTTATATAAAGAAACTTTTCTCCTTAACTTGTGTTTCTTCTATAGCAAATAGGGAGGTTATCATTGTCTGTATATGTTTATTGTAAATTCATAGTCACACTGCTGCTTCAAGGATGGTAAAATGTTGTTGTTTCTTATCTCCTTGTGTAAAGATTACACGAATTCCATGAGTTCATGATCTCATGGAATGGGGTATAGGGGTGCAGCTTTCATTGATCATGGCACCATGATCCAGGCACACTTTGGTGAAAGTCTGACTTTGCCTGTAATTTGAGGCCGTTCCTAAAATGGAAGCCTTTGTTGCTGACTCTAACATGAGTACAGATGCAGCTCCTCCGTATCCCTGGAGTGGGACCATTGCTGAGGTCCATCAACTGGGTCAGTTGAACTCATGATTTTTAAAGAGATTTTTAAAGGATGGTAAAATGTGCACATGGAATCAATAGGGATCTCTGTTGGACTCCTTTTTATTTACCTTAGTGTATTGTATGCAAGTAACAGACAGGGAGGATTGATAATACAGTAGAACCTCCATGAGAGGACACTCCCGTTAGAGAAAACTTATCTACAAAGGACAGTTTTCATCTCCAAAATTACCATTTTTTAGTATTTAGCAACTCTCCACTAAGAGGACACTTCTCCCTAAAGGACATGTTGGCTCAGAAACTAGGTGTCCTTTACAGAGAGGTTCTACTGTAATGCTGTTAACCATGGGAGAAGCAAGACTTTACTGCCGACCAACTGGCTTCTTCCTGATTGGTCTGTCTGCCCCCTGGTCTACAGGTGGTAGATGGTTTTGTAGACAGCTCAGACATCATCATAAAAATATACAGTTAAACCTGTCTATAGCGACCCCTCTTGGGACTCACCAAAATAGGGTGCTATAGAGAGGGGGTGCTATAGACAGGTCACTTTTAATGCAAATCGCATCATACTATGTATTTAAAATTGAGCGCTATAAAGAGGAAGGCGCTATTTAGAGGGGGCGCTATAGACAGGTTCAACTGTATATCGTATAGAGTTACTATATGTTCACAGAGAAAAATAGCCCTAGGGCACCTCAAATTTTGTGACAAACCTTTTGAGACCCAATGGAAATAATCTGTCAAATACTATTAAAAGTGAACTCATCAACATAATCTGAATGGTTTGCTACACATTCCTGACACCGTGGAATGGAAGAATTGTAGGGCATACTTGGTCTATTCCACCCCAATTTTAAAGTTTAATTGAAGAAAATAAGAAGTAAACAAAGTGGAGCTAAATATAATCAAACACTTCACATGCTTCAGAATGAGTTATTACTGCTAGGGTAGCAGTTGAAATAATCAAGTGGCTGCATTGCCATTAAATATTGCAAAACTTTAGGTTTATATAGTATGAAAAATACCTTAAATAAGTTACTGTACTCTAATGAAGTGGAATCAATCTTTCGCCTAAGATTTAAATACAATGAAAAGTTTATTTAGAAATAAATAAAATAACTCAAAGGTATTTTAATTGTATAATAAACAAATTGGCTTTTGGGGATGAATTTCTTTTTTATTTTAAATTTTTCTAAAGTTTGTTATAAAAGCAAAATTTTGAGAATAATATAGTGTTTTGCAGAGGGTTTTTATCTTTCTCGAATATTTAAATTGTGCAAAAAAAAAAAGGAATCTCGAGGCTTGAACTCATGTCAATTTAGTCCAGTGAGCCGAACAACCAATCAGAGCTTTAATAAAATGTATACCAAACCTACTGACATATAAATACCAAGCCATATATATATATTTAAAACTAGCGGACGTACCCGGCTTCGCCCGGGTTTTACCCGAGTAAAGGTTTGTCTAACGAACATTTGTTAAAACAATTCTCTATGAACTTATAAAAAAAAATAATAGATATATTTTGATAATTTGAAAATCGTAAATTTGAATCTCTCGATAAAGTGAACATTTTTTCCCGGTCCCTGTGTGCCGTGTCATCCTGAATTTTGTCTTTCCTAATTTTCTACATTACAAAATCATCATTTTATCTAGTGAACATTTTTTCCCGGTCCCTTGAAAAATACTCGATAAGTTGAATAAAATCAATATTAATTGGTTCCCTCGGTAATTGGAAGTTAAAGGAATAGTATCTTGCCTTTGAATTGTATCATTATTCTTGTCTCAAATAAATTGCCGTGTCATCCTGAATTTTGTCTTTCCTAATTTTCTACATTACAAAATCATCGTATCATCATGATAATATTTAGAGCAGATTGTTGAATTATAACAGATAAATTAGAATATTTATCTTGATTATTTCTAGGCGAAAAGTTATTTCAAAAATTTTATTTGCTAGAAACCTTCCCAGTACTATACTAAATAACTTCCCAAAGTTTCATGGCGATCCAATGAGTGGTTTGGTCAGGCATAAAGGACAAACAAACAAACAGACACACACACATACATTCATTTATATATATATAGATAATCATAAGCATCTATAATATCTAAAGAGACAAGGGTTGCCTCTCCTGTCAAAATAGACTTCTAAAACCAGACGCCATCTATTTTGACTGGAGAGGCGACCCTTGTCTCTTTAGATCAATTTCCTCCAGCAAAATTTCCATCTATACATCTATAATAGTTTCGAATTTTGATAACAGATGGCGCGCTAATGCATCATAATATATATGTCATAATTTGCTTAATACCCAAAAGATATTATTTATTTTCGCCATAATTAATATGTTAAATGTAAGTACAAATTCACCTATCTATAAATCTGTACAAAATAAACGTGGGAGCCAGCGCGCGCGGGCGAAGGCCACACCTCCGCCGCGCGCGCGCGCGCTCACGAGTGTGGAACAAGTTCTTTTTCGAAGCATACATGTACAACGACTGCGCCCTTCCATTCGACCACGACGGATACGACATATATATATTAAAAATAATTAAAGCATATCCTGACTAGGAGCACATGTGCTTTTTAGATGGCAGAGCGCCATCTTGTGGAAAATAAATCAACTAAACATTGATTTAACCTGTTCCCTGATATTTGGCCAACCCATTTTCTTGATAAATCAAGAAAAGACATACACAAACGCGTTTCGCGCTGTTGGCGCTCGTTGATCCCAGAGGCTTCTTGGGAAACCAAGAAATGGGTATTTAAGGCCGTAAATGCGTAAATTCGCTTAGCACATGAAAAAAATAATAGAAAAAAAGAAGCCTCTGGCACTAAAAATATTTTTGGTCACTGTGGTACAGCCTTCCCCACGCTGACGAACGCTAACAGCGCGAAAAGGCGTTCGTTGTTGGCTTTTCTTGATTTATCAAGAAATTGGGTTGGCCAAATATCAGACAACAGGTTAAATCAATGTTTAGTTAATTTCTGTTCAAAACTAGATGGCGCTCTGCCATCTAAAAAGCACATGATGATGGAAATTTTGCGGGAGGAAATTGATCTAAAGAGACAAGGGTCGCTTCTCCCGTCAAAATAGACTTCTAAAACCAGACGCCATCTATTGGAATAAAGTTCGCCCTAGACTGACGAGGGCCATTAGCCCGAAACCATGGTCTCTAGGTGGACGCTTTTCAGTTTGCCAAAGCTGGTGTTGTGGTTTTGTCACCGACCCGAGGCCGCTAGTTGCGGCGGTGGTCAATAGATGGCGTCTGGTTTTAGACATCTATTTTGGAAGAGGCGACCCTTGTTTCTTTATATATATACACACTAAAAACCCTGTTAATGTATTATCTATATACAGTTAAACCTGTCTATAGCGCCCCCTATAAATAGCACCTTCCTCCATATAGCGCCCGATTTTAAACATTAAAATGTAAACATTAAAATGTAAACATTTTACATTAAAAGTGACCTGTCTATAGCACCTGATATATAGCTAGCAATAAATATGTATATATATATGTTTCTATGAAAATGTTAATCTGCAAGACGCAGGTTATCATCATCCCTTTTTGATTTGTTTTTGTCACTTTTTGGCGTTTCGAAAATAAACAATAAAAGGCTGTATCAGACTTTACTAAGACAATAAAGATTTGCTAAAAATGAATGTGTACGAAGATGTTGCATTTGGCGACGAGGATATAAGAGTAAGTACCCTCGAATTTTGAAGTAAATATTTTTAGAAAATATCTTTGATTTTGCATATAATTGAAAGTAATTTTTAAAAGACACAAATTGCAAAGTTTTAGGATGCAAATTTAAGAAAGAGTGAAAAAAAATGGCTAGTTACCAATTTAAGGAATATAATGAGGAAACTGAAACTTTTGAAACGTTTTATGAACGATTGGAACAGTTTCTCATATTGGAGGAGGCAGGGGATGAGAAGAAAAAGGCTTATCTCCTAACCCTCATGGGAAGTAAAACATATGGTGTTTTGAAGAATTTGTGCAGTCCTATTCTACCTAAAGATAAAACTTTTGATAACCTAATAGATATCTTGAAAAGGCACTTCTCTCCAAAGCGCTCAATTGTAGTTCGAAGCGCACGCCCAATAAAGAGCTCTGATGGAGTCTTTCCCGTTGTCACATGCGGGGTGCTTCGATATGCCAGAAGAACTTTTGATAAGGTGTCTTGAATGGTATCCCCAATTTTCCTTTTATTTTTATCCAGGGCAGTCTTAATTGTTCTAACCGCTCTTTCAGCCAAGCCATTACTTTGCGGGTGGTACGCCGGGATCAATGTTTGTTTAATTCCATTTCCTTCCAGAAAACCTTTCATTTCACTACCAGTAAACTGAGGTCCATTATCAGATACAAGTTCCTCCGGTAGACCATAGGAAGAAAAAAGTCGCCGTAGTTGCTCAATGGTTTTGCGTGTGGTGGTCTCTCTCATTGGGATGGCTTCGATCCACTTCGAATGACTATCTACTACTATTAATAAATTAATGTTTTCCTTATTTGCAAAATCAATATGGATTCTTTGCCAAGGTCTGGTTGACCATCTCCAGGGTTGCCATTTTCCTTTATTTGGCCCATCCTGGGATTGCTGACAGCTTCTGCACTTATTTACCAAAAACTCGATTTGGGTATCTAGATTTGGCCACCAAAAATGTGATCTTGCTACAGCCTTCATTTTGTTCATACCGGAATGAGTCTCATGAAGACAGTTCAACATTTTTATTCTGAGAGATGGTGGAATGACAACTCTCATTCCCCAAACCAAACACTCCCCATCTACAGTTAGCTCAAGTTTCCTTTGAAAATAAGGTCTGAGGTGATCAGCCACCTTTTCAGGCCAGCCTTGCTGAGTATAAAATTTGGCCAATGAGAGCACTTCGTCTTTTTCAGTTTCCGTGGCAATTTCCTCTGCTGTGATCGGCAATTCTTCCACATAGGATAAAGCATAGACATTATTTAATCTTGGAATTTCTTCACAGCCCACAGGAAAACGTGACAGAAGATCTGCATTCCCATGGTCTTGAGTTCTTCGAAACTTAATATCGTAAGTATAAGCTGACAAAATAAGCGCCCAACGCTGCAATCTTGAAGTAGATAAGGTGGGGATTCCTGATCTTGAGCCCAAAATGGTCACCAATGGCTTATGGTCTGTAATAAGAATAAATTTTCTTCCATAAATAAATTGATGAAACTTGGTAACTCCATAAATAATGGCTAGAGCCTCCTTCTCAATCTGAGAATAATTTTGTTCTGCTACCGATAAAGTCCGTGAGGCAAACATAATCGGTCTCTCCTGGCCTTCTATAATATGTGACAACACAGCGCCCACTCCAATCTGCGATGCATCAGTGGCCAAACACAATGGCAAAGTCGCATCATAAGGGACTAGCACCCTCTCAGAGGTAATGCTATTCTTGCACTTGTCAATGGCCTCTCCACATTCCTTTGTCCAAACCCAAGGACGTTTTTTGTGAAGAAGCTCATGAAGAGGCTTCAAAAGCTCTGGCAAATTGGGTATGAACTTCCCATAAAAGTTTACCAAACCAAGAAATGACCTTAATTCAGAGATATTCGTAGGCGTTTTGGCCTTCTGTATTGCTTGTACCTTATGATCTAAAGGTCTGATGCCCTCTTCCGTGACAAGATGTCCTAAATATTCAATTTCTTTTTGCAAAAATAGGCATTTTTCTTTCTTTAGTTTGATATTATACTTCGCCAAGCGAGCAAATATAGTCTTCAACAACGCCAGATGTTCTTCAATTGATGCTGTGGCTATAAGGACATCATCAATATAACAAATTACGCCTCCTATACCTGACAAAACCCTATCCATTACAGATTGAAAATAACTGGGCGCATTTGCCAATCCAAATGGCATTCTCTTAAACCTGAAAAGCCCTTTATGAGTATTTATCGTTAGTAACGGTCGGGTGCCTGGGTCCACCTCTAATTGCAGATAAGCGTTCCTCAAGTCCAATTTAGAAAAGTATTTTCCCTTGGCCAATGTGGAGAATAAATCTTGCTGTGTGGGAAGGGGATAGGCCGCAGTGTCCAAATATTTATTTAGAGTTACCTTGAAGTCGCAGCAAATTCTGATCTCTTTATTTTTCTTCGGCACTACAACCACTGGAGTGGCCCATTTACTGCTCGCCACCTCACATAGATAACCCTTAGCCACCATTTTGTCTAATGCTTCAGTAACTGCTGGCCTAATGGCGAAAGGCACCGGACGAGCCTTATGGAAAATTGGATTCACATCACACATGTTTACTGAAAATGTGAAACCTTTTATTGGTTCGGTTGTCTCCACAAATAGGGCTTGATTTTCCTTCAAAATTTCCTCAATGGTAATTTCCACAGGCATATGTTTTACCGCGAAACAGCCCAATTTCAATCTATTTATCCATTCTCTTCCCATCAAAGCCCTCTTTTCTCCTTTCACCACCAACGCTCTAAGTTTGTAAGTAATATCTTGACACTCCACTTTGACATTGATTTTACCCAGAATGGGTACCACGGTACCATCATAAGTTCTTACAATAATACTCGCTTTTTCCAATTTCAAGTGTTGAAGACTATTTTTAAAATCCTTTTCTGATATCAGTGTTAGACCACTACCCGTATCCATTTCAAATTTAATAAAGTTTCCTTCCACTTTTAACTCCATCAGATAGGGAGGGTCACTTGAGGCAAAATTAATTTTATACTCAGGTATCGTCACGCTTATAATTTTCTGGACACACTTGAGGCAAAATTAATTTTATACTCAGGTATCGTCACGCTTATAATTTTCTGGACATACTCTTCCTTGGCATCTAGAGTTAGGGACCAGCAAGCCAGGCAAATGAAGTATGATCGGCGAACCCATTTGGAAGAATTCCAGATAGATGATTTAGTGTGGTGTAAAAACTTTAGAGGTGGTGATAAATGGATCCCAGGAAAAATTGTGGGCAAGAAGGGAACTAGAGTCTACACCATTTTGATCCACGGACAGGTAAAGGCCTATCACAGGGATCAAATTAGAAAAAGGTGGAGGAATGGTGAGGAAGATGAGAGTGGAGATGGAGAGCGTCAACCCGAGCACTCAAGAGGAGCAGGTCCCAGTGCCATAATCTCGGAGGTTGTACGAGACAGAGGTTATATGGAGTCGCTGTCGCCAGGACTAACTAGCCAGCGGTCGGATCAAGATTCAGAGGTTCAGAGTGATACAGACGATGGAAAGTCATTGGAGCCTCTTCGCTCGCTGGACCCCGAGGCCTTGAAAGAGGAGGGTCCTGTCCTAAGGCGGAACCCACCTCGAGCGAGGAGACCGCCTGTGAGATTTCGTGTTTGAAGAGAGAAGATGGTGATATATAGCTAGCAATAAATATGTATATATATATGTTTCTATGAAAATGTTAATCTGCAAGACGCAGGTTATCATCATCCCTTTTTGATTTGTTTTTGTCACTTTTTGGCGTTTCGAAAATAAACAATAAAAGGCTGTATCAGACTTTACTAAGACAATAAAGATTTGCTAAAAATGAATGTGTACGAAGATGTTGCAGCACCCACTCTCTATAGCACCCTATTTTGGTGAGTCCCAAGAGGGGGCGCTATAGACAAGTTATACATATATAAACATAGGGCGCCTCTCCCTTCAAAATAAATATCAAAACTAGACGCCCATCTATTGACGTCGCCACAAATTAGCGGCATCGGGTTAGTGACAAAGCCACAACACCAGCTTTGGCAAACTGAGAAGCGCTCACCTAGAGACCATGGTTTCGAACTAATGGCCCTAGTCAGTCTAGGGCGGCAGAGTAAATTTTTTAATGGCTATTATAACAACCTGATTGGATCCCTTACTAACAGTTCCAGGCTGTTAAAACAAATTCCTTGCAAGTTCAATATCTTTAAATCCTACTTAGGTTGGCCTAAAACACCAACTTCATGATATGGCTACTGTCAATATTCACTCCTACCGAGCTGAGCACGAAAGCTACCAGTAACAGTTAGCACTTCCCTTGTATCATATCGACAAGTCCCTTAATGTCCTGGTGGATAATTCTCCTTCAAGTATCCTTGGAACCTCATCTGTTATCAAATGGCCATACCTTAACTGTCTTGCAAGAAAAATAAGAATGGATCTGCTGGTTACAACTTAGTCCTCCATTTTCTTCATACCTGAGATACCGCCATAATCTATAGGTCTTAATCTAAGTTATGACTGTAATGATAAAAATTATTAGATTGGGGCTTGGCACATCAGTGGTTCACCTTATGTAATAACTTAGGTTGATATATAAATATTGAAGCTCTTATCAACCTTTTTGATTTTTTTTTGAAAATACCCCAGCTTAATGCAATCATAATTTAATTTTCAAACATTGCTGAATCACCAAATTATGGCATTTTCCGTGCACTCAAATTTTCTATATAAAAAAAGAAAACTCGTTAACGCGCAAAGGTTATGCGCTTAAATAAATTTAATTTCATAGAACGTATTTATAATAATTACGAATAATTTTAAATTCATTATTTATTCTATAAGATAATTACTTTCTAAAATAACTTTGATAATAAAAAAAATATATATATATATTTTTTACATTTGACTACATTCTCTTCTATTTTTATTTTCAAAAAGGTAAGTTTTGATTGCTATTTTATATACTTTTTTTTTAAATTTATTTATTGATCTTAAATGAACTAATTTTGCATTTGATTAGTTTAAATAAAAGGTCATTATTTTATTATTCAACTTTTAACAAACGAAAGAGATTATGAGCACTTTATTCCAAAGTTTCGTTTTTTGTTCTGTGACGGTTTTTACAAAATTTTATGAAAAAAAAAATCCTCTTATGATTATCACAGGATTAAATTTACGATTCATACAATTTAAATGATTAGTGATAATCTTATGATATAAATGATTGATGAAACTAGCAAAACAGCCTTAACCCTTATTTCTAAGGTTTAGCTCGTCAGACGCGCTCTCCCGTTTCCGAGGCTAAGACTTGAAGATGCCCCGAGTTATAGCGTCGTGTACATTTGTAATACATGTAATGCATTGTTAAAATATATAAATAAATGGAAAGGAATCACTTTTGGCACATATATATAAAGAGAAAATTGAAAAGAGAGACATGTATTTTTACCCAACTATTTTGAAGTCATCTATTTGGTCAATTATCTCCTTACTTGTAGCCTAACTCCCCATGAGAACAATCACTTATATAAAATCCCTACTATAATAGAATCTCTCCATGAAAATAGTCAACTCTTGGAAATGGTGCATAAAATATGATTTTAAGGTTCATTTCAATGTTTGTGTTGGCTTGTTTTGTTTTACTTGATATAGTAGAACCTCCAAAAGAGACACTTTTATTAGAAGAAACCTTCTATATAAAGGATGTTTTTCATCACCAAAATGACCAATCTCACTATTTATGCTTTGCGCAGAGGCGATATCGTAGTCAATGAGGATCTTCCGAGGCGTGATTATTGCTAGTTGAAAACTTTACCCAATCTCACTATTTAGCTGCTCTAGTAAGATACTCCTCTCTTAAAGGACACTTGGGCTCTTCAACTAGGTATTGTCCTTTACAGAAAGTTTGTTCTACTGTATGGTAAATGTATGGGTAGAAATAGATGTTTTGGTCAGTTTTCATGAATGAAAATATATGTGAAGCATGAACAATTAAAAAAAAAATTTAGTAAAAAAAAAATTCTTCTGATATGTGGTGTGCCAGAAGAATTTCAAAATCAAATTGATATATTGGATGACAGAAAAGTTTGGAGAAGATTTAATGGAGAATACACAAATTTTTGACTTCCTAGCGCGCGCGCGCGCACGCAGCATAATAAGTTCCAGCATAACATTTTAAATAGGAAAACAGATCCCCCTCCTGTAGTAATGACCATATTATAATATGTAAGATTTCACTTCTTATCTTCAGATACGGTTAAACCTGTCTATAGCACCCCCTCTAAATAGCACCTTCCTCTCTATAGTGCTCGATTTTAAATACGTAGTACGATGTGATTTACATTAAAAGTGACCTGTCTATAGCACCCCCTTTCTATATCACCCTATTTTGGTGAGTCCCAAGAGGGGGCGCTATAGACAGGTTTAACTGTATATCCTCTATATCAGAGTTGGTAGTAACTGAGTACCATATATAAGTACAGTAGAACCTCCATGAGAGGACACCTTCCACAAAGGACAATTTTTCATTACCAAAATTATCATTTTTACTATTTAGTATGAGGACTCCCTAAAGAACACTTTTCCTCTGCATTTAGGTGTCCTTTACAGAGATTCTACTGTATTTATAGGTTGTTGTTGTGTCCAATGAAGAGCCTCAGATGTCTCCATGTACCTCTATTACAGCAGCAACAATGTCCACTATCTTATATATCGTTGGCAATGTTGATTGAGTCTGTGCTGTGTTCCAGGTATGGTGGCAGTCAAGAGGCAGTTAGAAGACAGTCCGGGGACCTCTGTGACCCCCCACAAGCAAAGCCCCAAGATCACCAACATCAACGTGACGGTTGACCTGAACTGTCAGCTGGACTTGAGGTCCATCCACACCATGTGCCGGACTTCAGAGAGACTCAGGACCAAGCTGATCCTCCACATGTTCCACCCAACCTCCACATTCCTGCTCTATCCTACGGGACGAGTTATCTGTCTAGGTACCAGATCCATAGCCATGTGCCGCTATTCCGTCAATAAGCTCTCCAAACTCCTCCATAAGCTGGGCATCCCCAATACCCCCAAGTTCCTAGCAGTCAATAACATTTCAGCCAGAGCACACGTAGGATTCCCAATCAACATTCACACTTTCCACGCGGCTCACCCCAGTGAAACCACCTTCACACAGACCCAAGGCCCAGCAGTCTGCTACAGGATGTCTAAACCACGCATCACCATCAATGTCTTCCCCAACGGAGCTCTCAACTTCTACGGAGGAGTGAACCAGCAGTGTTACGAGGATGCCTTCCGTCACATCTACCATCTCCTGTGTATCCATGAGGATGTCCAGGAAACCTAGAGAAATGTCACCATCATATTGTCTCCAATTTATATTTGTACATATACATCTTTTATTTTTCTTCGATTCTTCAAAATTTCAATTCATATGAACACAAAAAAAGATATCTGAAGAATCTGTATTTTAAAATATTATATAGATATATATATGGTTATTTTTTTTAATAAATATATTTTTTTGTTATTAATGTGTTCAAAATGTATTCACTAGAATATGTGGAATAACTAAAAAAGTTCAAATTTATCACTTCATTGTTAAGTTTTTTTTTTTCAATAAAAAAATAATTATTGGTCATAATAAAATGTCCTAATATTTTTTTTGACTTTTTTTTAAAATTTAGTATTGTATAGATACATTGATGTCATACAGAAAAAAAAAAACATTTACTATAGAACCTTCCATGATAGATTGTAGAAAATATATACACTCATGAACAAAACTTAAGGAAGTTGTACCTTTAAGCATGTATATCGGGATTCAGACAATATAACTCTGAAATATATACAGTAGAACCTTCCTTTAGCGGACACCTCTCCACAAAGGACAATTTTCATTTGCAAAATTACCATTTTTACATCGTGAAGATAGAGGCTGCCTGGCCGGCATTCATATTTCTTGAAAAAAGATACTTCGGCCAGTATAAATCTTTTTATTACCTCGATGTTTCGACAAAAAGCTTTTGTCCTCGTCAGGAGCAAACAAAAATTAAAACATATAGCAAGGCGTTAAAAATTATTCTCTATATAATTTTTAATAATAATTTTTAACGCCTTGCTATATGTTTTAATTTTTGTTTGCTCCTGACGAGGACAAAAGCTTTTTGTCGAAACGTCGAGGTAATAAAAAGATTTATACTGGCCGAAGTACCATTTTTACAATTTAACAACTCTCCGGTAAGAGGACATCTCTCCCTAGAGAACACTTTGACTCTGCAATCAGATGTCCTTTACAGGGAGGTTCTACTGTATTTGATACACAGTGACCTTTATTGAAGGCATACAAAATAACCAAGTGTGATTAAAATTGTCTCCTTCAAAAAACCAGCCATATCAAAGACTTTCCACTTCCTTTGTCCATGAGTGTATATATGACCTCGATCTCTCATTGAAGGTATGTACCAATATCATATAGATAGAGGTCAGCCATCCTAGGATGTTATTTTAAGTTGAAGTCATGATGTTACTTGGCCCCTGAGAACCAAACTTGCCATTTCTAAGAAGTGATAAAAGCTAACGACCATGGGTTTCTTTATTGAAAAGTTATAAGTTTTGTAAGCTTTCAGTCAATAACATTCTTCAACAGGGTGTAATACAAATTCAACCCGTTGAAGGACATTATTGTCAGAAAGCTCACCAAGCTTATACCTTTTCAATAAAGAATCTTGTCACCATTAGCTTTTATTCCTTCTTAGAAATGATATCCGTTGATTCCTCCTATTATAATACAGACTGCTTTTGACATGTGTACACATGTGGTGCACTTACAGTAAAAGCATGTCGCCTACTTCTACCCACCATGATTATCATGGCCTGTACCATGTGTACTAGGGATTAAAAAAAAAAAGAAATAATAATACAGACGTGTCATCAAATAAATTGCTGATCCTTAATTTTCCTTTTGTATTCAAATCTAGTTTTCCTTCTAGATGAACTGTCAGCTCTGACTAAGAGGCTCCATCTGCCCTTGCTCTAGGTCAGGGATTGGCAACCTTTTGAGTCAAAAATTATAATTTACAAAATTTCAAAGTTTTTAAAGAGCCACAAAACTGGATGCTGACTCTTTCCCAGACACCTATAAGAAGATGCTTATAGGGACGAACTATAAAGCGCGGTTTTATCCCCTTGATAAGGTGAAACTCCACAGACAACTCTCGCCTTGACAGAAGTCCATTCTGAGAAGATTCCTCAGAATTGAAATTGAGCATGTTGAGGCCAAGAACTCTATACCAAGAGTCTGCAAACTTTTGAGTCGGAAGAGTCAAAAATTATAGTTTACAAACTTTCTAAGTTTTTAAAGAGCCACAACAATTTTTTCTTGCCAACAATAAATAGTACTCACATAAATAATATTTACATATGGAACTATATAAAGAGCTTCACATCCAAAGAGCCGCATGTGGCTCAGGAGCCGGAGTTTGCTTGACCCGTGCTCTAGGCAGACAAAACCACCGTTGTGATGTCTTTAAGTTAGCTCTAGTTATTGAGTGGTTGGGCATTAGAAGAAAATAATCAAATACTGAAAAATTCTCCTTTAGTCAAAAACTTATTTTTATATTTTTGATTTTAAAAAGATACTTAAAATAAATAAAGTTTTCAGGGCAAAGTTTCTTGTGAAAATCTTTTAGTTTCAAGCTTTCAGACTTATCAGTCCTTCAACAGGAGTATCACATTAACAAATTAATGATAAATACTATTTTTATACAAATTATTAAAATTCAAACCTATTATAGATGCGTATGATTCTTTTTTTAAAAATAAACAATTTCTACTGTCTTTATTGCAATGGAAACATTAATGGGAGGGCCTGGCTCATCAGTGGTGAACCCTCCCAGTGGTTTCGCCAGTTTAATCTACCCCTGGGAGGATTAATCATTGATGAGCCAGGCCCTCCCATTAATTTTTCCATTGCAATAAAGACAGTAGAAATTGTTTATTTTTAAAAAAGAATCATACGCGTCTATAATAGTTTTGAATTTTGATACCAGATGGCGTGCTAATGTATATCAATACAAATTATTATTTACATATTTTAAATACTTATGATATTGAGAGTAATATATTACACTAGCCGAATGACCCGGGCAACGCCCGTGTTTTACCCGATTGAATGTTTTTATTCAAATACTATTTGTTACAATTATAAATTGGCGCCTTAAATAAATGCATATGTTAGTTAATAACTATAGCCTATGTGCTTTATCTGTCTATGTACTGTTGGCTTCCGTAGGCGTCTCATACTGGGAAAAGGAAAGAGAGGATTCCATTTAGTTATTAACTAATATATGCATTTATTTAAAGAGCGACCCGCTCCAAAACAATAGTTACAAAAACGAAAGAGCGAGTGGGGGAGGCATGATGGGGGGGGGGCAAAGGTGGCGTGATCGTAGCCAACCAATAGGAGGGCGCCATTCCAAAATAAAAGCAAACAGTGACAGAGACGACTGATGAGGAATGACGTTCGTAACTGTATATAGAATTATTTTTGTGTGTGTATGTGGAAAAACAAATTTTTGAAAATATACATGCATGGTAGATGATACGTGCTGGTTGAATGATGATCTTGAGACTTCAAACTAAATTTGATAAATTCGATAACTATTGTGGTATATATAGAAGAGTGCTTACATATATGAGATAGTATTTGTCCATATTGTTTCGTATGTTTCTGATACATTAGAACCTCTATGAGAGGACACCTCTCTAGAAAGGACAGTTTCTATTTGCAAAATTACCATTTTTACTATTTAGCAACTCTCCGGTAAAAGGACACCTCTCTTTAAAGGACACTTTGGCTCTGCAATTAGATGTCCTTTACAGGGAGGTAGTTCTACTGTAGTATTTCAATGCATCTGTTGATACTTGTTTCCATTGATCCTCCAGATGGTGGAGTTGTGTATTTAGTTCATGGGTTGGATTTTATTGATTTACTAGCCGAATGACCTGGGCAACGCCCAGGTTTTACCTGATTAAATGTTTTTATTCAAATACTATTGGTTACAATTAAAAATTGGCACCGTGGATGTCACTATTGTGAAACGTTCCGCTCCAAACTTTGTGTGTTTTTAAAATATAAAAATGTAAATTTTCACAACGATATTTGAAAATTATATTATTTTGATTTTCAAATACTATTCATTACAATTATAAATTGGCGCCGTGGATGTCACTCTTGTGAAATGTCTCGCTCCAAACTTTGTGTCTGAGAAGCGATATTTTTATAGAAAGATGATCTGGCTTTGTGTCTTCTGCTCGAATGAATGTTTTTCTGTTAGAATTTTGTTCCTGCATACAAAAAAATGAACTGGTTTCACCCGTGGTCTCTGTTTTTTGGAATTTTTCCCAATATAATTTTGTATCTGATAATCAAACATGATATAGCAATATTGTCATAATCATTTTCTGACTAAAAAAACAACTATTTTTTTTTTTTTTGCTTATCCCTAGTACACGTGGTACAGGCCATGATAATCATGGTGGGTAGTTAGCGACTGCTTTTTACTGTAAGAGCACCACATGTCTACACATGTGAAAGCAGTTCGACTTTGCACTTACAAATGTGCCAGAGCCCCGTTTGGTTACTTGCACTCGCTGGTGGGGTTGGACTTTTGCAAGAATCGGGGGGCCATTGGAGCATTTTTTTTTTTTTTTAACAGAAAAAAGTGTCCAATGCGGGGATCGAACCCGGGTCGTAGTGGTCGTAAACCAAACGGTTTAACCAGCCTTCCACCGACCCCCCTAATGCCCAGAACCTGTCAATTTAATTTTTTCTTGCCTAAAAATGCAAAAAATATCTCTTCCAGATTTTTCTCTATGTCCTGTTAAAACACGTTTTACATGTACATTAGGTCAGCTGATATTACTTCCCATCTTCACTGCTAGAGGCACTGCTTGCGAGCGAAAGGGCAAATTTGCAACGCAATTTGCCAATAACTCGAAGAATATTGGGGATAGAGACCTGAAATTTTCACTATAAGTTTTTCCAGATTCTACTCTATATACTGTTAAAATTTCAGTCAGATTAGTTACGTATTGTGGACGTGTATAGCCGATATAGGAACAAACACACATACATACATACACTGACTTTTATATATATACTAGGCGAATGACCCGGCTTCGCCCGAGAAATCCCTTAGGTGCAATTTCCTTCATACTAAAAGTATATCAATAATAAATATTAGAAGTGCCATAGAATAGCAATACAGAGGTAACACATAAACTACAGGAAAAAAGTGTGTGTGATGGCAAAAATTGTATTATATTAGTGTTTAGGTATTTAATATATAATCTCTATATATATAAAAGTCAATGTCTGTCTGTTTCGCGATAAACTCAAAAACTACTGAACCAATTGGTACCAAATTTTGCATGTCGCTTTTTATAAACCTGAGGAAAATTTTCGGCTGCATTTTGATTAGTATTTTTGGCTATTTCTTTTTTTCATTTGAAGAACTTTTTTTACGCGGACTAATCCGGAATGAATACCTAAATATGGCCATTTTTTTAAAGCATCGGTGGTTCAGTGGTAGAATGCTCGCCTGCCACGCGGGCGGCCCGGGTTCGATTCCCGGCCGATGCAATTTTTTTTTTACAATTTTTAGAACTCATTTATATTATATATAATATAAATATATATTATTATATCAACTATATTAATTAAATCAAATACCTAAACACTAATATAATACAATTTTTGCCATCACACACACTTTTTTCCTGTAGTTTATGTGTTACTTCTGTATTGCTATTCTATGGCACTTCTAATATTTATTATTGATATACTTTTAGTATGAAGGAAATTGCACCCAAGGGATTTCTCGGGCGAAGCCGGGTCATTCGCCTAGTATATAATATAAATGAGTTTTAAAAATTGTAACAAAAAATGCATCGGCCGGGAATCGAACCCGGGCCGCCCGCGTGGCAGGCGAGCATTCTACCACTGAACCACCGATGCTTTAAAAAAATGGCCATATTTAGGTATTCATTCCATTCCGGATTAGTCCGCGTAAAAAAAAGTTCTTCAAATGAAAAAAAGAAATAGCCAAAAATACTAATCAAAATGCAGCCGAAAATTTTCCTCAGGTTTATAAAAAGCGACATGCAAAATTTGGGACCAATTGGTTCAGTAGTTTTTGAGTTTATCGCGAAACAGACAGACAGACAGACATTGACTTTTATATATATAGAGATAGGGATTAGTCAAATAAAACTCCCTTTAACAACCCAGGTGATGAGCATTAACCTCCCAGAGCAACCACCTATCTTTATAAAAACAAAAATGATGACCCAATCCAACAACCTCAAATGACTGACTACTTCTATCTTTTTAGGGAGTCTCTCTTGAGAGGTTTTGATATATTTTGGCAATTTTAAAAAAATAGCTCAGTTGCTATTTATTCTGAAAATTGTCTTATCTTCAACAACGAATCCTAAGCAACTATTAAAGTTTTAGTCAGATTTTTATTAGCATTATATAGTCTAATCTCTTTAATTCAGAACTTTGTGTTGAATTAAAGTCGATCAAATGATTTAATCATAACATTCACTGCTAGTGGACATCTCTCTCTCTAGGATGACCAAATTTATAGATTAAAATTTTTTATGGCTGTTTGCTTTTAGGCTAGAACCCTATTTAGTGCATTCTAGCTGGGGGAAAGACAAAAATTGGCAGCTTCATATGCCTATCAATAGAACAAGCCAAAGCAGTCTCAAGCTTGATACCTTAATATGATTGAGTGGAGATAAGAAAGAAGAAGACAAGCCAAAGATTTGATGGCCAATGAGAGCTTGGTCTATTTGTACTACTGCAGAGAATAGATAGGCTCTTCATAGCTTTGGTCAGCCACTCCTCTAAAAGAGACAACTTGGATTACAAACCTGTACTTTGGTATAGAGAGATCCTTATAAACAGTATCTACCCCTGACTCCCATCATAGAGAACTGTCTTGATTGTATCAAAGTGAAATAACACCATCTTTCTCTACACAAGGTAATAAGACCAAATCCAAATAAATAAATAGTGTGTGACGTTTCGGTAACAGTGTTGTTACCACCTTCAGACAAAAGTACTGAATCAGAAACGTTACCGAAACGTCACACACTATATATTTGGTCTTATTACCTTGTGTTTATAATCTATAATCCAAATTGTGACTTATCATCACCTTTCTCTCTTTCTTTGAGGTAACCTGGATTCCTGGAGCCACATTGTTGCCAACGGCTTCACGTCTAATAGTGGTAGCAGACATCCAGTTTATCAGATGTCGCCAATCTGGTTTGTACTTGGGAATATTCTGCAGGTCTCATTGGCCAACAAATCAAAGCTTTGACATGTTCTATTGATAGGCATATGAAGCTGTCAATTTTTGTCTTTCCCTCTGAATAGAGCTCTTTAGTCGCAACTAAGAGTTTTTCCTAGTTGAACTCTTAGTTTTGACTAAGGAGCTCTTTTCATGGGGAAAAGACAAAAATTGGCAGCTTCATATGCCTATCAATAAAACAAATGAAAGCTTTGATTCGTAGATCAATGAAATCTTGGTCTACTTGTACTTTTGCAGAGATGAGAACTAAAAAATGACTAGAAGACATGCTGTATTTGTTATGTCTCAACATCAAGGCTATTGGTATAGGACAACCTGTTAGATAACTAACCTCTGATAGTTGAAACCTGCTTTTCAGATTATTGGAATAAAGCCTATTTTCTATAAGATTGCTCTCATGGATAACTGGTCTTCTAGGAAAATAACACCATTGCCATATTAGAGAAGGTATTATAGCACCAAGTTTCACATAAAATAACAGCACTCCATTATACACAAGACATTTCTGCAACCACACAATAAACTTGATCTGTACACTCATGTTGCTGGCACAGCAAACTATTTCCTGTTTCTCAAATTACATTCATCTCAGTGAGGAGTGTACTCATAATTTACTTGGGAAATTCCCCACTGGAAAGATGGGCTTTAAAGTGCAAATTCCAACCAGCTACTTTTACAAAAAGATACAATCTCCTTTCTTATCTCCACTCAATCATATTAGGGTGTCAAGCTTGAGACTTTTGATAAAGAGATTTGACAACCATCATGATTTGGTGAAGTAGAATGCATCTACCTTTGTCATTAAGACTGGGAGCACTACTCAGTGGCAGGCCGACTTAGCGCCAAAAGAAATGGCCGCCTCTGACACGAGGAACAGATGCCATGTGCAGCCACTCCTAACATGGAGTACAAACGCTGTTCATCCTGTATCACTGGATTAGGAGCCCTTACAGGTTACTATCAGCCGGGCCAGCTGAGCCCAGGTTTTTTAGTGAGCTTGTTACTGCTCCCCCTCCTCCTTTTTCATCCGGGCTTGGGACCAGCGAAGGCGGAGTTAAAAAAATATACAATTATACCTTTCATCTCTGATAATTTTTTTGAGGGCATCCACTTATCAAAACTGACTGATCTAACCCAGCCTCAAGCAAAAAACAAAGAGTTTGTAAAATATAATAGAGTCGCTATAAAATATATACTAACTAGAAACATAAGGTAACAAGACCAAATCTTTCAAATTATTCATGGTACACGTGGTACAGGCCATGTTAATCATGGTGGGTAGTTAGCGAATGCTTTTACTGTAAGCGCACCACATGTCTACACATGTGAAAAGCAGTTCGACTTTGCACTTACAAATGTGCCAGAGTTTGGTTACATGCACTCGCTGGTGGGGTTGGACTTTTGCAAGAATCGGGGGCCATTGGAGCATTTTTTTTTTGTTTAATCAGAAAAAAGTGTCCAATGCGGGAATCGAACCCGGGTCGTAGTGGTTGAAAACCAAACACCTTAACCAGCCTTCCACCGACCCCTAGACCAAATCTAAATAATTTAATAGTGTGTAACGTTTTGGTAACAGTGTTGTTTTACCGAAAAATGACATTATTTATTTATTTAGATTTGGTCTTGTTATATCTTTTGTTTCTAATCTATAATCCAAATTGTACCTTAGAATATATACTAATATTATAACTAGAAATATATATATTTTTTAATAGGCATTACAAGTCCTAGTTATAATAATAGTTAAAAGCATTTTATGGACAGTGGTATCTCTCATCAGATGTAACTGTATAGTATAATGTCTTCTTATCTCCACTCAATCATATTAGGGTATCAAGCTTGTAGAACTTGAGACTTGACAACCATCATGACTGGGTGAAGTAGAATGCGTCTGCCTTTGTCATCAAGACTGGGAGCACCACTCAGTGGCAGGCCGACTTATCTCCAAAAGAAATGACCGCCTCTGACATGAGGAACAGACACCATGTGCAGCTGCTCCTAACATGGAGTACAAACGCTACTCATCCTGTATTCCTGGATTAAGAGCCCTTACAGGGTACTATCAGCAAGGCCAGCTGAGCCCAGGTTTTTTAGCGAGCTTGTTACTGCTCCCCCTGCTCCTTTTTCATCCGGGCTTGGGACCGGCAAAGGCGGAGTTTCTCTGTGTGATCCACTACAGTTAAACCCCATTATAACATCACATGAGTTTTAGAATGTTTGAACTAAGTTGTGGTTATAAAAGAGGCAGTTATAACGGGTTTCTATTGTATAGCACCACCTCAGGGGGTAGAGGAGATAGTGATGCACATGCTGTGATATTTTTCACATTTATTATTTTGTCTGATGATGGCAACAACTCTGTTACTGTAACATGACATACTATTTATTTGGTCTTATTACCTTGTAATACTCCTAATACTAGTGTGCCTCTTCAATCAGGTTTCTCCAAGACAATGTTGGCTTCACAAATGACAGAATTAAGGATTCTTGTGGAAAATATAATGTGGTGGTTTTCACCTTGCCTTCTGCATTCATATGTTGTTGACGACAATAGCTTCATCCATCTTTAGAAGCTGTTTCCAATTTAAAGTCAGTGGCCTTCTCTATGTTAGCATGGAGACTTATGAATATTTGAAACTATTATAGACGCGTATGATTCTTTTGAAAATTAAACAATATTTACTGCAATGGAAAAATTAAAGGGAGGGCAGTAGAAATTGTTTAATTTTCAAAAGAATCCTACACGTCTATAATAGTTTAGAATATTCATAACAGATGGCGCGCTATGCATCATAATATAATGGAGACTTATCCCAGTATTGCTAATCTTCTGCCACGTTGAGGTGCCATTTTATCTTTCTACAAGATGGAACCTCATGTGGTATTTCCCACACTCCTCCTGTACTTTGAGGGTCAAGATGAATTTATAGAATTACTGATAATAAACTAATGAAATTAATGATGATGAACAGAGAAAGGTTTAGCTCGGGGGTCGACAAACTGCGGCTTGCGAGCCACATGCAGCTCTTTAGTTTCATACGTAAATATTATGTATGCGAGAATTTACTAATTATTGTTGACAATATAAACATTTTGTGGCTCTTCAAAAAATTAGAAATTTTGTAAATTGTAATTTTTGACTTTTCCGACTCAAAAGATTGCCAACCCCTGGTCTAGGTTATTAGTGAAACCCACTCATGGACAAAACAAGGAAGTGAAAGGCTTTGATGTCGCCAATTGTTTATTTTTTGAAGTAGACAGAGGCAGTTTTGTTCACACTTGGTTATCTCGTGTGTTTTCAATAAAGGTCACTGTAATATCTTTCAGAGTTATTGTCTGAATCCCGATATACATGCTAAAAGATACAACTTCCTTAAGTTTTGTCCATGAGTGTAAACCTTCTCTCAGCAGTTTCACAAGTTTAATCTACCGGGCAATTTCCCCTGTTTATATAGTCAGCAAGGTTTATTTTTTTGAGGATGATGCTTAAGTAAATTATTGAGGCTTGGGCAACTTTTGAGCCAATACCCAACAATGATATCTGTAGAACAACATTTTAAATTATCCCACATGTGTTTCTTTTGAACGAAAAATCAAAATTTATTTAGGAGAAATAACAATTATTTCTAACCTTAGGGATGAAGTATGAATTGTGAAGAGTAATGATAAACGGAAAAATAAAGAAATTTCTATTTTTCGTTCGAAAGAAACACATGCAGGATAATTTAAAATGTCGTTCTACAATCATAAGCCGCATTATATTGTATTATAAATGATATCTGTGACCAGGCCAGTTATAAAGGCAACCAGTCTACCTCTTCTCAAATAAATTATCTCCCTGCCTCATAACAGATTTTATATATAAATCTTCTTCTTTCTTATCTCCACTCAATCATATTAGGGTATCAAGCTTGTAAAGCTTGAGACTTTTGATGGTGTCTGCTGGGGATGAGTAGAGCTCATCAATGGATGAGTCAATACAGTCAATAATGTGTTTTGGGGTTGTAGGTTGAGAATTGCACTTAGTACATAGTGGGAAAACCTTGCAACCATTCTGGAAAGTCATTGTCCGTAGATGACCAGATTTAAGTCTGGAAATCAAAGACTGTTGTTCTCTTGGGAGGACAGATTATATATAAATGGAACCCTATAGTTCCCATGTGCAATGTGCTTGAGTAACCCCACCTTTATAAAATCCAACCTTCAATGTAAGACCAGTTATCCATGAGAACAATCTTATAGAAAATAGGCTTTAGTCCTATAATCTGAAAAGCTAGCTAAGCAGGTAGCAACTATCAGTTATTGTGGTTATATAACAGGTTGTCCTATACCAATAGCCCCAGTCATAGACTGTAGTGGGAAAACTCCTATAAAAAGCTAATAAAACTCAATACTGGGTGAATTGATGAAATTTACGTGCCACCATTGAAAGTTTTCTTCTTCTTTCTTATCTCCACTCAATCATATTAGGGTGTCAAGCTTGAGACTTTTGATGGTGTCTGTCAGGGATGAGTAGATCACACATCAATGGATAAGGGGAGATTTGACAACCATCATGATTGGGTGAAGTAGAATGCATCTGCCTTTAACATTAAGACTGGGAGCACTACTCAGTGGCAGGCCGACTTAGCTCCAAAAGAAATGGCTGCCTCTGACATGAGGAACAGACGCCATGAGCAGCCGCTCCTAACATGGAGTACAAATGCTGCTCATCCTGTATCCCTGGATCAGGAGCCCTTACAGGGTACTATCAGCCGGGCCAGCTGAGCCCAGGTTTTTTAGTGAACTTGTTACTGCTTCCCCTCCTCCTTTTTCATCCGGGCTTGGGACCAGCAAAGGCAGAGTTACCATTGAAAGTAAGCTCTACCAACCAACAGCTGTGTCTGAATCCATGTTAAGGTTTGACAATAAGATGTCCATTCCCATGTTAGGAACAACTTCATCTGAAGCCAAGTTGGAATAGGTACTTTAGATTCTTGGAATCAAAGGTACATTTGCCTATCACCACGAAGTTACTTTTTATGAGGTTTAAGTTACTTAACACTTGGGGTTTAAACTACATTGTCAAGACACAAGATTTGAAACCGGCATCGAAGCACTGTAGTACAATAGAACCTCCATGAGAGGACACCTCTCTGTAAAGGACAGTTTTCATTTGCAAAATTATAATTTTTACTATTTAGCAAATCTCCAGTATGAGGACACCTCTCCCTAAAGGACACTTTGGCTCTGCAATTAGGTGTCCTTTACAGGGAGGTTCTACTATAATAATACATTTTTGTTGTTCAATAGCCCTGATTCTTGAAAAAGTTCAACCTCACCAGTAAGTGCATGTTACCAAACATGGCTATTAATTTTTTTAATAATAAAGCACACTTTGGATTATAGATTATAATACAATAAAATAAGACCTAATCCAAATAATTTATTAGTATGTGACAATGCTGTTGCCGAAGCGTCACACACTAATAAATTATTTGGATTAGGTCTTATTTTCTTGTATTTTTTTAGGTCGATCAGAGGTTTGATTTTGCTGATGAAAAGGTGGGAAGAGGTTTTTAAAGATGTCTTTTTCAACTTCCTCGTCCCACCCATTTAACACTTAAACACTTATTTCAAATTACTTACAAGTGGTAAACAGGGACTCTAGAAGTACACAATCTGCCATTACAAACCAAATTATTTCTACAATGGATTTCTCTGTGGTACACTTACAGCATAAGTTGATCCCAGAATTGTCAAGGGCCTGTCCAAACTTAGGACGCTCTCCAGACTTAAGTCTGGTCATCTACGGACAATGACTTTCCAGAATGGGTTGCAAGGTTTTCCCACTATGTACTAAGTGCAATTCTCAGCCTGCAACCCCAAAACACATTATTGATTGTATTGACTCATTCATTGATGAGCTCTACTCTTTCCCGGCAGACACCATCAAAAATCTCAAGCTTTACAAGCTTGATACCTTAGTGTGATTGGGTGGAGATAAGAAAGAAGAAGAAGAAGGACCACTCTCGGCTCCTGATAGGATCCAGACGTACCTTCGGAGAAGGCCTTGTCTGGTGTATATATTTTCTCTACTATTTTAAATCCTGTAAACTCTCTCTTTGACTGTTGACTAGATGTCAATAAACCATTTTTAATTGTCAATTGTCCCTTACAGCATAAGGCCAAATTATTTCTACAATAAATGTGGTACATCATAAGAGCAATCACATATTAATTATGTTTAGCTGAGCCGTGTCACATGTACTGTGTATACTATAGGATAAGTTACCAAAAGGCTTCAATCTATACAGCTACTCCATGACTGGTTACTGTTCCTCCTGTGCAAAGATGACCAAACTAAAGTTTTAAAATGCTTTATTCACCAAATGGCACTTGAATTATTAATTAATTACACCAAAAATTAAATTAACGAGCAAAAATAGATAAATATATATATATAAAAATCCCTTCTCTATCTCCCACTATATATAAACAAAACTACATACACAAATATTACATGGAAACTCATACGTGGATTGTTACTTCTTGACTGGGGGGCGTAGGGAAGATGGTTTTTTGGCTAGCAGGCGAGTACCTGGTGGTTTGAGTATGCTGCGTGAGCCATTGCTCTCTGATAGAGGTTTAGATGCTGTTGATGCAAGTCCTGGCTTGAAGGTTAGTTTGACAGCATTCTCTTTGGAGGCTTGAGTTTGTATTCTTGAGGATGGAGGACGTAGGGATGACAGCTTAGATGTCTGTGTTGGAGGCTTTATCATCAAACTAGCTGGTTTAGGTAGCCTGGATAGAGCTGGTAATCTTGAAGTTGGTTTCTTGAAACTTGCTTCCTTCTTGGTTTCTTCTGGATGGCTATCTGCTGAGGTTGTTTCATCTATTGGCTCCAGGCTTTGTTCTTTTGTTTCTTGAGGTGCTGGGATTGTAATGGTCTCATTCATATCGTTTGCAAGACTTTTCTGAGGAATTGTCTTTTTCAAAGTTGGTTTTGAGATTTGTTTGTTTGCTGGTGGAAGCTGAGAGCTGCCTGATGGTTTCTGGAGTCTTGATGTTCCATAATGTCCCATAGGTTGGATACTTGGTTTAGTTTGTAACTTGCTAGGTTTGTCCATTGTTCTGGGCTTATGTTCAAAGTTGCTTAGGCTCAGCTTGGTTTCAAACTTTTTTGAAGGTTTAGCAACATCTATGGTTGTGTTTAACTTGTTAGAAGGATTTTCAATTGTTGTATCTAAGGAGATTGTTTGGTTCAAGTTTCTTGAACTGCTTTTGATAATGGTCTCGTTCAAAGATTTGTTCTCTGAGACATTCTTAGGAGTCTTAACATTTTGTCTTTTAGCAACATCTATGGTTGTGTTTAACTTGTTAGAAGGATTTTCAATTGTTGTATCTAAGGAGATTGTTTGGTTCAAGTTTCTTGAACTGCTTTTGATAATGGTCTCGTTCAAAGATTTGTTTTCTGAGACATTCTTAGGAGTCTTAACATTTTGTCTTTGAAGATATAAATTTGACCGTTGCAATGGTTTTTTCACTGACTTTGGGGTTTTAATTTCTTTATGGTTTGTTAACATTGTTTCTGACTTTGGCTTTTGAAGAACAAAACTTTGTTTTAAGGAAGGCTTTGTTTCATTGAGGGTTTTATCCAGGGTTACTGTTTCATTTAGGTTATTAATTTCATTGTTTATTGTTGATTCTCTTATTTTAGAATGCATACTTTTCTTTGGTTGGATAGCTGATTGGTTAAATGTCTTGTTTGGTGTATTTTTAATTGGGTTTTTTCTTAAAGAATCAACATTAGAATTGATTCTTGAATTTGGTTGAATACTTTTTCTAAAAGCTTGAGTGTTTTCAACAAACTTTGGTGAACATGTTATTGTTCTATTTAAATTTTCTTTTGATATACTATTCTGTGTTTGTTTATTTGGTAAAATGCTTTTTTTTGGCATTACTTTATTTGTAGATTTAGGTTTATTTGAGTTTACATTTGTGTTTTCTTTAGTAAATGTTGTATGCAGAGAATTTTCAAAATTTATAATAGAATTATCATTTTCTTCCAAGGCAAAGGTAATGTTAATTAAACCTAATGAATCATTTGGTTTTAAATTTATTTGATTATCTTGATCATTTTCTGTCAAATTTGTAGGAATGTTGTTTGTTGTTTCATTCTGTGGACTAAGTGTCAAAGCCTCATTATATTTTGTTATTTGTAAACATTTTGGAATGTCAATTATATCATTTAATGAATCATTTGGAAGGCTTAATTGGTCAGTAAATTTTGGATTAGCAATATCATCAAATGAATTTATAAAATTAAGATCATCTTTTAGCATCTTAATTGAATTAACATTTTCAGGGATTACTTTAATTGCAGATGTTGGAAAATCTGGTAAAATTGATTCACGAATTTTATTTGGTGTTGAACTGAAATGAGCTTCACTATCAACCTTACTTATTTCTGATATTAAGTTGGGGGTTGATGTAACAACAATTATTTTTTCAGAATTATTAGTCTTGGGAGACTTTGGAGTAGTATCCGGCTGGCAAATGTATTCTTTTTCACTTCCATCAGTACGAATTATTTCATCATTTTTTATAATAACATTTCCTAATTGTATATTTTCAGAAAAATCGGAAAAATCAGACAATTTACTTAGATTAAGTATGCCAAGACTTTCACTGGTTTCTTCGAGATGGTTATCAAAATTATTTTGCACAATAAAATTATTCATATTTATAGGTAAAATCGTTTTAAAAAACAAGAACCATCACGTACTTACGAACCTTTATCTGTTTAAAAGTAGCGGTTGTAACATCTATTTTGAAAGCAACAGAGTAATAAAAATAGAGTTTTATGCTGCTTAAATTATTTTTCAGAAAATATATTTCTGATTAATTAATTACTTTGGGGATTATGAAATTAGCTAAAAATTCTGGAGTATTGAAAAAAGCGATATTCAAATATGAGGTGTATCTAATATATACCCCTTTTAAAATTATAATAAAGACATTTTGATTTCATTAAGGATAATTTGGTTTTTATTAAGGACATTTTTATTTTATGCACACTTATAAAAAAGGCTTACACTTTTAAAACAACATACTTTTGTCGCAGTAAGGAGAGTAAAAGTTTTATCTGTAAGAAAAAAAAAGAAAGAAAAAAATAGCATTAAAATAGTTTTGATGGTCATATTTCAATGTTTTAATATAAAATAACAGTATTTTAAAGTTTAAACGACATTTTGAAATTAAGTAACAACGATTTGTGGTTAGATAACATTTTAAATCCTATTGAAAATGTTATTATCTTTTTATGTATCTATATTATCTTTTCACACAAAAACTCGTTTACATTTAAAATGCATGATATTAAAAATTTATGTATAATGAAAGTATGATGGTTATGATGAGCTTTATTTTATAATCTATCTATTCTATCTATATATATAAAATTGAATGTCTGTCTGTACTCTATAGATTCAAAAACCATACATCCAATCGCCATGAAATTTTGGGATATTATTAGGTATATCCCGGGAAGGTTTTTGAAAAATAATATCTTGAATATCCTTAGAGTTATTTGCAGATTTGTAGATTTAACTCGCAAGCAGTGCCACCATTGCAACGATGATAACAAGTTTTTTTATCTATAAGTTTTCTTATCACTAAGTTTATTATCTTAAAGATTATTTATCAAAAGTAAGATTATCTAAGGATGACACGGCAATTTATTTGAGACAAGAATAATGATACAATTCCAAGGCGAAGATACTATTCCTTTAACTTCCAATTACCGAGGGAACCAATTAATATTGATTTTACTCAACTTATCGAGTATTTTTCAAGGGACGGGGGGGGGGGGGGGGGGGGGAATGTTCACTAGATAAAACGATGATTTTGTAATGTAGAAAATTAGGAAAGACAAAATTCAGGATGACACGGCACACAGGGACCGGGAAAAAAATGTTCACTTTATCGAGGGATTCAAATTCACGAGTTTCAAATTATCAAAATATATCTTCTTTTTTTTATAAGTTTATAGAGAATTGTTTTAACAAATGTTCGTTAGACAAACCTTTACTCGGTAAAACCCCGGGCGAAGCCGGGTACATCCGCTAGTATATATATAAAATTGAATGTCTGTCTGTCTATCTGTACTCTATAGATTCAAAAACCATACATCCAATCGCCGTGAAATTTTGGGATATTATTAGGTATATCCCCGGGAAGGTTTTCGAAAAATAATTTCTTGAATATCTTGAATACCCTTAGAGTTATTTGCAGATTTGTAGATTTAACTCGCAAGCAGCGCCCCCTAGCGGGGGATAACAAGTTTTTTTTATCTATAAGTTTTATTATCACTAAGTTTATTATCTTAAAGATTATTTATCAAAAGTAAGATTTTCTACCTATTAATTACGCACAAGTCAAAGTTAGTTTTATTATTTATCTACAATATATATATTGCGGGGAATAGATAAAATGATGATTTTGTAATGTAGAAAATTAGGAAAGACAAAATTCAGGATGACACGGCAATTTATTTGAGATAAGAATAATGATACAATTCCAAGGCATGCAACTATTCCTTCAACTTCCAATTACCGAGGGAACCAATTAATATTGATTTTATTCAACTTATCGAGTATTTTTCAAGGGGACCGGGGAAAGAATGTTCACTTTATCGAGAGATTCAAATTTACGAGTTTCAAATTATCAAAATACATCTTTTTTTAATAAGTTTATAGAGAATTGTTTTAACAAATGTTCGTTAGACAAACCTTTACTCAGGTAAAAACCGGGCGAAGCCGGGTACATCCGCTAGTATCATATAAAATTAGCATACTTTAAGAGTTTTAAGGAAAAAAAAGTATAAAAATTTACAAAATAGGAAGGTTTCAATATGAAATTCTAATTGGATTTTAAAATGTTGATGTTAAATTAAAAATATTATATAATTTTCAAAATGCTGGTTAATAGTTTAAATATGTTGTTATTTTCATTGATTTTTAAAAATTTCTAAATATTCTTATTATATCACACAATATTAAACAATACCAAAAGTTTTGTACTGGGGTGATGAACACAATGCATTTTTGAAAAATGAATATTTAAATGGATGTGCCACTTTTTTTTTGATACATTAATACCATTTCCTCTGCAACTTTATGTTGTAAGCTGTCCAGTAAACCTGCTTAACCAGCTTAAAACATGTTTTGGGGAAAGTTCGTTCCTCTTGTAGAATGTTATGAGATAGAAACTGCTCCTTTACTTATGAGGGTCATATCCTGAAGCTATGGTATACAGTTGAGTTTTTTTCTGAATTTTCCGAAACTGATATTGTGGCTTATTCTTCATTGCAACCTTTACCATATATACTGGGCTGATGATCAAAATGCATTGTTTTAAAACACATATTTAAAGAGAAAGGTGCGACTTTTGGTGCATTTTTATATTGCATGTTATTCATTTTTAAATATTGTCGTAAAAATGTGATACCTTTATGATGCACAAAGATATCTTTATTAGCCATAATGACATCAAAATGACCTTATTAAATACAACGTTTTGGTTAAATTTAAAAATGTCTATAATAAACTAAAAAAGGTATATATAAATGAAAAGTATTAAAAAAATATACTATGCATTCACTGACAGTAGTTAAATATTAAGTTCAAAATTATAATTTAATTGCGCGCTATAACATTGCAATGACCGATTAATTATTATAGAAACCACTGCATCGTTTAGGGCTCTGATATGTCTTGAACTATCATGAATTGTGGAGAGATATTAATAAGGACTAATCTTGTTCGAATTTGGCTTTTGATAATATATTTTTTTTTTATTTTGAATGAAATCGGAAAATTATGTTTCAGTGATCAGGATATGGCCCAATGATAGAAAAGTCTGGCGATTGATGATCTTCAAAATTGAAATGGTTGTTGGAGATTCAAGTTTGAACAAAAATGATCTCGGTTTGATTATGGCCTGAACTGCACCAGTAAATTAATTTGTAGCATCTTTAAAAATAGGATTGTTATTGGTTTGTGTGTGTTTATATAAAAATAACCTTTTTGAAATTCTAAAAATAAAATACATGATATAGATTCAACTTATTTATCATTTCGAAATCGAATAATTTTATAGGGAGGCGTTTCTCGTTTAATTTGGCGTAGAATTTTGTTTCCACTAATTATAGTAGCTGTTTCTAGTGTGCGTAAGCTGTTGTGATCCAGCTCGGGTAAGAATATGTAATAATCAGAGTTTTATAGTAGTATTAGACCTTATTTTTGAATCTCAACAGACTTTTTCTACCATTAACTCTTAGAATTCTGCTCTGAGCCAGGTTTGCCTTTATGACTTTAAATATGATCTTTCTAGGTTAGAGGTTTTGGTCAAGTATTAAAACTAGGTATTTAACTTGCTTGCTCCATGAAATGGGGTGGTTAAATATTAGTTGGGATATTATATTTTTACTGTACTATTTTTTAAGAAGATGGCCTGTGTGTTTTTTTTTTAAATTCTTCCCGATTCTTCACGTTTCGCACCATTTTTAAATGCCATCTACTGAATTTTGTAGTTCCTCTTGAGATTTTTTGATGCTTTTGGACTGAATTGTAATTCCTTTGTCATCTGAAAATAGTTGAATATAGTTCTGTAGAGAATGCGGGGTGTGTGTCATAAATGAAAATGTTTAAGATATCTGGACCGAGGGCTAAACCTTGTGAGACACCTGCTGCTATCGACCTTACAGTTGAAATGGCAGTTTTCCCATTTGACTTTTAATTTTTTCTTCAATATAGTTTGTCAAAAGCTGGAACAGGTCTTTGAGGGAGTCCACAATTGGGCATTTTATGTATTATAGCCTTGTCTCAATCCTTATCAAAGGCTTTGTTAATGTCAAAGAATAGTGCCCCAGTGGCACATTTGTTATTAAAAAATTGCGATAATTTATCCAATAGGACTGTGATTTGATAATCTGTTGTGCCCAGTTCTGGTCTGAAAACAAATTTCTCCTTTCAAATAGCTTTGTTTGTTCAAGCGTTTCTCGAAGGCCCTTCTGCACGATCCTTTCAAAACTTTTATAAATAATGGAAGTAATACGATTGGTCAAATATCTCCAAATTACTTTGGTGAGTTGGTTTTGAGGGTTAGACTAACTATTGCAGTTTATCATCAGCTGAGAATGTACGTATTAGGTTTTTAGACATGCATGATTAGGTATAGTTGAGTGAGCTATATAAATAATTGTAAAGACGATATTTGAATGCTGTGTTAGGAATACCTTCTATATCTGATGCTTTCTAGGAATAGAGGTTGTCAATTATTTCCTTGACATCTTTAAGTGTTGTGATAAAGATATCCTTACACGAAAATTGAAAGCATCATTTGGTGATAAGAGTTTCTTCATCTGCAGGAGTAATACTGGTTACTGGGTTGAGTGAGAACTTCTTCTCAAAGTCTTCTTTCTTCTTTCTTATCTCTACACTGGGTGAAGTAGATTGCGTCTGCCTTTGTCATTAAGACTGGGAGTACTACTCAGTGGCAGGCCGACTTAGCTCCAAAATAAATGGCTGCCTCTGACATGAGGAACAGACGCCATGTGCAGCCGCTCCTAACATGGAGTACAAACGCTGCTCATCCTGTATCCCTGGATCAGGAGCCCTTACAGGGTACTATCAGCCGGGTCAGCTGAGCCCAGGTTTTTTAGTGAGCTTGTTACTGCTCCCCCTCCTCCTTTTTCATCCGGGCTTGGGACCGGCAAGGGCGGAGTTCCACTCAAAGTGGTATGCAAATGCGTCAGCAAACTGGGGATGCATTCTTAGAAGTAGTAGTTCCGAAGATCATTTGTTGGTTGGAAGTTGATTCAGAGAAAAACACAGCCATATCAACCTATAGTTTATTTAACTCCCGACATTTCAGTGACTTCCTGTCCTCAGGGGAATGTCAAAGTGACAGCAGGGAGTTAAATAAACGCTCTAAGAAGTGGTCTGGTGGATTAAATTGGAGAAACCGCTGGGAGGGTTCACCACTGATGAGTCAAGCTTTTCCAATAATTTTTCATTACAGTAAGGATAGTAGAAGTTTGTATGGTATGTAAAAGAAACATTCGTGCTCAAATCTTTTTATTCTAAATGTTCTAAGTATTCGTTTTTTTTCAAGAAGAGAGTTTAGAGGCGATACTTACCACAGTATAGGTTATATCTCAATAATTATTGGGAGTTAGAGAATTGGATCACTTCATGTACAAAGCATCTAACAGATCCGTGTGGCCAAGAACTGCGCGGTATGGCCATGTTATCATGATTTTTCACGTCATCACCTTAGGGCACCCAGCGCCCGAGCTTCTGAAAAAATGAGCCCAACAGCTTTCCTTATGGAGATGACCATCGCCGCGTTCTGGGTCAGAAAACCACTGCTGACAGGCTCAAAAAAAAAAAAAAAAAAAAAAAGAAAAAATATGGCATCTTTGAAATTTTATACATTCTTTAGATAAATCAACATCTCAAGATCATTTTCAAGAAATTCCTGCTCAATTTACATACTTTTTATAATATCAAGTTTCGGGAGGATGTTATTTATGTACCCAGTAGTCTAATTCCTCACTGTGTTCTATGCCTTTTTTTTCTTTTTCTCTTTTCTGAGCGAGGATTCAGTTTCTTCACCTGCTTCTCATTTCTTTTTGGATCCATTTCTCACAGGAGAATCGTCTGTATAAGACGGAATGTCTTAATAAAGGCTTGTGTGTGTGTTATTTATGTACCAAAAAGAGATACATCTCCATTTACAAATATATTAAAACAATGCAATAAACCCAATATATAACTATTGGTGATAAATAATGTGCCATAACACCAGGTTTGATACATATTTTCTTGTTTCAAATATTTGGTAATATATATATTGTAGTTAAAATCTTTGATCTACAATATTTCACTCTTTTTTATGTGTTTAAAACAGCACATTTTCGTCATCAAATTTACTATTTGTATATCTTCTGAGCATATTCCTGACCTGACACCTTTGGTAAAGTTCAAAAATCCGTACGATAAGAGATTGAAACACTTTTTATTGACATCTTGTCAATTATGTTTTACAAAATTAATGAAGAATAATGGGAATATTTACAATGATTTATGAATGAGGAAGGCTCCACCATCTTGATAGGGTCCTCCTCCAGACCAGGAGAGGGTCTTCTTGGACCCCCCGCAACTCCAGGGCCAGGAAGTATTTGTAGATGCGGGTCTTGGCAGATGCCATGATGGCCAAGGCGTTGTCATCCAGGCCATGCCCGAAGATCCAGCTCAGCAGGATAAGAGAGATACGAGAGAGAGAGAGAGTACGCTAGCCACAAAAAGATGTTTAAACAGTTTCTAGATAGCCAATAGGATATGATACGGAGACGTATGCTATTAGAGGGTTTATCTTTATAGTCAATTCTGTTCTATTGTATTTTTATTGTTCAAGAAATCATTGATATTACATGAGATGTGAGAATTAGCTAGGTTTCAATATGAAATTTAAAATTTCCATGTCGAAATAAATTAATAGGTCTCAGAACCGTTTCTCGGTATAATGTTTTAGTTACAAAGATTAACTCCCATTAAGATTATTGTTTTCGAGTCTTTCTAACATTTATTGACCCATGTTTGAAGGGTAAAATGATGAAATATCTGTTGGAATCTGCAGGATATACACCCAACGCCTCAAATATTGTGAAACTAAGTCAACTCTTATTCTCCGACAGATGTTTTCCCCATATATTTTAAACGTTTGGTTCGTTTTTGAAAGTCGATTTGTTCCAACTTTCCCATAAACTTTATTATAAAAAGAACAAAATCGTTGGGAAAAGAGATTCTTGTAATATATAATTAATAAATAAAAATACATAAAAAAAATATTTTATTCAAATGCACTAAAAAGGAAAAAATAAAATATTTTATCAACTGTCATTTTTTTTTTTTTTTTTTTGAGCAATTAGATGTATCTGAGTGAAAATAAAAGCGGCGGGGGACCATCATCATGAATTTCGAACCTAATGTGATTTAATATGTAGCAGCTGATTAGCGATTTTTATGAGTGTTTGCTATATTTTTACCTCTTCTCTAAATATGATCATCCCCCGCCGCTTTTATTTTCACTCAGATACATCTAATTGCTCAATGACAGAAGATATAATATTTTATTTTTCCTTTTTAGTACATTTAAATAAAAGCTTTTTAAAAAATGTATTTTTATTTATTAATTACTTAGTTAGTTTTTAGTCATGAATTTACTTAGAAAGTTCACTGGGGATTAGGCCTTAAATAGAAGGGAGGCCTGCTCGCGGCGGATTGGTCAATGTAAGGGGCGTAACACAAGACTTGAAAATAAACAGAAATTTGTTCATTTCTGGCCATTCTGACCACCCAGAAGTCTGAAAATTGGTCAACATGCATTGTCATCGGGGTCTAAAAGGTGTACCAAATTTTAGATTTCTAGGTGCTCTAAAAATATATTAAAAATCGATTGCAAGATTTGTGGACAGACAGAAAAGCAAGTTAAATAGAAGATTTGAAAAAGAACAAGATCGTTGGGCAAAAAGCTTCTTGTATTACAAGAAACTCTTTTCCTCACGATTTTCTTCTTTTGATAATATACTTGCTACATGTGATTGATTCTTCAACTTCAATAACCTTCCATTTTTTCTAGAGTTAACAAATATAAAATTTCCAGAATGAGTTATGCAAATTTTTTAAAGAACAATTAACATTTTTATTCAAAAATTTCAATAGGTATGTTCTTTGTTGACTGAATCCTTTACATTTGAAAAAAATATAAGTTTTTCACATTATCAGGCGTGTTTAAAACATTCACCAAAATTTGATCGGCCTTTCGTATTTTTCAATTGCTATCCAAAATTCTCGATACTCGATATTTATTGATATGTAAATTTTGCTTTTTTTAGAAAGTTAATTTTTTTTTGAGAATAGCCATAATATTTAACACTAATAATGTGTTTTCACAATATTATGTTTGGAAATGGAATAAATTGATATTTATTTCTAACATTTTAAGATAGAGAATATATCTTCACTGTAAATGCAATATTTTAACAAATGATATTTAACATTCCATTAAAATATTTCGTTTTTCTTTGTCAGTAATAGGCATATTTATAAAAGAATTCTTACATAAACATCCTGAATAAAATCAGAAAAAGAAGATTACATGCAGGAATCAGTAAATTCTAAGGTTTTTGAGAATATAGTTCAACCAAAAGATGAACAAGTTATGAATATTCAAGAAAACGATGATTCAAAAAGTTCGCATTCGAAGAATGAAACCTTGGAAACGAGTTTTCAGGATATGAATGTAGAAAGAATTGATCAAAGCTCCCATATTGAATCAAGAGATTCATCTGTAATACAAGATTCAAAAGTTGAATCTGATGAAGAGGAAGAAAAAAGTCCCTTCGTGCCTCAAGATGCGAATAGCCCAGGAACAAAGATCGCCGAAGATCACGTTATATCAAACATCTATAGGATTGAGCAAGATCAAGATGATGCAAAGAGCCAAATAGCACTAGGAAGTTCTTCCATAGATGAAAGCAAAGAAGGATGCTCTTTAGAAAAAATCCAAACATCTCAAGTTTCCAATCATATTAGAGATTTGAAAGAAGATGATGAAGACCAATTAAAATACTTTAAATCTCTATTTCTACAAGAAATAAAACCATTTACAGAAAGCAATCACAGAAAAAAGAAAATGAAAAAAAGAAAGAAACATAAAAGAAAGAAAAGAAGAAGTAGTAAGGATTACAAGAGAAATCATAGTCAAGATCGAAATCTAGATTGCAAAAGAAGGAAGACGAATCCTAGCGACGACACGAGTTGTCAAAGCAGTTACCGAAAAAGAAGCGGAAGTCGGGAAAGAAATGAGGAAAGTTGGAACATAGGTAGAAGAGTTTCATCGGATTTTGGAAGCAGGGACCGAAGCCATGAGGGAAGATACTCCATCTTCGACAGTAACTCTGACAAGATGAGAAGCGGAGAAATAAGATGGAGCAGAGAACAGCAATGGATCAGAAATCCTTTGAGAAATGAATGGAATTTGAACCATACAAGAAGGTAAGTTTCTCCTGTAATGATAATTTACACATTAAGTCTACCTATATTTAGACTCATTCTTTCTCAGAGCTGCTTGTCCACTTCTGTAATTCGTCACAAGGTTGTCCTAAAACTTCGTAAACATATTATGATTTATATTTTGCAAGTGTTTACGAACTTTTGGGACAACCTTGTAATTCTGAAACTTGGCCCACCTGTTGATTGACCACCCTTGATATAGAACATCAGATATTAAATCATTCTTCAATTAGAATTTTGTTATAATTTTACCAAGATGATCAATATTACCAAGGTTGTCCCAAGAGTTCGTGAACACTTGCAAAATATAAATAATAATATGTTTGCGAACTTTTGGGATAACCATATATTTACCTTTTCTAGCTATCTTGTAGATACATCCAACAATTTCTTGATTTCGTATGCCAAGTTCCATGATATTTACACAAAATTTTCATTATAATGTTAGCTTGCCTATTGAAAGATATTCTTCAATACCAGTTCTACATTGGCTTTTGGATTTCCAGTTTCTAACGCCAATCCCGTTTGAAGTGCACTTTCGGCTAAGACTCTAAAATAACAGTCTGGTTATAACAATATTTGGCCTTAGAAATTGTTGTACTGCAGAGTTTATTGATGCAGGTACCTGTTATAAGGGAAACATGGTGATTTTATTGAGAAATTCAGGCCATACTCAATCTGTACATATGAATTACCATAAAAATATCTCAATCTGATCTTGTACCATAGTATAGATAGGGTTTTCCACAATTTTTTCATATTAGCAAATAAAAATATCTCAAACCATGTTACAATTTGAGCTCAAGTATCTTGGTATTAAAATTTAGATTTTGATAATTATGTTTCTTATGATGTGTGTATATTATCCAAATGTTCTCTGTAGACTTTACTGCAATGATACAAATATTAGATGAGAGGGGTTAGCTCATCATTGGTGAACCCTATACAGCAGGCCTGGCCAACCCGCGGCCCGCCGTAAAAAATTTTGCGGCTCGCCATTTAACTTTATATTTCTTTTGTAACTTTCATTTCTCGTCTGTATATTCAAAAACAGAAAATATATTGAAATAATTATAATAATTTTTAATTTAGAATATGTCCCACAATTTTTAAAATACATATTTGATTCCATAAAAAGGAAGAAAAAAGTTAGGAATAATGGTAATTAATAGAGAGAAATATTTTTATTTTTATTTTAAATTGTTATTATTATTTTTATTTTAAAAAATCAGCCGAAAAATAATAAATAAAAACATTAAGCATCAAGGAAGTATTAAGTATTTTTAAAAAATACATTTCAAAGTTAAAATTTTGATATAGTTAAAGTTTTTAGACCTTGTTTACGATTCCGTGCGGCCCGTGGCGTCATTTAGGTTGGCCAGGACTGCTTTACAGCTTTTTTTTTTTTCAGAGATGTAATGTTTTTCGCTGATGTTCTTCTTTATGTATTTACAAGCATTTAATGCTGCTTCTGTTCTTCTTTAGTGCATATACAAGCATACAATGTGGATTCTACTTTTATTTAGTGCATTTTAAAGCAGAGAATGCTGTTTCTGTTTTCATTTAGTGCATTTACAATAAGAGAATGCCCATGCTCATTTAGTACATATATAATCAGATAATGATTTTCTTCTTTAGTGGATTCGCAAGAATAGAATGCTATTACTATTCTTCTTTTAAAATTAAAAAAAGGAAATATTTTGTAATTTTAAATGTTTTTTTCACAATTTTATCATACGCGTACTATCTTTCTTGGTGAATTTACAATAATTGAATGCTACTGATGTTCTATTTAGTACATATACAAAAATATAATATTTTTATTTTTTAGTAGATATTATCAAGAAGAGAACGCGCGCTATTACTTCTTTAGTGAATTAACAAACAGAGGAAGCTTTATTTAGAGCATTTACAAGCAATGAATGCTACTGATTGTGTTATTCGTTAGTACATGTAAAAGTAGATAATGCTTATTGCTGTTTTATTTACTACATATACCAAAGCAGACGATGCTGCCGATTAGTAAATTAACGCTTGCTCCACGTGCTATGTTAACACGCAGATACTCTTTAACTATCGTTGCTATATCAACTTTGAAAAACAAGTGAATTCCTTACTTCAACGCTATTTCAAGATTTTAATTGTGCTCTACCTTCTATTAAAGGTTACACGTCCTCAGAAGAGTGTGAACAGGATCCCAATTGAGGACAAGATCGACGAAGCCAAGCTACTGGAAATGACCAAGACTAACATGCGAGGGATTGTAAAGAAGACTTCCCTTCCACGGTGCTTGCAAACCAAGGTGGTAGATGCCAAGCTTGCTGTCAGGACCAATTACTTTATGCCATCCACCAGCAAATCAGAACTTACCAGTAAGTCTTCAGCATTTTTTAATAACCACTTATTAGGAGAGTTCAGATATTCATATGAACAAGTGTTTTTCATTTATTTGCATTCCAATAGAATACCTATCTATCAATTAATCGTCTTCCGAGAGTTCAGGGCCTTCTTTAGACTACTTCTAATCCAGACAATCCTGTCAAGGTAAGACGAAATGTTAAAATAAGAGCAATAAGCCTCCAAAGAAAAGTTTCTTTTTAAAATCTTTTTTTATTTAAAAATCTCTCAAGCTTTTGGACAAGAAAGTCCTTCTACTGGAGATTTTTAAAATAAAAAAATATTTTAAAAATAAACTTTTCCCATTGTGGCTTAATGTTCTTATTTCAATATTAATTCAAGGGAATATTTTATCGAATTAAGACGAAATGTATTAATAAAAATCTTTTGTTGTTCTCGTTGTTGTTGCATATTGTAATTTTACAGGAGAAGTTGTTCAACAGTCGACTGGATGTTTTAAACACTAATTGTAAGTTATAATACAATATAATGCGGCTTATGATTGTGGAACGACATTTGAAAATTATCCCGCATGTGTTTATTTTGAACGAAAAATCGAAATTTATTTTAAGGAGAAATAACGATTTTTTTTCCAGGGTAGCCTAGTGTACATGGCATCTGCCCGGTAAGCGGAACACTGTGGGTTCGATTCCCATCCCTGGACACTTTATTTTTCCGTTTATCATTATTGTTCACAATTCATACTTTCATACTTCATCCCTAAGATTAAAAATAATCGTTATTTCTTTTTAAAATAAATTTCGATTTTTCGTTCATAAGAAACACATGCGGAATAATTTTCAAATGTCGTTATACTAATTGTAAGTACCTTGGATGCTTTCACTTCAGCAATACTCGATGAGATTTTAGCCTAGAGGATACTATATTCTACTGAGAGAAGGAAAGAGAGCGATCATACTTTAATGAGAAGCGGTATTTAGTGAGATAATAAGTAATTATGTGATGATCATAACTCACCATATACTCTCTCATCATAATCATTTAGAATAAAACAATATTTGTTGTTCATGGTAAACGGATTGCGGATTTCGACCATTTAGAAATATGAGATCAAATATCGCCGCAACTCTTTTTATACTTATACTATTTATAAAAAGAGTTGCGGCGATATATGATCTCCTATTTCTAAATATTTGTTGTTTTAATACTGAAATGGTAATAATAGATGACCGCCCTTTAGAGTTATTTCTAATAGAAATCGTAGCTCTGAGAATATCAATTTTATTGATTACTAGCTGAGGTTGAGATACTGACCGCAGGACGTTAAATAAAGCCGAGAACACGATAGAAATATTAAAAAAAGGTGGTCGCTAAACTGGCATTGTCGCTAAGGAGCGTTGGTCGCAAAAAAAAAAAAAGATCTTGATCGCTCTATTCAGGACATTATTAAACAGATTTGAAAAGTACTGTCGAGAAAGTGGATCCTACAGCTGGTGTTGTCCCAGAGCTGTGCCGCACCGTATACAACACGAAAGCGTCTAACTCCAGAATCCAGGATGTACCATTCAACAATCTCTTCAGTTTGAGAGAAGCTAAGCCGTCATTCGGCATCAAGGTGAGTAGCAGCAGCTTTACTGTAAAACCTCCACATTCTACACATGTTATGTAGTTTAGTTAGGAATGATGCACATTGACTTTTAAACTATGAAAGAATATTTCTAAGAAGGGATAAAAGCTAACGGCGATGAGAAAAACATGAACTTTTGAGACAACCTTATCGGAAATAGGAGAGATACCCTGTTGACAATTAGCAGTGTTGGAAGCACCAGCCTGACGCGACTACTGATCGTCAGATGTATTGTGGCCACATAATATAAAACACAAATACAATAGAATGAATATCATTATAAGAAAATACCGAAAGTAAACTGAAGAGTTTCCTTATTTAAAAAGCCGCAAGCTTTCAGAAAATAGCCTTTTTTGACAGGCTATTACGCGAATAGCCTGTTAAAGAACGTTATTGTCTGAAAGCTCGCAGCCTTTCAAATAAAGAAACACATCGCGTTTACCTTTGGTCTTTTCTAATAAAACACAATGTAATTAAATAAAGGAAAAAAGGCATCTTCTAATCATGCAACTAAAATTTGCTAATGGCTTGCGTCATCTATCTGAATAAATACTTTTAGTTTCACAATCAGGGGATGTCCTTTTTTCTTTATTTATCTACCTGATCCCAACAAAATTTCACTTTTCTACAATTTTTTACATTGTAGTTAAGTTTTCTATATAGAGAGATATTTGCCAATATAGATAAGATGCCTAACCTATAAGTTTGTACACCATACAAATCCAATTCAGTCTTAGGAATCAATTCGGAGAAACCACTTTATAACGCTTCGTCTTGGGAGGATTTTATGTCCTGACTCATCTAGTTAGATCCATTGTTTTCAGATAACATTTGGTCTATTCATGTTTTCTACAATAGGAAGGCAATATGTGACGTCTACAGAAGGTTTCTAAGTTTCCAGTACTGTATGTGCTCAGCGGAAGTACTCCCCACCGCATTCATCCCCTGCCCCCAGAACTGTAGAACCATTCCCAGTCTCCAGCGGTCAAATCCATCGTCAGAAAAACTCCGAAAATCCAACCAACCAGGTAACCTTTCAATCAGATCCATACAATCCTTCATGAAACCTCTCTTCAGTATTTACATCAAATTTACATAATCAGGATACAGAAGTCTGTATGTCAACAGTACATCTCTTTTCAATAAAATAATCCCTTGTAACAAACAACAACAAAAAGGCTTTTATTAGGGCCCATTGCCCTGTATGGATTCGCCATACAACAACAAAATAATACAGTAATTTTTTTCCTTCCCCATGTGCACGTGAGTCATTTTTGAAAAGGGATTTATTTACATATCTGTTCTAAAACTTTCCTCTCTACCTCTTTTGTGTATGAATCTATTTACAATTGAGATCTATAGAAATTATAGAGTTCTATTGCTATATTTTTCTTTTCTGAAATAGTTCTCAGCGTCTTCAGTGGGTTGCTAGATCTCCAGAAGGTGTTTTTAAGAGTTTTTTCTCTTTCTTCACCTAAATATTTGCATTCTATGATATAGTATAATTCCTTGTATCAATACTGAGTAAAATTAATCAGGCCTCCAGGGAAAAATATCTTTTCAAAACATTTTTATTATTCTCTAGCTTTCAGGAACGAACACCCTTCTACACAATGATTATACCATGTTTTCTTCTGTAGAGGGGCGTCCGTGCCCGAAAACTAGAGAATAAAAATGTTTGGAAAAGATAATTTTCCCTGAATGTCTGATATATTTTACTCAGTATAACTCTTTATTTACATGATAAGGCACAATTTGGATTATAGATCATAATACAAGAAAATAAGACCTAATTCAAATTAATAAATAGTGTGTGACATTTCAGCAACAGCATTGTCACACACTAATACATTATTTGGATTAGGTCTTATTTTCTTGTATTATTTATCTACAATATTTACACTCTATGCTTCCACACGTGCAATTTTAAATAAAAGTGCTTTAATTTTAAGATGAAATTACATGAGAAATCTCAGATTTTCTCTGGTGACTTAAACAGCATCAACAGGTATGTAATGAACTGCCATCTCTGAACCAATCTGTTAAGAAAAAGCAATACAACCCTTCACCTTTCCCATATCTCCTTTCACCTTCCCCAGGTCACAGTTATAGCGTCCTGTTTCATTATAGAAATAAACATTTATATCATGATTATTTTTAGTGCTAGTTTATTACTTAGCATTATAGCTTAGTTCTAATTGCATTTGAAAAAGAAAAAAGATATATGCGTATATTTATATTTGTTTATTTTTTGTCACATTTTCATTTTGTTCTTTTGTAAATTTAGGTACCTTATAGTTTTAAAAAAATTGTTGATGCAAAATTTATTTGTATTTAATTTTAAAAAATCATGTTAAAATTTTAAAATATTTCTTCAGCTTCCTTCCCCTTATAATTCTCAAAAATATTAGAGATAATATAGATACACGTGGAAGGACATTGAATGTCTGAATGCTCAAAATAATAAACGTATTTGTAAATCAAACTATTAAGCACGAGATTTAAAATGTCTTTAAACACCACCTTATGTTCTCTGAAATAACAGACACTTCGAACCAGAAGGATTTTATTTTTTCTTGTCTTGTAACAAACTCTACTAGATGAAGTGTCTATTATTTTAATAATTATGAATACCGGCCAGATAATATCTTGAGTAAATTTTGTTTTTCACCATAGTACAAGAGGTTGTTGTTGTTGTCGTGTCCAAAGATGAGTCTTAGATGTCTCCATGCATCTCCATCACAGCAGCAGCAATATCCACTATCTTGCTCTTCATTGGAAAATGGGTGCCGTTGCCACGTTAGTCACCTTGGAAACGAACCAGAATTTGGTCGAATATTCCAAGGGTCCAGGGGGGACCGCAGGGAGGTGTGGTCGGACTTCTCCCCACCAGTACAAGAGGTAATGGTGATGATACAAAGTGAGAAAAATACCAGTTTTAGAAAATTAAGACAAAAATCCAACTTGTATACCATAGATTCGGGCTATGACCCTCATCAGTACAGGGGCAACTTCAATTTCATAGCATCCTACGAGAGTTGTGTTATGGAATTGGTCCAATTCACCAAAATTAATGTTTGTCCTACACCGGGTTGATACAATACCGATACATTACAGAATTGTTTGGATATTCTACCTATTTAAGAAACCAGGACCACATCGAAGAAACCTATTAAATGAGAGGAGATATAAATTCTAGCATCTAAGGGCCCCCCACATGTATGTGCAGGTACAATCATGGGACAAGTCACGAATCAAACCAGTACATTACCTTCATACAAAAACGGACGTCCATCTCCTCACCTCCAAAGAGTTGGAAGGACCATTCCCAGTGTGGGTCAAGAAGGTATTATCATCACAACCACAAGTATTCTTTCTTATCTCTACTCAATCATATTAGGGTATCAAGTTGTGACCCTTGATGGTGTCTGTTTGACAACCATCATGACTGGGTGAAGTAGAATGCGTCTGCCTTTTTAATTAAGACAGGGAGTACTACTCAGTGGTAGGCCGACTTAGCTCCAAAGGAAATGGCCGCCTCTGACACGAGGAACAGACGCCATGTGCAGCCGCTCCTAACATGGAGTACAAACGCTGCTCATCCTGTATCCCTGGATCAGGAGCTCTTACAGGGTACTATCAGCCGGGCCAGCTGAGCCCAGGTTTTTTAGTGAGCTTGTTACTGCTCCCCCTCCTCCTTTTTCATCCGGGCTTGGGATCGGCAAAGGCGGAGTTATAAAACCACAAGTTGACATATTAACTGAAGATAACGCTACCCGGTGATTGTCATCCTATTCTGCAGGTAATCAATGAAGATTATTCAATTGGAATCTCAGAAAACAGATGTCTTTACCCTCTTAGTAGATTTCACTGAATTTGCTTTCTATGAGGCGCTTTCATCTTTAACTCTACTCTTTTGACTGCATATAAGATGTGTAATGATGGCCCAAGTCTTGTCGACAGTTATGAATCAGCTCAAATATTCTTCAGAGTCAGCCCATAAAAGTTCCAATTTAACCAAAGAAACGTCCATCTTTATCCTATTTTTTCCAAAGTGGGCCAACGCAGTACCTATGGTACACATGGATTGCTTGTTCATCCCAAAATTTTGTGAATTATGTTGTGTACACATTCTTTTGAGATGTTAATAGAATCTACTATCTCTTTAATATTGTAGCAGATTATTTATTATTCTATCTGAAAATAGAGCAATCCATATTGTTATATTTGTTCATAAAGGGCACATCTTAGATTCAATAAATAATCTTATTATTCTATGAAAATATTTTAATTTCGATATTTGTATTTTGATACCCTATACAATTTTCTTATTGCATTTCTGCTATTTTATTAGTTTTAATTTGGTTTTGGTTTTAATATATTGCTGGGTCATTCTGAAGTTTGTCTTTCCTAATTTTCTACGTTACAATCTTTATTCCGCGATTATATTCCCATCCCTGGACACTTTTAATTTTCCGTTTGTCATTGCTCTTCGCGGTTCATCCTTTCATGCTTCATCTCTGGGGTTGGAAATACTCGTTGTTTCTCCTTAAAAATAAATTTCGATTTTTCGTTTAAAAGAAACACATGCGGGATAATTTTCAAATGTCGTTTTACATATTCATAATTATTCGGTAGATTCTGATAATATGTTTTCTTCCCTGCTGGTTTCCTCTCTCGGTCGTCCACTGCGTTATTCGTTTTTGCAGCCTGTTCGTTCCCCGTTTAAAGTCAAGCATCCAGTGTTGAAGTGTTTTTAAAGAAGGAGAAGATTCATCTAAAACATCACCCAACTATTTCTTTTATTTGAGTGCCTTTTTAACTTTCAAAACAAAGAAGTTAATTACTGCTTGGATTTCCTTTCCATTTTTAAAGGAATGGTCGCTATGTGTTCTCTAATGACAATATAAATATGGAAATATTAAATATTATAATATTAGCTATATTTAAACTAAATGTTCTCAGATTTTTATGAAAACTTTTGAATGAGTCGAGAGACATTTATTGCAGTAGTTTATTAATTCTTAGATATATTTGGATATGTAAGCCTCCCGTCTTTCTTAAGCCTACCTTCTGATCAACAATGACGTCGTCACAGGGCAATTTTGAGAAAGATCATCAAAAATTATGAAAATAATATTTTAATACATCCATAATGAATCACAAGCGTAACGTATGGATGGCGTCATTTTCAGGCGAATATTGTAATTTAAAAAAATCTCTCAACTAATCAAGCATTTTTCAATACTAATGAACCTTACTTTTGATATCTGAGATGTTTATTAAATATTACCTCTATTTTCAATTGATTTTTCTATTATATTGATGGATTTTTTTTTCGAGAGGATGTTGATCTATGAAAAGAAATAAAAATCACTAATTCCGTCAAAATATTCACAAATTTTATATTTTAAGATTGAGCAACATTTTTGAATCATTTCTGGTGCATAAGAGCGAACTAACCTTTCCTTTTTCTACTCTTCACCTCCCAGCACATCTAAGGAAATAACCCAAGTACAACGAGAATTTTGCACAGAAGTATTTTCTGATATACCGATATTCTTGGAAATTTTAAATTTAATAAACAATGATACGCCCCTTTGTGGCCAAATCTCTTTAACGACTATGTCAGGCTAACGTTCACCATTCCAAAGTCCAATGTTTTCTTCTTTGAAAAATGTTCTAAGGAGCTTCCAATCTCAAATCCTACCCGCAATTGTTATGTTTGGTCTCCAAAGCTACAATTTCTTTAAGAATATGTTTGGATTTGATTCAAAAAGAAGTTTTGAGGACTACCTTAATGCGTCGTTGATGTCCAGCCTGTACCACGTTGACGAGAGCCAGAAACCTGAAATGACAACATGGTTGACTTTTCTTGAGAAGTCAAGAAGTGATATTTGGTCATTCTCTGTTCATATTCATTCTGGTAGACAGCGCTATGCCATTATCAAATCCTTTATCATCAATTTATTTTATGAATGTACCTAATAGTGACCAGCCTTTCTATACCACACTATTCTATATACAGTTACGAGCGTCATTCCTCATCTCCTAATCTCCTAATCAATCAACTCTGTCACCGTTTGCTTTTTTTTTTTTTGGAATGACGCCCTCCTATTGGTTGGCTACGATCACGCCACCTTTGCCCCCCCCCCCCCCCCCCCATCTTGCCTCCCCCACTCTGTTTCGTTTTTGTAACTATTGTGTTGGAGCGGGTCGCTCCTTAAATAAATGCATATATTAGTTAATAACTAAATGGAATCCTCTCTTTCTTTTTTCCAGTATGAGACGCCTACGGAAGCCAACAGTACATAGACAGATAAAGCACATAGGCTATAGTTATTAACTAATATATGCATTTATTTAAGGCGCCAATTTATAATTGTAACAAATAGTATTTGAATAAAAACATTCAATCGGGTAAAACACGGGCGTTGCCCGGGTCATTCGGCTAGTTCTATTATAAAAACAATTACCCATGTTATTGAATGTATCTAAATATGAACCCTGTAATAATAAATACAAAGGGGGATCAATAAATAAGGCGAATTATCTTATTTCTTGAAAAAATTAAAAAATCAAAAATAATTTAAACCACAGAATATTAAAATATAACATCGAGAGGCCTATTTAAGGTGTTCTGTTCTTTTTTCCCCAAGCGCGGCGCGAGACTTATAAATAAACTAAAATGGAAGCTCCCTTGAAGGATTGCACCACGTTTGAACAACGTGAAGTTATTTGTTTCTTGAATGCAGAAGGTATTCAAACATCTCAAATATGCCAAAGAATGAAAAATATCTATGGTGAGTCTTGTTTGTCTCAAAAAACATTTATAAATGGGTTAACGAGTTCAAAAATGGACGAATTACATGGATAAAAAAAAAATCAGGTCTCAACGTTCGGCCGGTAAAGTTTTGTTAACAATTTTTGGGATGTTGATGGACCAATCTGTCTTGATTTTTTATCCTCAAGGCAACGTATGAACAGCGACCTTTATTGTGACATTCTTGTAAATAAGCTAAAGCCCGGTATAAGAAACAAAAGAAGAGGGAAGCTTAGTAAAGGTGTTCTCTTCCTTCATGATAATGCAAGGCCGTATACATCATGTAAAACTGTATCTACAATGATTAAATTAGGTTTTGAAGTTTTAGAACATCCTGCATATAGTCCAGACCTAGCCCCCTCTGACTATTTCCTTTTTGGACTTCTAAAGAAGGAGTTAAAGGAAAGCGATTTGACTCGGATAAAGATGCCCAGAAAGTGGTGCAAGATTTTTTTCACACGCTTCCTAAGAGTGCCTATAAAGAGGGTATTTACAAGTTGCCTGAACGATGGAGACGATGTATAGAAAGCCAAGGTGATTATTTTAAATAAATCAAGTCCTAATTTTTAATATCGATCTTATATTTTTTAATACATTATAATTCACCTTATTTATTGATCCCACCTTGTATATTTAACTATAGCTAGATTTTTGCATCATTAATTATTTAATCGTGGAAGACCACTATAGCAGTCGTTAATGGACCTTTCACATTACAATTTCGACAATTCTGTACTAGGTCAGCAAGTTGGAAATCTAGCGACATAATTAGAAGATAGATTCTTCTTCAGTGTTATATTTCAATACGATGGAGGTCTCCATGATGGTGTTCCAGGACCAGTTCAAGAGAGCCAGGCCTATTTCGGAAGGGATCGGCATGGAACTCTTGCAAAAGATGGGCTGGAGTCCTGGCGAAGGCCTGGGCAAGAACAAGCAGGGGCCAATTGACCCTTTACTCCCAGATATCAAAGTCAACAAAAAAGGTGATACTCATTCTATTCTGGTTTGGAAATCTTAGAAACTCTATTGTTCTATTGTTAAGTGTATATATTTTTTTCATGGTAAGAACATGTTTTCTTGTTTAGTCTCGTAAAAAACTATTGTGCTCCACACACATTGTTAGATCTTCGAATCAAGACTATTTTCTCACTCTTATTTGATCATCATATTGTTACATTTTAAAACGAAGTATATTTATTTAAAATTCACATTTAACGGCTAGTGTTTCCCCTTTCGAAAGGCCTTTTTCATCCATTGTTTTGAAAATCATTTTTTTATGCCAAGGATATGTTTTATTGTTAGATATTTTCTAGACTCTCTTATCTCCCATTTTTATATGTAAGAGTTTTATTACAAAAATATTTTATATAATGTTTTATATTCTATAAAGCTATTTTATTATTGTTATTCGCAAAATATATTTTAAAAAATAACACTTTCTCTTGATTGACCTTTAAGAAAACTCCATTTTCTCATTGTTAGGTGCAAGGTCTTTCTTTTAAGAACATGTTTCTTTTGTTTCGTTTTATAGGGGGGAAACTCTTTCCAGTTGTTGAGTATAAATGATTGGTTCAATAACATGCCCTCTTGTTTAATTTCCAAAGAAAATTTTTCTCCCGTTATTTTTAATAGTTGTGAGATCTTTCTTTCAAAACTTTCTATTGTGTTTGATGACGCTTCTTTTCCCGTTGTCAAGTGTAAGATCTTTTCCCATTGCTAGGTGTGAGATCTTTTCCCATTGTTAGGTGTAAAATCTTTTCCCATCGTTAGATGTAAGATCTTTTCCCATTGTTAGGTGTAAGATCTTTTCCTATTGTTAGGTGTAAGATCTTTTCCCATTGTTAGGTGTAAGATCTTTTCCCATTGCTAGGTGTGAGATCTTTTCCCATTGTTAGGTGTAAAATCCATTTCCATTGTTTTAGGTGTAAGATCTTTCCCTTTTTAACTTCCTAACTCTTGCTTGTTTTCCAGAAGTTAAACCTCTCATCTACTGACATAGCCAAGCTGCTGACATTGTTTCCTTCGGATTCTTGTAATGCTGTTTTTTCCTGTTCTTTAAACATATTGATATCCCGTATCTGTAGCATTTCATATCAAAATCAAGGAGACCGTAGTGTAGGCCTACAATATCGATATTTCTTGATCTTTGTCATTTGTCGCTGTGTCTTTGTCACTTGTCTATATGTGTCTTTGTCATTTGTTGATGTGGGTCGTTTTAACTTGTCTCTCTGTCTTTGTCACTTGTGATGTGCGTCTTTATCCCTTGCCGCTGTGTGACTTTGTCACTTGTTGTTGTGTGTCTTTGTCACTTGTCGCTGTGTGTCTTTGTCACTTGTCTCTATGTGTCTTTGTCACTTGCCTCTCTGTGTCGTTGTAACTTGTCTCTCTGTCTTTGTCACTTGTGATGTGCGTCTTTATCCCTTGCCGCTGTGTGACTTTGTCACTTGTTGCTGTGTGTCTTTGTCACTTGTCGCTGTGTGTCTTTGTCACTTGTCTCTATGTGTCTTTGTCACTTGCCTCTCTGTGTCGTTGTAACTTGTCTCTCTGTCTTTGTCACTTGTGATGTGCGTCTTTATCCCTTGCCGCTGTGTGTCTTTGTCACTTGTTGCTGTGTGTCTTTGTCACTTGTTGCTGTGTGTCTTTAACACTTGTTGATGTGGGTCTTTGTCACTTGTCTCTCTGTGTCGTTGTAACTTGTCTCTCTGTCTTTGTCACTTGTAATGTGCGTCTTGCCGCTGTGTGTCTTTGTCACTTGTTGCTGTGTGTCTTTATCACTTGTTGATATGGGTCTTTGTCACTTGTCTCTCTGTGTCGTTGTAACTTGTCTCTCTGTCTTTGTCACTTGTCGCTGTGTGTCTTTATCCTACGGAAGGTCAATATTTAAACAATCCAACATATTCTGAGTTCCAGGATTGACTACTGCACAAGACACCAAGTACAAGTTCTCTTCAGGTACGTATTGAAGATAATTATTGAAAACCTAACAAGAAAACTATCACTAGCCTGACTTTAAATACGATATCCTAATCATTGCATCAATCATAATTACAAATATATTATCCAACAAGTTTTATAATATGAAATTTATAACTATTTTTAACCGTGGACTTTTATTTATTTATACTAGTTTTCTCTACTGCTCAATTATTTCTGCCATTAAAAGATTTCGAATTTCACATATAGATGGCACACTGTATCATCATGTATAGTTTTATATTAACTCAAGTTGATTGAACGTCAACCGAAATATTGGAAATCTTTTTATTTTATTCAACCCCCAATATATGTCTATTTATTATCTAAAGATTTTAAAAATGGATTACTCTATTTTTACAAAATAATATATGAAAAAATAATAGCAAAGCACATCTGAAAAGCATATGTGCTCCTGGTCAGGATATGTCTTTTTTTATTTTTATAATGATACTAGACGGGTGACCCGGGCTTCGCCCCGGGATTGACCCGTGTGCATATCTACCCGAGTGATATATATTTAGATAAGATTTTTTTATAATTGTTTATTAGTAGCATTATCTATTTGTTTGCATCAGCATAATTTAATCTAATCTTTGATAGAGGGCGCTGTTCGTGAGCTAAGTAGAATAATTTGAATATATAGTTTTAATAATTGATTTATATATTTTTTAAAATAGCCTATCGTCTTCTCCGTATTTTTTTACCTATGTATGGAAATTTTGGTTTGAATTAGTGAACTACTGCGAATTTGTATACCGGACATACAAACAAACAAACATACAAACATTCATTTTTATATATATAGAAGATATACATGTTATGAATATTTTGTTTTGTTGTTGAAAAAGATAAAGAATTGGAGGTGCAGTCGTAAAAATAGGAAAGATAATTATTTACCCATCAAGTAGTTTTTATTTTGAATTACTTGAAGCAAATTATACATAATTTTTTTTCACATTAATATAGAATTTATAAAATGAATTCTATATTCGTGAATTAAAAAAAAAGGTAGGTTAACTATATATATTTACAACAACATTCAAAGTGTTATGTTCTAAATCTATGGTAAAAAATGTAGAACAGTCAATGAATGAAAATAAAATATATGTTTTTAAAAAATAAAATAATTGCATTTTAGATTATATAATATATGTTATATAAAAATATTATTTTATTTTAAATTATAATTTCATAGATTCAAATACTCTGCTAAATCGACCGCCAGAAGTCACTTTTCCCCTTTAAAAACTCATTGTTGTTCTTTCCCGTTGGCCGGCTCAAAACTTTTGTACATTATGTAAATAATCTTTTTGTTTTCCTTGTTCTACTCGCCTTAAGCCAGGCATTACTTTTATCAAATTATGTTTTTTATATATATTCCTTAGCTCAAATAAAGAAATCTCTCTCAATATTTGTTTTTATAACATATATATGTGGTGATAACGTGCCATTTATACATATGAAATGGAATCATTATAAAGCACAAATGTTTCCATTTCATAATGATATATACAATTAAAGGCTATTTTCTACAGATCTTATATTGACAATTTCATTCTTTACCTATGTAGACATGTACCTATGTACAATACATATTTATAAATGTATGTAATTCTGCTGTCCTCAAAGCTTATGCCCATAGTTCATCTAAAATACCCATTCAAAGAGTCTAGCATCAGTATCACTATAAAGGAAGTTCCAAAAATGCAATATAACAGCGGTATGGTAGATTAAACTGGCGAAACCGCTGGGAGGGTTCACCACTGATGAGCCAGGCCTTCCCATTAATTTTTCCATTGCAGTAAGGACAGTAGAAATTGTTTATTTTAAAAAAGAATCATACGCGTCTATAATAGTTTCGAATTTTGACAATACAAACGTAGTAGTCACAAACGTCTAACCACCATGTCCTGATACTATAATGCCGCGAGAGGCGCTGCTTGCGAGTGAAAGTAGAAAATTTACAAATAGAATTCCAAAGAATATTTATTTCAAATCAAATTCAAACCAGAAATCTTCCCAGTAGAGTATAGTAAATAACTTCCTAAAGTTTCACGGCGATTGGATAATCTTACCTTTTAAAAACATTAATCGTGTAAACAAACTAACATTCATCGTGTAAACAAACCACGTGTAAATTTTTAACCAATCAAATTCACATGTAGTGTACTTACAGTCTAACCAATCACAACCTTCTACCTACCATGATTATAATGTCCTTACAACGTGCTTTTGTGATGAAAATCGCACAAAGACATGTCTTTGTATCTCTTAATTTCTGAATTATAAATTCTACTGTCTTAAAAGTTTATGTCCATAGTTTGCTTGAAAATTATTTCTATGAATCCACCCTTCATTGCAGCATATATAAGCAGAATGATACAATACAGTATTAGAACTCTAAGAAGCAGTCTGGTAGATTAAATTGGCGACATCGCTGGGAGGGTTCACCACTGATGAGCTAAGCCCTCCCAATATTTTCATCGCAGTAAGGACAGTAGAAGTTGGTTTTATATTTAAAAGGAAACATTCGTGCTCTAACGAATCCATTTCTTAATATACTTATGTGTACATGTCGAATTTTCCCTAGGTAGTGTTGAGGAGTGTACTGGGCGTGGGCAGACGATCACCCGGTCAACGTCCTGCAGACACTCTGCTGCAGACGACGGTGGAGCCCGCCACAGTTCTGTCTGGTCAGGGAGGAAGACCCGCAGCACCGGCCTCTCTTCCTCTACAAGGTCTACCTACTGTCTGACTTTGTCATTGTGTGTCCTTGTTACTTGCCTCTCTGTGTGTCTTTGTCACTCGTCGCTCTGTGTCTTTGTCTCTTATCGATCTGGTTTATTGTCATTTGTTACTGCGTGTCTTTGTCACTTGTCTCTCTGTGTCTTTGTCACTTGTCGCTGTGTCTTTTGTCACTTGTCTCTCTGTGTCTTTGTCACCTATCGCTCTGTGTCTTTATTACCTGTTTCTCTGTCTTTGTCACCTGTCGCTCTGGGTCTTTGTCACCTGTCGCTCTGGGTCTTTGTCACTTGTCGCTGTGTCTTTGTCACTTGTCGCTGAGTCTTTATCACCTTTCGCTATGTGCCAGTTTTAATTATCACTATGTGTCTATGCCATTTTTATAGAAGCTTCTATTTAACTCTCTCTGACCTTATGGACTAAATCTTGAACTTCCCGATGTCCGATTGAATTAGAGTCAAAACTAATGTTGAGGCTCTCTATTTATAAATACAATCACGTTTTGCACTGGGATGATAAACAGAAGGCAGTTTTTATATGAGGTGCCTCTTCTTATATATATATCTATACTAGCCGAATGACCCGGGCAACGCCCGTGTTTTACCCGACTGTAGATGTTACAACGGTGATCCTTAGGTCGCTGGTTCAAATCCGGCTCGAGGGAGCCGGCGAGCACGTGACCTCCCTGTGCGCGCGCATCCGTGACAGAGGCCGATGAGGAAAGACGGTCGTGACTATATATAGGGATATATCAGGTTTTAGCGTGCTGCACTGATAATAGCTCTAATCTTGTTCTGAAGAAGTTTTCAGTGGTTACACTATTGTGATAAAAAGAGATAAACACTTCCTAATTAAAACGTACAGTTGAACAAACATCTGATGGATTTAAAATGAAGACAATTTTGTTAGATCAGGGGTTGGCAAACTTTTGAGTCGGAATAGTAAAAAATTAAAATTTACAAAATTTCAAAGTTTTTAAAGAGCCACAAAACTTTTTATTCCCAACAATAAATAGTACTTGTATAAATAATATTTACATATGGAACTATATAAAGAGCCACAGCTTCACATCAAAAAGAGCCACATGTGGCTTGCGAGCCGCAGGTTTTCGACCCCTGGGTTAGACCGTAATCAAGGAACTTAACTCACTAAATAAGAAGAATCTGATATACACTTCCCTCTTATTCCAATGTGTTATTACACCAAGACAGGATTGTAGCTTTGGCAACAGCAAAAGAGTAAAAGATGACATCGCTATCTTTTAAAATTTTATTAGAAGGAACAATAGAAATCTTCTTGGAGACAAGCCCTTTATCATTTAAAATATTGTAAATAAGGCAAAATGATAAAAAGCTTTTTTTCAAACTGCAAGTTTTCATGCAAAAATCTCATCTCTAAAGATTCTCACATTGTAAAAAAAATATCTTATAAAATTAAAATATCGTTCACACAAATTCACTTTGAATCCATTGATTTACGTTAAAACGTAATGTTTATAAACGTTTATTATTCATTGGACATTACTTCATATCAATCATATCTTTGAAATAATCAAAATCCAAACTATGCAATTATATTCTCTTGAATCCAATGAAGCAGATACAGTATATAAATTCATATATATCTTCATATACAATAGGCTCTATAATGAAAGACTAACTAAAACATGACTAAACTTGACCTCTCTTGGAGAGAGTCTCTTATTATGACTGTGTTTTGTTTAAAAGACTTGGCCTGACACGATAGAGTTTCTGATATCATTTCCAGGAGAGACCTGATTTAACCATGGACTATGATCTAAGGCTATGGTTTCTCATGGGTAATTCCATAAATATCTAAGTAAATAGAGTTATACGACGATGTCCGAGGGTAGCTAAAACCGTCCATCACCTGTGGACCGCGGGGCAGATGGACCAATCAGGAAGAAGGAAGCCTAGCTGGACAATCGTCTTGCTCCTTATTGTTGACGGCGGTTGTTGGATGATTCTCTCTGTATGTTACTTGTTTGTTCTCCATAATGTACGAAGGTAAATGCGGGTAAAGAGAAATCGAACAGAGCTTCCTAGCAATCCCGCGTGCTCATTCTACCATCCTGATACAGCACCAGCGCAACAATATGAAATATGATAACAATTCGAGAATCAAGGGACGAGTGTCCTCCATCTGTACGTATGCCTCCCCCCCTCCTCCTTCATAGACATTAGAAAATATTCCTAACTCTAGTACATTCAAAAGCTATTATCATGCATGTTAATTTCGCCTTTCCATAATTTCCTAGTATGCCAATTATTCATCTCAACATTTCATAGATATGCAAAATCCCTATAGTTTTTAAATATGTAAATAGTCTCTTCCCTATATAGTGTCCAATGTGCCATATGTTTTCACTTGTCTCCTGTAGAAGGGCCGGCCAGCCCGAAAGCTTGAGCGTTTTACAATAAATCAATGTATAAAAGACACTCGTTCCTTGATTCTCGAATTATTATCTTATTTTATTGAAGGGATTCCAGTACTTATAGAAATATGAAATATATAAGTAGGATACTAGCCATGTACATTAATATGATAAAGAGCTTGCTCAAAAGCTTCATTAATTCCTTTTAATAAAGATGCAACATTACATTTTACCTACTTGTTAAAGTAAATACAAGTTCTATTCATTGTCTGCATCTATGGAAATGGTACATGCCATTGCGGCTCTTGTACACGAGAGATGCCCTAGGTGTGCTTTAACTTCCTGTTGTAAAGAATATAAGTTAGGAAGTTTCATCCGAATCTTTTTCTTTGTCCCGTTATTAGGTGGTACATAAACATGTGTGTCTTACCTCCAATAAAAAATAATTTAAAACAGGAAATTTCAATATTTACACCAAACGAATCTTTTACCTAAGGGACGTCTGGATCACATCAGGTGTTACAAACCGCCCTGGACGGCCCCTTGCATAGAAGGCAGTTCTTGGCCTCAACATACTCAATTGATATTCTGAGGAATCAGAATGGACTTCTGTCCAGGCGAGAATGATCTGTTTTAGTTTCACCTTATCAAGAGGATAAAACCGTGTTTTCTAGTTCGTCCCTATAAGCATCTTCTTATAGGTGTCTGGGAAAGAGTCAGCATCCAGTTTCTCAAACAGCTCTTCTACTTATTGTAAATCCTCACGGGATAGCTTGACACATTGTTGATAGTCTTCCGGTCTCTATAAGGTAGGTACTATCTGTTAGAGAGACTGAAGTAGTTCTTCAAGAAGCTAACACAAAAAGTGCAATATTTTGTGAAATCCAGGCTCTATGAACATAATATTTCATTTGAGAGAAAAAATTCCATACAGGGAATAGTGTCTTGAAAGAATATAATTTTATTAATTCAAGCTTTCGGGCCTTGGAGCCCTTCTATACAGGAGTAAGGTTGATTATAACGTCTTTTTTAAATGATTAATTTATCTTGATACGACGTGTTTCCAGGTGGAAGTTATGGAAAAGAATAATAAGTTAGATAAATTAATCCAGATACGATGTGTGTTCCCAGGTGGTGGTTAACGGCAAAGAATACCAAGCTGCTTCCCTCAGCCGCAATAAGAAACAAGGCAGGGTAGAAGCAGCTCTGGCGTGTCTATGGGCCCTTCAACTAGAAGATTCCGCACTTAAATGTAAAGAAGCTGACAAGCCTCCTTGTCAACCCTCTGAAAAATGTCTTACTTCTCCAGCTCCCCACATAATTGAACCAAGTCAAAAATTCTATCTTTGTTTCAAACAGAAATTTGTGAAAGCCTCTATATCGAAAGAATGCTCTTCTATCACAACTACTTCATGCCAGAATGCAAGCAGGTCTTCTGCAGTTCCACAATTAAACAGAACTGTTAAAAGAAGAACAAAATCTTTGATACCTTCTGCAAAATCAGGTATCGTCCTGAGGTCAAATGTTAATACCACAGCGACATGCAATACCGATCAGAATCTTCAATCTCCTCAAATTTCATCTTTCTTTTCAACTCAGAATGGTGTTGGAGATCAAGAAATGAATCGTACTTTCTCAACTAATGGAACCAATTACTCTGATGGTCTCAATTATTATCACACTCGACTATCAGCATCCAAGTCTTCGGTCAAAACTTTGAATCATTCTTCCAGTGATCCTCAGTCAGAACTGCTGTCTTCAGAACAGCATCATCGAAATTTGAGGAGTCTCAGGAATTCAGAACCCAAGAATGGGAATAGCCGTTTAGCGCCCTATAGTATTGTGAGGTCTCCAAGATCGAAGATTGCCTCAAAGATGAACAAAACTTCATTACCTGGCGAGAACCTCGCGCCATATCTCACTGGAGCAACCAGCGGTCAGCTCTGAAGTCTTCGAGGAATTTTCTTTTCTTGGTGAACAAATAAAGTATTTTAATATTTTATACCGACTGTGAGACCAAAACTAATGGTTTCTATTGAGGTAATAATCATTGATGTTATCAGAATTCACACAATCCTCTCAATATTATTTGTTTTAATAATAAAATTCGATAAAATAATCCCTTGAATTAATAATAAAATAAAAACATAAAACCTCCAAGGAAAAGTTTCTTTTAATAATACGGGAAGTGATGCATAAGAGTTCTTTGATTGTTTTCGATAACAATCGAATGTTAAAAGAATCTTTTCCCTGGAGGCTTTATGTTTTTATTTTAATAAAATTAATGAAAAACACTGGAATTTCTCACTCCATTTTAAATCTATAAGGTTGTCCCAAAAGTTCGTGTTTTTCTTAAAACGTTGTTTTTATTATTACTTGGCGAATAATATTTTTATTACGGACAATACATAATAATACATAATACAATTACTTTATACATAATGGCGAATATAATATTGGTATTCCAATTTTTTTTTGCAAGTGTTTGCGAACTTTTGGGATAACCTTATTTATGCTTATGAGGTGATACAGCAACGTCTTTACAATTAGAGAGGAGACAAAATGAATCAAATCTAGAAAAAAGAAGTGAGGACATCTCGGTCATTAAAGTCTGAGAGGCAAGGCCTTCAGCCAGTTAAGGGCTTCCGGGGTGACTGAGTGGAGATTGGAGATTCCTCCATTGAATTTGTACAGCGGACAGTCATCTAGTATATGAGACATTGATTGTGGGACGTTGCAGGCACAATTTGGATCTTTGGTGTAGCCCCATAACTTCATCAGCTCTGCACACCTTCCCTGTCCTGTCCTAAAGCGGTTTAGCAGCACCCATTCTCGTCGAGGGAGGGAAAAACCTGGGATCTTGACACTTGGGCTTGTGATGAGGTTCTTGTTTGGGATATCGGAGCTGATCCAGGAATTTGTCCATGCTTCTGAGATATTAAAATTTTGGGAGAGGGATAACCTTGTATTTAAAAGATAAATTTGAGCTTTTTTTAGACTAATTTTAGTAAGCGCTCTGGTTAGAATTAAGGTTATTGTTATTTGAAGAATGGACTTCTCGGACTAGTGAAACCTGGTAATAGTGAATTTCATATAGGTGAAATATGTCAGAAATTATTTATGATTATATAACTTCGATATTTGTAGCTGTTTTAAAAGTTGCTACCACAGACGCAATCAGGATTGCTTTTAATTTTTAAATCTATGGAGACTCCTGGGGAAGAATCCATGTCCCGATACCACTAAGTTTGAGGGACATAGCCTTTACATAGTACTTGGGCGTGTTCACCCAATTGTATACCTCCCTCTTTTTCCGCTTTCCTAAATCTGTCTAACCACAGGTCCTGGACGTGCCCCCTGACTCTCCTATACACCTCTTTCTTGGTTATTGGGAAATCCACTGATATTCCTTTCTTGCATCCATCCTTCGCGAGCCTATCTGCCAACTAATTTCCTTCAATGATGCTAGTTTATTCGGGGCCCTCTTTCATTCCATGGCACTTCTGTCACCACAAGGCGTCTTTCTTATCTATCCAAATGTTTTTCCTGATGGCTTCCTCCTCTAGGTTCAACCCCAGGGAGACTAACCCAGCGAGGACCAACAGTGCCTCTGTGCTGGTAGTATGGTATCTCCCTGTGATCCCAACGGCCGCCGTCCTTTGCACCCTTTCCGATGCCCCCTTGTGGTCCCTATTTCGCTGCCACCAGGCCCTGGAAGCGTAGTATAGTAGTATTGACTCGACGCAAGAAAGGTAGAGGTTCTTAAAATGGTACCCTCCTTTCCCCTTCTGTTCAGAGACAATCTAGACAGCCTGCTTAGCGCCTCCCTACCTTTCGCCACCATCCCATCAGGTGTACCTGTGATGCCTTTGCAGTACTTGAAGGCTGATAGGAACATCGGGGGTAGCTGGGCGTCACTGGAGCACTGGAGGTGGTCTTAGAGTGCTGAGGTAGAGGTTCAAAAATTTGGAATTCTTGTAATGCGCACCACGTAGTGATGAAGAATAGGTGCCTCGAAATTAGGGGTCGAGTTCTTCTACTCGGAGAGCGTTGTCGGGTGCACTATTCTGACTAAAAGTTGGTCTTGTGTGTACAATCCTTCAGTCTCGGTGTTCATAATTATTACCTCTTAACGTATATGTAGTTGAGGTACACGGGTTGTTTGGTCTTGGAGTAATTTTCAAAGTATTTTAGTTGCGACAAACTTTGCGTAGATGACATCGGTTTTTCCTGGGAATAAGTATACGAGGGCCTCTCACACTTCGGTGTTTAATTTTGTATTAACTCGGCCTATAAAGGTCTAGCAGATAATGGATAAAATATTAGAGAAGATTTTTTTTTCTAGTCTATGCTGTTGAATAGAGTAAAACTCTAAAACAATCTCCAGTGCCTGGGGATGTTAAATGTCAGCCAAGTCTGTCTTCTTTGCCTTATAGGCTAGAACTGAGTTGTGTTAAAAGAAAAACTTCCTTTCTGGGGCCACCATGTGCATTCAAGGCTTTAAAACGGCCTCCAGGACATTGATGTAGGTGTCAGCGTTCACCCTGAAGCCCTGTTCAAAGAAGTGGGGAGACATGACATTCCCTTCAGTGCTGATGACGCCAAAGAAGATCACGGGAGCAGGGATTCTCGTGTGCATCACGAAAGGTGCCTTTGAGGGGTCTTTACAAATCCAACGATCATTCCTGGCATTTAAATTTGGTCCTATTCAACGTTCTTTTATCATAGAGGAACCTCAGAACGCCACAAGAGTCATGTGTCAGGTTTCTGAGGAAAGGAGTAGCCTTTCCTTTTCTGCTTTCCTTCATTGCCTCAGTCACCAAATGGTATTTCTAAAGGGCATAGGCTTGAGACCATAGTTGCTCTAATGGAAAGTTCTAATTGTAATAGGTCAATACCCAACTTCTTGTCTATGGCTCTCATGATCTTTTTTCCAGGGTCTCCATCAATCTTGACATTTGACAAATTCTTCGTCACTTACCCTTTCCGATCGACGCGAGTGCTTTTTCTTGCAGACGTTCCTTCTTCGTCACTGTCGACCTCATCAGACTGCTTCTGTGCACATGTTAAACAGCGAGTTCTGGTAGATTAAGATAATCCAATGTCTCTTTTAGTCTCCTCTCGGCACGCCGAGAAACGATTATGGCGCCTTCTCGATTATTATATTGTTTATTTATTTATGCTTATGAGGTGATACAGCAACGTCTTTACAATAAGAGAGGAGACAAAATGAATCTAATCTAGAAAAAAGAAGTGAGGTCTTCTCGGTCGTCATATTGTTATATGTTGGGATGTAGATGGCTTTTGTTCACTAGTGATGCCGTAGAAGAATGCAGAACGAGTTCACATTGAAAGGAGGAGATTTTATTATTACAGTAACAAGGAAGATGATTGTATAGTGAAATACACGGTAGAATCAAAAAGTTCCCGAACTTTAAAAAATATATATATAAACAACTTTTTAAAAATGTAAAATCAATTTTACTGTAAATCATAATATCTAAACTATAATTTAATTTAGCAACGGCAGTAAATTCTCATGTGTAGTTTTCATTTTAGGCATATTTTTGTTGTAAGTATTTAGCTCGCGTCGGTTTCTGCAATTTCATCATTTGAGCAAAGTGCAAATATTAAATTTTGTGTAAATTTAAAAAGGTCTTTCACATAGACATTAGCATTAATTAATGATGCTTATGAAGACGAAAAATTGTCACGAACGCAGGTTTATTTCCGGTATAAACGTTTTAAAGGTGGCCGCAAGCGCATCGCAGATGATTCAAGGTCAGGTCGGCCATTGACATCAACAACGGATCGCAATATTGGACAGGTAAGGGATTTAATTGTTGCTGATAGAAAAATTACTATTGATAATATATCAGAAATACTTGGGATTTCGTGTGGTAGTTGCCAAAAAATTATTGGTGATAATTTAAATATGATAAAACTTTGTGGTTATTTTCTCACGAAATTTAACAGATCAACAAAGAGAAACCAGATTATCGATTTAAAAAGATTTAATTAAACTGCAAATAATGATTCTGATTTTTCGAAAAGAATAATAACTGGTGATGAAACATGGTGCGTTCTTTTTGATCCACAAACCAAAAAACAATCACTCGAATGGCACACACCAAGTTCTCCAAGGAGGAAGAAAGTTTGTCTTGACAAGTCCAAAGGAAAAGTAATGCTTGTAGTGTTTTCGATTATCAATGACTTGTCTATTATGAATTTATTAAAGAGGGGAATACTATAAATAAACAGGCATACAAAGAAATACTTGTGCGCCTTCGTGATGCGATAAGAAGAAAAAGAAACAAACTTTTTTAATCAAAACAGTGGAAATTGCTACAAGATAATGCCCCTGCTCATAGAGCCATTATTGTTCAAGACTATTTAGCCAAACACTCTGTATCTGTCTTGCCGCATCCTCATTACTCTTCTGATATCGCCCCATGCGATTTCTTCTCCTTTCCAAAACTTAAAATGACGTTAAAAGTAGGCGCTTTTCATTGTCATCAGAAGTAATTGAAAATGCGACGGTGGAGCTAAACAAGCTTAGAAAAATTGACTTTGAACTAGCATTTCAACAACTTTTTTCACGCTAGAAAAAATGTGTAAATAAACAAGGCTCCTATTTTTAAAAATTTCATCTTTAAATTACTATACTATGAATAAATAATTAATTTTTAAAAAGTTCGGGAATGTTTTGATCCTACCTTGGATAAAAGTTTGACATTTTTTTCTCAAGGTGTGTGCATTTTATCACTCTAAATTATATTTCTCTTATATATATACCAATGCATTATTAATATATATATATTATTTTGGATAAAAGGTATCTCCTAAAAAAATAAACTTTTATCCGGCAGAGTTTCCTCACCACTCTGGAAGTACCTGCCTCGGCGCGTTACCCTTTTTGGCGGTTCACCCCCCAGGAGCCCTAAATGGTCCTGAGAAGTCCTATTCCACTTCTAGCTTTTACTAACCCCACCATCGGATCTGACCTGATGGCGCCAGCAAAGCTAGGGCCCTAGAACTGATCAATTGTTGAAGACTCGTGTCCCAGGAAACTGAATAATTTTACAAACCAAGATAAAATTGATATATATTTTAAATATGTTATAAGCTATGAAAATAAGAAAATCATGTTCACAATTTCATATGATGCTGAGATATGATTGATTTATAATTCCAGAAAATGAAACATCTTTTTACAAAGTTAATTTAATGGTTCATCTATGATAGAGATGATATCTGACAAGATTCTCAAGGAACATTATTAAGATTATAAGATTGAATGTATTTGATGACTATGTGGTGATATTCCTACATGTAGTTCTTGAAATTCTGGTAGCTGGATAGCATCTAGCAATTGTTTCTTAAAATTATTTTCTATACGGCGACTTGATAATATCAGTGTAATATTAATAACACATTCAAAGTGATTGTCGTAAAGATAGAGGCTGCCTGGCCGGCATTCATTGTTCTTCAAATATAAGACACTTCGACCAGTAAATCTTTTTATTGTCTGGCCGAAGTTTCTTTTATTTGAAGAACAAAGTGATTGTGTATGTGTAAAAGGTATATTTTGTTTTTACTTCTTGTACATACAGTACTGGTCATGAAAATCACGGTGGTAAGAGGTTTGTGACTACTCATACTTTAGGTACACTAAATGTCTTTACTAGTAATATCAGGCAATGGAACCATGGGGTTAATGTCTGGATATATTGTGGCGAAGATAATCATTGTTGTTTTTTCTTCACTTACTTCGCCTATTCTTCGTTTCTTTCTAAGGAGGGGTATCTGTGTGGAACGTCCAGCTTCTCCACCAGTTGTAGCGTAGAAATCAAGTCTTTTTATATCTTAAGATGTAAGCGCATTTATTGATGACGTCAGCACGACAAGTCGACAATTATCAATAACTCAACAAAACTATCTACAGCTAGAGAATCTTGAGCAAGCAAGCAAAGAAATATTTTGATCATTATTTTACATAACCAGAGTAATATATATTTATATAATCTGTTGAATATTTTCATTGAATAATTTTAAATTAAAATATAAAATATCCCTAAATCCCTATATACATGTTAAAATGTACAACATCCTTTAGTTTTATCCATGAGTGTATAAGGCTATGTTGTCTTTCTTGAATTGTCACCTTGTCTTATTTCCTCGAGTCCCTGCCTCTCCAGCCTGGCAATCTGATAAATATTGATTTTTATCTTTTACTAGCGGACGTACCTGGCTTCGCCCGGGTTTTACCCGAGTAAAGGTTTGTTTAACGAATCTCTCGATAAAGTGAACATTTTTTCCCGGTCCCTTGAAAAATACTCGATAAGTTGAATAAAATTAATATTAATTGGTTCTCTCGGTAATTGGAAGTTAAAGGAATAGTATCTTGCCTTGGAATTGTATCATTATTCTTGTCTCAAATAAATTGCCGTGTCATCCTGAATTTTGTCTTTCCTAATTTTCTACATTACAAAATCATCGTATCATCATGATAATATTTAGAGCAGATTGTTGAATTATAACAGATAAATTAGAATATTTAGGCAAAATAATTTAGAATTTTTAGGCGAAAAGTTATTTCAAAATATTTATTTGCTAGAAACCTTCCCAGTACTATACTAAATAACTTCCCAAAGTTTCATGGCGTTCCAATGAGTGGTTTGGTCAGGCATAAAGGACAGACAGACACACACACATACATTCATTTATATATATATATAGAGATTTAATTATGGTCGATATTATATTTTTTTTTTGTCGCGCTTTGTTTTGGTAATATTTGTTTTGATTTTTATGTGTGTATAGTGTTTTCTGTAAGAAAGCAGTCGCTAACTACTCCACTATACTGACTGTCATTTGTTATTGTCTTTATCAGTTGTCATTATATATCTTTGTAAAACGACACTTGAAGTTACACCGCATGAGTTTCTTTTAAACGAAAAATCAAATTTTTATTTCAAGGTGAAATAAAAATTTGATTTTTCGTTTAGAAGAAACTCATGCGGTGTAACTTCAAGTGTCGTTTTACAATCACAGGCCGCAGTGTATTATATTGTATTTTAAAGTTACTTTATGTATCATTTACGAACGGAAAAATACGTCCAGGGTAGCCTAGTGGACATGGCATCTGCCCGGTAAGCGGAACGTTGTGGATTCGATTCCCATCCCTGGACACTTTTATTTTTCCGTTCGTCATTACTCTTCATAATTCATCCTTTCATACCTCATCCAAAAAGGATAGAAATAGTCGATATTTCACCTTGAAATAAAAATTTGATTTTTCGTTTAAAAGAAACTCATGCGGTGTAACTTCAAGTGTCGTTTTACAATCACAGGCCGCAGTGTATTATATTGTATTATATATATTTGTGTCCCTTGTGTGCGGGATTATCATGGCCTCGTACATGTCTACATTAGAATATTCAATGACAACAAAAAGCTTTATTAAGACCTTTTAGTCTTATACAGATTCTCCAAGCAGAAATGTAAGATACATGCAGAAAAACAGTAATAGTACCTTAATGGTAATATGATATTTATATGCAGGAAAAATTATATAAAGGCAATCAAGCTAATAGATTAATCTGGGTAAATTGGAGGAAAATAAAATTTTTATACATGGATTTACCGCGGATTCACCGCAAATGAAGGTAAAAAAAGCAAAAGCCAATCACAATCAATATTGAGATAAAAATTAGGATATTAGTAAAAAATAAAGTCGAACGTTAATAATTTTAAACTTAAAATAAAAAAAATATATATATTACACATATTGTAGCTATTTATAAAATAAAGAACAATATTTATTCGTATATTGCCGCCTATTTTCGTTAGCATTTTAAAATGACATTGTATAACGCATACTTTTAAAATGATATTTTAAACCATCTGAAATTTGCCAGTTTATATAAAAAAAAAAAAAAAATACGCATGCAATGTAAAACAAAAGATAATACCTTGAATATATTTGCTAGAAAGGAAATTAGACTTAAGGCTCAGTGGCCAAGTGGTAAGGCGTCGGTCTCGTAAACCGAAGATCCAGGGTTCGATCCCCTGCTGAGCCTTCTTTTTTTTTTTTTAAACGTTTTTTTTTTCGAGAGATAATTTTTTTTAATAAAATTATCAATTGTAATTTTCTATTAGAAAAAATTATTTTTTTTAACAGTTCTCTTTTAGAGAGAGAGAAGAATGTCCTATTTACGCCTGCCAGCAATTTCAATATAATCTTAGTACAATCTATATAGCTGAAAATTGGTACACATTTTTTTAGGGTTTATTTTATAAAGATAATAATAAAATTGTTCCTATACAGACTTTATACTGTAGTGGACGGGTTACACTTACATCGCCCGCTTAAGTCCATCTGGGGACTTTTCCGGGCTCATCTGAAGAAAGTTCAGTGAAAAGGTGGGTCTGGTAAGGAGGCAAGTCAAGAGGTGAGTCCTGGATATGTACAGGTTATAGAAACTAGAGTGAGCAGATAGTTAAAGAAAGGTTATGAAAGTATAAATTGGAATGGTACATTAGTGTTATAATACAGTTACAAGTTCATGGGCAGCCAGGGGAATGATGTGGGGATTTAATTATTTTATTTATTTACTTATTCATTTTTATTCATTTATTTATCATGAGCATACATAGTTCATCAGTGATGAACTCTCCCAGCGATTTCACCAGTTTAATCACTCCAGATCGCTCTATTCTAGTAACTAGGGTCTCTAGAAATATATGCTTACTTGTTTTTTTTTTTAAATGAACTACTGGTTAAATAATAAAATCCTTGAAATGTTTCCTAAATATATTAAAATATTTTAAATTTCTTTAACCTTTCGCGGAATGTTCTAAAGACGAATTAATTTTAGGACATCTATATTTTAAAATGTGCGTTTAAAATTTAATTTAAATTTTAAATATTTTTGATTCACACATTAAATTTTTTAGTTTGATAACACATTTAAAATTGATATTTTACACAAATAAATTTGCTGGCAATGCGTTTCTTTTAAATATCATCAAATATTATCTCTACAGACTTTACTGCAATGATATGAGTTATTGAATGAGAGGGCTTGGCTCATCAGTAGTGAACCCTCTCAGCGGTTTCGCCAAATTAATCTCTAGACCGCTCTACTATTGTATTGGATTAGTTTGGAATATACCCTGTATTTTCCATGGAAGGCAGCTTAGAGGTGTTTAGTGAACTACGGACATAAGCTTATAGGTCTGTAGAGGTACATACATATAATTTCAAGGTATTGCATCGAGCAAAGCTCTTCCGCAAATATGTTTTCATAACAAATATATATTAGTAAATTAAATACAGGGTATATTCCAAACCAATCCAATACAATAGTAGAGCGGTCTAGAGATTAATTTGGCGAAACCGCTGAGAGGGTTCACTACTGATGAGCCAAGCCCTCTCATTCAATAACTCATATCATTGCAGTAAGGTCTGTAGAGATAATATTTGATGGTATTTAAAATAAACGCATTGCCAGTAAATTTATTTGTGTAAAATATTAACGATAGATGGCAATTAAAATTTATAAATTTAATTTACTAACATTTAAAATATTTTAATAATTATTAGACAAAGGTATTTATTTTTCATAAATTTAAATTTCTATCAGTCAAATTTTATTATTTATTTATCAGTGAAAGTTTGTTTCTAATATAGATATTATACAAGCATCTACAAAAATAATTTAATTTAAATTGATTCTATTTTACAAATTGAATAAAAAACATAAAAATTGTGTAGTAAAATAATTATAAAATTTAGATATATTTTAAACCATATTTTTCTTTAAATAAAAAATTAAAAAGTTTCTTCGTAAAATTTGCTTATAAAAACTTAATTCTTTAAAAGTAATCGGTTTCTCACAATAACAATTCAAAATGGCGTCGCGGGACAGTCGTAGAGGTATGTCTTCTGTAGTTAATTCAACAATAGTTTTAATACTAGAAATTTTCTGATTTAAAGCATTAAAGCTGCCATATCGAAAGATATTTTTTATAATATTTTGATAAAATAACTTTCAATAAGGCCTGTTTAATGCTTTTTATGAAAGACAAGCAAAACAATTGGATATTAAAATATATTTTTAAGACATTTTAATTGATATAAACGACTGACTGTATTATTTATAATGTATTTAATGTGATGGTGCATCTTCTATTCAATCGCAATAAATATCCTGTTGAGTTTTGAAGCAATAAAATGGCCAAATCGAAAGATATTTTGAGAAATTATTCCAAAATAACTCTGAATAAGGCCCATTTAATGCTTCTATTGAAACAATATCACAAACGGAATATACTTTTATAAAATTTATTCAAAATTAGTTTAATACTGTGTATATTATATATCAAACATTAAATATATACATCTATGATTACTAAATAAAAATTGATCTATTCATTAATTTTTTTCTCATGAAATTTTCCTTTATTAAAGCGAAATTACTATATTTAATCATATTCTAATAAAACTGAGCATATATTATTAAAAATATCCCAAAATCGAGCCTAAGCTATATGTTGTTTTCAATTTTATATATTCTCTCAATGGGATTGAATATCACATAAGTATGGATTGGATAAAATTGTAATAAAAATATAAGCAAATTATACTTCTATACGTTGCATGTATTAGTTTTTCGATTTAAAAATGTATGGAATGTTCATAAAATATATAATGTTTAGCGGATTTATAAAAAGACAAATAGAAGGCATATATTTACATGCGTTCTTTTGCCGAGTCGTTTTTGCATATTTACAATTTAATTCGATTTGCATTAATACTATATTTAATCGAAATTTCGCGTTTTCAACCGAAGTATTTCATCTTTAATATTAAAGTAAATATTTATAATTAAAATACTTCAAAATATATTTAAGTCAGGAAACATTGTTTTATAAAACTTTTTTTTTTAATAATTCGCCATTATAAAATACGTAGGCGATCTTGGTAGAGTTGTTTCTATAGGATTGCTTTAAAACAAGAAATTTTCCATCATGGCAAAATATCTTGTTGGGTCAATATCTTGTTCAGTAGCTCCATAGAATATAAATTTTCATTAAAGAAGAGAATTTTGTTATCGTATAATATAAAATTATAAAAGATAATAACGTTTTTACTTGTCCATATATATGATATATTAAGAAAAAGGCATATCTTGATCATGCAAATAGATGTTGAAGACTATACCGCCATGTTACAAGCCATCTGAAAATTTTAGCTGTACGATTATGAGATGCCTTTTTCTTAATTTATCCACATAATCCCAGTACCATTTCACTTTTGTACTATTTTTTTTTTGTTCATATATAATATATATTTCAAATGTAGTTATTTGTTTTTGGTTCAGAAATGTGGATTGCAATATTATACCAAATTCGTTTTATCCCTTGCCTTGCAAAATTTATAATTCCCTTAATAAATATTTAGCAGGAAAAAAAAAAACAAATTGTACGGGGGATTTGAACATGCACACCTATTATATAATACAAGTTTAAATTTGTACAATTTGAAAGACTGTCTTCATAGTTTCACTAAACACGCTATAGTCACAAATATTCCACGAGATCCAGGTATCATATAGTACCCAATGTGATGGAGCGATTTGGTATTCACAGCTGGTAGTGGTCAAAACTGATGATACACTTTGTTCTTTGGAATGATTGTCGAAATTCAGATCAAATATGTTTATTAGAACAAAATAATAGAAATAATAATAGCGGTACTCTATATATATATGCAACCTGTTTATTATTGCTAATTTACATATTTCCAAGTTTTAGCATATTCCTATTAGGTATATATGCAATATAGTTATAAGACATATGAGAGAATGCCAAGGCAAAAGTGAACAAATATAGAGCATCGACGTTGTATAGTTCTTCTTTATGCATTATTGACCAAAATATTGTGCCAGAATTCTCGCAACACAAAGATAACAATAATGGAATAGTATAAAATAGCCCATAGTTATACACAATTACAGTCGAATCTTCATAATTAAGGAGAAATACACTCATGGACAAAATTTAAGGAAGCGGAAAGTCTTTGATGCAATAATAAAGGTCACTGTGTATCAAATATCTTTCAGGGTTGTCTAAATCCCGACATACATAATAAAAGGTACAACTTCCTTAAGTTTTGCTCATTAGTGTAATAAAAAAACAAAATAACGTGAATGATGAGCGATAAATTTTCTCTATCATTTGACAGGCTTATATATATCTCGATGTTATTTTTCAAGTCGATTCTTCATTTAAGAGACCGACATAGAGTTCCAGAAATTTCTGGTTTTTAATTTTATCGATATCTCTCACCACAATGATAGCCATTACCTACAATGTTATTTATATCAAATTGTATGTTTTATGGTTAATATTTTTTGGTTATTCCTCGTTTACACATTTTTCTCTATTAGAGCCTAAATGCGATCATTTATAATTAATAAGCACTTTCTTTAACTCAGGAATGCCTCATTTGAAAAGTTTCCGTCTTGAATGCGGTCAATATTTAGAACAAGTTGAATTTGGGAATTTAAAAATGTGGTATAAATATGATTTGGTGTCTTTTACGCGGGTCTGTTTGAAAGCTAATTTTGATCACGGTAAATCAAGACAATCAATCTCATAAATAGATTAGTCTGGCTAAATCAGAGGAGAAGAAATTTCTCTTATACATGGATTTACCACTGAAGTCTCTGCATGTGCGAAAAAAGTTAAACTAATCACATTTAACGGTAATAATGATATTTATATACAAGAAAAATGAAGACAGTTAAGCTCATAAACAGATTGATCTAGGTAAATCCAAGAAAAATATACAAAATAAATAAATGAATAAAAACACCGGTATTTACATTTGATACATGCATACATAAGCCTTTATTAAGATCTTTTGTCTTATTAAAAAAATCCTCAGCTGAAGAACGGAGTTTATAAAAATTTGAAGCGGAATTTATTTACAGTATTTTTATTCATAGAAAGAGAAATATAAAAGAAAATAAAGGCGAGGAAAGGATATTGTCTGTTTGAAAGCGACATAGTACCTTTATCTCCACTTTCCTTTGACCATGTTCAAAGAATACATATCAATATCTCTTAAAGATTTTGTTTTAGAAATTGGGAATGGACGAGCATCAGGGAAGTTTGGATCTATTTGGTTTTCCGGTGAAAGAACTCGCCGCAGTTTGGAAATATGCAAATTTTCGATAATGTGAAATTCTTCACGAATGAATGACGCCGCAATTATTTATTTTATTCCTTAAAGGAAAATACAATAAGTTTTCGAATATTACCATCAGTTTTAGCTGAAGAGAATTGCCAGAGAGTTTCTTGTATTTCGATTTAATAAATAAAAAAAAAAAAGTTGCGGCATCATCATTTATTTTGTAATTATCGAAACCCTCAATTATTCGCACGCTTAAAAAAAAATCTTGTAACAGGAGGAATTCGGTATGAAAATAGAAATTTGGGAAATTAATATCAATCATTGTATCGTGTGGAGGTACAAATTGGCGATGGGGTAGAACATTGTACCATATTATGTTTAGGTTTTAAGGGGCCTAGTATTATATAAGCTCATGTCCTTTTAGAATGTGACTTTATTAAATTGTGGTGATGGTAACACTATCAACAAAGATAGTTTCTAAATGTGGAAAACGATGTAAGCTTTTTTTTTAATGGAATATGGTTCGTGAAATTGTATTACCACAACACCAGAGTATTTCCAAAAGTTATTTCGGAAATATTTTTAAAAAATATATTGTATAATAAATTTTAACTATTTTTGACGCGTATGTCTTAAAATAAAACAATTTCCCTCTCCCTTACTGCAATAATAAATTGATGGGAAGCCCAATGTAATATAACAGCGGTATGGTAGATTAAACTGACGAAACCACTGGGAGGGTTCACAACTGATGAGCCAGGCCCTCTCATCAATTTATCATTGCAGTAAGGGGGGGCAGTAGAAAATAGTTTTATTCTAAAAAGAATCATAAGCGTCAAAAAACAGTTTTAATTTTTTATTACAGATGAGGCACGATAATGCATAATGATGTATTTAATGCATTATAAACATCGAATCTATATATTAAAATGTCGTTTCTGCATGTATGTATATATATCGATGTTACAATACGCGCAGAGTGGAAGGGAAATGAAAGAAACGACTCTTCAATTAAAAACAAAAAAGAATGGGACGACTACAGGGAGAATAAAAATGGCTCAAGCCTGATAAACGGCTATCTATAGAACGCAGAGCGCTAGTAGGCAACGTGTCCAGTTTCTGATACGTATTCTTCTTAAAGTCGCCCCGATCTCTTTTCTTTATTATTTTTTGGAGGATTTTATATATATTAAAAAAGACATATATATACAATATTGTATATACTAGCAATAGCATATACATATTAAAAAATTCTTATACAAATTGCATATACATACAAATTGGTATATTTATAGGATGTTTTACACGGAACCAACAATACAACACATTTATACAGTAAAGATAGAGGCTGCCTGGCCGGCATTCATAGTTCTTCGAATAAAAGATACTTTGGCCAGTAAATCTGTAAAAGATTTTTGTCGAGACAATAAAAATATTTACCTGCCGAAGGGTCTTTTATTCGAAGAAACATATATACAGATAGCTAGGATGTAGTCAGTCTGACCCCCCTATAACAGTAAGTGTTTAATCTGAATGACTAAGTTGCGTAAAATCTGACATTTGACGGTTTCAGAAGTTCCAAGATTGAAGCCGCTACGGGCCGAGACGGAGTTCTACTGCGAGGTAAGTTCTACCTCTTACGTTAAAAAAACCACGTGAACGTTGACTTATCGTGCAGACACTTAGAGAGTGTTTCTATTGAGGAACTTTACCTGTTGAAATCGTGCTTGAGTAAAAGAAGATAAGGCCTGTTTTTCTCTCTATTCAGCAATCAAATATTGTAAGGCCTTCAATCGAATAAAACTTTGAAACTATTTCAATGCTAATTATTTATAAATAAGTAAACTACTTCATCAGATTCTTCAAATTAAAGATACTTCGGCTAGTAAATCTTTTTATTAAAAAGATTTACTAGCCGAAGTATCTTTAATTTGAAGAACTATGAATGCCGGCCAGGCAGCCTCTATCTTTACGACTTCACCAGATGTTACTGCAATGACCTTTGCAATGAGGCATTATATAAGAGTTGGTTCCATTTATAAAAATTGAGATTGGAAATAGAAAATCACAGATTTCTAGCTTTTTGGTATCTTGTATGAAATTATACGAAAGATAGAGAAAAAAAAGCTATCATTGTAGTATGACAAATTGACTCTGTAAATGTTGTAATTTTCTTATATTGAGGATTAAGGATAAAAAGGTTTTGGGTAGAATCTTAAATATAGCGGGAAACCTTTACAATAGAACTTGAATACTGCCTACCTTGTTAAAGAAGTCTTTAATCTTGTTGCCTATCAAAGATATGGCCCTTGATTTTTTTTTATTGGAAGGATTCGTCTGATAACCTGACAAGTCTTGTGATCCCTGTTCTTCTTGGAAGGATAAAAGATTATTTCTTCTGATGACCTGTTAGAGTTGTGGCCCTTGGTTCTTTTATTAGAAGGATTCTTTGTTCTGATGATCTGACAAGTCTTGTGATATCTGGTTCTTCTTGGAAGGATAAAAGATTATTTCTTCTGATGACCTGTTAGAGTTGTGGCCCTTGCTTTTTTTATTGGAAGGATTCTTTGTTCTGATGATCTGACAAGTCTTGTGATATCTGGTTCTTCTTGGAAGGATGAAAGATTATTTCTTCTGATGACCTGTTAGAATTGTGTCCCTTGCTTTTTTTATTGGAAGGATTCTTTGTTCTGATGATCTGACAAGTCTTGTGATATCTGGTTCTTCTTGGAAGGATAAAAGATTATTTCTTCTGATGACCTGTTAGAGTTGTGGCCCTTGGTTCTTTTATTAGAAGGATTCTTTGTTCTGATGATCTGACAAGTCTTGTGATATCTGATTCTTCTTGGAAGGATGAAAGATTATTTCTTCTGATGACCTGTTAGAATTGTGTCCCTTGCTTTTTTTATTGGAAGGATTCTTCCCTCTACCAGTTCTGTCCCCCCCCCCCCTTCCCGGTTCTTTTTGAAAGGATTATATCTTATGGTAGTCTATCAAGTCTTGAGGGACTGGTTCTTTTGGAAGGATTATTCCTTCTGATGACCTATTAAGCTTTGTAGTCATTGGTTTTTGGGGAATTTTTTTTTTATAATTTTGTTCCACTAGTTCCTCATGGAAGGATTCATCTTTCTAGTAGCCATTCAATTATTGTGGCTCTTGATTCTATCCGAATTATATTTTTTAAAGCTGCCTTCAGATAGAGTAAAATGTTACTGCCTCAAAACAATTTTGATTTATAGCTGTGGAAGCGATTTCAGAAGACATCAGTGTAGAGCACAGTATTATACGGGAGTGAAACATGGACGTTATCAGCCAAGAACGCCAGAATCTTGGAGGCCTTTTTGATGTGTGACTGTAGACGTTGGCTGCAGGTACTGTATGCTACATGTCACAAATTACGAATGTTATCACACATGGGAGAGAACAGATGTCTCATTAAAATATTAAGAAAATTAAATTGGATTGGCCATACGCTCAGACATGATAAACCTACTGAAAGGAGTGATTGATGACGCATTGAAGTCATAGGATCAATCCATCGCCCTGCATATTTGTGGACAAATTATAGGTAACACCAAGTCTTACCGCCAGTTCAAAACTATGGACCAATCATTTTGAATAGTCTAATACAAACCTGTCTTAGAAGACTGATTCACCTGAATAAATATAATAATAAAAGTTATTATTGAAAAGACATATAGGTAATGTTTCTGAATTTTACAGTTCTCAGATGTTATTTTTAAATAAAAAAAAAATAAACGTGTGGTGTCAAGTTGGCTGTTTCCCTATCCTGCTGGATTGTAACGACCATTGACAGTCGCTGTAGACGTCCACGTTTACCCGGGCTATTTCCATTATAAAATTGTTCCACATCAATTCCATAATTAACAGAATGTGCATGGAGATTGTATTGCTAGATGTGATTGTGTGTCCTCAGATCTGTGACGTGTACACCAGCTCCCAGCTGACATTGGAGACCCACTTCGAGGGCAGCAAACACAAATCTGTAAGTTATGCACGTGGTTGTGTGTAGTGCATTTGTAGAGACCTTGTATATGTGGTTGTGTGTAGTGAAGTTGTAGAGACCTTGTATATGTGGTTATGTGTAGTGAAGTTGTAGAGACCTTGTATATGTGGTTGTGTGTAGTGAAGTTGTAGAGACCTTGTATATGTGGTTGTGTGTAGTGAAGTTGTAGAGACCGTGTATATGTGGTTGTGTGTAGTGAAGTTGTAGAGACCTTGTATATGCGGTTTTGTGTAGTGAAGTTGTAGAGACCTTGTATATGCGGTTTTGTGTAGTGAAGTTGTAGAGACCTTGTATATGTGGTTGTGTGTAGTGAAGTTGTAGAGACCTTGTATATGTGGTTATGTGTAGTGAAGTTGTAGAGACCTTGTATATGTGGTTATGTGTAGTGAAGTTGTAGAGACCTTGTATATGTGGTTATGTGTAGTGCATTTGAAGAGACCTTGTATATGCGGTTTTGTGTAGTGAAGTTGGAGACCTTGTATATGTGGTTGTGTGTAGTGAAGTTGTAGAGACCTTGTATATGTGGTTGTGTGTAGTGAAGTTGTAGAGACCTTGTATATGTGGTTGTGCGTAGTGAAGTTGTAGAGACCTTGTATATGTGGTTGTGTGTAGTGAAGTTGTAGAGACCTTGTATATGTGGTTATGTGTAGTGAAGTTGTAGAGACCTTGTATATGTGGTTGTGTGTAGTGAAGTTGTAGAGACCTTGTATATGTGGTTGTGTGTAGTGAAGTTGTAGAGACCGTGTATATGTGGTTGTGCGTAGTGAAGTTGTAGAGACCTTGTATATGCGGTTTTGTGTAGTGAAGTTGTAGAGACCTTGTATATGCGGTTTTGTGTAGTGAAGTTGTAGAGACCTTGTATATGTGGTTGTGTGTAGTGAAGTTGTAGAGACCTTGTATATGTGGTTATGTGTAGTGAAGTTGTAGAGACCTTGTATATGTGGTTATGTGTAGTGAAGTTGTAGAGACCTTGCATATGTGGTTATGTGTAGTGCATTTGAAGAGACCTTGTATATGTGGTTATGTGTAGTGAAGTTGGAGACCTTGTATATGTGGTTTTGTGTAGTGAAGTTGTAGAGACCTTGTATATGTGGTTTTGTGTAGTGAAGTTGTAGAGACCTTGTATATGTGGTTTTGTGTAGTGAAGTTGTAGAGACCTTGTATATGTGGTTTTGTGTAGTGAAGTTGTAGAGACCTTGTATATGTGGTTATGTGTAGTGAAGTTGTAGAGACCTTGTATATGTGGTTATGTGTAGTGAAGTTGTAGAGACCTTGTATATGTGGTTGTGTGTAGTGAAGTTGTAGAGACCTTGTATATGTGGTTATGTGTAGTGAAGTTGTAGAGACCTTGTATATGTGGTTATGTGTAGTGAAGTTGTAACCTTCATTTGCGATGAATCCGCGGTAAATCCATGTATAATAAATTTCTTTTCCTCCAATTCACTCAGACTAATCTATTAGCTTGATTATCTTTATATAATTTTTCCTGTATATAAATATCATATTACCATTAAGGTACTATTGCTGTTTTCCTGCATGTATCCTACATTTCTGCTTGGAGAATCTGTATAAGACTAAAAGGTCTTAATAAAGCTTTTTGATGTTGTGTAGTGCAGTTGTAGAGACCGTTCATATGTGGTTGTGTGTAGTGAAGTTGAAGAGACATAGCAATATTTTACAGCAAAACCTGATTTAAACGGACTTCTCAGAATATTTAAGACAACAAAATGACTGGGTAACACACGTTGCTCCTTAACCCCGGCTCAAGTACAAGCTCTTCTCGATTTAAGATTGAGACAGAGTCCTAGAAGTTCCCGATCTTAAAATAGGTTTTGTTCTAAATTAACTTAGCGTTAACTAATTAACTAACTTATCCTGAAACATTACAAGAAAATAAGACCTAATCCAAATAATTTATTAGTGTGTAACGTTTCGGCAACAGCATTGTCACCATCATCAGACAAAAGAATAAAAAATAATAAAAAAACATTAAAAAAAAAATATTCTTTTGTCTGATGATAGTAACAATGCTGTTACCGAAACGTCACACACTAATAAATTATTTGGATTAGGTCTTATTTTCTTGTATTTTTATCTATAATCCAAATTGTGATTTATCATTATCCTGAAACAATGTACGTTTGAGCAGAAAAATGAAAATATTCCGAAAGCGTTCCTCATATAAATTCAAAAATATATGGCATTAAATATATTTTTTAATAATAATCATAAAAATGCGCTAATCATGAATCTATTTTATAAGTAATGATGTTTTTTTAAAGAAAAGTGGTCGCTTTTCAAAGAGGTTGCTCATGCGATTTTTTTGCCCAATTCGGCAATGAATTAATATTTACAAAAAAAAAATGAAAGCTAGTTCTATACACGGAGTAAATAATCTGAATCCATGAAAAAATGATACTATTCGAAATCCGGATATTTGTCCAATATAAATGTGTACAGTCAAACTCCCCCTCCCCAATGTGATCATTAAAAAATTCGGCCAAAATAGAATGTTTTAAAGAATTTGTTGGATGTTTTGGGGAGAGAGGGATATTGAGATTGAATATACTTTTATTAAGCGTATATATAAGATTTTATAAGGTTAATATAGATAAAGTAAATGTAAAATCAAATATTATTTTCATCAGACGAATCCCACTGGGTGTCGTCTGGTTCGATGTCACATTCCGCCCTGAAGTCGGACAGATCTCCCCGACTATTGCCATGTCGAGGAATTCCTTCAGAACAGACCTCTGCTCAGGCGACAGGTACTCGAGGACATCCCCCCTGTTAGAAGGGGAGAGAGAAGTGGGTATAATATCATGTTAAAGATTATATTTATAGTAAATCGAAGCTAAATTTGGGGATAATTCAGAAACTTTAATTGAACACAGATGTTTAATATCTATAAGAATTAATGATTATACAAGGTGCGTTCATTAATTTCCAGGACTGCTCTGTATCTTTGAAAAAATAAAACAAATAAAAAAACTAATTTAATATTTTTCAAAATATGCCCCTCCTGCCTCAATACACCTGTTTCCATATTTTTTCCAATTGTCGAAGCAGGAGATAAAATCACTTTTTGAGAGGTTCCTCAAGGTTGCCTTCGATTCAGCTTGTATCATATCAACGTTGTCAAATTTCCTTCCTTTTAGCTTCATTTTCAATTCAGGATAGAGGAAAAAGTCATTGGGGGCTAAGTCGGTGGAATAGGGTGGATGAGGGATCTGTATGGTTGAATGCTTGGCCAAGAACTGCAAAACAACATGGGCTGTGTGCGGCCGCGCATTATCGACGTGAAGTATCCAGTCATTGTTTTGCCATCTTTCAGGTCTTTTGAGGCGCACTGCCTCCTTTGAGCGCCTCATTATCCCCAAATAAACCTCTTGATTAATTGTACGTCCGAAAGGAATAAATTCATGGTGAACCAAAACATTGATATCAAAAAATGTAACAAGCAATGTCTTGACTTTGGATTTTGTAAATCTTGCCTTTTTGGGTTTCGGTTCCCCTCTTTCAATCCATTGGCTGGATTGACGTTTGGTTTCCGGGTCATACTGATACACCCATGTCAAATCCCCGGTAATGATTTTTTTGCATCCATTCTGGATCGTTCCGAGTCATTTCAACCATGTTTTTGCAGACATCCATTTTAACCTCCTTTTGTTCCTCTGTTAGAATCCGGGGAAAAAATTTTGAAGACGTCCGGATCATGTCCAAATCTTTTGTTACTATTTGATGACACAGTCCTACAGATAGTCCAGTCTCTGAAGATAAGTCTTTAATAGAAATTATTCTGTTAGATTTAATTAATTCCTTTATTTTGAGCTTGTTTTCCTCGCAACGTAATGATCTTGGACGCCCAGTATGCTGATCATCGTTTACCTTTTCCCGACCTTTTAGGAAGCGTGAAAACCATTCAAAAGTTTTTGAACGGGATAAAGCTGCATCGCCAAAAGCTTCTTTAATCAATTCATACGTCTCAGTAGCACTTTTTTAAATTTAAAACAAAACTTAATGCAGATTCTCTGCTCTTCGAAATTGGCCCTTTTAAAATTAGAAGTGCGAACCTTACAAGGAAGTTGTTTTGTTTTATTTTTAGATCGGCGCGTGCGCCACGAGACTCGTGCTTTCAGTCAGGTGTGGTCGAATGTCCAATATTTAACTCTGTATAAAAAAATTTTCTTTAGCTTTTTTATTTATTTTATTTTTTAACCAGTCCTGGAAATTAATGAACGCACCTTGTATATGTGTAAACAATTCTATATATAATATGTTGCTGTTTGTGTTTTCAGACCCTTAAAAAGGTGCAAGGTAAGCCTTTTTTCTTAATAATTTTCATTATCCATATTATTTATATTTATAATATAAAAAAGAAGTATATTAATTTACTAACATACTTAAAAAAAAAAAAAAAAACATTTTTAGAAGTACGTAAATTGATTGGCAGAAAAAGATTACCTATAAAAATATCCTTGTTGTTAATTCACATTCTCTTAAAACATCGTTGTGGATTATCGGTCGAGAGGTAGTGTTAAGCATTATTTTTGATGGATCTCTGTTCTCTTATCTGATAATGATTTTTAAAAAAAATATTGTCGCAGAGAGAAAGAGTTAATTAATTAAATAATAAACCAGAAAAAGATTTATACTTATATTCCTCATTGAATTTAATTTTTAAACAATGTGAATCTCACGTTGTTTGTCAATAGTCATGATTATTTTTTAAACGGTGATTTGAACACTTATTTTATTTCAACACACAAAACGCGATATCCTTGCTAGCGATAATTGCGTCAATTTACAATTGTTAAACAGAAAAAGTTATATAGATCATATGCAAGAAAAAATAGAAAGAAACAGTGAGATAGATTAGGAACCTAATTCTTTCACGACAGATAGTCATATATTTACAGAACTGGTTAAATCTTTGACAATTCTTCTATTTATAAATTCATACAGATCTACAACATTAGTAACTGTCTGTTGTCTAATATACAATATATATATATATGTCATAATTTGTATAATACCCAAAATGTATACTTTATTTTCACCATAATTATTATGTTAAATTGTAAATACAAATTCATCCATGTATAAATCTGTACAAAATAAATCTGGGAGCCAGCGCGCGCGGGCGAAGGCCACGCCTCCGCCGCGTGAGCGCGCGCTCACGAGTGTCGAACAAGTTCTTTTTTTTTGACGCATACATGCACAACGGTCGCGCCCTTCCATTCGACCACGACAGCTACGACATATATATAGTAGACAACAGACAGTTACTAATGTTGAAGATCTGTATGAATATGTAAATACCAGATAGAATTGTCAGAGATTTAATACACACGTTGTATACATACTATAGTAAAGTGGGTATTCCAACAGTAGGTGTCTCGAGTCTTATTTTATTAATAAATTCTTAAATCTCTATTTTAATTTGAACGATTCCTTGACCTGACTACCGTCACAATACCTTTCTTTTCCGTATAGAAAATTTGCGACTTCCTTCATCATTTCACATCCATCCCATTCGTATCCCTTGAATTCTTATCAGCATCTTAACCCAGCTTTCACTACTCTACTTACAAGGTTGTCCCAAAAGTTCGTAAATACTTGCAAACATTTGAAATACCAATATTATTCGCCGTTATGTATAATGTCTTTGTATTATGTATAAATTAAATTGTATTTATATTATTATGTATTCGCCGCAATAATATTATTCTCCAAGTAATAAGAAAAACATGAAATTTTGGGACAACCTTATATTACTGGATGAGCACCACTCTGGTCTTCATACATTACTGTCGACACTCTTAGGTATGACCAACCTTAAGTCCAGTATCCATAGAAAATCTCCCAAGAAATAAATCAGCATGGCGACACCTCTCTAATGAATGATCTTATGTTTACAGAAGGCAAGGAGGTCTGGCCAAGCCGTATCCGCACCAACTACTTCTGTGAGGTGAGTTCACGTCTCTTCAGCGCCATCAAAGAACACAATTTGATCCATGTTGGCACCTTAACGGTCGAATTTGTTTGTTTTTGTCTTTACTGGTGATAAACCTACACATTGTATGTAGATAGTGATATAATTTTATTTGCGATTGAACGTTGTGACCCACTGTACGTATTACATCCCAAACGCGATGCGACGCCAGCCATCTATGTCTTGAGCTCGATGTACCATCTCGTCGACCGTAAAGCCAGTGAGTACCTTTAATTGGTCCACGAAGCGTGTCGGCGGGCGTCTTGGTATGCGTCTCTCAGACGTCTTTCCGGTCATTATGATGTACTCCATTTCCCTGAGTCGCGCGATGTGACCGAAGAATCTCAAACAAATGAAGATATAGGTGTTTAAAATATAGTTAATGTTGTTTTAATAACGCTTCCTTATTCTTGTTTAAGCCCAAACTTTACCAGTAAATGCAAGTAAGCAAACAAGGTTCAAGCAACTTGTAACTATAAATTCGCACAAACTTTCAAAGGGAGAACAGGATGAGTGGAGTATGGATGATTCTTCCGTTAGTTCCAATATTTCTTACCTGAATCATGAGCAGTATCATTTATCATCATCCTTAATTTAGAATCCTTGAATAGAAATAAATGGACGTTTAGCTTATTCTTATTAATGGCACAAATGATCAGCAATGTCCAGTTGGACGATCAAAGGGTCATCATTTTATTGGTAACACACAGGTTGAGATCCAACAATTCAATAAACTCTTTGACAAAAACTTTTCAAAGGAAGCTTGCCTGAGATTAATGAGTTCCCGGCTATATTTCTTGTTCCTCTGTGTGTGTGTGTTTCAGCTCTGCGATGTCTACACCTGCTCCAAGAATACCTTGGAGACCCATCTACAGGGCAATAAACACAAATCGGTAATTTGAGTAGAATATCTTGGTCGTCAATTCTACCATTGTTAAGCTCAGTTACCATTCTTTACAAATTATTTCCATCGGCGATGGAATTAAAACACGCACGTACGAGAGATAAAGAGATTTGATATGATTCCAACTTTATGTACAACACACACAAAAATATTTTACCAATTTTTAATCCAGATGTTAAAGAATTTATTCATTTAAGGTTGTCTAATATTTCGTGAACTCCTCAAATCAGCACTACCAATTACTTTGAAACACTTGAGACCTCGTGAAGTTGCTCTGGACTAACGATGACCATAACCTAAAAACTTCTGACGAATATTCCGACTTTTCCACAATGCTGGTTCTTGTAGATTTTTCATCTATCCGAATATTGAAACGACTTTACGCTATATGAAGGACAAATTTCGCATCAATTTATGTAGGAAGTGTTTATTTTAAATACCTTACCTATTTTGTCTCAATATTTGGTTATTAAATACGGCAACTGCGCACTCTTATATCTCGTTTAGGTAGGTTGATCTGGTTGTCTGACAGATCGATACTGCAACTAAGATCCGTCTTCTAACCGCGAGTAATCGTGTATAGATTAATTGCTTCCTTGATTCATCTCATTCTGTCATAAGTTTTTAACTCTGCTAATAAACTCAAGTAATTATAGTGCCCTGGCACCTTGTGAAATGTTGAACTTCTGCAACCTATGTAGACATAGGTGATATTTATTCCGATAGATGGCACAAGCCATCAGCAACTTTCAGTTGCACGATAAGGAGATGCCTTTTTCTTAATTTATGCACCTTGTCCCAGTACAATATCACATTTGTACTATTTTTTCACATTGTGTAGCGTTCTCACGCAATTCTGGCCTTAACTACCCGTTTCATGATTTTTCAGGATGCCTTAATGACCAATTTTTTGGTCGTTGCATCACGCTGATGAGGGCCATCAGCCCGAAACGCGTCCGTGGTTAGCTTTTCTTGATTAATCAAGAATGGGTATTTGGCCAATTCTGGAATAATTAAAAATCAACGAAAATAGTTGATATTTATTCCGATAGATGGCGCAAGCCATCAGCAACTTTCCGTTGCACGATAAGGAGATGCCTTTTTCTTAATCTATGTAGACTGTATGAATTTACAGCACAAGTAGTTATAATCCTTAACAATACAAGCAGTCACAGCTTCTACCCACCATGATCTGGTACTACATGTGTAGACATGTGATGTACTTAACAATACAAGCAGTCACAGCTTTTACCCACCATGATCTGGTACTACATGTGTAGACATGTGATGTACTTAACAATACAAGCAGTCACAGCTTTTACCCACCATGGTCTGGTACTACATGTGTAGACATGTGATGTACTTAACAATACAAGCAGTCACAGCTTTTACCCACCATGATCTGGTACTACATGTGTAGACATGTGATGTACTTAACAATACAAGCAGTCACAGCTTTTACCCACCATGATCTGGTACTACATGTGTAGACATGTGATGTACTTAACAATACAAGCAGTCACAGCTTTTACCCACCATGATCTGGTACTACATGTGTAGACATGTGATGTACTTAACAATACAAGCAGTCACAGCTTTTACCCACCATGATCTGGTACTACATGTGTAGACATGTGATGTACTTAACAATACAAGCAGTCACAGCTTTTACCCACCATGATCTGGTACTACATGTGTAGACATGTGATGTACTTAACAATACAAGCAGTCACAGCTTTTACCCACCATGATCTGGTACTACATGTGTAGACATGTGATGTACTTAACAATACAAGCAGTCACAGCTTCTACCCACCATGATCTGGTACTACATGTGTAGACATGTGATGTACTTAACAATACAAGCAGTCACAGCTTCTACCCACCATGATCTGGTATTATACGTGTAGACATGTGATGTACTTAACAATACAAGCAGTCACAGCTTCTACCCACCATGATCTGGTATTATACGTGTAGACATGTGATGTACTTAACAATACAAGCAGTCACAGCTTCTACCCACCATGATCTGGTACTACATGTGTAGACATGTGATGTACTTAACAGTACAAGCAGTCACAGCTTTTACCCACCATGGTCTGGTATTATACGTGTAGACATGTGATGTACTTAACAATACAAGCAGTCACAGCTTTTACCCACCATGGTCTGGTACTACATGTGTAGACATGTGATGTACTTAACAGTACAAGCAGTCACAGCTTTTACCCACCATGATCTGGTACTACATGTGTAGACATGTGATGTACTTAACAATACAAGCAGTCACAGCTTTTACCCACCATGGTCTGGTACTACATGTGTAGACATGTGATGTACTTAACAGTACAAGCAGTCACAGCTTTTACCCACCATGGTCTGGTACTACATGTGTAGACATGTGATGTACTTAACAATACAAGCAGTCACAGCTTTTACCCACCATGATCTGGTACTACATGTGTAGACATGTGATGTACTTAACAATACAAGCAGTCACAGCTTTTACCCACCATGATCTGGTACTACATGTGTAGACATGTGATGTACTTAACAATACAAGCAGTCACAGCTTTTACCCACCATGATCTGGTACTACATGTGTAGACATGTGATGTACTTAACAATACAAGCAGTCACAGCTTTTACCCACCATGATCTGGTACTACATGTGTAGACATGTGATGTACTTAACAATACAAGCAGTCACAGCTTTTACCCACCATGATCTGGTACTACATGTGTAGACATGTGATGTACTTAACAGTACAAGCAGTCACAGCTTTTACCCACCATGGTCTGGTACTACATGTGTAGACATGTGATGTACTTAACAATACAAGCAGTCACAGCTTCTACCCACCATGATCTGGTACTACATGTGTAGACATGTGATGTACTTAACAATACAAGCAGTCACAGCTTCTACCCACCATGATCTGGTACTACATGTGTAGACATGTGATGTACTTAACAGTACAAGCAGTCACAGCTTTTACCCACCATGATCTGGTACTACATGTGTAGACATGTGATGTACTTAACAATACAAGCAGTCACAGCTTTTACCCACCATGGTCTGGTACTACATGTGTAGACATGTGATGTACTTAACAGTACAAGCAGTCACAGCTTTTACCCACCATGGTCTGGTATTATACGTGTAGACATGTGATGTACTTACAGTATATGTGTAGACATGTGATGTACTTACAGTATATGTGTAGACATGTGGTGTACTTACAGTATATACAATCATTTACAGCCCTTTATCCTCTATTTACTATATGGGACAATACGTTTTGTATAATGGTGTATCTAATGTGTATTTTTTTATTCTCAGCTTCTCAGAAGAGTACAAGAAGGTGAGTCAGTATTTCAGAACCTTTCCTACATTCAACAATTTTGATCTTCTGACATATATATTGGTAGAAACTGCCATTCTACGAGCTATGTGAAGAAAATTTGTAGAACACGGCCATCTTTAAAGTTAAAATACGTGTGTTAGAATTACAAGTAGTTACAAGTACACATATATCTTGTATATATAATTTTCACTATTTATATTAAATATATGATTATCTTTTACTTTTTTTTTTCACTTGCAGAAACTCCGTGGTAAATCCATGTATAAGAAATTTATTTTCCTCCAATTTACCCAGACTAATTCTATTTATTATCTTGATTGTCTTAATTAAGTTGTGTTCTGTATATAAATTTCATATTACCATTACATTAGATTAGCTTTAAAAATTATAATAATATAACAATGGTTATTACTGGTATTATCACTGTTTTTCCTGCGTGTATCCTACATTGCTACTTGGATAATCTGTATAAGACTAAAAGGTCTTAATAAAGCTTTTTGTTGTTGTTGAATTAGTAAAAATATCTAAGGTCAGATGATTTTTTAAGGAAAACAAAGAGATGGCTGCTAGCCAGTTATACTTAATTTTGTTATTTCATATATTATACTTCATAATCGCGCCTTGTTTTGATAAATGAATATTGTCACATGTAAAATTAGGAAAGACAAACTTCAGAATGCCAAGGCAATTTATTTAAAACAAGAAAAAATGAACCTTTATAAGATACTAGACGAATGACCCGGCTTCGCCCGAGAATTCCCCCGAGTGCAATTTCCTTCATACTGAAAGTACATCAATAATAAATAGTAGAAATGCCATAGAATCGCAATACAGAAGTAAACATAAACCACAGGCAAAAGGTGTGTGTGATGACAAAAATTGTATTATATTAGTGTTTAGGTATTTGATTTAATTATTTTTTTGAAATACATTTAGTTGTTTCAAAATCAATATAGTTTAAATAGATGACAGCTTTTCCACCCAACCCCTGAGGTACCCGGTAAATATGAAAATTAATAATATGTATATAAAATATAATGAATACTTTGCTACAATAAATAGGTTTGAAAAACAATTATCAAACCACAAAAATTGACTTGAATCGTATCCATTTTTATTATCTCCTTATGCATGAGGAATGATTGTTGCTTCTCCTTGCTTCCCCAATATAATATTCTGTTTGGGAAACAAGGAGAAACAACGATCATTCTTCATGCATAAGGAGATCGTAAAAATATTTTAGTGTACAATAAGTATTATAGTATACAAAGAGTTATAAATGGTGTTTAATTTGATCTTGGAAGTTACTATGACTTTGTCTAAGAATTGTGTTCGAGAGTTTATACATCATTTCTTCTGAAAAATGCCCTAGACCAGGGGTTGGCAAACTTTTGAGTCGGAAAAGTCAAAAATTACAATTTACAAAATTTCAAAGTTTTTAAAGAGCCACAAATTTTTTTCTTGCCAACAATAAATAGTACTCACATAAATAATATTTACGTATGGAACTATTGGGAGTACAAATAAGTTTTGATGGATTTGCAAAAGAAGCCACAACAAATATTATATAAATAGCATCGGACCTTGTAAGGTTTCATGTTAAGGCTTCATCATTTCCCCAAAAAAATCAGAAGAATTCTTTTCACTCAAGTGTAAGGAACTTTTTTTTTGGTGCCTAACCATGTCAACCTTTTTGCCAACAAAACACAATTTGCGGGAAGCGCTGCTTTTTTGTTTTAATTTGAAGAAAAGTGCAACTGATGGACATCGATTGCTGTGTGAGGCATATGTTAAACATGCTCTATCAATAAAATCATGTGAGTACTGGTTTCGGCGTTTCAAAAGTGGCGATTTTGACACCAGAGACAAAGAACGCGGAGGGAGGCCAATAAAGTTCGAAGACGTTGAGTTGGAGGCTTTATTGGACGAAGATTCAAGCCAAACTCAAGAGGAGCTCGCTGAAACCTTGTGAGTGACTCAACAAGCGATTTCGAACCGTCTCAAGGTCATGGGTATGGTGCAAAAACAAGGAAATTGGGTTCCATATGAACTCAAGCCAGGAAACATCGAGCGCCGTATTTGCACGTGCGAACTACTGCTCAAAAGACAAAATCGGAAGGGTTTTTTTGCATCGAATCGTGACGGGGGACGAAAAGTGGATTCACTACGACAACCCAAAGCGCAGAAAATCGTCGGTTAAGCCCGGTCATGCATCAATTTCAATGGCCAAACCGAATATTCATGGCAGGAAGCTAATGCTGTGCATCTGGTGGGATCAGCTCGGAGTGATCTACTATGAGCTACTTCAGACTAACGAAACTATCACTGGAGAACGTTACCAACAACAATTGATGCGATTAAGCCGAGCATTGAAGATTAAACGACCACTATATGCCAAAAGACATGACAAGGTGATCTATCAGCACGACAACGCTCGGCCACATGTTGCAAAAGTTGTCAAGGAGACTTTGGAGGCGCTTCAATGGGATGTCCTACCCCACCCGCTGTATTCACCAGACATTGCTCCTTCAGACTACCACATGTTCCGTTCGATGACACATGGCCTGGCCGAGCAGCACTTCACTTCTTACGAAGAGGCGAAAAATTGGATCAATGTTTGGATCGCCTCAAAAGACGAGGAATTTTTTCGACACGGAATCCGTATGCTGCCTGTAAGATGAGAAAAAGTCGTAGCTAAAGATGGACAATACTTTGAATGAAATATATTGTACTGATTTCTCTGAATAAAGCTTCGAATTTATAAAAAAAATCCCTCAAAACTTATTTGTACTCCTAATATATAAAGAGCCGCAGCTTCAACATCCAAAGAACCGCATGTCACTCGCGAGCCCTCAGTTTACTTACCCCTGCCTTAGACTAATTTTCCTCTTATCTCCCTATGTAATGATGACACTACCATCTATAAAGAAACACTGACAGTCTACGTTAGATAGTTTCGGTTATGTTTGTTCTTTATGTTCCAGAAAACAAAATGCCAGTAGAATGTACTAAGTAGATTATCTTATGTTCCAGAACAAAAGCTGATCGACAGTTTACGGAAAGAAGGCGGCCAGGAACAGTACGCGGGGATTATAGAAAGTGACGGCGCCTTCTACTGTGAGGTAAACTTCCAGTACAACCATCTTATAGAACCGCAGTACGATTCCCTGTCAAGGAACATTTTTATCACTTAAGGTTTCAAAAAACACTATCGAAAAATCTCCTTCACAAACTACCTTCCAAGAAAAATTCTGTGTCATCTAAGGTATTGAAAAGTTTGTTCACAAGAACAATATCCATAATTTCTTTTCTGGGGGGATGTGTGTTACCATCCTAGGTCGTTAAAACTTGCTCTTGTTCTGTGGCGTCATCTGTATGTGGTCCCTTGCTTCCTAAAAGAGAGTATTTTGTACCATACCGGTTCTTGATTACTTATATATTGAATTACATAGTTATATAGAACATGAAAAGTTGAGGGAGGACAGTATTTATGTAAGAATAGATTGGCCTCTCTCCCCTTAATTATGCATCAGTAAAATACATTACGTTTATCACTCTAGTCAAATTTATATAGATCTTGAAAATGTGTCAAAAGCCTATCCGTCTTCTCCAATTTCAATATATCCACTTTGCTCATCGAAGTATATCGCTCTGTAGATATACAAATTTCGCTGAGGTTTTAAGCACAGGTTTGGTCGTTATATATCGATTATCATATTTCATTTTCACAAAAGCCTTAATTATGCGAGATATTAATGTTAGATATATTTACAACCTGTCAATATCTGTTCACAAAGTTTATAAATTGATGAAAGGCTAGCACTACGAAACTATTGAATTGTCTTTGACCTCTTTATCATTAACATTTATATTTTATTTCGTCTATAGTCATTTTCCTTTCGACGGTTTAAAGAGGAGATAGCTGAATAGGTATAGCTTTCATTCCAAAATTGATTCATTTCTTGCTACAGTATTCCATTGTGTCTCTCTTCTCAGGATCAATCACACTATCTTCTGTGATTGCTCTCGTCCTGCATTGTCTACTTCCATCACTTTGTATTGGAAGCCTTTGTATATCAACTCTTGAGGCTGATATCAAGATCAAACTGTAGGATATTCACGACATGATGGATTTGGCCTACAGTACAAAAGGATAAGCCACACTTGTTCCACCGCATCTCTTTAATTATTACAATTTCCTTCGTCAATATGTTCTTAACCCGTTTGATTCTCTCCTTCAGTCATCTATATCTCGTCATCTACTCAGGATTCTTATTCCGAGGGCACGAAATGATCGAAAATCTTAGCTACAAGAAAATAAGACCCAATACAACTAAATTAACAGGGTTGTTACCATCATCAGTTTTGTCTGTAGATGGTAACAATCCCGTTTACCGAAACGACACACACTATTAATTTATTCAGATTAGGCTTTATTTTCTTGAAGCTATAATCTATAATCCAAATTGTGCTTTATCATTTTCGATAGAAAATCTTGTTCTTGACTTCAAAAATCATGCGTTTGTTGAGTTTTAAGAGTTTTTTTCCCCCCTTTTTTAAAATTGTTTGGGCTTTGTTTTTCGGTTTTATATTTGTCTTTATTATTTCAAAATGTGTGTGTGGTTGCAAGTTTCAAGAAAATAATTCGAACACAACTTTAAAAACAATAAATAGATAATATTATGAATGTTTTAAAGCTTTCTTAATGACATTTCTAACAAACTCTGTTACATGGTTGCAGGTCTGTGAATGTATCTGCACGTCCATATCTAATGTGGAGACTCACGTGAGCGGCCATAAACATCAGCAAGTATGTTCTTGGTTTACTCTTTCTTTATTATCTTTCTTACTGCATTTATTGTGAATACTTTAGATTTATTGTTATATTTTCTTTGTTTGTTGTTATTATAAAAACACATGCACAACAAGGTTGAAATTCTATTGATAGACCTTTTGATTTTGAAAATAAAAGAAAACTCTCTCGCTTTCAGTTCGTGACACAATGACATGGGGTTTTACCAGTTGCTTGTCGCGATATCCCATCAAGCCAGGTAACATCTAGGAATAGAATCGAACACAACCTATTAACTATGATTAAGGTCATTAAGATGAAACATCAGGCTTTGTTATATATATATTTTAAGTTTAATTAATTTATTCATACCGAGTATATGTGTAAGATTACAAGTAAATAGGCGCTAACCGTAAGAAGAAAAGTTTATTTTTGTTTTACTATGCTATATGTTTCTCTATTTTATTTTGTTCTATCTATATTTAATTGTATTAAATAAATAAATAATATTTGCAGAGTTTCTTCATTCAGTTATTGGGAGGCAAGCTTTCACTCGGTCGTGCTTCGTCAGACCACTGGCTCTGTAAAGGGGTGCAACATAACATATAATAGAGATTCATAGAAATACATTTTCAAAAAATCAAATATAAAAATAGTTTTCAGTTGTAGAGTTCTATCTTGTAAACCAATAAAGATAATACTTGATTTTTTAAATCTTCTTGGAATCACACACAAAAGCCTTTATTAAGACACACAGGTCTTACAGAGGATTCTCCTTGGGGTTACAATACGGCGAAACCTATGAAAGTTGGAAATATACAAAGGGGTAAAAATGGAGAAAGATTAAATACACATGGTAAATATATACAGACTATTATTTGAATAATCCTATGGAAAATAAGAAAAAAAAATTGGAAATATGGATGGGAGAAGAGGAGAGCGAAAAGAGGAAAGAAAACAGGTATTTACACATGGAACATACATATAATGGAACAAGTCAATTTAAGCTTTTCTGCTCACACAGTACAGGTGGACCATGGCTTTTTCAAGAAATCTTTAAGAGATTTTCCAGGAAAATCCGAGTGTTCAGAGTTGTAAGGTAAACACCGTGTCATCTTGGAATCAGTTTCTTTCAAAATTCTAGAATAGTCAACAGTCTTCAAGGGATGTTTCTTTTCTTTAATTAATTCAGAATCCCTAGCTTTCGGGCATGAAGATCTTTGGTATTTTCTTCTGTAAAAGAGCTTTAATGCCCAAAAGCTAGAGATCTTTGTTAAAAGGAAACTTATCCCTGGAAGCCTTATGTTACTCTTGATACAAGGGATTATGATGCACTAGCGCGCCAATATAAAAGGAAGATCGAAAAATGAAATATAACAGCGGTATGGTAGATTAAACTGGCGAAACCGCTGGGAGGGTTCACCACTGATGAGCCAGGTCCTCCCATTAAGTTTTACCATTGCAGTAAGGGCAGTAGAAATTGTTTTATTTTTAAAAGAATCATACGCGTCTATAATAGATTCAAATTTTCATACAAGGGATTATTGTATTGAAAGGTTTATTTGAATCTTATTTTTGGGTATTAATGTATTTATCCTGTAGATGGCTTTGGCCATCTTTAAAAACCATAAATTGATTTTAGGATACATTGTTACTTTGTCATCATTTCTTCCTAATACACTCTATATGCAAGTAATACACGCTTGTTCGGCGGTACATGTGCTGGAATTGGAGCGATACAGGGAAGATTAGCATGGCCCCTGCGCAAGGATGACACGCAAAATCGTGAAGCGTTCCATATATGCAAGTAAAAGGAAATTATTTAAACCTTTTATAAGAAAACATAATGTAGTACATGAATCACGTGAGAACGCCCTTGCAATCTCGGAACAATTTTTAACGCCTTGCCAAATGCTTTATTTTTATTTACTTCTGACGAAGACAAAAGATTTTTGTTGAAACGTTGAGAATAATAAAAAAAAAACTCTAACTGGCCGAAGTGTCTATTTTTTCATAGAAATATGAATACCGGCCAGGCAACGTCTATCTTTAAGATATAAGAAAGAAGATCATTAAATAGAATTATCTCTCTTTCACAGTTCCAGTTTAGAATTTAGCTGTATTTAGTGCTATCAAACTACTGTATGTAACTTCGATTTTTAGATTTTAAGAAGATTTTGTATTGACATTCTCGTCAATGCTAAGTCATACATATAACGTTAATAGATAAATGCTAAGGGGAACACTATATAAACATGACTATTTACAATTATATAACTTAGTCCCTATTTCTGCTCCGCGCTTATGGAATTGAAGACTTGAGGCGATGGCGTCGACCTTTCATATTAAATCTTATTTTTCCTTATTACTAATAATTGTATATAGTTGCGGAACTACTGGTTTCCTGTGCTGCTCTTTTCTTGATATTGCACCTTGTACGGAGAATCTGTATAAGACTAACGTCTTATAAAGGCTTTGTGTGTGTGTGTGTGTGTGTGTGTGTGTGTGACTATTTACAATTATGTAGATTCGAGAAGAGATTGAGATTTAAACTACTTTATTAAAATGTCCATATAAGATTATATAAGGTTAAATACAGAAAATAAATATATAAATATGAATAAATATGATTATATAATGATAAATATATGAATAAATATATATAAATATTAAAAACAAAGTAGGCATATCCTGACCAGCAGCACATGTGCTTTTCGGAAGGCAGAACGCCATCTGGAGGAACAGGTGAAATCAATGTTTTAGTTGATTTCTGTTCCACCAGATAGCGCTCTGCCTTCTGAAAAGCACATGTGCTTCTGGTCAGGATATGCCTACTTTGTTTTTAATATCAACATCTGATCTTTTTATTATTTTTTCTATTGTTTTTCAGTTATAAATATATAAAATAATTGATAAAAATATATATGAACAAGTCGTAAAGTCAGAGAGAGAGAGAGGCTTCTATAACACCGAAGAATCCTCCTCCAGTTCATCATTTTCGTTATCTTCCTCACCTCAAGTCTCAGGAAGAACCTGAATATCGACGTCTTTGTTGACCAGAGAATGGAATTGTCATCCATCCCCCTTGTCTGAAGATCCAGTCCCGAAGTTCGGCCTTTAGAAAAGAATATCTCTCTTTATCTCAAAGGTCCAGTTGACATTTCTCTCCTTGATGTCACGCATACATCATCAACGTTTATTTGCATGATCAGGAAAATAACTTGTATAACTATTCATACAATCAGGATCTAAGCTAGTTTAAAATAGTCTTCTTCTTCTTTATCTCCACTCAATCATATTAGGGTATCAAGCTTGTAGAGCTTGTTGATGGTATCTGCTGGGGATGAGTAGAACTCATCAATGGATGATTCAATACAGTCAATGATGTGGTCTGAGGTTACAGGTTGAAAATTGTACTTAGTACATTGTGGGAAAGCCTTTTTTTTTTTGCAATTTAAAATAGTAATTCAAATTAAAGATACTTCGGCCAGTAAATATTTTTAATAATATATATATATATATATATATATATATATTAAACTATTATAGACGCGTATGATTCTTTTGAAAAATTAAACAATTTTCTATAGCCCTTACTGCAATGGAAAAATTAAAAGGGAAGGCCTGGCTCATCAGTGGCGGACCCCACCCCCCGCTGGGAGGGTTTGATGAGCCAGGCCCTCCCTTTAATTTTTCCATTGCAGTAAGGACTATAGAAAATTGTTTAATTTTTCAAAAGAATCATACGCGTCTATAATAGTTTCAAATATTCATAACAGATGGCGCGCGGATGCATCATAAAAAAATATATTTACTGGTCGAAGTGTCTTTAATTTGAAGAACTATGAATGCCGGCCAGGCAGCCTCTATCTTTAAAATAGTAGTTATACTGTAGCTAGTTGATATGTGTAGTTATATAAGTAGTAGTTAGTTAGTATTAGAGTTATTCATAAACATTCACTCTGACACATTTTTCGTGGGATTGTTTCAGAACTTGCGATACGAAGGTAAGTCTAAATAGAAACCTTGTTGCTTAAACCCGTCCCGTTGTAACATTAAAGGGAGACCTTCAAACGTCATTGGGTTCTTTTATGGAAATTCATAGAACTATATTCCAATTATAGGCTAGCCCATCATATTCTGTTGATGGCAGTTAGTGTGGGTCTGCTTATTTGGTATTGTGAGCTAACTACCATCTTATCTGATGGCTGTTCCCCTATATGCCTGGTTAGTTTCAGCCCTTCCTTAAATAGATAATACAATAAGATATCTTGAAGAATATAAAGCTATAATGGGCCATCTGTATACTGCAAATGAAAACATTAAGACTCAAATGTTTCTGGAAACATTCGTGTCTTAATGTTTTCACTTGTTATATATAGATGCCGCATTATTGCTTTATATTAATTTATACCTAACTGGCCTTGTTCTTATTGTTTGCGGAAAAGCATTGATCGATGCAAATATTTATATGTAATTCTACTGTCCTAAAAGCTTATGTCCATAGTTTGCTTAAATACTATTCTTGATATTCCACCTTTCAATGTAGCATATAAAAGCAGAATGATTTTAGGTGGCGTATTAAAATCATCAAAAACATTTGAATTATAGTTTTATTCGTGTAAAATTTTCAAGAACTATACATAAAATCAATCATTGTGGCTCTTTATAGGATCAAGTTTGAAATAAGTATGGAATAAATTTAATAGGCTTTTATTTTTAGTTATCATACTAGAATTGTGTACTCTTAGGAACCAAGGCTAGAATAATACTGGCTTTAGATCAAGAATTGACAGCATAATGTACAAAAATGCCAAATAGAGACTCTAGTACCCACTGTAGTGATGTCGCTGCAGGGAAAGGATTCCAGAAACCGACCAAGTTGGAGAAAAAGTTGGAAAAATGCGACCGACCTGTTGTAGGTGAGTTGAACTGTCGGCCACAACTTTACAAATTGTTATGTTATTGAAAACTCGTGAATTCGATCTTCCATGGGAACTTCATCAAATTCCCGACTAAAAATAGAACCAAATTATCCGTTATTTACTATTTAAGATGATACACGCCTATTTTAAGATGGTACACATATATTTTAAGATGTCACATACCTATAGGCGATTCTTAATGTACCCAGGGTTGAACCGCGGTATCTCTAATTCCACGGTAAAACTCTAAAATTTCTAAAAATAAAGGTGCACAATAAATAATAAAATCTTATAATACTAAACCCTGGTCAGAAGCAGGGAAAAGCGATCAGAGAAGACGTTGCAGGAAGGCAACTTTTTGTGCTTATTAAAAAATGTTTAATTTACCTATTTAAAAAAAAAACATTGTAAAAGTGTGAAACAGTGTATATTGGGCTATCGATTTATCAATTATCTTCAAGATTTGGAAGGGTCGCCTTCTAATTTGGAAAAATGCGTCCGACCTGTTGTAAGTAAGTTGAACTGTGCTAGATCTGCCGCTCTCACAATTTTACAAATTGTAATGTCAATGAAAACTCGTAAATTCGATCTTCCAAGAGAATTCCTGGAAGTGTAGCCCTGCACTAAAACTAATATGTAAATACACACTATTTTCTCTATAAAATTAAATATATACATACTGATATACATCCTCTTATATCCGATATAATCTTTACTATCAAGTTGAAAGAACCACAGAAGTTGACGGTATTGAGGATAGAAACGGATTAAAGAAAGTGAACCAACGAGATCTGTTGTTACTATAGGGTAATGTGTGCCCAGGTCTGGACTTTGTGATCGAGTACTACGACAGGAAGGCCCCTGAACTGACACGGTTCTACAGCTGCTCGCTGTGTTCCTCCAAGTTCAGGGAGGCGGAGATTGTGGGGCATGTGCTGGGGGTGGTGCATCGGCTGGCAGTGCTGGTATGTCGACTGCCCTCGCTGATCCTAGTTGTCCTTCTCTCTCTCTAATCTACAATACCATTGATGACTACACTTTGATAATAGCCAAAATATCGATCTAAATCCTTCGATGGTTCAATTCTTAATTTGTCGTCGAAATGTCTTTTTCCTGGAAGAATCTACTAGGATAACATGTTTATTAAGAAATCTTGGGGAAGTGACCATTCTAAATATTTGGTATTTTGGAAGAGACTGAACAGGTAAAGAGATGATACAAGATTTGGTCTTCAATCTTGGGGCATTGGGAGACAAATTCTGTTTCTAAATATTTGCGTAGATCGTGTTACGTTAGGAAATGACTGTGGGCCACATATTGTACCACCGTCGTGGGCTTGTGTCAGCATTCGATGGTCCATATCCAGAATGTCATTGAAGACAATAACGAGTAATCATTAAATAAAACCGATTTCTTTTAACATGTAACTATTTACAACATTTTATAAATATTACAACAACAAAAAAATGCCCGAGAGAGCTATATCTAAAATTTATTAAATAAAGCGCTGACGTCAAGTAACTGATTATGATTGACAAAGTTGACCATTACAGAGTGACAATATGGACATCTGTCTCAACTCCACGGTCCTCACGCCAAAATATTTCTAACCATAGTTTACTTAAATCCCTAAAATTCCGGATAAAATATAATAATAAACCGGCGAAACCTCTGGGAGGGTTCACCACTGATGAACAAGGCTCTTTCAAAATATTTTCATTATAGTAAGAAAAGTAGGAAGTCAATTTAAAAAAAAAAAAAGATTTTTGTAAAATCGTGTTGAATACTTTCATTCCATGTAGATAGATGGCGAGCTATATTTTAGTCCTACCTCAAATTGTGAAATAACCCCCCGTTGACGTGACAGAGAGAGTTCAGGAAGAGGAACTACGAAGAGGTGACCCGGCAGACCTTGCTGAGCGATGAGATGGAGCATCTGGTGGAGAAGATGGTCCGGGGGGTGGAGGAGGACCGGGGAAGAGGCATCCCTTGTTTGAGGACCATACGTCCCACCCTCCCGGGGCAGGTGGAAGTGGTTGGTGAGTCCTTCTTGGCATCTCTTAACTCCTCTATCATACACTACTATGTCCTAGATCATCCATCGTCCCTTAAGGGTATCCTTAAAATGCATAGAACTTAATTCTAATTAGAATTAGCTGCTTGAAAATGTGTGGGTGCTCAGCACACACTCTTCTTTCCTTTGAAAGTAGCCAAAAGGGGATGTTGCAGATATTGAGGACAGCGATGACGAGAATCCGCTAAAAGTGACACCCAGCTTCAGGCGATTTTCAGAAGACAGTACAAGAGGAAGTTCCTTCCCGAGATTGACAACACCGAGGCCTGACATCCCTAGACCAGGACCGAGTTTCAGAACCGGGGATCCAATGCGATGGTTATCTTCCAAACCGAAAGATAATTTATTATCTCCTTCTGGGATAAGCACAGCAGAACTTCGGATTCAAGCTTCTGAAAGAGAATCAACCTCTTCTCCGATGCTTTCAAAAGAAAGAGAAAATAGATCTCGAGAAGAGATGTGGACCCCAAGAAAGGAGGACCGAAGCCAAACACCAAGAAGAGAATCCTCAAGGTCTGACAGCCTCAGAAGGGAATCCAGAATGGAAACGCCCAGAAGAGAATCTTTAAGATCTGAAACTCCTAGAAGAGAGTCGTCTAGAATGGAAACTCCAAGAAAAGAATCGTCAAGGTTTGAGACACCTAGAAGGGAGTCCAGAATGGAAACTCCAAGAAGAGAATCGTCAAGGTCCGAAACTCCTAGAAGGGAGTCCAGAATGGAAACTCCAAGAAGAGAATCGTCAAGGTCCGAAACTCCTAGAAGGGAGTTCAGAAGGGAATCAAAGTCCGAGACACCTAGGCGGGAGACACCAAGGCTGGACACACCTAGACGGAAGAATACAGAATCTGCTACAAAGGATTTCAGACTGAAAGAAAGAACCCCATCAAGGAACGACCTTCCAAGAACCACGGCGTAAGTACATGAAACAGATTTGAGATGACACCTCAGGTGTCATGCCAAATTATAAACCTTGACTTTGAAATAAGATTTTTAAAAAAGACAATTTTTGTAACTTATTAGTGAATAGATTTAAGCCCACTTTCGAATATAGATTTTTTATTATAATGTCGTTATCTACCTCCAGTGTCAATGATTCTACACGTTCATCTTTTGTCCTAACTGAATGGCCTATTTACATATTCTTGTATTTGCATATTCTACCTGTCTCTAGTTCTGGACGTAATTTCCTCTACGGACGCCAAGTTTCATCTGTGTATTCTTCATCTTCAGACACCAGCACTTGTTCAGCAATCGTTCCAAAATTTTCATCTTCTTTTTATATCGAGCCTTGCCCATTCTTTGTTTTTCTTCTACCCATTGCATTTTTTTCTCTATATATTCTTCATTAATATCACTTTATTAAACAATCTTTCTTATAATTACTATTGGTATTAACCCTTACACGCATCTTTTCCTATATATTTATTCCTCTTGATAACTCTTTATTCTTCTATTTTTGTTGTTTTTTAATCCAACAGCATTAAAAGGGAGCCTATGTTGCTAACAATCAAAATGAATTGATTATGCTCCTTATTATGCAATTCAACACTATGCAAATACATCCAGGACCACCTATCTGCTAAAGAAATAAGTTGTTGAAACGTGAATTCTTTATGGTAGACTGGAACGGTCGCAGGTTATGATACCCCAGCTTATTTTATTCATTTCCATAGTTGAGACATTAGCCATTTGTCAATATTTAGTTGCACAACCAGTTATATTTTTTCTCATATTCTTGGTTTATTATATTTTTTTCAATTACTCAAATATAGTCAAACCTTCCATATGGTTAGAGAATTCCTCTATGAGGCGATCACCTTCTTGGAAACAATAATGAATTGTTTTGATATGAGAGACCACTTCTAGGAGAGACCTTCCGTATTTTTGGCCTAACATCTCTCATGGGAGGTTATACGATAATATTATTTTAAAAATGTAATATTTTCAATAGTGGTTCATCTACACTTATATAAAATGTAATACGAATGAAGTTTCCATGTTATTTTCTTGTACTGTGATCTCTCTCAAGATAACAGTTCACAATTTATTTTTAAAAATCATCAGATGTACGGTGATGTTTACAGGAATGAAAACTGTCAAGTCAAGATAAAGTTGGAGCCTGTAGAATCTTCAAAGAGTGAAACTAACTCCATTGAGGATATAAAGGAATCGAAAACCAACTTAGTAAAGCCCGATATGAATCCTGTGGAACCCCAGACTGATCTCAAGAAACCTCCTTCCGATATTCCAGTACCTCAGACGAAGGCTGAGAAATTACAAGCTCCTTCGATGCCACCTAATAACGATCCTTTGAATACCTATCGAGAAATTCTAGCAAGGTTCACCCAAAACAACCTGGTGCCATCATCCCCTTTGTCAGTAACTCCTCGGGAGAATCCCTCGATCCCTCATAACAATTTCCTGAAACTCGGGAGCATTCCACCAAAGCCTCAAAATAACCAGCCGGAACTCAAAGACCATCAAGTGAAGATTCAGAATAATGTCTTGAAGCCCAATTTGAAGTCTCAAAGCGACCCAACGATGTCCCAGACTCTGCCAACAAATCCGATAGCCGAACCTGCGAAGCCTCGTTTCTATTATGTAAAACGTGAAGCCCTAAGTCCTTCATTCACTCAAGATGCCAATGTATTGAAGCGGGAACCTACCAGCCCTTCTAAGACTTGCACTGATGAAGAGGCGGGCCTACAGCGTCAAGTGAAGAGAATCAAGTTGGAATTCCCTGATGGCATCAACAAGGTAAATACTCTCTCAACTGTATACCTTTGTTTTTCAAATACATCCAGCCATGTTTCTGTAGTGATATGTAGCGCGTCCTTTCTCTCTCTGTATGTAGACAGGTGTGGAATCATACCCATCCTTATATGTCAGATAAGTTAGATTCGAACGCTCTATAACATTCAGGCGTAGATGTTCATATACAGTGTAGAACCTGCATGAGAAGACACCCGCGCTAGAGGACACCTCTCTACAAAGGACAGTTTTCATTTATCAAAATTACCATTTTTATTATTTTGCAACTCTCCGGTAGGAGGACACCTCTCCCTAAAGGACACTTTGTCTCTGCAATTAGGTGTCCTTTACAGAGAGGTTCTACTGTTGTTTAGATTATTCTCTCTAAGATTATTTTCTATCTATAGTAGATGAGTATCAAGTTTTTTCAACAGATTATTTCCTCGGTTATCATTGACTGGAATAGAGTTATTCATCTTAAGCAGCTTATACGTGTTGATTTAATCTCCTTCTCACCTTGTAGAAAAAGAAATAGCTTTCCTATCATTGTTCGTCAACGTCTTTTCAATGAGTTTGTGAGAAACTGATAAAAATCTTACCCTTATCAGTTCTGTTTTCTCTTTTTCTTCCATAGTTCTCAAGCAATCGATACTAAGCCGTCTAAATCGTGTTTCTTCTCTCGTTCTTCTTCTCTCTTCTTCCGGGCATCATCCCTTCTAAAACATTATGTAACAACCTGTTCCTATTGTCTCCTCTTCCCTCTCTTATTTTACAGTACACAGATACTACAATAGTGGTGGATATATCGCCATGTAGATAACTTTTGTCGCAGGATTCGGATCCTCGTCCATTGGAAAGCGTAGCGAATGACCAGGTAGCAGGTCCCATTCTGCCACGTGCCGCGACATTCCCACAGATGTCGGAGATAACCAATCAGCGTCCACTGACCGGCGACCAATCCCTGCTCCCATCTACAGCTCCAGGTCAAGCCCCTCAGAATGGATCACTCTGGGCCCCTCCATTTATAAATTCCCAGGATCAGCAGTACTGGAGACAGTACTATTCATGGGCAATCATGGCTGGTTATACCCAATGCTCTTCATTCACGGGGACTACTTCTTTAAATTTTCCTTCAGTAGACTAAATATATTTTTTGTTTTTTCTACAATATAAGACTAACAAATAAAACTTTTGTTTTTCTTATTGAAACTGAGTAAGAAATAAATATTTTTCTTCCTCTCTCGTAACTCTTGATTTCAATTCATTATCCCCATACCATTTTATCATCTCATTAAAGTGTTATGTAGGATTATAGCAATTGCATCTTTTGTTTGTGAAAAGCCAACAATTTAATGCTTTTCTGTGTCGATATTTATTGTGCCATTGTTTATTCATTGGCTCTTTCCGGGCATTGTTTAGCTTTACGCATGCGCAAGGTCATTTCATTTTTGTTCTTCATTACTTGGAGACAAAGCTGCGGTCCTGATAACTCTCGCGAGGAGCTGATGTTCTTTGGTTTTTATTTACATCTTAAAAATAAAATTCGCATTTCGATTTATATATATACTAGACGTATGACCCGGCTTCGCCCGAGAATTCCCCCGATTGCAATTTCCTTCATACTGAAAGTACATCAATAATAAATATTAGAAGTGCCATAGAATAGCAATACAGAAGTAACACATAAACTACAGGAAAAAAGTGTGTGTGATGGCAAAAATTGTATTATATTAGTGTTTAGGTATTTGATTTAATTAATATAGTTGATATAATAATAATATATATTTATATTATATATAATATAAATGAGTTTTAAAAATTGTAAAAAAAAAAAAATGCATCGGCCGGGAATCGAGCCCGCGTGGCAGGCGAGCATTCTACCACTGAACCACCGATGCTTATAAAAAATGGCCATATTTGGATATTCATTCCATTCCGGATTACTCCGCGTAAAAAAAATGTTCTTCAAATGAAAAAAAGAAATAGCCAAAAATACTAATCAAAATGTAGCCGAAAATTTTCCTCAGGTTTATAAAAAGCGACATGCAAAATTTGGTACCAATTGGTTCAGTAGTTTTTGAGTTTATCGCGAAACAGACAGACATTGACTTTTATATATATAGAGATATATATGGCCAGATTATGCATAACTTTTTTACTTCGCTCTTTATATATATATAGAGGCAAAGGTCGCCTCTCCCGTCAAAATTGACATTAAAACTAGACGCCATCTATTGACCGTCGCAGCAAACTAGCGGCCTCGGGTCGGTGACAAAGCCACAACACTAGTTTTGGCAAACTGAGAAACGTCTACCTGGAGATCATGGTTTCGCGCTAATGGTCTTCGTCAACCCACTAGTTTGCAGCGAAGGTCAATAGATGGCGTCTATTTTGACGAGAGAGACGCCCTATGCTTTTATTGATCAATATCCTCCCGGAAAAATTTATATCTTTATTTGGCTATAGATTTGGCCTAGCCACTTTTCCAGCTAAACACCTCTTTGGCGGATTGTGAAGATTTCATTCGATCCCTTGTGGATGCAAACAAACCGTTGCATTACATGGTCTATGGGGAAAGTTTCATTTTAAAAAGTATTTCAAAGTTTTTATCTCACTTTTAAATATAGATTTTGAATATATATATATATATTTTTTATCAATCATAACACCGTATTGTATCATTGTATAATATTGTATAAGTCCATAACAGATATATTTTATACGTTAAAAGCGTATATCTTGGATTTTCAAATAATTTTATTTGAATCAAAACATTCAGTTTATCAAACAAACCTCAAATATTTTAGTTTTCACACACAAGTGCAAGAATTCAACTAATTTTGACTATTTTCAAGAATCCTTGAGTAGGCAAGGCTAGCGCCAAAATTACACGGTCAAAAAAGTTTTCGGTATATTTTATAAGTGACGGACTGGATTCCTATAGTCAAAGATCGACTCTTTTCCGAAAATATTAACATCATTAAATCCTCCTTTTAAAAACTAGTCAATAATCCGTATTGGACTTTTTTCTTATATTGTCATGTAGAAAATTAGGAAAGACAAAATTCTGGATGACATGGAAACTTATTTAATGCAAGAACAAATCAACATTTGAAAATACCAGAGAGGCACTTATGTAATATCAAAATTAATAATCTGTGTTCAGAAATTAATAAATACTTTGTTACAAAATATAGATAAATTGTGAAAATAAAACCAAAAGAGAACGTCGAAAAACACGACACATAAAAACATAGCAATAAAAATAAACAAAATGAAGAATAAATGAGCGAAAACAAAAGAAAAATATTTCCAATATGCACTAAAGGATATCAAATACAGACCTCTTCTGGCGCGCACTCACATAGAAAGAATGGAAGAGTAATTTCTAAAAAGACAATTTTAAAATTTTTATTGATTCTTTTAATCAAATTTTACTAAGGTGGAAAAATAAGAGTAAAAGGGCATATAAAATGTTGGGGAGTATATGTTGGAAAAAAAGAAGAATAGTAAATCAATGATCTTGAAATACTTTTAGACTGACAACACTGTAATATAAAAACTAGAACAAAGGAGTGTTGGTTTTGTTTACAAAATTAGTAATTGTAATGTAAATTGTTAAATGTTCTTTTCTATCTCTCTTTGAAAATAATAAATTTAAAATACTTTCATAAAAGGTAAAATCGCCTAATTCTTTAAAACCACTTCAGCTGTAAGTAAACTTGTTATTTGTTGTTTCATTGTCTGAACCATAAAAGATTCCCAACAGTATATATATAGTTGTGTACAAATGTCTTCAGCAAGGAAGGCTTCCCCACCTTGAGAGAGTCCTCCTCCAGTAATTTCTATAAACCTAGTGAGAAATCACATTAAGGTAAAAAATATACTTTAAAATTATCCATTCTCGGGTCAGTTCGAATCACCAACTATTCTGTTAACAGTTGAACGTGTTAACTGAATGCCCTGTCAAGGAAACCATTTCAGTTTCAGAAATTCCCTTTCAACGACCAGTAGCTAAAAGGGATACTTTCCATTTGTAGACATGGCGTACAAACTTTCTCAACTTTCAACCCACCGTGGTTTCCTCTGATAGCTTATCTTTCATAGAATTCACGGTTCTAACTACAAAATGGGGAGTTATGCCTTAATCAACCGGCAGCTAGGATGGCCAGTAACTTAACAAAGTCATTAGGAACGCTGAAGGATTTTAAAAACTCGGCCAGCAAAAAAAAAAAAAGAGGCAGGCTGGTCTATCCTTATATTGTCCTGTGGGCAGGTCCCATTGTCTGCCGTGATCGTCTAGTGGTTAGGACATTGCGTTGTGGCCGCAATAACCCAGGTTCGAATCCTGGTCACGGCACTTTTTTTGTTTTTTTTTTTTTGCTTCATAAAAATTTACATTAATTTAACTGGAAACTTGATAGATGTTTCCTCTATTTTTGACAGAAAAAAGAGATGTGACTTCACTTTTTTAACATTCCATCAAATTTTCCCCGTTTGGTTGATAGCAGCAACCATCATTGTAACGTTTAGTTGAAAGACACTTTGTCATCTTTTTTTAAAATATTCGGGAATATTTTACATACTTTCACTCTTCTGAATTTTAATTTCAGGGTATTTCTCTTTAGACCGTTTTGTTATATTCTCTTTTTGAGCTAGATGAATTTTACTTTTTATGAGATAGTCTAAATAAGCCTGCACACACACAAGGAGCATAGAAGTCTGCGGTTCCGTGGATCGCTCCCTTGACCATCGCTACTGGAGCTGCAGGTGTATCAGGCCCCTCATCATCGAAGCCTTCAGTGTCCTTGGGCGACCCCCTGACTTGAGGGCCTGGATCTTCGGGTCTGGCCTCGAAGATGACGACCTGGCCATCCTGGCGTCGGCCAAATCCATCATCTACCGGTACTTCGTACAGGTTGGGCTGACGGGAGGAGCAGAGGACCCGCTCATCGCCTGGGAAAGAGGGATCACCCGCCGGGGCACATCCCCCGCATGATCACCTGCATATTAGTTTATTCATTATTTCCATTTTTAATGTAAATTATTGACAAGAAGTCAATAAAATTTGTTTCAATTGTCAATTGTCACAAGGGGCATAGACATTCAAACTGGTATAGAATTGGCTATTTAGATGTTTCAAATGTCCTTTGTTTTAAAAATTGTCATCCAATTTTTATCACGATTGACAGGAAACGCTGTATTTTAGTAACACAGCCAATGCTGATAGTTCACCTAGTTTCTTAGGTTCTATTTCTTTTCACTCGACTTCACCTCTCTATCTCAGAAGTTTGTTTTATATTCCAAATTGTTTTACTTCTCAACCTCTCAAAATGTCATGTCCTTGTTCACTGCTTCTGACAGGTGCAGTAGACGCATTATTGAGGGTTGTAAGGTCATCCAATACTCGAACATAAACTAAATCTAGAATTATTTTAACCCTTTTATATTTTTCACTTAAAAATACTAGATACTTTCATTAAATTCTTGGAATTTTTTTAAATGAAAATAATATTTGATCAAAGGAAATGTTTATTTTGTAAACTTCGAAATAATCCCCTTTTTCGCACCTAAATCTCGCTTCCCAATATTCGTAGAATTTTCAAGCCTCTGAGGAACTTCAGAGATTTTTCTATTATGACTTCTCCTGATTCGAATCGCTTCCCTTTAAGAGACATTTTCATTTTACTGTAAAGAAAAAATTAATTTGGGACAACATCCGTTGAGTATGGAGGACCTGAGGAATTATTAAACCTGCAACAGCCATAATGGGATATGGCGTTGGTTGGGAATCCAAAATTTGCCGAACTTCTTTTCTAATTGTAGATTGTCGTGAATAATAAAAGGAACTAATCCTATCGAAAGACCTGTTATCTCCGAAAGTTCTATATGTAATTTTTTTTTTTTCGATTCGGTATTTTTCTGAAATTTGGTTGATTTTATTTTCTGTTTTCTTATCTAAATGTCTTTCCACTCTTGAATCGTCTTGAATTGAGTTCTCTCTCTCTCACCGCTGGCTGTCATTTCTCTGGACCTGAAACCGGCGTTCGGCAGTCTTAGCAGTCATGAGCTACCTGTTTTCCACGCTACCATCTGCCTTTCTCGGGTGGATTGGTGTTCTCTACGGAGAAGCAGACGCCGCCATCCGGATCGGAGATGTCCATACCAGGCCCTTTCCGCTTCTCAACGGGGCGAGGCAGGGCTGCCATCTAAGCGCCGCTCTCTTCAGCATCGGAGTTGGGCCTCTGCTACGCCGCCTCGAGATTATCTTGGACCGCGGTTGCGTGGTCGCCTTTGCAGATGACATAATACTCTTCATCAGTGACGACGCTCAGTTTTAGCTCGTGCACCTGATCTTCGAAGAGTTCCGCATGTCCTCCGGGGTGGCTGTCAACTTCGGCAAGAGTTGCAGGCTCTGGTGCGGTTTCTGAAAGCACTGGATGGATTCTCCTGTAGGAATTTCCTGAACATCCGAGTCGCAAACTGTGCTGGGCTGAACGATTACCGCTGGCAACACCGTCGCCTTCCAGGTCTCCCACCTTATGGGGCTGCTAAAGCGAGCCATCGCGAGGAGGTCTCCCTTACTCGTGGCCTGTCGCTGGTGGGTCGTGCCCGCACGGCCAACAGCCTGGTCCTGGGATCCATCCTGCGCCACCTCCACGGCTACATTCCACCTGTCACCACCATCGTCCGGCTTCAAGCGTGGCTAAGCGCTTCGTGTGGGTTACGAGCAGAGTCTCGTGACTTCGCAGGGCATCCTGGCTCGCCCAGTCTCCGAGGGTGGCGTCGGCCTGTTCGACATCGCGGGTCAACATCGGCTCATCTGCCTGAGGGGGGTCCAGGCTTAACTGAGTGGCGCCGCCAACGGCTACTCTTGGCTGGTCCACAGTCAGGTGTGGCTGACACCACCGGCTTTTGGCGTCTGGCTCTCACGGAAAAGAATCCTTCTGAGCCTCTGTGAGGCCGCCTCAAACATCTTTGAGCTGGACCACTGGGTTCTGCAGCCCGTAAGCCCGAGGTTCGTGCGACTTCGAGGCGACAACAGGTTCCTGCGGCCGTCAGACTTTCTATCTCCCGAGTCAGCTTACAAGCAGTTTACATTGTTTCAAATTGTCGTGTATGCTAGACTCTTTGACTCCAACTTCTCATTTCTACAGCTTGTGGTAAAGTTTCATATTACAAGTAAATGCAGTGTGCTAGAGTCTGTAGACTGCATATGCTCATTCTGGCATTGCTTTATGGGCATTATCTCTCAGGCGTGGCTCCCGAGAAGTTTTATACCAGATTAAAATATATACTAAGTAATCAATGCCTATCCCTGGGTTCATAGATCAAGTGAGCAAGTTATTTGAAGAGGGAAGTTGGATTCACATTACATGTGTACACAGACTAAGAATAGTGTGGTCACCAGCCTCACCACGTGAAAAGAGAAATAACCGCAGCACTAGTTATCCTAAGGAATAGAACCTGTTGGGAGCTGTGGTGGCTCCCAGTCTTCTTGTTGCTGGCCACATGCAGGACTGAATTCACGGTTTTTGGCTCATTGTCTTTCTAAATTTCTGTGTCGCTTTCTGAAGCTTGTGGTGAGAAATTGTTTCTTGGGACACCCTTGCTCTCTCTCATATACATTGCGTGTCGCAAGGAAAATGAAAGAGGGAGAGATTGAGATTGAAACTTCTTTATTACATCTACTTATATTATTTAAAAATGCCTATTTTGGATCAAAAAGTTTTATTTCCGATATTTCGTGTGGCAACTCGCCAAACTTCTTCGGGGAACAAGATTGTTTTGAATAGCTCGCGTATCACTTCACGAGTATGTACAACTGCTATAAAATTTTAAAATTTCTAAAATCTACAATATGCATGTTTATAAATATAATTATTAATAATAAAATCATATATACAATATTAATATATAGCGAATAAATAAATATATACATTTAAAATAAAAGAATTGAAAATCAGTAATTTGTTATATATATAAATGTATAGTAGTGGGCTATATGGTTTTAAATTGTAAGTATAATTGAGGAATGTCTATTTTTCGATTGATACTGTTTTTATCTTCTATTGAGGTCCAGCTTTCTAGAAAAAGTCTTGAATGTTTGTCCTTGATATTTTGATATACTATTTCAGTTGAGTCAAAATTTGGTATGTGGTCCTGTTTCAGTGCGTGATCTACTAAAAGGGAAAGAGGGCTATAGTTTTGAAGGGCTGTCCTGTGTTGATTGGTTCTTTCTTCTAGAGTTTTCCCTGTCTCTCCTATGTATGTAGCTGGGCAAGATCGGCACGGGATTCTGTAAATGAGGTTGGATTTTTGACTGTTGTTTGTGTTATGTTTGGTATCGGGATGGCGGAGAAGTGTTTTTAAGTTGGATGGTGTCTGGTATATCGTCTTGATGTTGTACTTCTTGAGGGCTCTACTGATTCTTTCGATGCCGTAGCTGTACGGAAGTGTGCAATATGATTTGTGAGATTGGCTATTGGAAGGAGGGATGAATGTTGATCTGTAGAATTGTCTTTTGATAAATTCTGTGGGATAACTATTGCTTTGTAATTCATTCATTAGTATTATTTTTTCTTGTTGTACTTTTTCTAGATTATTAGAGCAATGAGTAGATATTCTTTTTGATAGGGTTTTTATGGCAGATATTTTATGGTTAATAGGGCCGAATGAGCTGAAATTCAAGTAACCACCTGTGTGAGTTGGCTTGCGGTAAATGCCTGTTTCTATTTTAGAGTTGTTTCTGGTGAGAATTATATCTAAGAATGATAAAGAGTTTTTTTCTTCTATTTCATGTGTAAATGTGAGAAATGGTTTTATATTGTTCAGGAAATCCAGAATGCTTATTGTATTGTTGTTTTCGGTTATGCAAAGAATATCGTCAATATATCTTTTCCAGAATGTTATTTTTAGCTGCTTATTATCTATTATTAATTGATCAATATTATTCATGAAAATGTTTGCCAGAGCTGAAGATATTGGGTTGCCCATCGGGAGGCCTTTGATCTGTTTGTAATATTGATTCTTGTAATTAAAGTAGTTGAATGATAGGCACAGTTTGAGTAAGTCTATGAGGGCTTCCTTTGGTATAGATAATGGTAGGTTGGGGTGGGCATTCAAGAATTCTGAAATTTCTGTAATAGCTTCATCATGTGGGATTGAAGTATATAGTGATTCAACATCAAAGGAGACCAGGCGACTGTTTTCTGTTATTTGAGTTCTTGAAATTATTTCTATTGCTGCTGTGGAGTTGAGAATTGTATGAGGTAATTCTTTCTGAAAAGGTGAAATTACTGAGGAAAGGTATTTTGACAAGGGGTATATGGGGGTGCCAGCGTAGGATACAATGGGGCGTAGAGGGCTGTTTAGTTTGTGTACCTTTGGTAGGCCATAAAATATAGGTAAGTTAGTTTTTGCTGCTTTTAGTTTGTCGAATGTTTTGCTATCCAATTTATAATTACGTTTTAGTTTGTTCAATTGTCTATTGAACTCTTTGATTATGTTTGCTAGGGGGTTACTAGGTAACAGTTCATATACATTTTGATCTTCAAGTAGCTGCTTGATTTTGTTGTCATAATCTATCGTGTCCATTATAACAGTATTTTTGCCTTTATCTGAAGGAGAAATTATAATACTCTTGTTTGCTTTTAAGGAACTTATTATATTTCTTTCATCTTGCGTAAGATTATTCTTATTCTGTCGGTTCAAGCTTTTGAGGATGGGTACTATTTCTGTTCTAACCTTTTCTTTTTCTTCATTTGGTATGTTTTTAATTGAAGTTTCAATGCTTGCTATTGTTTTTGGGATGTTTATTTTCTGTGATGGGACGAAGTTAAGACCTTTTGCTAATAGTGTTATGGTTTCTGGTGTGAACTGTTGTTTCGACAGATTGATTACATTACTTTCTTTGAGATGGTTTTTAGGGTTATGATTCCATCTGTTGAGTTTTTGACTTTGGCGATTGTGCATACCAGCTCTTCTATTTCTGCATTTTGACTCGATATATTCAGTTAAATGTTTGAAATGTGAATCATCAATTATTTCTTGAACTTTAGGCAGGAGGGTTTGTAGAGTTAATTCAATTCTGCGGAGATTAAAATGACAGTTTTTTATTCTGGCATTCAAAAGCTTTTTGCTAGTTTGATTTAAAATTTTGCGTGAATAATTAGTTCGAATCGGATCTTTGAGCATTAGTGATGGTGGAATTATGTTGTCCTTCAAACATCTGTGGTTGAATTCCAAGTGTTGCTTCCAAGTGCTGAAGGATAAATGGGAATTTTCAAATTTTCTTGCTTTTTGAAAAGCTTCAATGCCAAATCTGGCTTTTATGTGTTTGAAAATAGAGCAATCCATATATTATATTATTTAAAAATGCCTATTTTGGATCAAAAAGTTTTATTTCCGATATTTCGTGTGGCAACTCGCCAAACTTCTTCGGGGAACAAGATTGTTTTGAATAGCTCGCGTATCACTTCACGAGTATGTACAACTGCTATAAAATTTTAAAATTTCTAAAATCTACAATATGCATGTTTATAAATATAATTATTAATAATAAAATCATATATACAATATTAATATATAGCGAATAAATAAATATATACATTTAAAATAAAATTTTATATATTTGCCTTATTCTGTCTGTTTGTTTGTCTGAAGCTCACGGATAGAATGCGCGCCCATTGGCTGCCAGCAAACACGTGACCTCCCTGCCCGCCCCCCTCTAGACAACCCTGTTATCAGCAGTGTGATACATACACCTGTCTATAGCGGCCACTCTAGACAACCCTGTTATCAGCTGTGTGATACATCCACCTGTCTATACAGACCACCCTGTCTATAGCGGTCACTTTAGGCAACCCTGTTATCATCAGTGTGTTACATTCACCTGTCTATACAGACCACCCTGTCTATAGCGACCACCCTAGACAACCCTGTTATCAGCTGTGTGATACATCCACCTGTCTATACAGACCACCCTGTCTATAGCGGTCACTTTAGGCAACCCTGTTATCATCAGTGTGTTACATTCACCTGTCTATACAGACCACCCTGTCTATAGCGACCACCCTAGACAACCCTGTTATCAGCTGTGTGATACATCCACCTGTCTATACAGACCACCCTGTCTATAGCGACCACTCTACAGCTGTGTGATACATCCACCTGTCTATACAGACCACCCTGTCTATAGCGACCACTCTAGACAACCCTGTTATCAGCAGTGTGATACATACACCTGTCTATACAGACCACCCTGTCTATAGCGACCACCCTAGACAACCCTGTTATCAGCTGTGTGATACATCCACCTGTCTATACAGACCACCCTGTCTATAGCGGTCACTTTAGGCAACCCTGTTATCATCAGTGTGTTACATTCACCTGTCTATACAGACCACCCTGTCTATAGCGACCACCCTAGACAACCCTGTTATCAGCTGTGTGATACATCCACCTGTCTATACAGACCACCCTGTCTATAGCGACCACTCTACAGCTGTGTGATACATCCACCTGTCTATACAGACCACCCTGTCTATAGCGACCACTCTAGACAACCCTGTTATCAGCTGTGCGATACATCCACCTGTCTTTACAGACCACCCTGTCTATAGCGGCCACTCTAGACAACCCTGATATCAGTTGTGTGATACATCCACCTGTCTATACAGACCACCCTGTCTATAGCGGTCACTTTAGGCAACCCTGTTATCATCAGTGTGTTACAATCACCTGTCTATACAGACCACCCTGTCTATAACGGTCACTTCAAGCTACCCTGTTATCAGCAGTGTGATACATACACCTGTCTATACAGACCACCCTGTCTATAGCGGCCACCCTAGACAACCCTGTTATCGGCTGTGTGATACATACACCTGTCCATACAGACCACCCTGTCTATAGCGACCACCCAAGACAACGTGTTTAAAATATATTCGCACTCGGGTAAACCCCGGGCGTTGCCCGGGCCATTCGTCTAGTAGTTCATAAAAGATTATATAAAGTTAAATATAAAATTGAATAAATATGAATAAATAAGACTATATATAGTCTAAGAACAACTCTGTCCAATAATCTACCGTTCCCTGCTCAGATGCTAATGAGAAGAAACTTGAGAACCTTAATCCGAATGAAAATCACAAAGTTAAAACCTGCTTTCGTTAGCCCAGAAAATATTTTAGAGCAGAAGAGGGAAAATCAATATAAGATGAAAAATATTATGATCGAAATGCCAAAATACTTCCTAAAATGAGTCCCAGTGATCAAGTAAATGCCAAAACTAACAATGTCTTGAGACCAGCTACCATCATTAAAGAAGCCAACCAGCCTCGATCATACATCATTCAGAATAACAGAGGCCGAATGTTAAAAGGGAACAGAACTTACCTTCGGCCCAGAAGTTATGGGTTGGACAAAATAGCCAGTCATTGCCCCAATTGGATCCTGCTCCCTCTACATCATCGGAATCCAGTGATCAAAAGGAACCAGGAGAATTTCCCCACCTGAACCTTAGTCATAAAGAGTCGAGGAAGCTCCAATGAAGGAACCAGTACATACACCACTAAAAGTGGACGTGTGGTAAAGCCACAAAAAATATACGACCCCTGGACTTTATTTTAAAGGGGAACATGTTGAATATAGTTATAATCTGTGCATACATAAATATCTGGCAACTCAAAAAGTAAACAATAGAGGAATAATAAATATATAATTGTTCTAGCACGACGCTATATTAATTGGTTCAATATATAAAGACTGTAACTATATTAAATATAATACCTAGGATGAGAGAGAGAGGTTGAAGGTAAAATAGTATAACGGTATAAAGATACAACAGAAACTACTTTTATTACATCCTTCATATAGGATTGTACTTGGATCAGGTAGATAAATGAAGAAAAAATACATTTCCTGATCGTGCAACTGAAAGTTGCTGATGGCTTCCGCCATCTATCGGAATAAATATCAACTAACACAAAGCAATAACGCGCCATCTATACATATAAAATAAAAGGATTTAAAAGCGCGAATGTTTCTTTTATACATAAAACGAACTTCTACTGTCCTTACTGCGATGAAAAAATATATTGGGAGGGCTTGGCTCATCAGTGGTGAACCCTCCCAGCGGTTTCGCCAATTTAATCCACCAGACCGCTTCTCAGAGCTCTAATATTGTATTGGATCATTCTGCTTTTATATGCTACACTGAAGGATGGAATCTTAGAAATGGGTTTCAAGTAAACTATGGACATAAGCTTATAGGACAGTAGAATTATATTCAAATATTTGCTTCGAGCAATGCTCTTCAGCAAACTATAAAGACAAGGTCATTAGGAATAAATTAACACAAAGCAATAACGCGCCATCTATACATATAAAATAAAAGGATTTAAAAGCGCGAATGTTTCTTTTATACATAAAACGAACTTCTACTGTCCTTACTGCGATGAAAAAATATATTGGGAGGGCTTGGCTCATCAGTGGTGAACCCTCCCAGCGGTTTCGCCAATTTAATCCACCAGACCGCTTCTCAGAGCTCTAATATTGTATTGGATCATTCTGCTTTTATATGCTACACTGAGGGATAGAATCTTAGAAATGGGTTTCAAGTAAACTATGGACATAAGCTTATAGGACAGTAGAATTATATTCAAATATTTGCTTCGAGCAATGCTCTTCAGCAAACTATAAAGACAAGGTCATTAGGAATAAATTAACACAAAGCAATAACGCGCCATCTATACATATAAAATAAAAGGATTTAAAAGCGCGAATGTTTCTTTTATACATAAAACGAACTTATACTGTCCTTACTGCGATGAAAAAATATATTGGGAGGGCTTGGCTCATCAGTGGTGAACCCTCCCAGCGGTTTCGCCAATTTAATCCACCAGACCGCTTCTCAGAGCTCTAATATTGTATTGGATCATTCTGCTTTTATATGCTACACTGAAGGATGGAATCTTAGAAATGGGTTTCAAGTAAACTATGGACATAAGCTTATAGGACAGTAGAATTATATTCAAATATTTGCTTCGAGCAATGCTCTTCAGCAAACTATAAAGACAAGGTCATTAGGAATAAATTAACACAAAGCAATAACGCGCCATCTATACATGATGAGCCAAGCCCTCCCAATATATTTTTTCATCGCAGTAAGGACAGTAGAAGTTCGTTTTATGTATAAAAGAAACATTCGCGCTTTTAAATCCTTTTATTTTATATGTATAGATGGCGCGTTATTGCTTTGTGTTAATTTATTCCTAATGACCTTGTCTTTATAGTTTGCTGAAGAGCATTGCTCGAAGCAAATATTTGAATATAATTCTACTGTCCTATAAGCTTATGTCCATAGTTTACTTGAAACCCATTTCTAAGATTCCATCCTTCAGTGTAGCATATAAAAGCAGAATGATCCAATACAATATTAGAGCTCTGAGAAGCGGTCTGGTGGATTAAATTGGCGAAACCGCTGGGAGGGTTCACCACTGATGAGCCAAGCCCTCCCAATATATTTTTTCATCGCAGTAAGGACAGTAGAAGTTCGTTTTATGTATAAAAGAAACATTCGCGCTTTTAAATCCTTTTATTTTATATGTATAGATGGCGCGTTATTGCTTTGTGTTAATTTATTCCTAATGACCTTGTCTTTATAGTTTGCTGAAGAGCATTGCTCGAAGCAAATATTTGAATATAATTCTACTGTCCTATAAGCTTATGTCCATAGTTTACTTGAAACCCATTTCTAAGATTCCATCCTTCAGTGTAGCATATAAAAGCAGAATGATCCAATACAATATTAGAGCTCTGAGAAGCGGTCTGGTGGATTAAATTGGCGAAACCGCTGAAGGGTTCACCACTGGTGAGCCAAGCCCTCCCAATATATTTTTTCATCGCAGTAAGGACAGTAGAAGTTCGTTTTATGTATAAAAGAAACATTCGCGCTTTTAAATCCTTTTATTTTTATAAATATCAACTAATCGTTGATTTTTAATTATTCCAGAATTGGCCAAATACCGTTTCTTGATTAATCAATAAAAACTAACCACGTACGCGTTTCGGGCTGTTGGCTCTCGTCAGCGTGGTGCAAGCTGTACCTCAACGACCAAAAGGTAAAATTGATTGGCGTTCTCACGCCCTTCCGGCCTAAATACATGTTTCATGGTTTTTCAGAATGCCCCAAAGACCAGCCTTTTTGGTCGTTGAGGTACAGCTTGCACCACGCTGAAGAGGGCCAACAGCCTTTTCTTGATTAATCAAGAAACGGTATTTGGACAATTCTGGAATAATTAAAAATCAACGATTAGTTGACATTTATTCCGATAGATGGCGGAAGCCATCAGCAACTTTCAGTTGCACGATTAGGAAATGCTTTTTTTCTTAATAAGATTAAATATAAAAATATATATAAATAAATAAGAGAGAGAGATTAAGATTGAAGCGACTTAATTACAATGTCCATATAAGATTATATAAGGGTAAATAAATGAATAAATAAATGAGATTATATATATAGGCATAAATAAGGAGCGAGATTTTTAGAGTTTCCCTTGATTATTTTATATTAGAAAAATATTTAAAATTTTGAATAAAATATACATTTAAAAATTTCGAAAATATTTTTGGATTTTATTCATCTTTTAGAAAATGTTTATTCTTCAAAATATATTTTTCAGATAATTTTAAATGATGATGGAAATTTTAGAGAGGTTTTTTGTTTTTAAATAAGCTGTGGGGCGGGAATTTCACGTCTTCGCTAAATTTTGCTGCTAGTAAACAAAGCTATTTTTACTGAAAATTGAAAGGTTAAATAAAGCTACATTTTAAAAGTTTTTGACAATATGGATGTTTTAGAAGATGGTATTGAACCAATGGATTACGAAAGTGGTGAGCTTTTAGAGATCGATAATATTGTAGAAGAAGTGGTTGAAAGTGAGCCTTATGTTGAAAACGAATCTATGCAAGAGATTCAAGAGAGCGAAGAAGTAGTTGTTAATGAAGAAATTATCGAAAGTGAAACATTAGACGACATTCGAGAAAGTGAGGAAATACTTGAAGATGGCATACCTGTGATTGAGAGTGAGACAATTATTGAAAGTGAGCCACAAGATGACATTCACGAAAAAGATACACAAAACAATGAAAGCCAACGAATAAATGCGGTACTAGATAAAGGCCCAAAACTAAATCAATTACCTTTATCAAAAATTAAACAGCTACTTAAATTGGATCCAGAAATTTCAAAAATTAGTCAAGAATCTCTTATAATAGTATCGAAAGCAGCCGTAAGTACAATTTTTAAAAATTATTTTAAATCATTTCTTCGTGAAACTAATATTGTTTCATTATTTATTACATTTTGTATTAAAAACATAAGACAATTGTTGCCCTTTAATTATAAGATTAGGGAAAAAATGTTTTTTATTATTATTTTTTTGTACTGAAGTGTCATTATATAGAATCTGATTGGCAGAAAGAAATATTCGTATGCAATGTTTCTGAAAGTAAATAGCAACATCTGAATGAGTTCACATTAAGGTGATAATCTCATCTTTTCAATGTCTTTTGATTTAAATACAGATTGGCCTTTTGTTTTTTGTCAGTTTACTATATCCTTTTACTCTCACCAAGTTTTATATATCATTTTGGTGGAAGATTCCCAAGGATTTGCTCAGATAAGAAAATATACACCTGATTGCCTACGCAGAAAAATAGTTCCATTTTTAAAACAATCTAACACTTAAACTAAATCAACCAAATCTAACCTAATTTGTCAAAAGCTAACCTAACCTAGCATATTGATACACTCTGTGGCTTGTGTATCTAGGCAAAACATTGGGAGTTTCCCATTTTTGTTTTTATATGAATGTTGTAGATGACATTACAGTTATATTTTCAGTAAAAAGACAGACTTATGGGTTTGACTCCTCTCACGCAAGATGATATACAGTCTAACTTCTTTAATTTGACACCCCAAGGGTTCAGAGCTTTTGGTTGAATTAAAGGAAGTTGTTGTTGTCATGTCCTATAAAGAGCCTCAGATGTCTCCATGCATCTCTATCACAGCAGCAGCAATGTCCTTTATCTTGGGTGTGTATACTGTATTGTTGTTGTTGTTGTGTCCAATGAAGAGCCTCAGATGTCTCCATACATCTCTATAACAGCAGTCGCAATGTCCACTATCTTGGGTGTGTATACTGTATTGTTGTTGTCGTGTCCAATGAAGAGCCTCAGATGTGTCTCCATACATCTCTATAACAGCAGTCGCAATGTCCACTATCTTGGGTGTGTATACTGTATTGTTGTTGTTGTTGTCGTGTCCAATGAAGAGTCTCAGATGTCTCCATACATCTCTATCACAGCAGCAGCAATGTCCACTATCTTGGGTGTGTATACTGTATTGTTGTTGTTGTCATGTTCAATGAAGAGCCTCAGATGTCTCCATACATCTCTATCACAGCAGTTGCAATGTCCTCTATCTTGGGTGTGTATACTGTATTGTTGTTGTTGTCGTGTCCAATGAAGAGCCTCAGATGTCTCCATACATCTCTATCACAGCAGTCCCAATGTTCTCTGTCTTGGGTGTGTATACTGTATTGTTGTTGTTGTCGTGTCCAATGAAGAGCCTCAGATGTCTCCATGCATCTCTATCACTGCAGCCACAATGTCCACTATCTTGGGTGTATAAAGCTGCTGCTCTGGATCTATGTCAATTTTCTGCAAGGCTGCGGCCATTGCTGGCAATGAGAATATGTGAGTAGGTGTTAGTTCCACACCAGGACAGTTGTTACATGCCCTATAGGTTCTTGTGCCATCTGGATGTATTGTCATTCCTTTATAGTGTTTTGTTCTAAGTGTTGTTATAGTTTTTGTCAGTTTTCTCTCATTAAAGGAAGTGTTGAATTGATAAGGCACAATTTAGATTACAGATTAGAAACATAAGGTAATAATTTGGATTTGATCTTATTACCTTTTAAATATTAAAAGTCAATTAATAGTCATAATCAGCAGCCTAGAGTGCCACCAAGTAATAGTAGTATAGTAAAAGAATTTCGTTTTTTAAATTAAATATTATCATAGAATAAGATTTCTATTCCAAATTATCTAAAAATAGGCAATTACAAAGCCAAAGTGTCCTTTAGAGAGAGGTATCCTTTTACATGAGAACAGCTAATTGGTAAAAATGGTAAATTTGACAAAGAAAACTGTCCTTTGTAGAGGTGCTGCTCATGGAGGTTCTCCTGTCTATAGCGCCCCCTCTAAATAGCGCCTTCCTCTCTATAGCGTCCGATTTTAAACATTAAAATGTAAACATTTTACATTAAAAGTGACCTGTTTATAGCACAATATTTTGGTGAGTCCCAAAAGGGGGCGCTATAGACAGGTTTAACTGTAGATGGAAATTTTTCCAGGAGGAAATTGATCTACAAAATTTTAAAGGTCATCTGTGATTAGATACAATTTGGATTATAGATTAGAAACCCAAGGTAATAAGACCAAATCCAAATAAATAGTTTGTAATGTTTTGGTAGCAACGTTGTTACAGAAACATCACACACTATATTTTTGACTTTGTCTTATTATGTCTTGTGTGTGTTTTTAAAGGTCACCTCTCTACCTACAAAATAGATGCTAAAACTAAGTCTAGACACTTTTCCAGCTAAACATCTCTTTGGCAGATTGTGAAACTTTCATTTGATCCTTTGTTGATATCATGAGATCAAAGTCTGCCCTAGACTGATGAGGTCATTAGCCCGCAACCATGGTCTCTAGGTGGACACCTCTCAATTTGCCAAGACTGGTGTTGTGGCTTTGTCAACGACCTGAGTCTGCTAGTTTGCAAAGATGGACAATAGATGAGTTTTAGTGTCTATTTTGATGGGAGAAATTACCATTATTTATATACTAGCCGAATGACCCGGGCAACGCCCGTGTTTTACCCGATTGAATGTTTTGATTCAAATACCCTTTGTTACAATTATAAATTGGCGCCTTATATAAATGCATATGTTAGTTAATAACTATAGCCTATGTGCTTTATCTGTCTATGTACTGTTGGCTTTAGTAGGCATCTCTTACTGGGAAAAAGAAAGAGAGGATTCCATTTGGTTATTAACTAATATATGCATTTATTTAAGGAGCGACCCGCTCCAACACAATGGTTACAAAAATGAAAAAGCGAGTGGGGGGGGGGGGGGGGGGGGCAAAGGTAGCATGATCGTAGCCGACCAATTGGAGGGCGCCATTCCAAAAAAAAAAGCAAACGGTGACAGAGATGACTGATGAAGAATGACGCTCGTAACTGTATATAGAATGTATTAAGAAAAAAGCATCTCCTGATCATGCAACTAAAATTTGCTGATGGCCAATGCCATCTGCTGGAATAAATATCAACTAATCATTGATTTCTAATTCAGAATTCCAGAATTAGCCAAATACCTTTCTTAATAAATCAAGAAAACCCAGCCCTGTATGCCTTTCAAGCAGTTGGCCCTTGTGCATTACCTCAATAATAATAAAAAAACTGGATATAGAGGCTTCCTTAGAAATCAAGAAATATGTATTTAAGCCCAAAAGTGTGTTATATACAGTTTACTATAGTAATTCTAGTGTATCTGGGCATCTTACCAAATAATCAAGACGATGAGAGACAGGTTCTATGAATGTTCTCTTCATCTGTGAGACATCATTGCCTCTCAAAAACCCTGGCCACTGTTAAAGACCTCAGCCAGATTTATGCCTTGAACACATTTTGGCTTGTATTAGATGCACTAAACAGGACCTTTGGGAGAGGCTGCTGCTTATCATCAAACAGCTTGAGGAGCATAGACTTGTGGCGACCACACTTTGCTTCAGCGAGCACGAACTGGGACAAAGCTTCACTACACATACGGGCAGTTGTGTGGCGGCCTCACTACGCATGTGCGGGCGGCATCTGGGACGCTCTGGCCACGCGCGTTGTCAACAACAAGGCTTGCTTCCAGCGGCCGTTACTTCTTTTCTCTTTATATATTTCTGGCTTTAAATAAATTAATTTATTTTATAAAGAATAATTATAATTTTATCAGCGGCCTTTCCACAAGCCACACCAACACGCATCAACCATCTCACAAACTCGTGGAATTTGTGTAATCTTTGCACAAGGGGATAAGAAACAGCAACATATTTATGCCTCAATTCTGTTAACATTGGCCACTAAGGTATTCCAGCATCTCCCTGATATCTAAAATCCGCTGTGGCTGTTGATGCTAATTTTGCTCTGAGGATATTCATCTAGAAAAAAAAGAGGACATCTCTCCTGTTCTGAATATTCCAGAGTTGGGTTGTGGCTTTGTTACTGACCTGAGTCTACTAGTTTAAGGAGGCTGTCAATAATAGATGGCTTTTTTATGTACTTATCCCAAGTAATACTGTTACCTAAACATCACACACTATTTATTTGGATATAATCTTATTAACTTGTGTTTCTAATCTATAATCCAAATTGTACCTAATCATTACCAAGGTACAGGCCATGATAACCATAGTGGTAGTTAGCAACTGCCTCTTACTCTATGTGTACCACATATCTGTACATGTATTGTACGAAGCAGCTTGACTTTTGCACTTACAACTGTGCCAAAGCCCTGTTTGGTTATCTGTACTTATTGGTGAGGCTCATTGAACTTTTGAAAGATTTGCGAGCCACATTGAGGCATTTTTTTTTTAAGTGCCTAATGCAAGTTCCAATCCCGGGCTGATGCTGTCAAAAATTGAGGGTTTATTCTACATGATAGATGGTGCTCAGTTTTAACATATAATTTGATGTTCTTTTCCCCTTATGCAAATATATCACAAAATCCATAAGTCCAGGCTCATCGAGCTGTTTGATTAAAGCAGCAGCCTCTCCCAAAGATCCTGTTTAGTGCATCTATATTCTATTTGCATTTATATTTATATAGAATGAAAGGATCTAAAAGCACGAATGTTTCTTTTATACATAATACAAACTTTTACTGTCCTTACTGTGATGAAAAAATATATTGGGAGGGCTTGGCTCATCAGTGGTGAACCCTCCCAGCGGTTTCACCAATTTTTCATCGCAGTAAGGAAAGTAGAAGTTTGTATTATGTATAAAAGAAACATTTGTGCTTTTAAATCCTTTCATTCTATATATATAGATGGCGCGTTATTGCTTTGTATTAATTTATATTTATATTTGCACTTATGCATCTATTTTGATGGGAGAGGTAACCTTTCTTTTTCTAGATCCTCAGTGGCTGGTATCAAATCAACCTAGATTATTCTCATTGACAGCTCTAATGATACTTCTTGTACACGTAGTGTACAGTACATGCTTGTTCGGCGGTACATATACTAAATTTGGAACGATACAGAGAAGATTAGCATGGCCCCTGCGCAAGAATGACACGCAAAATCGTGAAGCGTTCTAATGATACTTCTGCTATTGCCAGTCTGTAGTGTGGTGATGTCACCATGGTGTGGAATGTTTCAGGAACTCTTCATCGCCTCCCTCTCCCAAGATGCTCACTCCTTCACCCTCCAGAACAAGAAGAAGACAATCCAAAAGAAAGATATTGGTAACTAATCATCCTTATAACAACTTTTACCGCAAATGTTTCTTTGTTACAGAAAAAAAAATCTTAAGACTATTCCTATCCTTAAGGATGAAGTATTTTTTACTTATTCTTTTATTAGTCTAAATTAGACAAGATCTTGGAGGTCGTGCTCATAAAGAAGTTCAAGAACTCTTCTTGGTTCTCTGTACAGGGATTCTTTGTCCTTTCCAATACAATTTAGTATATGTAGGATGAAGTATGAAAGGATGAATTGTGAAGAGTAATGATGAAGGGAAAAATAAAAGTGTCACTCTTCACAATTCATCCCTAAGGATAGGAATAGTCGTTATTTCTCCTTAAAATAGTTCTCAAATTAAAGATACTTCGGCCAGTAAATCTTTTTTATTGTCTCGACATTTCAACAAAAATCTTTTGTGCTCGTCAGGAGTGAACAAAAATTAAAACATTTGGCAAACTGTTAAATGTATATATTATATTATATATTGAGAATAATTTTTAACGCTTTGCCAAATGTTTTAATTTTTGTTTGCTCCTGACGAGGACAAAAGATTTTTGTCGAAATGTCGAGACAATAAAAAAAGATTTACTGGCCGAAGTATCTTTAATTTGAAGAACTATGAATGCTGGCCAGGCAGCCTCTATCTCCTTAAAATAATTTAAAATTATGAATTTACATTCTGTAAAAAAGAAACATTAGCAGTAAAATTTGTTGAACGTCGTTCTATAGCCGCATTATATATTGTATTATAATCATCTAACTCTCTATTGTTTTGAATGGTCTCATAGTTTGTCCAGGCAAGGCCGCATTGGTGGTAAATTGCTAAAATAGTCCTGTAGAGTCCAATAAGTTTTCCTGTATTCATGGATATTTCTCTTAACTATTTCAGCATATCTTGTTGTTGTTGTTTCTTATCCCCTTGTGTAAAGATTACACAAATTCCATGAGTTCATGCTCCTCGAACTGTTTTATGATAAGCAGCGGCCTTTCCCAAAGGTCCTGTTTAGTGCATCTAATGCAAGCCAAAATGTGTTCTGGAGCTGCAGGTGCCAAGCTACATTTCAGGCAAGTGGGGTAGATTTTGTTATTATTCAGCATATCTGGGGGTTTCCATAGGGAAACCTATGGTTACTCATTCTTTGTAATCTTAAAAGATATTTCATGGTTCATTTAGTGGCGTTTAGTGTAAGTGATATAATACCCATTTCCAGTCTAACAATGTAGCCAGGGGTATATCTTGGTAAATTGAGAAGAGAATTGAGGAAGATGTTGATGACATCCAGTTATGGTCACGTAATATGGGTCTATGAGTAAAGAAGATAATGACTTCAGGGATGGTCTGATGGAACCCAAATTTTGAACTTAATTTTTTTTTCTGGACTCTTCGGATCCTCAAATAATTCCAATTATAACAATGGTTGTGGTTATAAACACTACAATCATCTTCTTTGCCTTGAAGATAGAAAATAATAACAAAATTTATCCCACTTGCCCAAAATGTAGTTTGGTACCTGCAGCTCCAGAACACATTTTGGCTTGCATTAGATGCACTAAACAGGACCTTTGGGAGAGGCCGCTGCTCATCATAAAACAGCTCGAGGAGCATGAACTCATGGAATTCGTGTAATCTTTACACAAGGGGATAAGAAACAACAGCAACGACAACAACAATCATCTTCTCTCTTATCTTCACTCAATCATATTAGGGTATCAAGCTTGTAGAGACAATTCAAATCTACAATTCAACACGACTATTGTTTAACATCCTGAAGATAGAGGTTGCCTGTCCGGCATTCATATTTCTGTGAAAAATAAACACTTTGGCCAGTTAAAGTTTTTTATAAAAAAACTAACTGGTCGAAGTGTCTATTTTTCACAGAAATATTTTTCAACACTTTCTTTAATTCAATAGGTTTGTTGTTGCTTATCCCCTCATTCGACGGGTTTTCAAATCCCAACCAAGTGTTTTCTACTTTAATTTAACTGACTATAAAAATTCAGCACTGACTTTAAAATACCTTTACCAGAGGGTGGTTTGTGTGATTGTATAATTCTACCACTATAACTCAACTGTTTTCAAATTCCAACCAACCTATTTTCCTATTTTTTATTAGCATCCCAAATCACCTGTAGTACAGATCGTGATAATCATGGTGGGTAGTTGTTGGCAATCGCTTTTACTCAGTACACCACATGTCTATACATGTGGAAAGCAATCAAACTTTTGCTTTTGCACTCCAGAACTCTGTTTACTTGCACTCGCTGGTGGTTTTATTTATAAAAAAAAGTTCCCAATGCAAGGTTTGATCCTGGATCATGGCTATTGAAAATCAATAGTTTTTACCACTCTGACCCTCCTTCCTATTTACCTTAATTTAACTAGCTATAATCCAACTTTTGACTATATACTATAATTTGACAGCAGGATTTCTTAGAAATTGTCTACTACAACTGTATTTGAACCCTTAGAAAATCTTCTAAATTACAGATATTTGTGATGGTATATGTAATGTACACTTGGACAAAATTTGGGTGAGGAGTCTAGAGTCATCCTGCTAGCTATTTTCCTGGTTGTTGTGTTGAATGTTTGATTTTATGTATGAAACCTCATTATAACAACATCACCTGGGATCAACAATGGTTCACAAACAATTGGAATTTAAAACTTAGAACAACTTTATAACAAAGTTTCAGTTATAAAAGAGGTTGTGTGGTTTCGCTGTATACAGTATCTAATGGAGATACCTGGTCTCTTCTGGAGGAAGACTCTTAGTAGAGGTTACAACAGGACAAGTTGCTTTTGACTTTACAAACCTGGTTGTTCAGGGAGTGGTTGTTGTTAATGGAAGGTTTCACTTTACTACATCTTTGTTCTAATGTAACTCATTGGACTCGAGAACCCATTGTCTTCAAGTCACTGCTAGTTTTGTTGGTTCCTTTATCTTTATATACACAGTAAAACTTTGTTAGAATGCTCTTACTTTCCTGATTATTGTACTCTCTGGTCACATTCCTAAAAAAGAAAATAGAAGTTTGCAGCACATGTGTTTTGCTTTGAGAATCATTGGGAGATTGTCTATTGACTATACTGGAGGGATTGAAGAATGGAGGAAGATATAGACCAAGAAACAAGATTCTTATAAAAGGATCTAAAATAATATTTAAAATATAAAATAAAATATTTAAAAAATTATTATATATTGTGGCGAAGAAATATTTAATTATTTAATTTAATATTATTCAATGAGAAAATATATTCAACAGATTATAAAAATATATATTAATCTGTATTTGTGAAATCATCTTTAAAATATTTCTTTGCTTGCTTGCTTAAGATTCTCTAGCTGTAAAATAGGGGGGTTGAGTTGTTAATAATTGTCGACTTGTCGCTGTGACGTCATCAATAAATACTTTTACATCTTAGGATATTTCAAGGCTTGATTTCTACGCTACAACTGGTGGAGAGACTGGACTGATACCCATTAAGAAATAAAAGAAAAATTGATTCTGTTGAACCAAAAGAAACTTCTATGAATGTAAAGAATGAAGGTACTCAGGTAAGCAACTACGTTGTTCAACATCTGCCAAGGAACCCTTCCATTTTCTCCGGGGAGGATGGTGAAGATCTCCAAAAATGGTTAAAAGGGTATGCACGTGTGGCAAGGTACAACCATTGGGACGAAACCCTTTGTCTTACTAAAGTTTATTTTTATCTGTCTGGAACTGCTCTCAAATGGTTTGAGAACAACGAAGAAAGCATACAGACTTGGAAGGAATTCACATCTCAATTAGAGAATGTGTTCGAAAAAAAAGAAAATTCAAAATTGCAAGCGGAGAAGAAACTTAAAACACGGGCACAATTAAAAGGTGAAAGTACTGAATATTACATCCAGGATCTCCTGTGCTTGTGCAAAGAGGTTGATCCTCAAATGAGTGAGGAAGATAAAATATCCCACCTCATGAAGGGGATAGCTGAGGAGCTTTATCAAGCACTCCTACCGAGGGATGTACAGAGCACCGAGCAATTCATTACAGAATGTCGCCGTGTCGAAGCGCTCCGTTGTAGGCGAGTTACCCCAACCAGGTACGAGCGCCTACCAAATGTAGCCTCTCTCTGTGACCAGGATGACGGAGAAGATCTGTCATCTATGATTAGGCAAATTGTTCGTGAGGAGGTACAGCGGGCATTAGGCTCTCCTCGGGAGGAACCAAAAAATGCTACAATCAAAGAAATTGTGAAGGAGGAGATTGGAAGAACCCTGGCGCCAATCTCAAAGTCTAGGAGAAGTCCTCCTCAGAAGGAAAGACTCCGACAGTTTTTAAATACCAGATATGAAGCCGAAACGATAAGACCGCACCCTGAACCTCGATACCCAAAACAAGGAGGAAGACGCGACACCAATGATTGGCGTACAACTGAGGGAAGGCCAATCTGTTTCTACTGCGAACGCCCAGGTCACGTCGTCCGCTATTGCCGTGACAGGAAGAGACACAATGAGGAAAGGAGAAATTACTATTTCCAAAGAAAGCAAGACGCAATGGTATCCTACAACTCTCGAGCTGAATCTCAGGACCCCAATGACGAATCATCGAGGAAAACTTTCACTCGCTACCGAAGCCCTACTTCATGTCGCGGTCGAAGCAGACAACATTTCTCACCTGCTAGAAGATCTAGCTGGACGCCCCGCCATTAAAACTAGATGATAGACCACATTGGAGGTGAGGCCGTAAAGTTATAAAATCCCCCCTTGCCGACCACGTAGAAATTAGAAAAAGCTACCTTGACGTAAACATAGACCTACCAAGTCCTCATGAAGAAGATATATCAACTGAAAGAAGACATCCACCGCAGTCACCTGAAAATATCCCTGGCCATAGTACTAGATCTTAAGACTGACGACGTAAGTCTCCTGCTGAGCATCGGGTCGATGCTCTTTTTAGGAGGAGGCTATGTGGCGAAGAAATATTTAATTATTTAATTTAATATTATTCAATGAGAAAATATATTCAACAGATTATAAAAATATATATTAATCTGTATTTGTGAAATCATCTTTAAAATATTTCTTTGCTTGCTTGCTTAAGATTCTCTAGCTGTAAAATAGGGGGGTTGAGTTGTTAATAATTGTCGACTCGTCGCTGTGACGTCATCAATAAATACTTTTACATCTTAGGATATTTCAAGGCTTGATTTCTACGCTACAATATGATTGAATATATTGTCACGGTAGTGATAACGAGTATAACAAAAGTTTAAGTAAAAATAATTTATTTATAAAATGCCAAACTATTTCTAAAAATTATTTACAAGTAATAATATACAAGAATGGTAAGGGGTGTTGACTATGCAAATATTAATGATGATATACCACAGAATATTTAAAATAATTATTCAGTGACATTGCCCCCTTCCTAGATGAACAGCGTCCCGCTGTAATTATCACTTGAACAGATCAGCTTGGTCCTCAGGGTCATGGTAGGGTTTCATTCTCAGTACATGGACCAGGTCTCTTCTTTGGCGTCTCCTGGTTGGTTGGTCCACAGGTTCAACTTCGAAGGTCACGTCAGAGAGTTTCCGAGTAACCCTGTATGGCCCGAAGTACCTTTTCATCAGTTTTTCTGAGAGTCCCACCTTTCTTATCGGGATGAAAATCCATACCAGGTCACCAACGTTGTAATCCATTGCCTCGTGCTTTGAGTCATATCTGGCCTTGTCCTTTTCTTGGGCTTTCAAGGTTTCTAATCTTGCTAGCTGCCTAGTCTCTTCGACTCGCGAGGCAATCTTCTGACTGTAATCCTCTTGGAGATCTTCATGCGGATTTGGGAAAAGGGTGTCTACAGTTGTTTCGGCTTCGCGTCCATGAATCAGTTTAAAAGGGGTAAAACCTGTCGTATCTTGTTTTGCCGTGTTGTAGGCGAACGTGACATAGGGCAGGATTACGTCCCAGTCCTTCTGTTCAACACTTACATACATAGCGATCATGTTGGCTAAGGTTTTGTTTAACCTCTCCGTCAGTCCATTCGTCTGTGGATGATACGCTGTCGTGAACCGATGTATCGACGAGCATTGATTGGTGAGTTCCGCAATCAACTTGGATTGGAATACTTGTCCTCGGTCCGTGATGATTTCTCTGGGGGCTCCGTGCTTGAGAACAACATCTTCCATTAAGAACTTGGCTGCTTCTTTTGCTTCCCCTGTGGGTAAGGCTTTAGTAACGGCAAATCGAGTAAGATAGTCAGTACAGACTATGATCCATTTATTACCAGTATCAGACTTGGGAAATCTTCCAAGGAGGTCCATTCCAACTCTCTGAAAAGGGGAGGTTGCAGGAGGTATGGCCTTAAGTAGTCCGGGTGGCTTTTGAGTTGATTGTTTCTTTCTTTGGCACTCTTTACAATGAGCAACATACTTCCGTATGTCCCGGAGAAGTCCTGGCCAGAAATATTTGTTTTTAACTCTCTCATATGTCTTCGAAAATCCAAGATGACCTGCTGTGGGAGCGTCGTGTAAACTTTTTAGTAGTTCTAAGCGTAAGTGCTTGGGAATAACTAAAAGGTGTTGGTTTCCCAGGGGGTCGAAATTCTTTTTGTATAAGGTTCCTTTTAACATTTCATATCCTTTCGATTCAGCACCAAATCTTTCTGTTTCCTCTATCAATTTACTAATTTTAGGGTCTTTTCTTTGTTCAGCCTCGAAGCACGTCAGAGCAGTTATTGAGGGTATATCATCATCCTCATCATTGTATGCTTCTTCCGATTCAAGTTGGAGAGGATTTCGAGAAAGACAGTCGGCATCTTGGTGTTTGCGTCCACTTTTATAAACAACCGTTACATTGTATTCTTGGAGTTTTAAAGCCCATCTTGCTAGTCTTCCTGTCGGGTCCTTCAGGTTAGATAACCAGCAAAGTGCGTGGTGGTCAGTGACGATGACAAACTCACGACCAAAAAGGTACGGTCGAAATTTGTTGATGGCCCATATTGCGGCCAAGCATTCTCTTTCCGTTGTTGAGTAATTCTTCTCCGCCTTAGATAAAGTTCTTGAAGCATAACCAACTGGCCGCTCTTTCCCATCGTTGATCTGTACGAGGACAGCTCCAATTCCATAACCGCTGGCGTCAGTATGGAGCTCGGTTGGCAGTTGTTCTTCGAAATAGGCAAGGACAGGTTCAGACATCAATGCTTTTTTCAAGGAATCAAAAGCATCCTGTTGGTCAGAATTCCACGTGAATTTATTATCTTTTTTGAGGACTTCGTGTAGAGGAGCAGCTTTCTCAGCAAAATTCTCGATAAATCTACGATAATAGGAACATAGGCCAATGAAGCTTCTCACATCTGTTATAGATTTTGGGGTCGGAAACTTGGCGATAGCTTCAATCTTTTCTGGATCGGGATAAATACCTTTACTATCGACGAGGTGTCCAAACACTCTTATTCGTTTGGTTCCGAAAAGGCACTTTTTTGGGTTGAGGCGTAGCTCGGCTTTGTCGAGACATTGTAGTATGATTTCAAGCCGGTGTAAATGTTCGTTGAATGATTTGGAATACACCACGATGTCGTCTAAATAACAGAGGGCCATCGTCCATTTCAGGCCTTTCAATATCTTGTCCATCATGCGCTCGAATGTTGCAGGGGCATTGCACAGGCCAAAGGGCATGACTAGGAACTCGTAGAGTCCGTCAGGGGTAATAAAGGCAGTTTTTTCTCTATCTGCTTCGTCGACTTCTATTTGCCAATATCCTGAACGAAGGTCCATTGATGAATAAAATTTGGCTCCTTTCAGGGAGTCAAGTGTATCATCGATTCGGGGTAGTGGGTAAACGTCTTTTTTAGTAACTTTGTTTAGTCGTCTGTAATCCACACAGAAACGCCAGTTACCATCCTTCTTCTTCACTAAAATAACCGGCGACGACCATGGACTTTCTGAATGACGTATAATCCCGGCGTCTAGCATTTTGTCCACTTCCGTTTGGATTGCTTGGCGTTCTGTAGGGGAGACTCGATATGATCTATGCTTAATAGGCTGATGGTTTCCAGTTTCAATTTTATGTTTGGTTACTGAAGTTTGCTTTACTGGTTCATTATTTTTATCAAATATTTTATCATATCGTTTTAAAATTGATAAGATTTGAGACTGCTGCTCTTCTGATAAATCATCACTAATTAAATTTTGTAAAAATTTAAAATCACTTTTATCAGCATGACTGGAATGATTCGCATTTTTCACCTCCTTATTAAATTCAGAACATTCTGAAATAGCCGTCAAGTTATTTTCTTCAACCCTTTGAATTTTTCCTAGGCACATTCCCTTAGGGACTATTTGAGCTGTGGTGCTAGAATTTACGATCCAAAGTTTTCCTTTATTATGGGAAAGCCTGAATAATGCACAGGGAAGTGTTAACCCTTTTCCTATTAATACCTTTTTCGAAGGTTCAAAAAGTACCTGATTTTGCCCATTAAGCTCTTCACTCATAACATTTATTAGTTTGGTAGATTCGGCTGGGATTACGACGCTTCTGCTAGCCACAACCTTTCCCATGGAAGCTGGTGAATTTAGTACATCTTTGGCCTCTTCCAATCTGATTTCGGCGCGTCCACAATCAATCACGGCATTTGATGCCTCTAGGAAATCCCATCCGAGGATAATACTTGGGTTACTATTAGGGAGGACGATAAACTCAAGCGGCTGTTCCAATCCATTGATGCTCAAGCTGATTGTGCATCGGCCGATCGATGTAACATTCTTGCCATCAGCAACTTTCAGAGTCATTCCGCTATCCTTGAACATGGTCTTTTTTAATTGTCGTCTTAATCCATCAGAGATAACTGAAAAAGAGGAACCTGAATCGACCAGAGCAGAAAATGCAATGTCATCAATGATGATTTCGACATAATTTTGTTGTAATTTAGCGGCTGTCGACGATGGAGGGCTTTTCATACCCGCGGCTTCCCCCTCGAAAGAAGACGCGACGCTTAGTTTTTTCTAGATTGTAGCGGCGTGGGGATTGGCTTGTATGGCGGCCTGGGGAAATGGACTGGCGTCTTGGGGATCTTCCTCTGTTTGGATACGGCGATTGTCTGCGGTAGATTTGGCTTCCTATGGCTTGGTGGTTACCCATTTGAGGTTCTTGGGTGCTTGGTGCATGTCCTTCGGGTCTCTGCGTCCATTGTCGGCGTTCTCTACAATATCGCTTAACATGGCCTGGACGGCCGCAATTAAAACATATTGGGATGTTGTCATGCGTCCTCCATTCATCCGTTCTTCGTTGTGGTGACCTCTGGTTATATATGGGTGTGAATACTTGCGTAGCCGCTACAGGTGTTTGGGTAGGGTACTGACGTCGTGGAACCTGGTTGAATGTACGTGTTTGGTTGGTGTATGACTGTCGTGGCGGAGGCCTTTGAATAGGCTTCGAAATTGCCGCTACGTTTTTTTCAATCTCTTCTCTGATAATTTCTTTCAGAGAAGATGGTTCAGGGGTAGTTGACTCCGGATTTAGTGCGCGATGAACTTCTTCACGCACGATGCGTCGGATTAGGTCTTCCATTGATTCAGAGTCTGCTGAATCGATGGCGGCAACATTCGGTAGTCTGTCGAATACTACACGTTTATTTACACGTTTTTTATTTGAAGCCTCGATTTTTCGGCACCATTTGATAAACTCATCGATAGTTGCGATGTCTAAAATGATTATTGACTGATATATCTCCTCCGATATTCCTTTCGTCAAGTGTGCGACTATTTCATTTTCCATCATAGCCGGATTCACTTCTCTGCACAGATGGAGAACATCTTGAATGTAGGAATCACTGGTCTCCTCCTTCCCCTGAGCTCGAGTTTTGAGGTTCTCTGCGAGCTGATCTTTTTGGGTGACATGATGTCCGAAATTCTGAGAAAACATTTTCACAAAAATATCCCATGAATTAATTTTCTCTTCAACATTTTCGTACCATCTGAGCGCTGTTCCTTGGAGGAAAAAATAAACATTTGCGAGGCACATTGAATCATCCCAGCAGTTGTAGCGAGCGACGCGATGGAATTCTTTCAACCATTTTTCTGGATTCTGGTTGCGTTCTCCAGTAAAAATAGAAGGATTTCTAAAAGGTTGAAAGTGGTACTGACCCATTTTTGTCTGTGTCTCTTGCTTGACCATAGCGATGTTTTCTTGAGGTTCTAGTCCTTGTAGTCTTCGGCTTCTTCTAACGGCTTGGGCGTCGAGGGAATATTCCAGCTTCTCCACCAGTTGTCACGGTAGTGATAACGAGTATAACAAAAGTTTAAGTAAAAATAATTTATTTATAAAATGCCAAACTATTTCTAAAAATTATTTACAAGTAATAATATACAAGAATGGTAAGGGGTGTTGACTATGCAAATATTAATGATGATATACCACAGAATATTTAAAATAATTATTCAGTGACAATATAACCAAAATACAATGTAAAATTGTCCTGAAAATGTACTCGAATTTGCCGATTATAAAGTTATTAGTATCAAAATGAATATATAAAATTGACGCTTTGAAAAATACCAATTATTTCTGAAGAATTTTTCAAATTGATATTTGAATAATAAATAATTTGATTTATAGACCAAGAAAGGATTGGTTCAATTCTTCTTCTTTCTTATCGCCACTTAATCATATTAGGGTATCAAGACTGTAAAGCTTGAGACTTTTGATGGTGTCTGCCGGGGAAGAGTAGAGCTCATCAATGGATGAGTCAATATATTCAATAATATGTTTTGGGGTTGAAGGTTGAGAATTGCAGTGGGAAAACCTTGCAACCGATTGGTTCAATAATCTAATAGAATGGTCTGGGATTAGAAGATGGAGATTCACTCAGAGAAAGGTGAAATTGCATTCCATGATGGGTGACCTTCATATTGAAGATGGCACTATACTTGGTACACATTCTTAAATTGACTTTAAAAAAAAAAACTCTATAAAAAAGAATGTTATTTAACTTATAGAATGCTTTTGGCCATTACCCCAAAATGGCATTATAACAACAAAGTTTTACTAAATCTATATACAGTAGAACCTCCCTGTAAAGGACACCTTATTGCAGAGCCAAACTGTCCTTTAGGGAGAGGTGTCCACTTACTGGAGAATTGCTAAATTGTAAAAATGGTAATTTTGCAAATGAAAACTGTTCTTTATAGAGAGGTGTCCGCTAAAGGGAGGTTTTACTGTATACGTGGTAATATGAGATGTGAGTGATGGTGGAAGTTAATCGAGATGTTTCATTTAATTTGGAATTGAAAAAGATGCCGAAAACTTTAGGGATGGCTACTCTCTGAGGAATAATCGTTTTTTTAAGACTGGTTCTTGGAATATATGCCGAGCGCACGCAAATCTGCCCATCTGTATTGGGAAGATATCTTTTAGTTTGTTTTATATATTCTCCTCAGAACTGCCCCTATCTTTTCTCTTTTGAAAAAGATGCCGAAAACTTTAGGGATGGCTACTCTCTGAGGAATAATCGTTTTTTTAAGACTGGTTCTTGGAATATATGCCGAGCGCACGCAAATCTGCCCATCTGTATTGGGAAGATATCTTTTAGTTTGTTTTATATATTCTCCTCAGAACTGCCCCTATCTTTTCTCTTTTTATTATAACAAAAAGTTGTGCCCATAGAAATTTCCATATATATATATATATATGTAGTATAAAAACCTCCCCTTTTACATGTACCTTGTATTCAACAAATAAAGCCAACTTACAGACAACCCAGACAGAGACGGGCCGCTAAAGTCTGATCATTTAAGACACCAGCGACATTCCAAGGGGCGACCTCAGGGGCCTGTTAGTTCTCGGGACTATTAAGACAGTTGGGGATTGTGTGCGACACGAACGGCCGCTTGGCGGTGGCAGGCTCCTCTCTCTCTTCTGCTTGCCTGGGTCCTTCTTTCAAATTCTGATGTCCTTATTTATTTCATTTCCCCACTTCATATTACCACATATATATATATAATTGTTCAAAAAAAGTTGTAATCTTAGTTGTGCTAGTACATAATCGATGTATAATGTCCCTACTTCAATCCTTAGTAAAGGTTCTGTTCTGTGTTGGGACAGAGGCTTCAGCTGAATCAACAGATGCTTTGGCTTTCTTGGAAGGTAAGTGCTAATTGTTTTCTTACATGTCTTTTCTATAGCTTGTGTGTTGTTGATGGCAGGAGTCTTTGAATAGAGGAATCCCAGTCACATCCTGTACATAAACCTTGTGGCTTTCTTTAATGGGAAAGCTTATGTTGTTGTTTTTCCCGCATCTTCTTTTTTTCCACACATGTTGAAATGTCATTCTCTCTATTAAATATGTTGTAAATAAAACTGGTTTATATTTAGGAGTTGTCTCTTTAGTCAATTTTTTTAACCATATCATTAGCCTTTTTTTAAGATTTGTTGAAAAAAAAAAGGAATGTTTGAATATGGGATTGAATATTATTTTAGATGAATCTGATTGATGTATTTCCTCAATAAGGCTTCTCTGAGATGTAAAGCCATAGTGTCTGGTGGTAAGATGTTGTTGCACTGGTCCATTTTGTTCATACAGTGAATATTTTGATGGGATAAATAATGTGGTAGTTCTCTCCCTCTTTGCCATCTGTATCCATGTGCCATTGATCTAATAATAAGTTCATCCATCTTTAGAAGCCATTTCCAACTGCAAGAACAAGTAAGTGTCCTTCTCCATATTTAGGATGGAAACATACTAATATAATATATGCAAATTTATATTAAAGACAATTACCAGTTGGATGAGGAAAGCAAAGACTAGCCTTTCAGTGAATACGCTAACCTTGTGAGGTATGCACAAAGGAATGTATGACAACTGGACATGCATTGGACCTGTAGGCTGTTGTTGAGTTCTGTGCTGCCTGGAGTACAGGAACTTCATCTAAGCTTCCTTTCTTTAAGGCCGGTGGTCTTAATAAAGCTGTGTTGTTGTTGTATATTATAGACAATTGACAATTTAAAAAATTATATTGACTCTAAATAATTGTTAGAGAAAAGATAAAAATGAAGGGCAATATATAATAAAGGAGTAAATAAAATGTAGGGAAATATATGCAGTTGTATATGTACAAATTTCTTCAGCAAGGAAAGTTTTCCCACCTTGAGAGAGTTCTCCTCCAGACAAGGAAAGGGTCTTCTTGAACCCTCCTCAGTTCCACACTGAGGAAGTACTTATAATGCGCATCTTGGCAGATGCCAGAATGGCCAGGGCATCATCATCCAGGCCATGTCCGAAGATCCAGCCCTACAGGTCAGGGGGCTGCTGGATATAGATTACATTATGCTGAATTTAGATTATAGATAGAGGGTAACAGGACCAAATTAGTATTGTGAGTATATTTTGATAACAGCATTGTCATCATTGTAATACAGTATATTTTGGAGAAGAATATATTTTGCCTCAATCTCTCTCATTCTAAAATTTCTTTTAATTTTTAAATGCTTCTTCCTGTCATCATACTCGGTGTAAATGTTGGGAAAATAAAAGAAATTTTATAACTGTGGATGCAAACTGCATTCTTCTTAGGCATCCAACCTGTAAATGATAGGCATTTCTTGTTATTGGTTAAAATTATTTATTGGTTAAAATCGACCAAATTTTCAACATTTATGTAAAACGAGATGGAGCAGGTTTTGCTTAACATTAAAATATTTTTCCTAACATTAACATGCGTAACTTCGCTGTTATCGATTAAATACAAAAAAATCAACAGAGTTAATTTTATTTATATATAAATACAAAAAAAAAAAATTCAACAGAGTTAATTTTTTTACATACTAGCTAATAATCTCAATCTAAAAAAATATTCAAAACAAGCAATTTTAAGTTAACACCATATGTAAAACAGTCGGCCAAGAAAACAACAACGATATTACATCCTACTCACATATTCACACACAATCTTGATTAATAATTAAAACTAATCTTTAACATTGTTTATTATACTTCATAATATATAATATTCGTTAGGCAAACTTTCACTCGGATAAAACCCGGGCGAAGCCGGGTACACATCCGCTAGTATAGTATAAGAACAAAATAATAATGCTAAATGAAAGAGTAATTTATAGCCTTTTAAAGGATACTAGACGAATGGCTGGCCCGGGCAACGCCGGGTTTTACCTAAGTGCGTATATATTTTAAAAACGTTTTAATTCAAATACTATTCGTTACAATTATAAATTACTAGACGATTGACCCGGGCACACGATTAAATGTATTTTACATATGGAAGATGGACGTAGTTCCCGGAGGTCACCCGCGAGGCTTTTTTGGCACCTGGCACAGCTGTGTCACCAACGCCAGGACCGCGCGCGGTGGGAACTCGAAATGGCCTACCGGCCGGCAGCCGGGCGATTCCATTATTTCGGAGGGGGGGGGGGTGCCCGGCGGCAGGGAGGTCACGTGCTCGCTGGCAGCCAATGGGCGCCCCTCCCCCGCCGTCAAAACGTCACGTGTTCTAGAGGGCGCTGCTCGTGAGCTAAGTTGAATAATTTGAATATATAGTTTTAATAATTGATTTATGTCATAATTTGTATAATTAGATGCCAACCTAATCCAAATATGTATGAAATGTATGATTTGTTTCAATAAAAAGAACAAAGGTAACATTGGAAGGAAGAAAGGCCTAGAAAAGAGGCTTAGAAGTTAGCACAATCATTAGGAAAAGTTATACCCCGTTTTATTAACGCGGAAGGAATAAAAGTTGAGTTGAACGAACTATTACTTCCTGGTCAGGTTAGGACATGTCTTAAGACAAAAGAAGTAACGTAGACCAATTAGGAAGCACCTTCCCAAAGGTCAACCAATAGAGAACCGCCACGTCCCACCTTTCCACCAATGGGAAGTAAGATAGGTCTTCGTGTTAAATCGAGAACCTAGGATTGTCAGTCAACGACTCGCTCCCATCGAGATAACACCTATAGTTGTTCGTTCGCTCCCACAGAGTTCGGACCTAGTTTTCACTTCGCTCCCACCGAGATAGCACCTAAAGTCAATCACCGCCATGTGATCAGATAGTTAATAGTCAAAATCCGCTCCATCTTCTCAAAAGCCTTTCTTTCCTCCGACCAGTTGCCTTTTATTTCAACCCATCAAGTGTCCTGGCTTATTTCCCCTGTGTGTAAACCTTATCACTCAGCCACCACGACTGCGCCATCACTTCTACAAGCCTCAACCCCAAGAGTAAGGTTTCCCAGCATAGAATATTACGATATTTATATATTTTTTAAAATAGCCTATCGTCTTCCCTGTATTCTTTTACCTATGTATGGAAATTTTGGTACCAATTGGTTCAGTAGTTTTTGAGTTTATCGCGAAACAGACAGACAGACAGGAATTGACTTTTATATATATAGAGATAGACGATTGACCTGGGCAACGCCCGGGTTTACACGATTAAATGTATTTTACATATGGAAGATGGACGTAGTTTAGTTCCCGGAGGTCACCCGCGAGGCTTTTTTGGCACCTGGCACAGCTGTGTCACCAACGCCAGGACCGCGCGCGGTGGGAACTCGAAATGGCCAACCGGCCGGCAGCCGGGCGATTCCATTATTTCGGAGGGGGGGGGGTGCCCGGCGGCAGGGAGGTCACGTGCTCGTTGGCAGCCAATGGGCGACCCCCGCCGTCAAAACGTCACTTGTTCTAGAGGGCGCTGCTCGTGAGCTAATTTGAATATATAGTTTTAATAATTGATTTATATATTTTTTAAAATAGCCTATCGTCTTCCCCGTATTCTTTTACCTATGTATGGAAATTTTGGTACCAATTGGTTCAGTAGTTTTTGAGTTTATCGCGAAACAGACAGACAAAAATGTAATGCCTCGATAAAGGTTGGCGTTCAGCCGGCCGAAATATTGGCAAAATAAATATTTTATAAAATCCAAAATATGCCTTTTATTATCTAATATATAGAGATATAACATGAATATATATATACAGTTAAACCTGTCTATAGCGCCCCCTCTAAATAGCGCCTTCCTCTCTATAGCGCCAGATTTTAAACATTAAAATTTAAACATTTTACAATAAAAGTGACCTGTCTATAGCACCCTATTTTGGTGAGTCCCAAGAAGGGGCGCTATAGACAGGTTTAACTGTATATATAGAATATGGAATCTGCCATTAGTTTAGCACCTAATACATGGTACAAGCAATGAAACTCCGCCTTTGCCGGTCCCAAGCCAGGATGAAAAAGGAGGAGGGGGAGCAGTAACAAGCTCGCTAAAAAACCTGGGCTCAGCTGGCCTAGCTGATAGTACCCTGTAAGGGCTCCTAATCCAAGAATGAGCAGCGTTTGTACTTCATGTTAGGAGCGGCTACACTAGGCGTCTGTTCCTCATGTCAGAGGCGGCCATTTCTTTTGGAGCTAAGTCGGCCTGCCACAGAGTAGCACTCCCACTCTTAATGACAAATGCAGACCCATTCTACTTCACCCAATCATGATGGTTATCAAATCTCATTGATGAGCTCTACTCATCCCCAGCAGACACCATCAAAAGTCTCAAGCTTTACAAGCTTGACACCCTAATATGATTGAGTGGAGATAAGAAAGAAGAATAAGACAAGCAATGATAATCAGAGAGAGAGAGGATTTGAAACTGCTCATCAGTACACCACATGTCTATATAAGTTTTGAACCCAGGTCATGGTTGCTGAAAGTACTATTTAGCTCACCTCCTATTCTTGGACTACTAATTAACAAAAGAGAACATATCAGTTGGATTATCTTAACAATGTAGTTACTGGGTTGTGTTATATATCATTTAATTTGGATATGGTCACCTTGGCTGGTATGGAAAAATTATGTTTGTTTAAACTAGGGAAGGAGAAATGATATGACATTTTAGAAAACAATTTCAGAAATACATCAGTGATATCTATAACCACTACAGACAATAGACAAAGTAATTTTTTTAAATTTTTATCTCAAGTACATGAGATACAGGCCAGATGATCATGGTGTGTAGTAGTTAGTGACATCTTTTACTGCAAGTATAGGAAGCAGTTCAACTTGTGAACAAAATAATAGAAATAGTCGATGATAAACTTTTGGTATTTCTTGATTTGTTTTATTCAGTATTTTCATAGGAATACCCTTGCAGAAATTTCTACAGACTGTGAATAGA
>CP092868.1:43344511-43367951 GCA_030710605.1 Cordylochernes scorpioides | reverse complement strand
GATTCCTTTTGACCACTGGATTTTGATTATGTAGAGGGAGCTGGATCCAATTGGGGCAATGACTGGCTATTTTGTCCAACCCAATAACTTCTGGGCCGAAGGTAAACTCTGTACCCTTTTAACATCCAGCCCTTGTTATTCTGAATGATGTATGATCGAGGCTGGTTGGCTTCTTTAATGATGGTAGCTTATCTCAAGACATTGTTAGTTTTGGCATTTACTTAATCACTGTAACTCATTTTAGGAAGTATTTTGGCATTTTAGTCATAATATTTTAAATCTTATATTGATTTTCCCTCTTCTGCTGTAAAATATTTTCTGGGCTAATTGAAAGCAGGTTTTAACTTTGTGGTTTTCATTGGGATTAAAGTTCCCAAGTTTCTTCTCATTAGCATCTGAGCAGGGGACGGTAGATTATTGGACAGAGTTGTTCTTAGATTATATTTATTGTAGCGAAGTGAAATTGCTGGCTCAGCAACTGATTACTCGATTACCGCCGCCTTAATAAGATAACAAAAAAGGATGTTTACCCAGCATCTCCACGAGTTGTAGCGTAGCAGAAAGGTAGAGTCGGTGATCCACAAACGAAGAACGTTATTTTATTAACCAAACAAACCGAGGTCAAAAGAAGAACAAACGATAAATATGAATGAATTAATTAATTATAATTAAGTGATATCTAGAAATATCTATATTTAAAATAGTAAACAAAGGAGAGAGAGCAAAGAATAAAAGTCTCGTGGCCACGCGGCCTCGCAGGGGTAACCTCCACAGGAAGTGACGTCAGCTCCAGGGTTGCTGAGCCAGCAATTTCACTTCGCTACAATATAGTCTTATTTATTCATATTCATTCAATTTTATATTTAACTTTATATAATCTTATATAAACTACTAGACGGGTGACCCGTGTGCATATCTACCCTAGTGATATATATTTAGATAAGATTTTTTTTATAATTGTTTGTTATTAGCATTATCTATTTGTTTGCATCAGCATAATTTAATCTAATATTTGATAGAGGGCGATGTTCGTGAGCTAAGTAGAATAATTTGAATATATAGTTTTAATAATTGATTTATATATTTTTTAAAATAGCCTATCGTCTTCCCGTATTTTTTTACCTATGTATGGAAATTTTGGTTTGAATTAGTGAACTACTGCGAATTTGTATACCCCGGACATATAAAAAAACAAACATACAAACAAACAAACATTCATTTATATATATATATAGATGTAATAAGTTTCAATCTCAATCTCTCCCTCTTTCATTTTCCTTGCGACACGCAATGTATATGAGAGAGAGAGAGAAAGGGTGTCCCAAACAATAATTTCTCACCACAAGCTTCAGAAAGCGACACAGAAATTTAGAAAGACAATGAGCCAAAAACCGTGAATTCAGTCCTGCATGTGGCCAGCAGCAAGAAGACTGGGAGCCACCACAGCTCCCAACAGGTTCTATCCCTCAGGATAACTAGTGCTGTGGTTATTTCTTTTTTCACGTGGTGCGGCTGGGGACCACACTATTCTTAGTCTGTGTACACATGTAATGTAAACTCAACTTACCTCTTCGAATAACTTTCTCACTTGATCTATGAACCCAGGGATAGGCATTGATCACTTAGTATATATTTTAATCTGGTATAAAACTTCTCGGGAGCCTCGCCTGAGATATAATGCCCATAAAGCAATGCCAGAATAAGCATATGCAGTCTACAGACTCTAGCACACTGCATTTACTTGTAATATGAAACTTTACCACAAGCTGTAGAAATGAGAAGTTGGAGTCAAGGAGTCTAGCTTACACGACAATTTGAAACAATGTAAACTGCTTGTAAGCTGACTCGGGAGATAGAAAGTCTGACGGCCGCAGGAACCTGTTGTCGCCTCGAAGTCGCACGAACCTCGGGCTAACGGGCTGCAGAACCCAGTGGTCCAGCTCAAAGATGTTTGAGGCGGCCTCACAGAGGCTCAGAAGGATTCTTTTCCGTGAGAGCCAGACGCCAAAAGCCGGTGGTGTCAGCCACACCTGACTGTGGACCAGCCAAGAGTAGCCGTTGGCGGCGACACTCAGTTAGGCCTGGACCCCCCTCAGGCAGATGAGCCGATGTTGACCCGAGATGTCGAACAGGCCGACGCCACCCTCGGAGACTGGGCGAGCCAGGATGCCCTGCGAAGTCACGAGACTCTGCTCGTAACCCACACGAAGCGCTTAGCCACGCTTGAAGCCGGACGATGGTGGTGACAGGTGGAATGTAGCCGTGGAGGTGGCGCAGGATGGATTCCAGGACCAGGCTGTTGGTCGTGCGGGCACGACCCACCAGCGACAGGCCACGAGTAAGGGAGACCTCTTCGCGATGGCTCGCTTTAGCAGCCCCATAAGGTGGGAGACCTGGAAGGCGACGGTGTTGCCAGCGGTAATCGTTCAGCCCAGCACAGTTTGCGACTCGGATGTTCAGGAAATTCCTACAGGAGAATCCATCCAGTGCTTTCAGGAACGACACCAGAGCCTGCAACTCTTGCCGAAGTTGACAGCCACCCCGGAGGACATGCGGAACTCTTCGAAGATCAGGTGCACGAGCTAAAACTGAGCGTCGTCACTGATGAAGAGTATTATGTCATCTGCAAAGGCGACCACGCAACCGCGGTCCAAGATAATCTCGAGGCGGCGTAGCAGAGGCCCAACTCCGATGCTGAGAGAGCGGCGCTTAGATGGCAGCCCTGCCTCGCCCCGTTGAGAAGCGGAAAGGGCCTGGTATGGACATCTCCGATCCGTATGGCGGCGTCTGCTTCTCCGTAGAGAACACCAATCCACCCGAGAAAGGCAGATGGTAGCGTGGAAAACAGGTAGCTCATGACTGCTAAGACTGCCGAACGCCGGTTTCAGGTCCAGAGAAATGACAGCCAGCGGTGAGAGAGAGAGAACTCAATTCAAGACGATTCAAGAGTGGAAAGACATTTAGATAAGAAAACAGAAAATAAAATCAACCAAATTTCAGAAAAATACCGAATCGAAAAAAAAAATTACATATAGAACTTTCGGAGATAACAGGTCTTTCGATAGGATTAGTTCCTTCTATTATTCACGACAATCTACAATTAGAAAAGAAGTTCGGCAAATTTTGGATTCCCAACCAACGCCATATCCCATTATGGCTGTTGCAGGTTTAATACTTCCTCAGGTCCACCATACTCAACGGATGTTGTCCCAAATTAATTTTTCCTTTATAGTAAAATGAAAATTTCTCTTAAAGGGAAGCGATTCGAGTCAGGAGAAGTCATAATAGAAAAATCTCTAAAGTTCCTCAGAGGCTTGAAAAATAAGACTATAAAAATACTACGAAAATTGGGAAGCCAGATTTGATGCGAAAAAGGGGAGTATTTCGAAGATAACAAAATAAAAATTTCCTTTGATATAATACTAATTTTTATTTTCAAAAATTCCAGGTATTTATATAATGAAAGTATCTAGTATTTTTAAATTGAAATATAAAAGGGTTAAAATAATCCTAGATTTAGCTTATGTTCGAGTATGGCTGACCTTACAACCCTTAATAATGCGTCTACTGAACCTTCCAGAACCCAGTGAACAAGGACATGACATTTTTGAGAGGTTGTGAAGTAAAACAATTTAAATATAGGACAAACTTCTAAGATAGAGAGGTAAAGTCCAGTGAAAAGAAATAGAACCTAAGAAACTAGGTGAACTATCAGCATTAATTGTTACTAAAATACAGCGTTTCCTATCAATCGTGATAAAAAAAATTGATGACAATTTTTAAAACAAAGGACATTTGAATCATCTAAATAGCCAATTCTATACCAGTTTGAATGTCTATGCCCCTTGTGACAATTGACAATTGAAACAAATTTTATTGACTTCTTGTCAATAATTTACATTAAAAATGGAAATAATGAATAAACTAATATACAGATGATCATGCAGGGGATGTGCCCCGGCGGGTGATCCCTCTTTCCCAGGCGATGAGCGGGTGGTCAGCCCAACCTGTACGAAGTACCGGTAGATGATGGATTTGGCCGACGCCAGGATGGCCAGGTCGTCATCTTCGAGGCCAGACCCGAAGATCCAGGTCCGCAAGTCAGGGGGTCTCCCAAGGACACTGAAGGCTTCGATGATGAGGAGCCTGATACGCCTGCAGCTCCAGTAGCGATGGTCAAGGGAGCGATCCACGGAACCGCAGGCTTCTATGCCCTTGTGTGTGTGCAGGCTTATTTAGACTATCTCATAAAAAGTATAATTTATCTAGCTCGAAAAGAGAATATAATAACAAAACGGTCTAAAAATAAATACTCTGAAATTCAGAAGTGGGAAAGTATGTAAAATATTGCCGAATGTTTTAAAAAAAGATGACAAAGTGTCTTTCAACTAAACTTACAATGATGGCTGCTGCTATCAACCAAACGGTGAAAATTTGATGGAAGTCATCAGTGAAGTCATCTCTTTTTCTGTCAAAAATAGAGGAAACATCTATCAAGTTTCCAGTTAAATTAATGTAAATTTTTATGAAGCAAAAAAAAAAAAAAGTGCCGTGACCAGGATTCGAACCTGGGTTATTGCGGCCACAACGCAATGTCCTAACCACTAGACGATCACGGCAGACAATGGGACATGCCCACAGGACAATATAAGGATTGACCAGCCTGCCTCTTTTTTTTTTTTTTTTTTTTTTGCTGGCCGAGTTTTTAAATCCTTCAGCGTTCCTAATGACTTTGTTAAGTTACTGGCCATCCTAGCTGCCGGTTGATTAAGGCATAACTCCCCATTTTGTAGTTAGAACCGTGAATTCTATGAAAGATAAGCTATCAGAGGAAACCATGGTGGGTTGAAAGTTGAGAAAGTTTGTACGCCATATCTACACATAGAAAGTATCCCTTTTTAGCTACTTGTCGTTGAAAGGGAATTTCTGAAACTGAAATGGTTTCCTTGACAGGGCAGTCAGTTAACACGTTCAACTGTTAACAGAATAGTTGGTGATTCGTACTGACCCGAGAATGGATAATTTTAAAGTATATTTTTTACCTTAATGTGATTTCTCACTATGTTTATAGAAAATACTGGAGGAGGACTCTCTCAAGGTGGGGAAGCCTTCCTTGCTGAAGACATTTGTACACAACTATATATATATTCCCCAACATTTTATATGCCCTTTTACTCTTTTTTTTTTTTCACCTTTGTAAAATTTGATTAAAAGAATCAATAAAATTTTTAAAATTGTCTTTATAGAGATTACTCTTCCATTCTTTCTATGCGAATGCGCGCCAGAAGAGGTCTGTATTTGATGTTCTTTAGTGCATATTGGAAATATTTTTCTTTTGTTTTCGCTCATTTAATCTTCATTTTGTTTATTTTTAATGTTTATGTTTTTATGTGTCGTCTTTTTCGACGTTCTCTTTTGGTTTTATTTTCACAAACTATTTTGTAACAAAATATTAATTTCTGAACAGATTATTTTTATATTACACTAGCCAAATGACCCGGGCAACGCCCGTGTTTTACCCCGATTGAATGTTTTTATTCAAATACTATTTGTTACAATTATAAATTGGCGCCTTAAATAAATGCATATATTAGTTAATAACTATAGCCTATGTGCTTTATCTGTCTATGTACTGTTGGCTTCCGTAGGTGTCTCTTACTGGGTAAAAGAAAGAGAGGATTCCATTTAGTTATTAACTAATATATGCATTTATTTAAGGAGCGACCCGCTCCAACACAATAGTTACAAAAACAACAAAGCGAGTGGGGGGGCAAAGGTGGCGTGATCGTAGCCAACCAATAGGAGAGCGCCATTCCAAAAAAAAAAAAGCAAACGGTGACAGAGATGAAAAAGAATTGATGACGCTCGTAACTGTGTATAGAATCATTGCCTCTCTGATATTTACAAATGTTGATTTGTTCTGGCATTAAATAAATTTCTAGGTTATCCAAAATTTTGTCTTTCCTAATTTTCTGCGTCACAATATAAGAAAAATAGTCCAATACGGATTATAGACTATTTTTTAAAAAGGAAGACTTGATGATGTTAATAATATCGGAAAAAGAGTCGATCATTGACTATAGGAATCCAGTCCGTCACTTATAAAATATAAATCGAAAACTTTTTTTGACCGTGTAATTTTGGCGCTAGCCTGGCTTACCTCAAGGATTCTGGAAAATAGTCAAAATTAGTTGAATTCTTGCACTTGTGTGTGAAAACTAAAAGATTTGAGGTTTGTTTGATAAATTTATTTGAATATTCATTTGAATAAAATTATTTGAAAATTCAAGATATACACTTTTAATGTATGAAACATATCTGTTATGGACTTATACAATATTATATAATGATACAGTAAGGTGTTATAATTGCTAAAATACCCAGGTAAAAACCTATATTCAAAATTGAGATAAAAAAACTTTGAAGTACTTTTTGATATCCAAACTTTCTCTATAGACCTTGTAATGCAACGTTTAAAAATTGTAATTGGTCGTACTTTATTCAGTGAGATCCACAAGGGATCTAATGAAATCTTCACAATCCTACAGGGAGGTGTTCTCTTCTTCTTCTTTCTTATCTTCACTTAATCATATCAAGGTATCAAGCTTGTAAAGCATGACAACCATCATGACTGGGTGAAGTAGAATGTGTCTGCCTTTGTCATCAAGACTGGGAGCACTACTCAGTGGCAGGCCGACTTAGCTCCAAAAGAAATGGCCTACTTTGACATGAGGAACAGACGCCATGTGCAGCTGCTCCAAAACATGGAGTACAAACGCTGCTCATCCTGTATCCCTGGATTAGGAGCCCTTACAGGGTACTATCAGCCGGGCCAGCTGAGCCCAGGTTTTTTAGCGAGCTTGTTACTGCTCCCCCTCCTCCTTTTTCATCCGGGCTTGGGACCGGCAAAGGCGGAGTTAGGGAGGTGTTTAACTGGCAAAGTGGCTAGGCAAAATCTATAGTCAAAATATAGATGGAAATTTTTCCCGGGAGGATATTGATATATAGAAGTTTGCCTCTGCCGTTAAAATAAGCTTCAAAACTAGACGCCATCTATTGACCGTCGCCGCAAACTAGTGAAGAGGGCCATTAGCCCGAAACCATGATCTCCAGGTGAACGCTTCTCATTTTGCCAAAGCTGGTGTTGTGGCTTTGTCACCGACCCGGTAAATAAAATAGCTTATTTATGAGTCATCTGAAGTTATTAGGATCGCAATTTGTTTCCAAGTAATGACGAACAAAAATGAAATGACCTTGCGCATGCGTAAAGATAAACAATGCCTGGAAAGCTGGGGAGAGCAAATGAACAAATAATGTCACAATAAATATCGCCCTAGAAAACCATTTAATTGTTGGCTTTTTCCAAACAAAAAATGCAATTGCTATAATCCTACATAACACTTTAATAAGATGATAAAATGGTATGGGGATAATGAATTGAAATCAAGAGTTACGAGAGAGGAAGAAAAATATTTATTTCTTACTCAGTTTCAATAAGAAAAACAAAAGTTTTATTTGTTAGTCTTATATTGTAGAAAAAACAAAAAATATATTTAGTCTACTGAAGGAAAATTTAAAGAAGTAGTCCCCGTGAATGAAGAGCATTGGGTATAACCAGCCATGATTGCCCATGAATAGTACTGTCTCCAGTACTGCTGATCCTGGGAATTTATAAATGGAGGGGCCCAGAGTGATCCATTCTGAGGGGCTTGACCTGGAGCTGTAGATGGGAGCAGGGATTGGTCGCCGGTCAGTGGACGCTGATTGGTTATCTCCGACATCTGTGGGAATGTTGCGGCACGTGGCAGAATGGGACCTGCTACCTGGTCATTCGTTACGCTTTCCAATGGACGAGGATCCGAATCCTGCGACAAAAGTTACCTACATGGTGATATATCTACCATAATTGTAGTAGTTGCGTACTGTAAAATATGAGAGAAACAAGGAGACAATAAGAACTGTTCGCTACATCATGCTTTAGAAGGGATGATGCCCGGAAGAAGAGAGAAGAAGAACGAGAGAAGAAACAAGATTTAGACGGCTTAGTATCGATTGCTTGAGAACTATGGAAGAAAAAGAGAAAACAGAACTGATAAGGGTAAGATTTTTATCAGTTTCTCACAAACTCATTGAAAAGACGTTGACGAACAATGATAGGAAAGCTATTTCTTTTTCTACAAGGTGAGAAGGAGATTAAATCAACACGTATAAGCTGCTTAAGATGAATAACTCTATTCAACCCTTATGCTCAAAACTGGGCAACTCTGTGCTTCACTTCCATCAATAATTGACAATATGACCCAGAATAAGTATATTGCTACGGCGTTTTATGGTTTCCACAAGTCCATATCTCAGAAGAAGGCCAAGTGATACTCACTCCTCACTTTCTTACTGCTACTCTTTTTGTGTTGATTTCTTGCTTCCCTCTTTCTTCTTATTTTTTTTCCTTTTCTTGTTTTTTTTTCTTTTCTTTCTCTTTTTACTCTGTATATATCGTTATTTCCTTTGTCTCACTGCTTTGTTCTTATGCATACCTCTGGTGAATCCTGTATAGGGTCAGTGACCCTAAATAAAGGCTTTTTGTTGTTGTTGTTGAATAACTCTATTCCAGTCAATGATAACCGAGGAAATAATCTGTTGAAAAAACTTGATACTCATCTACTATAGATAGAAAATAATCTTAGAGAGAATAATCTAAACAACAGTAGAACCTCCCTGTAAAGGACACCTAATTGCAGAGACAAAGTGTCCTTTAGGGAGAGGTGTCCTCCTACCGGAGAGTTGCTAAATAAAAAAAATGATAATTTTGATAAATGAAAACTGTCCTTTGTAGAGAGGTGTCCTCTAGCGCGGGTGTCTTCTCATGCAGGTTCTACACTGTATATGAACATCTACGACTGAATGTTATAGAGCGTTCGAATCTAACTTATCTGACATATAAGGATGGGTAGGATTCCACACCTGTCTACACTCAGAGAGAGAAAGGACGCGCTATATATCACTACAGAAACATGGCTATATGTATTTGAAAGGCAAAGGTATACAGTTGAGAGAGTATTTACCTTGTTGATGCCATCAGGGAATTCCAACTTGATTCTCTTCGCTTGACGCTGTAGGCCCGCCTCTTCATCAGTGCAAGTCTTAGAAGGGCTAGTAGGTTCCCGCTTCAATACATTGGCATCTTGAGTGAATGAAGGACTTAGGGCTTCACGTTTTACATAATAGAAACGAGGCTTCGCAGGTTCGGCTATCGGATTTGTTGGCAGAGTCTGGGACATCGTTGGGTCGCTTTGAGGCTTCAAATTGGGCTTCAAAACATTATTCTGAATCTTTATTTGATGGTCTTTGAGTTCCGGCTGGTTATTTTGAGGCTTTAGCGGAATGTTCCCGAGTTTCAGGAAATTGTTCTGAGGGATCGAGGGATTCTCTTGAGGAGTTACTGACAGAGGGGATGATGGCACCAGGTTGTTTTGGGTGAACCTTGCTAGAATTTCCCGATAGGTATTCAACGGATCTTTATTAGGTGGCATCGAAGGAGCTTGTAATTTCTCAGCCTTCGTCTGAGGTACTGGAATATCGGAAGGAGGTTTCTTGAGATCACTCTGGGGTTCCACAGGATTCACATCGGGCTTTACAAAGTTGGGTTTCGTTTCCATTACATCCTCAATGGAGTTAGTTTCACTCTTTGAAGATTCTACAGGCTCCAACTTTATCTTGACTTGACAGTTTTCATTCCTGTAAACATCACCGTACATCTGATGATTTTTTATAAATTGTGAACTGTTAACTTGAGAGAGATCACAGTACAAGAAAATAACATGGAAACTTCATTCGTATTACATTTTATATAAGTGTAGGTAAACCACTATTGAAAATATTACATTTCGAAAATAATATTATCGTATAACTTTCCATGAGAAATGTTAGGCCAAAAATACGGAAGGTCTCTCCAAGAAGTGGTCTCTCATATAAGAACAATTCATTATTGTTTCCAAGAAGGTGATCGCCTCATAGAGGAATTCTCTAACCATATAGAAGGTTTGACTATATTTGAGTAATTGAAAAAGATAATAAACTATGAATATGAGCAAAAATCCCGACTACTGGTTATGCAGCTAAATATTGACAAATGGCTAATGTCTCAACTTTGGAAATAAAATAATAATAAATTGGGGCATCATAACCCACGACCGTTCCAGTCTACACTAAAGAATTCGCGTTTCACCAACTTATCTCTTTACAAGATAGGTGGTCGTGGATGTATTTGCATAGTGTTGAGTTGCATAATCAGGAACATATATAGTGAGGAGAATAATTAGTTCATTTTGATGTTAGCAACATAGGCTATCTTTAGATTCTATGTTGGATTAAAAAAACAACAAAAATGAAGAATAAAGCCTTATCAAGAGGAATAAACATATAGGAAAAAGATGCGTGTAAGGGTTAATACCAATAGTAATTATAAGAAAGATTTGTCCTCACTTCTTTTTTCTAGATTTAATTCATTTTGTCTCCTCTCTAATTGTAAATACGCTGCTGTATCACCTCATAAGCATAAATAAATAAATAAGAAAAATTGTTTAATAAAGTGATATTAATGAAGAATATATAGAGAAAAAAATGCAATGGGTAGAAGAAAAACAAAGATTGGGCAAGGCTCAATATAAAAAGAAGATGAAAATTTTGGAACGATTGCTGAACAAGTGCTGGTGTCTAAAGATGAAGAATGCACAGATGAAACTTGGCGTCCGTAGAGGAAATTACGTCCAGAACTAGAGACAGGTAGAATATACATATACACCAAGAATATGTAAATAGGCCATTCAGTTCGGACAAAAGATGAACGTGTAGAATCATTGACACTGGAGGTAGATAACGACATATATAATAAAAAAAATCTATATTCGAAAGTGGGCTTAAATCTATTCACTAATAATTTCCAAAAATTGTCTTTTTTAAAAAATCTTATTTCAAAGTCAAGGTTTATAATTTGGCATGACACCTGAGGTGTCATCTCAAATCTGTTTCATGTACTTACGCCGTGGTTCTTGGAAGGTCGTTCCTTGATGGGGTTCTTTCTTTCAGTCTGGAATCCTTTGTAGCCGATTCTGTATTCTTCCGTCTAGGTGTGTCCAGCCTTGGTGTCTCCCGCCTAGGTGTCTCGGACTTTGATTCCCTTCTGAACTCCCTTCTAGGAGTTTCGGACCTTGACGATTCTCTTCTTGGAGTTTCCATTCTGGACTCCCTTCTAGGAGTTTCGGACCTTGACGATTCTCTTCTTGGAGTTTCCATTCTGGACTCCCTTCTAGGTGTCTCAAACCTTGACGATTCTTTTCTTGGAGTTTCCATTCTAGACGACTCTCTTCTAGGCGTTTCAGATCTTGAATATTCTCTTCTGGGCGTTTCCATTCTAGATTCCCTTCTGAGGCTGTCAGACCTTGAGGCTTCTCTTCTTGGTGTTTGGCTTCGGTCCTCCTTTCTTGGGGTCCACATCTCTTCTCGAGATCTATTTTCTCTTTCTTTTGAAAGCATCGGAGAAGAGGTTGATTCTCTTTCAGAAGCTTGAATCCGAAGTTCTGCTGTGCTTATCCCAGGAATAGATAATAAATTATCTTTCGGTTTGGAAGATAACCATCGCATTGGATCCCCGGTTCTGAAACTCGGTCCTGGTCTAGGGATGTCAGGCCTCGGTGTTGTCAATCTCGGGAAGGAACTTCCTCTTGTACTGTCTTCTGAAAATCGCCTGAAGCTGGGTGTCACTTTTAGCGGATTCTCGTCATCGCTGTCCTCAATATCTGCAACATCCCCTTTTGGCTACTTTCAAAGGAAAGAAGAGTGTGTGCTGAGCACCCACACATTTTCAAGCAGCTAATTCTAATTAGAATTAAGTTCTATGCATTTTAAGGATACCCTTAAGGGACGGTGGATGATCTGGGACATAGTAGTGTATGATAGAGGAGTTAATAGATGCCAAGAAGGACTCACCAACCACTTCCACCTGCCCCGGGAGGGTGGGACGTATGGTCCTCAAACAAGGGATGCCTCTTCCCCGGTCCTCCTCCACACCCCGGACCATCTTCTCCACCAGCTGCTCCATCTCATCGCTCAGCAAGGTCTGTCGGGTCACCTCTTCGTAGTTCCTCTTCCTGAACTCTCTCTGTCACGTCAACGGGGGGTTATTGCACTATTTGAGGTAGGAATAAATCATAGCGCGCCATCTATCTACATGGAATGAAAGTATTCAATACGAATTTACAAAAATCATTTTTTTTTTTAAATTGACTTCCTACTTTTCTTACTATAATGAAAATATTTTGAAAGAGCCTTGTTCATCAATGGTGAACCCTCCCAGAGGTTTCGCCGGTTTATTATTATATTTTATCCGGAATTTTAGGGATTTAAGTAAACTATGGTTAGAAATATTTTGGCGTGAGGACCGTGGAGTTGAGACAGATGTCCATATTGTCACTCTGTAATGGTCAACTCTGTCAATCATAATCAGTTACTTGACGTCAGCGCTTCATTTAATAAATTTTAGATATAGCTCTCTCGGGCATTTTTTTTGTTGTTGTAATAATTATAAAATGTTGTAAATAGTTACATATGCTAAAATAAATCGGTTTTATTTAATGATTACTCGTTATTGTCTTCAATGACATTCTGGATATGGATCATCGAATGCTGACACAAGCCCACGACGGTGGTACAATATGTGGCCCACAGTCATTTCCTTACGTAACACGATCTACGCAAATATTTAGAAACAGAATTTGTCTCCCAATGCCAAGATTGAAGACCAAACCGCGTATCATCTCTAACTGTTAAGTCTCCCAAAATACCAAATATTTAGAATGGTCACTTCCCCAGGATTTCTTAATAAACATGTTATCCTAGTAGATTCTTCCAGGAAAAAGACATTTTGACGACAAATTAAGAATTGAACCATCGAAGGATTTAGATCGATATTTTGGCTATTATCAAAGTGTAGTCATCAATGGTATTGTAGATAAGAGAGAAAGAGAGAGAGAAGGACAACCAGGGTCAGCCAGGGCAGTCGACATACCAGCACTGCCAGCCGATGTACCACCCCCAGCACATGCCCCACAATCTCCGCCTCCCTGAACTTGGAGGAACACAGCGAGCAGCTGTAGAACCGTGTCAGTTCAGGGGCCTTCCTGTCGTAGTACTCGATCACAAAGTCCAGACCTGGGAACACATTGTTCTACAGTAACAACAGATCTCGTTGGTTCACTTTCTTTAATCCGTTTCTATCCTCAATACCGCTAATTTTTGTGGTTCTTTCAACTTGATGATAAAGATTATATCGGATATAAGAGACTGTATATCAATATGTATATATTTGATTTTATGGAGAAAATAGTGTGTATTTACATATTAGTTTTAGTGCAGGCTACAGTTCCAGGAATTCTCTTGGAAGATCGAATTTACGAGTTTTCATTAACATTACAATTTGTAAAATTGTGAGAGAGGCAGATCAAGTACAGTTCAACTTACTTACAACAGGTCGGTCACATTTTTCCAAATTAGAAGGCAACCCTTCCAAATCTTGAAGATAATTGATAAATCGATAGACCAATATACACTGTTTCATACTTTTATAATTTTTTTTTTCATGGGGGTCGGTGGAAGGCTGGTTAAACCGTTTGGTTTCGACCACTACGACCCGGGTTCGATCCCCGCATTGGACACTTTTTATGTTTAAAAAAAAAATGTTCCAATGGCCCCCCGATTCTTGCAAAAGTCCAACCCCACCAGCGAGTGCAAGTAACCAAACGGGGCTCTGGCACATTTGTAAGTGCAAAGTCGAACTGCTTTCGCATGTGTAGACATGTGGTGCGCTTACAGTAAAAAGCAGTCGATAACTACCCACCATGATTATCATGGCCTGTACCACGTGTACTAGGGATAAGCAAAAAAAAAATATATATATATATATATATTTTTTTTTTAATAGGTAGATTAATTTTTTTTAAAAGCACAAAAGGTCCCGTTATGCAACGCCTCCTCTGATCGCTTTCCCTGCTTCTGACCAGGGTTTAGTATTATAAGATTTTATTATTTATTATGCACTTTTATTTTTCTGAAATTTTCGAGTTTACCGTGGAATTAGAGATACCGCGGGTCAACCCGGGGTACATTAAGAATCGCCTATAGGTATGTAACATCTGTACGAGATAAGAAAGAAGGAAGATCTGTACCAAATGTATTAAAATAGATATCTACCATCTTAACATAGGTCTGTATCATCTTAAATGGTAAATAACGGATAATTCGGTTCTGATTTTAGTCGGGAATTTGATGGAGATCCCTTGGAAGATATAATTCACGAGTTTTCAATAACAACAATTTATAAAGTTGCGAGTGAAACATATTTAGTACAGTTTAACTTACCTACAACAGGCCGGTCGCATTTTTCCAACTTCTTCTCCAACTTGGTCGGTTTCTGGAATCCTTTCCCTGCAGCGACATCACTACAGTGAATCCAACCATTTGAAACTTTTGCACATTAGACTGTCAATTCTTGATTTAAAGCCAATATTATTCAATCCCTGGATCCCAGGAGTACAATTCCTGTATGACTACTAATATAATACTACTAATAATACTATGATAACTAAAAATAAAAGCATATCACACTTAGAACTAAATAGGATTTAAGATAAAGATTTTATAGTTTTTATTCCATATACTTATTTCAAATTTGAACGTATGTTTTCATTTTCTGTATATAGATGGCGTTTTATTGCTTTATATTCTTCAAGCTATCTTATTGTATAAATTTAGCTATTTAAGGAAGGGCTGAATCCAACAAGGCAAAACAGCCATCAGATGCTATAGCTGACAATACCAAATAAGCAGTCCTACACTAACAACCATTAACAGAATGTGGTGGGCTAGCCTGAGGTAGGAATATTCTATATACAGTTACGAGCGTCATTCCTCATCTCCTAATAATCAGTCATCAGTTTTCATCTCTGTCACCGTTTGCTTTTTTTTTTTTTTGGAATGGCGCCCTCCTATTGGTTGGCTACGGTCACGCCACCTTTGCCCCCCCCCCCCACTTGCTATTTCGTCTTTGTAACTATTGTGCTGGAGCGGGTCGCTCCCTAAATAAATGCATATATTAGATAATAACCAAATGGAATCCTCTCTTTCTTTTTCCCAGTAAGAGACGCCTACGGAAGCCAACAGTACATAGACAGATAAAGTACATAGGCTATAGTTATTAACTAACATATGCATTTATTTAAGGCGCCAATTTATAATTGTAACAAATAGTATTTGAATCAAAACATTCAATCGGGTAAAACACGGACGTTGCCCGGGTCATTCGGTTAGTAGTCCTATAAAATGTCACAAAAAAACCCAATGACGTTTGAAGGTCTCCCGTATATGTGATAACGGGATGGGTTTAAGCAACAAGGTTTCTATATAGACTTACCTTCGTATCGCAAGTTCTGAAACAATCCCACGAAAAATGTGTCAGAGTGAATGTTTATGAACAACTATAATACTAACTAACTACTACTTATATAACTACAAATATCAACTAGCTACTTATAACTACTATTTTAAAGATAGAGGCTGCCTGGCCGGCATTCATAGTTCTTCAAATTAAAGATACTTCGGTGAGTAATTTAGACCATCACGTAGCCTCCACCCATGCACGTATGTATATATATATCTATAAAAATTGTTTATAACACACAAAGAAGGTAATATATATATTTTCTCCCCCTTTCAATATCATTAATAATTAAATATGTAAACATTATTTTGTATAAAAATAGTATATATCTCATAAATTTATTATTGTGATACTCCTGTTGAAGGACTGACAAGTCCGAAAGCTTGAAAATAAAAATTTGAACAAGAAACTTAACCCTGGAAGCTTTATTTACTTTATAATTTTTTTTAAATTAAAAATGTTTACGGGCCGGAGTATCTTTAATTTGAATTACTATTTTAAAAATTGCAAGGCTTTCCCACTATGTTGAAACGAAATACAAGAAATTTCTCCTTGATGGCTTATAAAAGATGCTAAAAAAGAAGAGAAAAAGTTTTCTTTAATAAAAATATATACAATACTAGATTAAAGAAAACTTTTTCTCTTCTTTTTTAGCATCTTTTATTTTCCCACTATGTACTAAGTACAATTCTCAACCTGTAACCTCAGACCACATCATTGACTGTATTGACTCATCCATTGATGAGTTCTACTCATCCCCAGCAGATACCATCAAAAGTCTCAAGCTCTACAAGTTTGACACCCTAATATGATTGAGTGGAGATAAAGAAGAGGAATACTATTTTAAACTAGTTTAGATCCTGATTGTATGAATAGTTATACAAGTTCTTTTCCTGATCATGCAAATAAACGTTGATGATGGATGCGTGCCATCAAGGAGAGAAATGTAAATTGGACCTTTGAGATAAAGAGCGATATTCTTTTCTAAAGGCCGAACTTCGAGACTGGATCTTCAGACAAGGGGGATGGATGACAATTCCATTCTCTCGTCAACAAAGACGTCGATATACAGGTTCTTCCTGAGTCTTGAGGTGAGGAAGACCCCCTGATCATCTGGAGGAGGATTCTTCGGTGTTAAAGAAGCCTCTCTCTCTCTCTGACTTGACGACTTGTTTATATATATTTTTATCAATTATTTTATATATTTATAACTGAAAAACAATAGAAAAAAATAATTTAAAAAAAGATCAGTTGTTGATATTAAAAACAAAGTAGGCATATCCTGACCAGAATCACATGTGCTTTTCAGAAGGCAGAGCGCTATCTGGTGGAACAGAAATCAACTAAAACATTGATTTCACAAGTTCCTCCAGATGGCGCTCTGCCTTCCGAAAAGCACATGTGCTCCTGGTCAGGATATGCCTACTTTGTTTTTAATATTTATATCTATTTATTCATATATTTATCATTATATAATCTTATTTATTTATATTTATTCTGTATTTAACCTTATATAATCTTATATGGACATTGTAATAAAGTGGTTTAAATATATCAATCTCTTTCTCTCTTCTCGAATGTACATAATTGTAAATAGTCACACACACACACACACACAAAGCCTTTATAAGACATTAGTCTTATACAGATTCTCCGTACAAGGTGCAATAACAGGAAAAGAGCAGCAGAGAAAACCAGTAGTTCCGCAACTATATACAATTATTAGTAATAAGAAAAAGTAAGATTTAATATGAAAGGTCGACGCCATCGCCTCAAGTCTTCAATTCCATGCGCGGAGCAGAAATAGGGACTAAGTTATATAATTGTAAATAGTCATGTTTATATAGTGTTCCCTTTAACATATATCTAATAACGTTATATGTATGACTTAGCATTGACGAGAATGTCAATACAAAATCTTCTTAAAATCTATAAATCGAAGTTACATACAGTAGGTTGATAGCACTAAATACAGCTAATTTATAAACTGGTACCGAGAGATAATTCTATTTAATGATCTTCTTTCTTGTATCTTGAAGATAGACGTTGCCTGGCCGGCATTCATATTTCTATGAGAAATAGACACTTCGGCCAGTTAAGAGTTTTTTTTATTTTTCTCAACGTTTCAACAAAAATCTTTTGTCTTCGTCAGGAGAAGTATTATTATTTATTTAAGTAACCCAGGTTCCTGGAGCGTACAGAAGTCGCCAACTACCCGGGATGTCCTTCTGACCTAAGTCTTCTTGGATTTATATACAATGCCAGTGGAAGTCCAATTAATGAGGTGTTGCCAGGCAGATTTCTTTCTTGGGAGATTTTCTAGGGATGCTGGACATATGTTGGTGATACCTAGGAGAGTGGCTGTCTGGAATCTTTGGTATTGGAAGGTTGGGCAAAAAGTGAAGAGGAGGTGGTCTACGGTTTGGTCTTCATCTTGGCAGTGGGGGCAAGTTGGGTCTTCTTTCGATACCGTTGCAAGGTCTGCCTGAATGTAGCCATGGCCGGTCAAGATTGTTGTGGGGGTAGAAATCAGGAGAAGTAAATAAAAATAAAGCATTTGGCAAAAATTGTTATGAGATTGCAAGGGCGTTCTCACGTGATTCATGTACTACATTATGTTTCTTATAAAAGGTTTAAATAACTTCCTATTACTTGCATATAGGGTGTATTAGGAAGAAAAGATGACAAAGTGACAATGTATCCTATAATCAATTTATGGTTTTTAAAGATAGCAAAAGCCATCTACACGATAAATACATTAATACCCACAAATAAGATTCAAATAAACCTTTCAATACAATAATCCCTTGTATGAAAATTTGAAACTATTATAGACACGTATGATTCTTTTTAAAATAAAACAATTTCTACTGCCCCTACTGCAATGGAAAAATTCATGGGAGGGCCTGGCTCATTAGTGGTAAACCCTCCCAGCGGTTTCGCCAGTTTAATCTACCATACCGCTGTTATATTGCATTTTTCGATCTTCCTTTTATATTGGCGCGCTAGTGCATCATAATCCCTTGTATCAAGAATAACATCAGGATTCCAGGGATAAGTTTCCTTTTAACAAAGAACCCTAGCTTTCAGGCATTAAAGCTTTTTTACAGAAGAAAATACCAAAGATCTTCATGCCCGAAAGCTAGGGAATCTGAATCAATAATATTAATAAAAGAAAAAAATCCCTGGGAGAATGTTGACTATTCTAGAATTTTGAAAGAAACTGATTCCAAGAAGACACGGTGTTTACCTTACAACTCTGAACACTCGGATTTTCCTGGAAAATCTCTTAAAGATTTCTTGAAAAAGCCATGGTCCACCTGTACTGTGTGAGCAGAAGAGCTTAAATTGACTTGTTCCATTATATGTATGTTCCATATGTAAATACCTGTTTTCTTTCGCTCTCCTCTTCTCCCATCCATATTTCCAATTTTTTTTTTCTTATTTTCCATAGGATTATTCAAATAATAGTCTGTATATATTTACCATGTGTATTTAATCTTTCTCCATTTTTACCCCTTTGTATATTTCCAACTTTCATAGGTTTCGCCGTATTGTAACCCCAAGGAGAATCCTCTGTAAGACCTGTGTGTCTTAATAAAGGCTTTTGTGTGTGATTCCAAGAAGATTTAAAAAATCAAGTATTATCTTTATTGGTTTACAAGATAGAACTCTACAACTGAAAACTATTTTTATATTTGATTTTTTGAAAATGTATTTCTATGAATCTCTATTATATGTTATGTTGCACCCCTTTACAGAGCCAGTGGTCTGATAAAGCACGACCGAGTGAAAGCTTGCCTCCCAATTTCTGAATAAAAAAACTCTACAAATATTTTTTTTAAAAATACAATTAAAGATAGATAGAACAAAATAAAAGAGAGAAACTTATAACCTAGTAAAACAAAAATAAACTTTTCTTCTAACAGTTAGCACCTATTTACTTGTGATCTTATACACATACTCTGTGGGAATAATTAATTAATTAATTAATCATAGTTAATAGGTTGTGTATGATTTTGTTCCTAGATGTTTCCTGGCTCAATGGAACAGGCTCTTGTGATATCTAACTGGTAAAAACGTCTTATCATTGTGTCACGAACTTGTACAACGGAATTGTGTCCTTAAATCGTGAGAGCGAGAGTTTTTATTCTATTTCCAAAATCTTCAAAAAAAAAAAAAAAGGTATATCCTTGTTGTGTGTGCATGTGTGTGTTTTTTTTATAACAACGACAAAGAAAATATAACAATAAATCTAAAGTGTTCACACACACAATAAATGTAGTAAGAAATATATTAAAAACCAAGAACATACTTGCTGATGTTTATGGCCGCTCACGTGAGTCTCCACATTAGATATGGATGTGCAGATACATTCGCAGACCTGCAACCATGTAACAGAGTTTGTCAGAAATGTCATTAAGAAAGCTTTAAAACATTCATAATATTATCTATTTATTGTTTTTAAAGATGTATTCGAATTATTTCTTTGAAACTTGCAACCACACATAAATTTGAAATAATAAAGACAAATATAAGACCGAAAAACAAAGCCCAAATATATTTTTAAAATAGAAAAAAAAACTCTTACAACTTAGCAAATTCCAGATTTCTGAAGTCAAGAACAAGATTATCTATCGAAAATGATAAAGCACAATTTGGATTATAGATTATAGCTACAAGAAAATAAGGCCTAATATAAATAAATTAATAATATGTGACGTTTCGGTAACAGCGTTGTTACCATCTTCAGACTAAAGAGTAAAATAAGGATTTTATCATTTTGTCTGATGATGGTACCAACGCTGTTGTCGAAACGTCACATATTATTAATTTAGTTGGATTGGGTTTTATTTTTTTGTAGCTAAGATTTTCTATCATTTCGTACCCTCGGAATAAGAATCCTGAGTAGATGACGAGATGTAGATGACTGGAGGAAAGAATCAAACGGGTTAAGAACATATTGATGAAGGACATAGTAATAATGAAAGAGATGCGGTGGAACAAGTGTGGCTTATCCCCTTGTACTGTAAGCCAAGTTCATCATATCGTGAATATCCTACAGTTTGATCTTGAAATCAGCCTCAAGAGTTGATACAAAGGCTTCCAATACAAAGTTATGGAAATAGACAATACAGGACGAGAGAAATCACAGTTATAAGATAGTGACTGATCCTGAGAAGAGAGACCCAATGGAATACTGTAGCAAGAAGTGAATCAATTTTGGAATGAAAAATATACCTATTCAGCGATCTCCTCTTTAAACCGTCGAAAGGAAAATGACTATAGACGAAATAAAATATAAATGCTAATGATAAAGAGGTCAAAGACAATTCAATAATTTCGTAATGCTAGCCTTTCATAAATGTATAGACTTTGCTAATGGATATTGACATGTTGTAAATATATTCAACATTAATATCTCGCATAATTAAGGCTTTTGTGAAAATGAAATATATTAATCGATATATCACGACCAAACCTGTGCTTAAAAGCTCAGAGAAACTTCTATATCTACAGAACGGTGAAATACTTGGAGGAACGGAGTGGAGATATACTTAGTGTATCCTGAAATAGGAGAATATGGGTAGGTAGGCTCTTACCCCCGTTTTCAAGATATAATTTTTACTAGGGTGATATAAACGTAATGCATTGTTCTGATGCATAATTGAGGGGAGAGTTGTCTCTCTATTCTTACATGAATACTGTCCTCCCTTAACTTTTTATGTTCTATATAACTATACAATTCAATATATAAGTAATCAAGAACCGGTATGGTACAAAATACTCTCTTTTAGGAAGTAAGGGACCATATAGATAATGCCACGGAGCAAGTTTTAACGACCTAGGATGGTGAAACATCTCGGAAAGGAAGTTAGGGATCGTGCTTCTGAACAAAGTTTTCAATACCTTAGATGACACAGCATTTTTCTTGGAAGGTGTTTGTGAAGAAGCTTCTTCGATATTGTTTTTTGAAACCTTAAGTGATAAAAATGTTCCTTGGAAGAGAATCGTACTGCGGTTCTATAAGAAGGATGTACTGGAAGTTTACCTCACAGTAGAAGGCGCCGTCACTTTCTATAATCCCCGCGTACTGTTCCTGGCCGCCTTCTTTCCGTAAACTGTCGATCAGCTTTTGTTCTGGAACATAAGATAATCTACTTAGTACATTCTACTGGCATTTTTGTTTTCTGAAACACCAGGAACAAACATAACCGTGAATATCTAACGTAGACTGTCAGTGTTTCTATATAGATGGTAGTGTCATCATTACACAGGGAGATAATTGAGAGAAAATTAGTCTAGGGCAGGGATCAGTAAACTGGCTCGCGAGCGACATGCGGTTCTTTGAATGTGAAGCTGCGGCTCTTTATATAGTTTCATATGTAAATATTATTTATGTGAGTACTATTTATTGTTGGCAAGAAGAAAATATTTGTGGCTCTTTAAAAACTTAGAAATTTTTTATATTGTAATTTTTGACTCTTTCGACTCAAAAGTTGCCGGCCCCTGGTCTAGGGCATTTTTCAGAAGAAATGATGTATAAAATCTCGAACACAATTCTTAGACAAAGTCATAGTAACTTCCAATATCAAATTAAACACCATTTATAACTCTTTGTATACTATAATACTTATTGTACACTGAAATATTTTTATGATCTCCTTCTTTCCCAAACAGAATATTATATTGGGGAAGCATGGAGAAGCAACAATCATTCATCATGCATAAGGAGATAATAAAAATGGATATGATTCAAGTCAATTTTTGTTTTGATAATTGTTTTCAAACCTATTTATTGTAGCAAAGTATTTATTATATTTTATATACATATTATTAATTTCCATATTTACCGGGTACCTCGGGGGTTGGGTGGAAAAACTGCCATCTATTTATACTACAGTAGACTCTCCTATAACGCGAGTTTTTACAACGCGATTTCGTACAACGCGTTATAAAATAAAACAATTTACCCTAACAACATTCGCGTTATACAAGTTTTATTTCGTACAACGCGAATTCCTATAACGCGATTTCATACAACACGGAACACATTAATCGCGTTATAGGAGAGTTTACTGTATATTAATTTTTGAACAACTAAATGGATTGCGAAAAAATATTTAAATCAAATACCTAAACAATAATATAATACAATTTTTGCCAACACACACTTTTTTTCCTGTGGTTTATGTGTTTACTTCTGTATTGCTATTCTATGGTACTTCTACTATTTATTATTGATGTACTTTCAGTATGAAGGAAATTGCACTCGGGGGAATTCTCGGGCAAAGCCGGGTCATTCGTCTAGTATCTTATAAATGTTGATTTTGTTCTTGTTTCAAATAAATTGCCGCGTCATTCTGAAGTTTGTCTTTCCTAATTTTACACGTGACAATAAATTCATCAAAACAAGGCGCGATTATGAAGTATAATATATGAAATAACAAAATTGAATATAAATGGTTAGCAGCCATCTCTTTGTTTTCCTGAAAAAAATCATCTGACCTTTGATTTTTTTACTAATTCAACAACAACAAAAAGCTTTTTGAGACCTTTTAGTCTTATACAGATTTTCCAAGTAGCAATGTAGGGTACATGCAGAAAAAACGGTAAAAATACCAGTAATAAGCGCATTGTTATTAGGACCTCCAATCCCGGAGCCAAATAATGATCCCGAAATCCCGGGATTCTGCTCGAAAAATCCCGGGATTACTGGTTTGTGCATGAAAACCAGCGCAAAAATATTTTTTTCTTATCTAGCATTTTGGTAATCAGACAGATGATGAGATAGCACACTTTTGACGTTTTGTTTATACAGCTGCATTTCGGGTCTTTTTTTTTCTGAGAGATTTGAAATTATTTTCATGCACTAATAACGAAGGGTTATTCTGCAAGATCTTTCCAAAATGGCAGCCTCTAGAATGAGAGTATGCAGCAGTATACATG
>CP092868.1:43258397-43344411 GCA_030710605.1 Cordylochernes scorpioides | reverse complement strand
GGGTTTTTTATGTGCTATTATTCTGTCAGAACACTGTTATCAAAATAGGTTATTGGTGACAGTCATATCATATGTATGGAAGTAAGCAAGGTCATCTGTCTTACCATTCATGGGTATATATACCACCCTTCCACTTTCTTCTTTGGTCTTGAGGAGTAGGCCTTCCTAGTGGTAAGTCCTCTCAACCCCATCCTTGCCTCTTGGGGTACTGGATTCATTGCTACCTTCTTTCTGCTAACAATACAGTTAGGACATTTCCCTATTACATATTATATATAAAAAATTGGGCGCCAAGAAGTCGTTTAGAAATAACTGACTAGTCCAACTCCTAAAACATGCCAGCATCTTTATTTCGTACCAATCAAGACATTCGTGTGGTATAGTTATATATATATACAATCAAAGGAAAGGATAATTATAGTTAGCTGAAAGAAATATCTTGGTACATAATGATTAGCCTATGACATGATGACTTTTGCTAAATAAAAAAAAAAGGTTACAGAAAACAAATTGTGAAAGTAATTATTAAATAAGGCACGAAATATGTAATGATAAAATGAATCCTTCCATGTTATATGATGGGTATAATATATATATTGAAGAAACACGTATCATGCAGATAGTGATTAAATATGATAAAAATCATCCCATGATAGATGATAAAAGAAAACTACTACAAGATTATATATGGTGACAAAATATATATAATTAAATATTTAATATAAATATTAATATCATGAATGTCAAAATAAAATTGTTGAAATGAATAGTATATGACTATAACATAATATATATGATATAAAAATAATAGCATATTGAAAAAGAAAATGTAAACATAATATATATTTGTGCGCTGAAGGTTCAAGGTTTAGTATCTCAGTTAAGTTTCAATCTTATCCAGTCTGGAATCACGAGTTGGTCACTGGGTAATATTCGTCTATCCCGATCCTACTGGAGGGTGGGTTCTCTCTTGTGTGTTAGATTCCTCAAATTGCAATACTCTCTCAACCCAGATGGGAACGTCATTTAGAATCTTGGTCAAATGGAACATAGCCCAGACCTCTATTAAACTACACAGTCCATTTAAATCTAGGGTGACAACCGTATGAAGAGAATTTTTCTGTTTTGGCAGAGCGACTAATCAATTTCTACTATTTTGTTTGTGACTCCGTTTACCTTGTCTCTGGGGTGTGTACAGTTCAGCTACCTCCCCCTTCCAAGAAATTCATATTACTTTCATCTACTAATATACCCTCTATTCATTGACCTGAATCCTACAAATCTACATCTTATAAATTTGAATTTTATCAATCTGAAATTTTGGTTCTTTTACAAATTCCTTCAGAATTCTACTCCCTGTATAACTGCTCTTAATTCTACTGTCCTCAATACAACACTTCTAAAACTCTGACTCATTGGCTCGTTCTGGCGTCTCGTTCGCGGTCCTTATAGTTAACTAATACTTTTAAAATCTTATCCTATCATGAAACGAGTTTAAACTCGTTGAAGGTCCTAATAATTACTTATTTTGCCTCTCGAATCGGTCTTATACTCGAATTCATTCCAACAAAAACGTATGGCAGGGCGAATCCTTTATTAGAAGAAACTTCCGCTAGCTATGGGGAATCAAAACTGGTACCAAAAAATTCAGTAGACGGAAACACTTCGTCTAGAATAACTGGGCAATCTCTGCCTACATGCCAATCTTACAGGACCTCCCGTCTAGAACACCCTCGCTCCAGCCACGCTAAAAGCGTCGAAAACTACGGTGTCAGATCGGTTACCCAAGGTCGCGCCGTTATACCCCAGGCTATACGGCATGGCAAAACAAATCCCCCATCCTGCATAAAATTCAATCTATACCTCTTCGTTCCCTCTAATGAGGGGAAGTTTTGTGGGTTTCCTGGTCTGATCATAACCTCCCACAACCTTCCAGTCTGAGAATCAAGATATGATCATTATCTACGACTCTTAAAATTCAAGTTGATATAATGAAATAGAGTAACTGATTACCCTAATAAAAGAAATCAATATTTGCACTCCTCTAAAAGGAGACCTAACAAAGTGGAGCGAATATTTTCCTAACAATAGATAGAGTTGTAGTTGTCCTGTTTGAGGCTTCTCGGTCCTAACAAAATTCGAAATAAAAAGTAAAATAAAATTAAAATCGATCCTATTAAGTCCTTTAACCCTATTCTAATGTATTTTGGGCTCACAATATAATAGTTTTTAACCTTTTTCTACATTCATTGCACCAATTCATTCATACACCCTCCCCCCTATCATTCGCGGTACGCATACAAACTAAGGTTGAAAGCTGCTACAAAGGCCCAAATACTCATTTATCTATATCAATAGATCCTAACAAATGATAACATCTTTCAGGACACAATGTGAAATCAAATAAAATAATAAAATTAAAACAAGTTGGGAACTAAAGCCCTAGGTTACTCAAAAGAAAATGCCTCTGTACAAGCTCTATATATACTAATACTTTATACTCGATAAATGATTGTTAACAATAATTGTTAACAATTCTAAATAATCTGGAAGCTAACCTACCAAAAAAAAATCAGTGTAACTTCAAAAACTGCCCTTGCCTCGACACTAAGCGACTTTTCACGACAATTCTATAAAGACATACACAAATATAAGGGCGAATAAAGAACCATTAAACGTGACACCTCATAAAAGCGGATTGAGTCATTCCCCTAGCCACCGTGGGTGAAGTCACTTTCTTCTTACTTCCTCGTGCGTCTGCCCCCTTTGCAGTAGTCCGACCTCAGCACTCTATTGAAAGATGGATTTATAGGGTTTATGATTCACTACCCAACACTAACATTCTCAAGTGCTTTCCAAGGATCAACTACAGTCTGGGCCTACTTAACTTCTACCCCTGGCTTAGGGTCCCTATACTTCACAACTTTACTCTGAAAGATTGACCTTTCATGTCCTCATTAGAAACCTATTTCAAAGCTACTACCTGAAGGCCAGGGATTATAGGGTTTCTGAATTACCCAACACAAGCCATAGGATGCCTATTAGGTTTGTTGTTTTAGACATAGCCCCCCTCTAAGTTGTGATTTCCTACACCTTCCTTCACCTATTACTCCTGATAATAACTAAAATTTCAGATTTACACTAAATAGTTAATTCACAATGGTATACATTATTCTCATTGGTCTTTGAAACTCGGGTTTTTAACAAGAAATAGTTTGTATTAAAAAAAAAAGGAATCCTAATGAAGTTCTACTTTAAAAAAAAAGAAAGGTTTAAAAAAAAAAAGGTTGAAATCTCTAAACTTCTCATTCTATCGAACTGATTCTCCGTACACACTCCAAAATCCTAGTTAGAGGCGACAGTCTAAGCAGAATTTACACTGTGTGGGCCTTTTCACCCTTGTAGACCTGCGTAATGTTAAACTGTTCACACTAACTCTGTCAACTTCCCCTCGTCTCATTACTTCTGAGTTCGCTCTGGTTGTCACCCCTTGTGGGATAAAATTGTAACATAACAATAAAAAGAAACTAAAATTTTCCTAAATCATATCCTGACAGGTTGTACAAGCTCTTCAAAACGGATGTGTCATATTAAAACAAGGTTGTGAGACAACTCTTAATTATATACTATACTAAAAATGAGGCTGAGCCAATTCTACACTAGGAGAACACGAAAACCCAAGATGTAGTCCTTGTAGCGAGCATGGAGCCCTATCACAAAACCCGAAGTGCAAGGAGGACAGAGTTTCCTGGTATTCCCTCTTATCTGGCACGACCGGTCGGGGTGAACAGTCGCGTCACGTGAAAGGAGGAAATATCTGAGTTCCCCCCTCTTGCTCTAACTGTTGGGTCGATTTGGCTCATGTAAATAGTAACTCTTATACTATATCTAAAATCTCTCATATAACTTATTAAATAAAACGGTATAAAATGGTGTTCTATACAAGGATAAGGTTGTGACAATTTTCTCTAAATGACACACTAATATTAAAACAAATTGTGAAGATCTTTAAAGGTGGCAACAAACACTACAGTAAGGTTGTGAGACGGTATTCTGCACAAAGACAAGGTTGAGACAAATAACACACAAACCCTGAAACATGGTGTTAAAGCTCCTTTCAACACTTAGCACTAGAACACATGTTAAAAAAAAAACTGCAAACTGTTTTAAAGTTCACCATAACACTAAGACCTATTTAAAACTCTTTATCCAACCCTTTCCAATTCTTTCTCTTTCAACATTTTTTCTGCATCTCTCTATCTCTTTCTCATCAACATTCAACGCTTTCTCACTCTTTTTATCACTTTCAACACCTCTTTCATCACCTCTCTCTCATCTCTCTTCCATCATTTTCTACACATTTCACTGCCTTTTCATCCCTCTGGTGTTTCCTCGAAACCCGTCATCGGGATCTGGATCCCGATCTATTATCACTCTTAATTTTTAACTACTCTATTCCAACAGCCTATGACCTTTAAGCTTTATAACTCCATATACACTCGGCGGGGGTAGTTACCTTGTTAAGAAAACCTATAATGTCATAGATCATTTAGAGAGAGAACATAACAAATTTGTGCGAATAGTTTGCTTCAACTATTGATTGTAAGCCTATTAAACTCGTTCTCTCTAGGTTGGCTCGCTCATTAATCTTCAATCTACGTTCAATAGTCATATTGAGTTCACATGGATGCTAGATGTAAACTGTATCAAAATAGTGTAGTTTTCTAGTTTCCGAATTATATGACAGTTAAAAAAAAAAAACATTCTGGAAATATCTCGCACTGGCTACTATAAAAAAATTTGAATGGGGTACATCTCTGATCTTACAGGATACCTCATGGCTCATGGAATTGAATCGCTCATTTCTCACTAAAATATTCACACAGGGTATGGAGGTCTCCAGCGGTTCTATAGCTATTGGTCAACTAAATTAATTAATGGCAGGAATTGAAGCTAGTTTAAATGCTCGTGTGCTGTTTTGTCATGCGTCTTTATGTCATCTGCAAAGGAAAGTGTCGCCTCAAAGGACCTAATTCTGGGACTAACATCCGCTGCACATTTCAGGAAGGAGTGGTCGTCCATACAATAGCAAGATATCATTTTGCTGCCAATGTACAATGTTGAGCATTTTCCATGTCGTCATTTTGTCGATCCCCAATCTTCTAGGGTGTTTCTTTAAGCATTTCTCGATATCGTTTAATGCTTTATGCGATCCCGCCCGGCATTCAATAAGTATTATTTGATCGTACCATCTCCAGGAGACCATCCCATTGCGGCCGAATCATTTCCACCCAACTTATAACGCCGTCCATATCGCGTAATTGAAATTAGTGTAAAACTCAAAGAATAAGACCTTAATCTCTTAATTCTTTACTAATTTCAGTTGGCTCAACATAAATCTTCTCAATTATTAATTTAGTACAGTGGCGTGACATGTCACACTTCTTCTAGTTCTTTCGCAAGCTCGATTAATCCAGTGGAAACCCGTCCAGGCGTCAATCCCGTGCTAACCCGTCATGCATGACTTCAAATTTGGAAATTATTAGACCTGAATATTTGCAGTGGCATCTGCTTCCACTGAAAGTATTTAAGACACAAGGCTGCCTCTTTAAATCACTGTCTTTACTCCCACATGCCTGTGTAAACTTTAACCATGACTTTATCAATTCTCAAAATTCTGCCTATCGAGTATCCTGAGAATCAATGTTCTTCTTGTCTACGGCGGATTATCACAGTAATTGTTCCCTAGAGTTATCTGCGTCGAGTGGTCAGTCTGTACTACTAATTCTCCACTCTAACTCTAGGACTCTTCTATCTACTCGGGCTGTTCAAAAATTTTCAAGACAGTTGTTCAAATCCCCAATGATAATCTGCTAAATTTCGATAATTATTGGAATTCTCATTAAACAGAATAACTACACCTTTCTGACACAGAAATATCCAGCATCAAGATATAGCGCACCGTCCAATTTCTTTATTTCAAGACGGTGTCAAATTACAACTGAAGGAACATACTAAGCATATAACTGGTTTAAATTTCATGTAATCTCATCATGCCTTCTGCTGGCAAATATTTACTGTAAAATTCAATACTATCAAGATGGTTTTATTTGTCTTCATCCAAAAAAAAATGTTTCAGAAATAGAATCTTGGAAATCTCTACTTGAGGCAAAAAAAATGCACATTTATCAATTTAAGATAACCTTCCCTTGTCAGAGTGTATACAGCTGCCAAGCCAAAATACGCAGGGGAGACAGGAAGGAGAGTCAGCAATAGAATATATGAACATAGACGCAACGTTATTAATCAAGACAATAGGTCTCTAATTTTCCAATACTGCAAAGGAACAGGTCACACTTTCGCATTAGGAGAACCTAGAATACATTACAATAACATAAACAGCAAATATCAAAGGCTTATAATTGATTCTCTATTATTCAGAAAATACAATAGCATTAATAGAAATAGATTTGCCCGAAACATATAACACAATATATCCTAGTACCAGCTAATAATATCAACAATAATATAAGTAACTTATATGTAATAGCCAATAACTATTATAAAACTACTTAAATAATAGAATTTCTAACCTATAAGATAATTCATAGAATATAGCAAACAATAGTAGAATATGTGTAATACCTTAATCAAAAAAAATATGTCTTAAGAAAAACAAATAATATGCAAAACTTTCTAATGTATATATATATATATGAAATATATATATATATGTGCATAGAATCATAATAGTTTTAGCATCAGGCGACGTTATATTTTCTTGATATATTGTATATGTTTCTCCTGTAGAAGGGCGGACAAGCTCGAAAGCTCGAGAAGACCAGAATAAAAGATACTCATCCCCATAGACGTTTTTACTTTGATGTCAGAAATCAATGATAATATTAAGGTTTTGCCACAAACAATGTGAATCGTAAAAGACAGCGGCGAGAGATGCGGTATACACCGCCTCAACATAACTTTCATTGCCTGATAAAATGCCCGTGAAACGGAAAGCATAAATTAAAATTCACGATTATAATAGACTGTTAATCTCAGGATGCGTGGACTACTTCACCAATACTTAAAAATAGTATGGCTTTTCATTAGGTATATATTTCTAAAGTATAGGGGATGAAACATATACTAAATTCGAGCCCCGCGGCGGGCGACATTGATGTGTTCCCCAGTTTGGATAGTTGAAAAGGGAGGATACACGATGTGACTTATTAAAGTCTCCTTACTTAAGTATATATATATATATATATAGCAATTTAGGCCAACAACCCCATGTATATAACCCGCAGCAAGACCTTAATGTTGTATAATAGCAGCACAGTTGTCAGTGATGCACTATCGGCATATGTCTTTACATCATCACATGTAATACAATTTGTGCAAACAGGATAAATAAAAATAAATAAAAAAGAAAAGGGGGGAAAAAACTCTGTAATTGATTAAGAGTTGAGCTAAAGCAAGGATTGAGCATATAATATTGTCAGTACAATGGTCTAAAGATGGAAACAGCTGCGACACTATTATACAATTTCATCAGATAACCCACGAGATCGTTATTAAATTGGGCAATCTATAAAATACTGAAACACAGACACTCGCGGCAATGTATGTGGCCGGTAATTTATGGGAGACTTGATTATTAGTAACATTCCCTTCAAATAGGTGATAAACATACAACATTTCATTTAAACAATTGGAATAGCACCATAAGGCAAGTTATGTATGAAATAGGTAACAGAGGAGACAAGAAAATTTCTCTAGATATTTATTTAAATATCTTAAAATTTGGGAACATGTCCTAAACTGACGAGATATGCTATTTACATAGTAAAATTTAGGTAGAGGTGACCTGAAGTTACTTTATAGCCCTTTAGGGCCCATGCGAAATCTAGGTTGGCTACTACACAAAAGGGGGGGGGGAACCTAGATCTCCATCTATTCTAGCGGGACAAAATATACGAACCCTAACACTCCTTTTTAAGTCACTTAAAGCCCTTTAGGGCCCATTCAGAATCTAAATAGATTAGCTTCTGTTCGAAAAATAAAAAAAAAAGGGGGGGCTAAGCCATAATGGCAAGGGGCTTACCTTCTCTCGAAAGCGGCGGCAAGGTCTGGTCTCCTCTACGTCTCAGGCCCGTCTAAAAATCGTCCTTCTCACTGAGCGACTCCGATCGAATCTTCCCTTTTGGCAAAGAACCTTCTTTTATATCATCTCATTCTCCATTTTCATTCGCCGAAAGAAACACCAATCAAAATGGCCAACGGCTCCAGTATCAATTTCATAGACGCCCCAGGCCTCTCCCCTTCAAAATAGAACATATAGTATTACCAAAACAAAAAAAATCTAAAGAGAAAAACAACCCCTGCGGTAGTGTAAGATTTCAGACTCCAGCCCCCCGTCTTTCCACATGGGTTGAAATACAACCCTCCCTTTTTCTCGGGATGGTATATATATCGCCCCCCCCGTCTTGGCTAAAATTGACCCAGGCCCTTTTTACCTGGACTGTAATGTGATGCTTTCCTTTCTCTGGAAGGATATTTTATAAGTTTCAGTCTTTAGAGATCTTCCTTCTCCATTTTTCTCCTTTTTTTTTTTTTTCTGGTCACCTTTACCTAAATTTTTGGTGAGGGGAATATATGTACATATGAAACAACAGTTTCCAGCTCGGATGTCTCTGGATGTCTTCTTCTTTACCAGGCATCAGCTTTCAGCATGGAAGTCTGGTGTCACCAAGTGTCTAAGTTTCTGGGCAAAAAAATGGTCTGTAAGTCTATGTGGGAGGGAAGCCATGTATCCATTTGATTTGATTATACATACGCCTTCTGTTGGGGTATGGTTACAAAAACGTGCCCCAACAGAGTTAGTTCTACTGTAGTATTTCAATGCATCTGTTGATACTTGTTGCCATTGATCCTCCAGATGGTGGAGTTGTGTATCAGTACTTAGTTCATGGGTTGGATGTTATTGATTTATTAGTGAAATACTTCCCTTGAACAAGCCAGGTGATGGGCAATAACCTCCCAGAGTGACCACTTAGCTTTGTAAAAACAAAAATAATGACCCAATCCAACAACCACCAATGACTGACCACCTCTTTTTGGGAGTCTCTCTTGAGAGGTTTTGATGTATTTTAGGATTTTTTACTTTGGAATTCAAAAAAATTGATTAGTTGCTATTTATTCTGAGAGATGCCAGAAAATTGTCTTATCTTTAACAACGAATGCTAAGCATTATTAAAGTTCTAGCCTAATTTTATTAGCATTATATAGTCTAATCTCTTTAATTCAGAACTTTGTGTTGAATTAAAGTCGATCAAATGATTCCATCATAACATTCACTGCTAGTGGACATCTCTCTCTCTAGGAAAACTAATTTATATATTAAAATTTTTATGGCTGTTTGCTTTTAGGCTAGAACCCTATTTAGTGCATTCTAGCTGATCAGATTACAAAAGACATATGTCTTTTCTCTTCTGTATGTTATTTAAAATAGCAAAATGTTTTACTCTCTAAGGCACTCCACTGTTTATGCTAGTGACTAGCGGCTGCATAGGTTGGGTCTGATTCATCAAGGAAGAAACAAAAATTGCATGCTTGTCGATTCTTATATTTACAACACATTGTAACAATTTAAATACAGTGCGTATACACTGCGTTTGTATTTAAACAAGAATTATCTAATGTTTAAATTTGATTTTAAAAATTAGTCAATTATCGATGGTAGAGTACTGTTCAAAAGCACTCTGTGATGTTTTTCTTCATTCCATACTTTTGTCTGATGATGGTAACAACCGTGTTACCAAAATAGCGCACACTATTTATTTATTTAGATTTGGTGTTATTACCCTGTGGTAAAAGTATCAATATAAAAAATAAAATCAGTGCTATACAGCCTGATGGTGAGATATAACAGATCCTGTATGTCTTCTAGTCATTTTTTGAAGTTTTATCCTCTGCAGCAGTACAAGTAGAACAAGCTCTCATAGGCCAATAAATCAAAGCTTTGACATGTTCTATTGATAGGCATATGAAGCTGCCAATTTTTGTCTTTCCCTCTGAATAGAGCTCCTTAGTCAAAACTAAGAGTTCAACTAGGAAAAAGGTTTGACTAAGGAGCTCTATTCAGGGGGAAACACAAAAACTGGCAGGTTCATATGCCTATCTAGAACAAGCCAAAGCTTTGATTTGATGGCCAATGAGAGCTTGGTCTATTTGTACTGCCACAGAGAATAGATAGGGCTCTTCATAGCTTTGGTCAGTCACTCCTCTGTAAGAGACAACTTGGATTACAAACCTGTACTTTGGTATAGAGATATCCTTATAAACACTATCTACCCCCGACTCCCATCATGGAGAACTGTCTTGATTGTATCAAGGTAAAATAACACCATCTTTCTCTACACAAGGTAATAAGACCAAATCCAAATAAATAATGTGTGACGTTTCGGTAACAGCGTTGTTACCATCTTCAGACAAAAGTACTGAATGAGAAACGTTACCGAAACGTCACACACTATATATTTGGTCTTATTACCTTGTGTTTATAATCTATAATCCAAATTGTGCCTTATCACCATCTTTCTCTCTTTCTTTGAGGTAACCCGGATTCCTGGAGCCACATACTAAAGTTGCCAACGGCTTCACATCTAATAGTGGTAGCAGACATCCAGTTTATCAGATGTCAGCAATCTGGTTTGTACTTGGGAATATTCTGCAGGTCTCATTGGCCAACAAATCAAAGCTATGACTTGTTCTATTGATAGGCATATGAGGCTGCCAATTTTTGTCTTCCCCCCTGAATAGAGCTCTTTAGTCGAAACTAAGAGTTTTTCCTAGTTGAACTCTTAGTTTTAACTAAGGAGCACTTTTCATGGGGAAAAGACAAAAATTGGCAGCTTCATATGCCTATTAATAAAACTAATGAAAGCTTTGATTTGTAGATCAATGAAAGCTTGTTCTACTTGTACTTCTGCAGAGATGAGAAGTAAAAAATGACTAGAAGACATGCTGTATTTGTTATGTCTCAACATCAAGGCTATTGGTATAGGACAACCTGTTAGATAACTAACCTCTGATAGTTGCAACCTGCTTTTCAGATTATTGGACTAAAGCCCATTTTCTATAAGATTGCTCTCATGGATAACTGGTCTCCTAGAAAAATAACACCATTGCTATATTGGAGATGGTATTATAGCACTAAGTTTCACACAAAATTAGCAGCACTCCATTATACACAAGGCATTTCTACAACCATACAATAAACTTGATCTGTACACTCATGTTGCAAACTATTTCCTTGTTTCTCAAATTACACTCATCTCAGTGAGGAGTGTACTTACAATTTACTTGGGAAATTCCCCACTGGAAAGATGGGCTTTAAAGTGCAAATTCCAACCAGCTACTTCTACAAAAAGATACAATCTTCTTTCTTATCTCCACTCAATCATATTAGGGTGTCAAGCTTGAGACTTTTGATAAAGAGATTTGACAACCATCATGATTTGGTGAAGTAGAATGCATCTACCTTTGTCATTAAGACTGGGAGCTCTACTCAGTGGCAGGCCGACTTAGCTCCAAAAGAAATGGCCGCCTCTGGCATGAGGAACAGACGCCATGTGCAGCCGCTCCCAACATGGAGTACAAACGCTGTTTATCCTGTATCAGGAGCCCTTACAAGGTACTATCAGCCGGGCCAGCTGAGCCTAGGTTTTTTAGTGAGCTTGTTACTGCTCCCCTCCTCCTTTTTCATCCGGGCTTTGGACCAGCAAAGGCGGAGTTTCTCCGTGTGATCCACTACAGGTAAACCCCATTATAACAACACTGCATGAGTTTTAGCATGTTAGAACCAAGTTGTGGTTATAAAAGAGGCGGTTATAATGGGGTTCTATTGTATAGCACCACCTCAGGGGGTAGAGGAGTTATTGCTGCACATGCTGTGATATTTTTTACATTTATTCTTTTGTCTGATGATGGCAACAACTCTGTTACTGTAACGTCATACATTATTAATTTATTTGGATTGGATATTATTACCTTGTAGTATTCCTAATATTGTTGTGCCTCTTCAATCAGGTTTCTCCAAGACATTGACGGTTTCATAAATCACAGAATCAGGATTAAGGATTTTTGTGGAAAATATAATGTGGTTTTCCTCTTTATTTCTGCATTCATAGGCTGTTGGTCTAATAGGTTCATCTATCTCTAGAAGCTGTTTCCAATTTAAAGTCAGTGGCCTTCTCTATGTTAGCATGGAGACTTATGAATATTCAAAACTATTATAGACGCGTATAATTCTTTTGAAAATTAAACAATTTCTACTGCCCTTACTGCAATGGAAAAATTAAAGGGAGGGCAGTAGAAATTGTTTAATTTTCAAAAGAATCATACACGTCTATAATAGTTTAGAATATTCATAACAGATGGCACGCTATGAATCATAATATAATGGAGACCTATCCCAGTATTGCTCCCGGCATTGTTAATCCTCCGCCATGTTGAGGTGCCATTTTCTCTTTCTAGAAGATGGAACCTCACGTGGCATTTCCCACACTCCTCCTGTACTTTGAGGGTCAAGATGAATCTATAGAATTACTGATAATAAACTAATGAAATTAATGATGATGAACAGAGAAAGGTTTAGCTCAGGGGTCGACAAACTGCGGCTTGCGAGCCACATGCAGCTCTTTAGTTTCATACGTAAATATTATGTATGCGAGAATTTACTAATTATTGTTGACAATATAAACATTTTGTGGCTCTTCAAAAAATTAGAAATTTTGTAAATTGTAATTTTTGACTTTTCCGACTCAAAAGATTGCCAACCCCTGGTCTAGGTTATTAGTGAAACCCACTCATGGACAAAACAAGGAAGTGAAAGGCTTTGATGTCGCCAATTGTTTATTTTTTGAAGTAGACAGAGGCAGTTTTGTTCACACTTGGTTATCTCGTGTGTTTTCAATAAAGGTCACTGTGTATCAAATATCTTTCAGAGTTATTGTCTGAATCCCGATATACATGCTAAAAGATACAACTTCCTTAAGTTTTGTCCATGAGTGTAAACCTTCTCTCAGCAGTTTCACAAGTTTAATCTACCAGGCAATTTCCCCTGTAGTCGGCAATATTTATTTTTTGAGGATGATGCTTAAGTAAATTATTGAGGCTTGGGCAACTTTTGAGGCAATTACCCAACAATGATATCTGTAGAATGACATTTTAAATTATTCCACATGTGTTTCTTTTGAACGAAAAATCAAAATTTATTTAGGAGGAATAACGATTTCTAACCTTAGGGATGAAGTATGAAAGGATGAATTGTGAAGAGTAATGATAAACGGAAAATAAATAAATTTTGATTTTTCGTGCAGGATAATTTAAAATGTCATTCTACAATCATAAGCTGCATTATAAATGATAACTGTGGCCAGTCTACCTCTTCTCAAATAAATTATCTCCCTGCCTCATAACAGAGATTTTATATAGAAATCTTCTTTCTTATCTCCACTCAATCATATTAAGTAAAATTCCTCTATAGTGAATCCCAATGGGACTGAACCTATGGTTCACTATAGTTATCTTCTTCTTTCTTATCTCCACTCAATCATATTAAGGTGTCAAGCTAGTAAAGATTGAGACTTTTGATGATGTCTGCTGGGGAAAAGTAGAGCTCATCAATGGATGAGTCAATAATGTGTTTTGGGGTTGCAGGTTAAGAATTGCACTTAGTACATAGTGGGAAAACCTTGTGACCATTCTGGAAAGTCATTGTCCGTAGATGCCCAGACTTAAGTCTGGAAATCAAAGACTGTTGTTCTCTTGGGAGGACAGATTATATATAAATGGAACCCTATAGTTCCCATGTGCAATGTGCTTGAGTAACCCCACCTTTATAAAATTCAACCTTCAATGTAAGACCATAGTTATCCATGAGAGCAATCTTGTGGAAAATAGGCTTTAGTCCAATAATCTGAAAAGCAGTTAGCAACTATCAGAGGTTAGTTATCTAACAGGTTGTCTATACCAATAGCCCCAGTCATAGACTGTGGTGGGACAACTATAAAATGCCATAAAACTTAATACTGGGTGAATGGATGCAATTTACATGCTACCATTGAAAGTTTTCTTCTTTCTTATCTCCACTCAATCATATTAGGGTGTCAAGCTTGTAAAGCTTTAGACTTTTGATGGTGTCTGTCGGGATGAGTAGAGCACACATCAATGGATGAGAGGAGATTTGACAACCATCATGATTGGGCGAAGTAGAATGTGTCTGCCTTTGTCATTAAGACTGGGAGAACTACTCAGTGGCAGGTCGACTTAGCTCCAAAAGAAATGGCTGCCTTTGACATGAGGAACAGACGCCATGTGCAGCCGCTCCTAACATGGAGTACAAATGCTGCTCATCCTGTATCAGGAGCCCTTACAGGGTACTATCAGCTGGGCCAGCTGAGCCCAGGTTTTTTAGTGAGCTTGTTACTGCTCCTCCTCCTCCTTTTTCATCCGGGCTTGGGACCAGCAAAGGCAGAGTTACCATTGAAAGTAAGCTCTACCAACCAACAGCTGTGTCTGAATCCATGTTAAGGTTTGACAATAAGATGTCCATTCCCATGTTAGGAACAACTTCATCTGAAGCCAAGTTGGAATAGGTACTTTAGATTCTTGGAATCAAAGGTACATTTGCCCATCACCACAAAGTTACTTTTTATGAGGTTTAAGTTACTTAATACTTGGGGTTTAAACTACATTGTCAAGACACAAGATTTGAAACCGGCATCGAAGCACTGTAGTACAATAGAACCTCCATGAGAGGACACCTTTCTATAAAGGACAGTTTTCATTTGCAAAATTATCATTTTTACTATTTAGCAACTCTCCGGTATGAGGAAACCTCTCCCTAAAGGAAACTTTGGCTCTGCAATTAGATGTCCTTTACAGGGAGGTTCTACTATAATAATATTTTTTTGTTGTTGTTCAATAGCCCTGATTCTTGAAAAAGTTCAACCTCACCAGTAAGTGCATGTTACCAAACATGACTATTATTTTTTTAAATGATAAAGCACAATTTGGATTATAATACAATTGATGAGAAGGACAGAGCCAACATCCAATTATTTGTTTAGGCAGGTACGATAAGTTAACCCCCCACACTGATAAAACGGTGTTTACCTTACAACCCTGAACACTCGGATTTTCCTGGAAAATCTACCATATGTATATAATCTTTCTCCATTTTTTATTTCCCACTTTCATAGGTTTCTCCGTCTTGTAACCCCAAGGAGAATCCTCTGTAAGACCTTGATAAGGCACAATTTAGATTATAGATTATAAACACAAGGTAATAAGACCAAATCCAAATAAAAAAATAGTGTGTGACGTTTTGGTAACAGCGTTGTTACCGAAACGTCACACACTATTTTTTTATTTGGATTTGGTCTTATTACCTTGTCTCTGTAAGACCTGTGTGTCTTAATAAAGGCTTTTGTGTGTGTGTGATTATAATACAATAAAATAAGACCTAATCCAAATAATTTACTAGTATGTGACAATGCTGTTGCCGAAGCGTCACACACTAATAAATTATTTGGATTATGTCTTATTTTCTTGTATTTTTTTAGTTTAATCAGAGGTTTGATTTTGCTGATGAAAGGATGGGAAGAGGTCTTGAAGATATCTTTTTTAACTTCCTCCTCCCACCCATTTAACACTTAACATAAACACTTATTTCAAATTACTTACAAGTGGTAAACAGGGACTCTAGAAGTACACAATCTGCCATTACAAACCAAATTATTTCTACAATGGATTTCTCTGTGGTACACTTACAGCATAAGTTGATCCCAGAATTGTCAAGGGCCTGTCCAAACTTAGGACCGCTCTCCAGACTTAAGTCTGGTCATTTACGGACAATGACTTTCCAGAATGGTTGCAGGGTTTTCCCACTATGTACTAAGTGCAATTCTCAGCCTGCAACCCCAAGACATATTATTGATTGTATTGACTCATTCATTGATGAGCTCTACTCTTCCCCGGCAGACACCATCAAAAGTCTCAAGCTTTACAAGCTTGATACCTTAGTGTGATTGAGTGGAGATAAGAAATAAGAAGAAGGACCGCTCTCGGCTCCTGATAGGATCCAGACGTACCTTCGGAGAAGGCCTTGTCTGGTGTATATATTTTCTCTACTATTTTAAACTCTGTAAACTCTCTCTTTGACTGTTGACTAGATGTCAATAAACCATTGTCAATTGTCCCTTACAGCATAAGGCCAAATTATTTCTACAATAAATGTGGTACATCATAAGAGCAATCACATATTAATTATGTTTAGCTGAGCCGTGTCACATGTACTGTGTATACTATAGGATAAGTTACCAAAAGGCTTCAATCTATACAGCTACTCCATGACTGGTTACTATTCCTCCTATGAAAAGATGACCAAACTAAAGTTTTAAAATGCTTTATTCACCAAATGGCACTTGAATTATTAATTAATTACACCAAAAATTAAATTAACGAGCAAAAATAGATATAGATATATATATAAATCCCTTCTCTATCTCCCACTATAAATAAACAAAACTACATACACAAATATTACATGGAAACTCACAAGTGGATTGTTACTTCTTGACTGGGGGGCGTAGGGAAGATGGTTTTTTGGCTAGCAGGCGAGTACCTGGTGGTTTGAGTATGCTGCGTGGGCCATTGCTCTCTGATAGAGGTTTAGATGCTGTTGATGCAAGTCCTGGCTTGAAGGTTAGTTTGACAGCATTCTCTTTGGAGGCTTGAGTTTGTATTCTTGAGGATGGAGGACGTAGGGATGACAGCTTAGATGTCTGTGTTGGAGGCTTTATCATCAAACTAGCTGGTTTAGGTAGCCTGGATAGAGCTGGTAATCTTGAAGTTGGTTTCTTGAAACTTGCTTCCTTCTTGGTTTCTTCTGGATGGCTATCTGCTGAGGTTGTTTCATCTATTGGCTCCAGGCTTTGTTCTTTTGTTTCTTGAGGTGCTGGGATTGTAATGGTCTCATTCATATCGTTTGCAAGACTTTTCTGAGGAATTGTCTTTTTCAAAGTTGGTTTTGAGATTTGTTTGTTTGCTGGTGGAAGCTGAGAGCTGCCTGATGGTTTCTGGAGTCTTGATGTTCCATAATGTCCCATAGGTTGGATACTTGGTTTAGTTTGTAACTTGCTAGGTTTGTCCATTGTTCTGGGCTTATGTTCAAAGTTGCTTAGGCTCAGCTTGGTTTCAAACTTTTTTGAAGGTTTAGCAACATCTATGGTTGTGTTTAACTTGTTAGAAGGATTTTCAATTGTTGTATCTAAGGAGATTGTTTGGTTCAAGTTTCTTGAACTGCTTTTGATAATGGTCTCGTTCAAAGATTTGTTCTCTGAGACATTCTTAGGAGTCTTAACATTTTGTCTTTTAGCAACATCCATGGTTGTGTTTAACTTGTTAGAAGGATTTTCAATTGTTGTATCTAAGGAGATTGTTTGGTTCAAGTTTCTTGAACTGCTTTTGATAATGGTCTCGTTCAAAGATTTGTTTTCTGAGACATTCTTAGGAGTCTTAACATTTTGTCTTTGAAGATATAAATTTGACCGTTGCAATGGTTTTTTCACTGACTTTGGGGTTTTAATTTCTTTATGGTTTGTTAACATTGTTTCTGACTTTGGCTTTTGAAGAACAAAACTTTGTTTTAAGGAAGGCTTTGTTTCATTGAGGGTTTTATCCAGGGTTACTGTTTCATTTAGGTTATTAATTTCATTGTTTATTGTTGATTCTCTTATTTTAGAATGCATACTTTTCTTTGGTTGGATAGCTGATTGGTTAAATGTCTTGTTTGGTGTATTTTTAATTGGGTTTTTTCTTAAAGAATCAACATTAGAATTGATTCTTGAATTTGGTTGAATACTTTTTCTAAAAGCTTGAGTGTTTTCAACAAACTTTGGTGAACATGTTATTGTTCTATTTAAATTTTCTTTTGATATACTATTCTGTGTTTGTTTATTTGGTAAAATGCTTTTTTTTGGCATTACTTTATTTGTAGATTTAGGTTTATTTGAGTTTACATTTGTGTTTTCTTTAGTAAATGTTGTATGCAGAGAATTTTCAAAATTTATAATAGAATTATCATTTTCTTCCAAGGCAAAGGTAATGTTAATTAAACCTAATGAATCATTTGGTTTTAAATTTATTTGATTATCTTGATCATTTTCTGTCAAATTTGTAGGAATGTTGTTTGTTGTTTCATTCTGTGGACTAAGTGTCAAAGCCTCATTATATTTTGTTATTTGTAAACATTTTGGAATGTCAATTATATCATTTAATGAATCATTTGGAAGGCTTAATTGGTCAGTAAATTTTGGATTAGCAATATCATCAAATGAATTTATAAAATTAAGATCATCTTTTAGCATCTTAATTGAATTAACATTTTCAGGGATTACTTTAATTGCAGATGTTGGAAAATCTGGTAAAATTGATTCACGAATTTTATTTGGTGTTGAACTGAAATGAGCTTCACTATCAACCTTACTTATTTCTGATATTAAGTTGGGGGTTGATGTAACAACAATTATTTTTTCAGAATTATTAGTCTTGGGAGACTTTGGAGTAGTATCCGGCTGGCAAATGTATTTTTTTTCACTTCCATCAGTACGAATTATTTCATCATTTTTTATAATAACATTTCCTAATTGTATATTTTCAGAAAAATCGGAAAAATCAGACAATTTACTTAGATTAAGTATGCCAAGACTTTCACTGGTTTCTTCGAGATGGTTATCAAAATTATTTTGCACAATAAAATTATTCATATTTATAGGTAAAATCGTTTTAAAAAACAAGAACCATCACGTACTTACGAACCTTTATCTGTTTAAAAGTAGCGGTTGTAACATCTATTTTGAAAGCAACAGAGTAATAAAAATAGAGTTTTATGCTGCTTAAATTATTTTTCAGAAAATATATTTCTGATTAATTAATTACTTTGGGGATTATGAAATTAGCTAAAAATTCTGGAGTATTGAAAAAAGCGATATTCAAATATGAGGTGTATCTAATATATACCCCTTTTAAAATTATAATAAAGACATTTTGATTTCATTAAGGATAATTTGGTTTTTATTAAGGACATTTTTATTTTATGCACACTTATAAAAAAGGCTTACACTTTTAAAACGACATACTTTTGTCGCAGTAAGGAGAGTAAAAGTTTTATCTGTAAGAAAAAAAAAAGAAAGAAAAAAATAGCATTAAAATAGTTTTGATGGTCATATTTCAATGTTTTAATATAAAATAACAGTATTTTAAAGTTTAAACGACATTTTGAAATTAAGTAACAACGATTTGTGGTTAGATAACATTTTAAATCCTATTGAAAATGTTATTATCTTTTTATGTATCTATATTATCTTTTCACACAAAAACTCGTTTACATTTAAAATGCATGATATTAAAAATTTATGTATAATGAAAGTATGATGGTTATGATGAGCTTTATTTTATAATCTATCTATTCTATCTATATATATAAAATTGAATGTCTGTCTGTACTCTATAGATTCAAAAACCATACATCCAATCGCCATGAAATTTTGGGATATTATTAGGTATATCCCGGGAAGGTTTTTGAAAAATAATATCTTGAATATCCTTAGAGTTATTTGCAGATTTGTAGATTTAACTCGCAAGCAGTGCCACCATTGCAACGATGATAACAAGTTTTTTTATCTATAAGTTTTCTTATCACTAAGTTTATTATCTTAAAGATTATTTATCAAAAGTAAGATTATCTAAGGATGACACGGCAATTTATTTGAGACAAGAATAATGATACAATTCCAAGGCGAAGATATGTTACACAGACTTTGACTTTAATCATCATAGATGCTGACGTCACTACGATGACGTAACTTCCAACAACTACCCTTCAACCTTGCTGTTATTGTTTACCGCTAACTTGTCTTAACAATATATGTAATGGAACAAGTCGTTCCTTAAATAAATATATATTTGTTTATATCTAAAGGGATGTCCTCGTAACTACAACGTACGTGAGTACAAAAACAACCAGAAATCCTTAGAAAGAATAATCTATTTTGCTAAGCCTATATCAATTTGGTAGCAGTGCGTTGTTTGAGCGCGCGAATTGGACTAACCGCCAATTGATCCATTTAAATCATAAAGAAAATAAATAATTGGACTAACCGCCAATTTAGAAAATAAATATTGAATAAAAATGGATACACATAACTTAGCAAAAATCGAACAGTTAACAGAAAACAACTATACCACGTGGTCCATGAAAATGGAAGCAATTCTAGATTCAAAAGATCTCTTCGAGGACGTAATTGTTAATGACGAGCCAGACTTTACAAAAAATAAACTAGAATATGATATTTGGAAGAAAAAGAATCGGGAAGCATACAGCCTAATAATATTGTCACTTTCGGATGACTTAACAATCATCTTTCGAGGCGATAAAAGAGCCAAAAGAATTTGGTACGACATAAAGAAAAGGTTTGAAGGATCTCTAGAAAATAAAAGGATAGACCTAATGTTGGATCTAGCCAGACTAAAATTGAACCCAAATGAAAATGTCAACATGTATATTGTACGAGCACAGAAACTGGCACAAGAGATCACCCAGCTAGGAAAGACTGTAACAGAAAGAGAACTTGTACGATACATTGTTGAAGGACTCACACCTAACTTTGACACGATCGCAGCAGCACTGTCAATAAACAGAGAAATCTCCTTACCAGACTTGAGACAAACTCTACTGGATTTCGAGAAGAAAAGACAGGACAGAAGCAAAAATCCTGAAAATGCTTTCAGATCATCAGGCAACCAATTCAAAGAAAAATCATGCTTCATTTGCAAAAGAAAAGGACATTTCAAGAAAGACTGTTGGTTCAACCCTGACAACAAAGGAAATCAAAAGAATACAACAAACAAAAATAACATGGCCAGTACAAGGAACTACCATAAAGGACCAAAACAAAACAAAGACACAGCCAGATCAGCAATCCAAGAACGAACGGAGGAACCATCCCAACGAAGAGACTCCACTTCTGAATACGCACTACATGTAATCACAAGGGAGGAACGCCCGACAACTCAGGACGTGTGGATAATTGATTCTGCGTGCACAAGCCACATGACTTCCCATGGTGATTGGATCGAGCACAAGACGGAGGAGAGAAGAAGCATACAAGTGGCAGAAGAAGGGAGGCACATCGAATCTACCTCATCGGGATTAATCCAAGTTACTGTACAAGGTAAGGACAAACTTAACAACGCTGTAACCCTGCATAATGTCCTCCATGTACCACACCTGAAAGGAAATCTAATGTCCATTCCAAGCGTAGTAAGAAGAGGGAACTCTGTTCTTTTGAACTCTGAAGGAGCATACATATACTCTTCTGATGACAAGCTAATAGGAACAGGCAACTTTGATGGTAACATGTACACATTGAACCTATCACGTTTACCTGAAGCAACTCATGTTCCAAATGAACATTGCTTGTTTTCAAAGGACAATTCTAGGACTGCATGGCACAGAAGGTTAGGACATCCTAGTAACAACAAACTAGACCTGATTTTGAAGAACAATCTTCTAAAAGGCTTGAACTCTATAAATGGTACCCTTGATCAATGTGATGCTTGCTCCTTGGGAAAAATGACCAAAGTACCCTATGTTCACACAGATAACAATCAGGAAAGCTACCCATTTGAAGCCATTTATGTCGATCTCTGTGGTCCAATGAGAATAAACTCCTTGGGCGGAAGTAAATATTTCTTGACCATCGTAGATGGATTTTCTAGGAGAATATTTGTAGAATTTCTCAGAGATAAACTCTCAGCAGCAGAAGTTTTGAAGAAGTTTATTGTAAAGAGAGAAAACGAGCTAAACTCAAAACTAAAACGACTTAGAACAGATAATGGAACAGAATTTATCAATAAAAACCTTGAAACCTTCATAGAATCCAAAGGAATTAAACATGAACTAACTACACCGTACACCCCAAGAAGCAATGGGAGAGTTGAAAGAGCTAACAGAACACTATTAGACAAAGGTCGAACACTTCTGGCAGACTCCCAATTACCCCTACACTTCTGGGCAGAAGCTGTGAATACAGCTGCATATCTGTACAATCTAACTCCCACAACCAATGACCCAGACACTACCCCTATGGAAAAATGGAAAGGTAAAAAGCCATCCGTCTCTCACATCATGAGATTTGGTTGTGAAGTCTTCTATAAACTCGAGAATCATCAAAGACACAAACTAGAAGCTAAATCTAAGAGAGGAATATTTGTAGGCTATTCAAGATGCAGAAGAGCTTATCGAGTATTTGATATCACAACGAGAGTCATTCTTGAAACCGCAGACATTCACTTCAGAGAGAACAATAATGTCATCTCGGAAGAAAAACAAAATGATAATAATACGGACACTGACACATATTTCTTCATTCAGGAGGATGAACAACTGAACAATCATGTTCTATCAGATGTTGATATTGAAGAGCCAGCACCAGATACCATGATCAACAGACAGACAGAGTCAAGTGAATCAGACAGACCACAAAGAACTCGAACAATACCTAAAAGATTTGATGACTACGTTCTGGCTACTACGAATGAAACCATTCCGAAAGACTATGAAGAAGCCATCGCATGCGAAGACAAGAAACATTGGGAGAACGCAATGCTTGAGGAAATACAGAACATGTACTCGCATCAAGTATGGGAACTGGTACCTAGACCTGTAAACGCTAAAGTTGTCAAAAGTAAATGGGTGTTCAAACTAGCTAAAGACCAAGAAAACGAAAACAAAACTTACAAAGCTAGACTTGTTGCAATGGGATACAACCAAATTCCAGGAAGAGATTACAACGAAAGTTTCAGCCCTGTAATTAAAAATGCCACCCTCAAGACTATTTTGTCAATGGCAGCAACAAAAGATTCAGTCATTAAACTATTTGATGTGAAAGCAGCCTATCTAAATGGAAACATTGAAAATACAATATTCATGGAACAACCTGCTGGATTTGTCCAAGACAGAAACAAAGTTTGCAAACTCAACAAAAGTATTTACGGTCTACCTCAATCCGGAAGATCGTGGTATGAGAAATTCAGTCAAGTACTTCATGACTGTGGACTGGAAAAACTTAAATCTGATCCTTGCGTATTTAAATGGAAGAATGAAGACAAATACTTCTATGTAGGGATATATGTTGATGACTTTATCACTGTCTCAGATTCTGAAGATATCTCAAACAGATTCATCAATAAACTGAGACATCATCTGGAAATAAAGGATGTAACATGTAAAGGTATGTTTTTGGGTATCAAGATCATACAAGACAAGGAGGGAATTTCGCTACAGCAAAGCCACTATGTACAACAAATATTGCAGAAATATGGAATGGAAAATTGTAAGGAAGTTCCAACACCAGGTTCCAAAGAAATCAATTTGTACAATCATATTGAAGATGACAATTGTGATCAGGACACCTACCAAGAAGCCCTTGGAATGCTAATGTTTCTAGCTGTTAACACCAGACCCGACATCGCTTACATCACTAGCAAACTTTCACAGTACTCCCGACAACCAAAACAGATGCACTGGATAGCAATCAAAAGAGTGATGAGATACCTACGAGGAACAATTGACCTAGGAGTGAAATTTGAAAGAGGGAAGACTGGAATCCTGAAGTCCTACGCCGATGCCAGCTGGTCGACCACTCATGACGGAAAATCCTACGGCGGATATGTATTGAAGCTCGGCGAAGCAACTATAGACTGGAAAAGTAGTAAACAACCACTCGTCGCCCTCTCCACAATGGAAGCGGAAATGATAGCTGCTTGTGAAAGCTGCTGTCAAATCAAGTGGATAATAAACCTGTTACGAGAGCTGGAAGAATGGAATTTCATGGAAAAACCAACTGCGATCTATACAGACAGCCAGTCATTGATCAACTGGATCTCCAGCCCTAAACAAAGCAGTCGCTGTAGACATATCAACAGAAAGTACCACTTCTTGAGAGACTGTTATGAATCCAGAGACATCTGCCTTCTGTACAAGCCATCTCAGGACCTGGAGGCGGATATCTTCACAAAGGACCTATCCCGAGACCAGATGAAGAAACACCTGGAGAGCCTCAGCATCGTGGGAATAAAGCCAAAGTAAGGAGGGAATTGTTACACAGACTTTGACTTTAATCATCATAGATGCTGACGTCACTACGATGACGTAACTTCCAACAACTACCCTTCAACCTTGCTGTTATTGTTTACCGCTAACTTGTCTTAACAATATATGTAATGGAACAAGTCGTTCCTTAAATAAATATATATTTGTTTATATCTAAAGGGATGTCCTCGTAACTACAACGTACGTGAGTACAAAAACAACCAGAAATCCTTAGAAAGAATAATCTATTTTGCTAAGCCTATATCAAGATACTATTCCTTTAACTTCCAATTACCGAGGGAACCAATTAATATTGATTTTACTCAACTTATCGAGTATTTTTCAAGGGACGGGGGGGGGGGGGATGTTCACTAGATAAAACGATGATTTTGTAATGTAGAAAATTAGGAAAGACAAAATTCAGGATGACACGGCACACAGGGACCGGGAAAAAATGTTCACTTTATCGAGGGATTCAAATTTACGAGTTTCAAATTATCAAAATATATCTTCTTTTTTTTATAAGTTTATAGAGAATTGTTTTAACAAATGTTCGTTAGACAAACCTTTACTCGGTAAAACCCCGGGCGAAGCCGGGTACATCCGCTAGTATATATATAAAATTGAATGTCTGTCTGTCTATCTGTACTCTATAGATTCAAAAACCATACATCCAATCGCCGTGAAATTTTGGGATATTATTAGGTATATCCCCGGGAAGGTTTTCGAAAAATAATTTCTTGAATATCTTGAATACCCTTAGAGTTATTTGCAGATTTGTAGATTTAACTCGCAAGCAGCGCCCCCTAGCGGGGGATAACAAGTTTTTTTTATCTATAAGTTTTATTATCACTAAGTTTATTATCTTAAAGATTATTTATCAAAAGTAAGATTTTCTACCTATTAATTACGCACAAGTCAAAGTTAGTTTTATTATTTATCTACAATATATATATTGCGGGGAATAGATAAAATGATGATTTTGTAATGTAGAAAATTAGGAAAGACAAAATTCAGGATGACACGGCAATTTATTTGAGATAAGAATAATGATACAATTCCAAGGCATGCAACTATTCCTTCAACTTCCAATTACCGAGGGAACCAATTAATATTGATTTTATTCAACTTATCGAGTATTTTTCAAGGGGACCGGGGAAAGAATGTTCACTTTATCGAGAGATTCAAATTTACGAGTTTCAAATTATCAAAATACATCTTTTTTTTTATAAGTTTATAGAGAATTGTTTTAACAAATGTTCGTTAGACAAACCTTTACTCAGGTAAAAACCGGGCGAAGCCGGGTACATCCGCTAGTATCATATAAAATTAGCATACTTTAAGAGTTTTAAGGAAAAAAAAGTATAAAAATTTACAAAATAGGAAGGTTTCAATATGAAATTCTAATTGGATTTTAAAATGTTGATGTTAAATTAAAAATATTATATAATTTTCAAAATGCTGGTTAATAGTTTAAATATGTTGTTATTTTCATTGATTTTTAACAATTTCTAAATATTCTTATTATATCACACAATATTAAACAATACCAAAAGTTTTGTACTGGGGTGATGAACACAATGCATTTTTGAAAAATGAATATTTAAATGGATGTGCCACTTTTTTTTTGATACATTAATACCATTTCCTCTGCAACTTTATGTTGTAAGCTGTCCAGTAAACCTGCTTAACCAGCTTAAAACATGTTTTGGGGAAAGTTCGTTCCTCTTGTAGAATGTTATGAGATAGAAACTGCTCCTTTACTTATGAGGGTCATATCCTGAAGCTATGGTATACAGTTGAGTTTTTTTCTGAATTTTCCGAAACTGATATTGTGGCTTATTCTTCATTGCAACCTTCATCATATATACTGGGCTGATGAGAAAAATGCATTATTTTAAAACACATATTTAAAGAGAAAGGTGCGACTTTTGGTGCATTTTTATATTGCATGTTATTCATTTTTAAATATTGTTATAAAAGTGTGATACCTTTATGATGCACAAAGATATCTTTATTAGCCAGAATTACATCAAAATTACCTTATTAAATACAACGTTTTGGTTAAATTTAAAAATTTCTATAATAAATTTAAAAAAGGTATATATAAATGAAAAAGTATTTAAAAAATATACTATGCATTCACTGACAGTAGTTAAATATTAAGTTCAAAATTATAATTTAATTGCGCGCTATAACATTGCAATGATCGATTAATTATTATAGAAACCACTGCATCGTTTAGGGCTCTGATATGTCTTGAACTATCATGAATTGTGGAGAGATATTAATAAGGACTAATCTTGTTCGAATTTGGCTTTTGATAATATATATTTTTTTTATTTTGAATGAAATCGGAAAATTATGTTTCAGTGATCAGGATATGGCCCAATGATAGAAGAGTCTGGCGATTGATGATCTTCAAAATTGAAATGGTTGTTGGAGATTCAAGTTTGAACAAAAATGATATCGGTTTGATTAGGCCCTTAACTGCACCAGTATATTAATTTGTAGCATCTTTGAAAATTGTATTGTTATTGGTGTGTGTTTATATAAAAAATAACCTTTTTCAAATTCTAAAAATAAAATACACGATATAGATTCAACTTATTTATCATTTCGAAATCGAATACTTTTATAGGGAGGCGTTTCTCGTTTAATTTGGCGTAGAATTTTGTTTTCACTAATTATAGTAGCTGTTTCTAGTGTGCGTAAGCTGTTGTGATCCAGCTCGGGTAAGAATATGTAATAATCAGAGTTTTATAGTAGTATTAGACCTTATTTTTGAATCTCAACAGACTTTTTCTACCATTAACTCTTAGAATTCTGCTCTGAGCCAGGTTTGCCTTTATGACTTTAAATATGATCTTTCTAGGTTAGAGGTTTTGGTCAAGTATTAAAACTAGGTATTTAACTTGCTTGCTCCATGAAATGGGGTGGTTAAATATTAGTTGGGATATTATATTTTTACTGTACTATTTTTTAAGAAGATGGCCTGTGTTTTTTTTTTTTTTAATTCTTGCCGATTCTTCACGTTTCGCACCATTTTTAAATGCCATCTACTGCATTTTGTAGTTCCTCTTGAGATTTTTTTGATTCTTTTGGACTGAATTGCAATTCCTTTGTCATCTGAAAAAAGTTGGATATAGTTCTGTAGAGAATGCGGGGTGTGTGTCATAAATGAAAATGTTTAAGATATCTGGACCGAGGGCTAAACCTTGTGAGACACCTGCTGCTATCGACCTTACAGTTGAAATGGCAGTTTTCCCATTTGACTTTAAATTTTTTCTTCAATATAGTTTGTCAAAAGCTGGACCAGGTCTTTGAGGGAGTCCACAATTGGTCATTTTTATGCATTATAGCCTTGTCTCAGTCCTTATCAAAGGCTTTGTTAATGTCAAAGAATAGTGCCCCAGTGGCACATTTGTTATAAAAAAATTGCGATAATTTATCCACTAGGACTGTGATTTGATAATCTGTTGTGCCCAGTTCTGGTCTGAAACCAAATTTCTCCTTTCAAATTGCTTTGTTTGTTCAAGCGTTTCTCGAAGGCCCTTCTGCACGATCCTTTCAAAACTTTTATAAATAATGGAAGTAATACGATTGGTCAAATATCTCCAAATTACTTTGGTGAGTTGGTTTTGAGGGTTAGACTAACTATTGCAGTTTATCATCAGCTGAGAATGTACGTATTAGGTTTTTAGACATGCATGGTTATGTATGGTTGAGTGAGCTATATAAATAATTGTAAAGACGATATTTGAATGCTGTGTTAGGAATACCTTCTATACCTGATGCTTTCTAGGAATAGAGGTTGTCAATTATTTCCTTGACATCTTCAAGGGTTTTGATAAAGAGATACACACGAAAATTGAAAGCATCATTTGGTGATAAGAGTTTCTTCATCTGCAGGAGTAATACTGGTTACTAGGTAGGGTGGGAACTGCTTCTCAAAGTCTTCTTTCTTATATATACACTGGGTGAAGTAGATTGCGTCTGCCTTTGTCATTAAGACTGGGAGCACTACTCAGTGGCAGGCCGACTTAGCTCCAAAATAAATGGCTGCCTTTGACATGAGGAACAGACGCCATGTGCAGCCGCTCTTAACATGAAGTACAAACGCTGCTCATCCTGTATCCCTGGATCAGGAGCCCTTACAGGGTACTATCAGCCGGGCCAGCTGAACCCAGGTTTTTTAGTGAGCTTGTTACTGCTCCCCCTCCTCCTTTTTCATCCGGGCTTGGGACCGGCAAGGGCGGAGTTCCACTCAAAGTGGTATGCAAATGCGTCAGCAAACCGGGGATGCATTCTTAGAAGTAGTAGCTCCGAAGATCATTTGTTGGTTGGAAGTTGATTCAGAGAAAACACAGCCACATCAACCAATGGTTTATTTAACTCCTGACATTTCAGTGATTCACTGTCCTCAGGGGAATGTCAAAGTGACAGCAGGGAGTTAAATAAACGCTCTAAGAAGTGGTCTGGTGGATTAAATTGGCGAAACCGCTGGGAGGGTTCACCACTAATGAGTCAAGCTTTCCCAATATTTTTTTTATCGTAGTAAGGATAGTAGAAGTTTGTATGGTATGTAAAAGAAACATTCGTGCTCAAATCTTTTTATTTTAAATGTTCTAAGTATTCGTTTTTTTTTCAAGAAGAGAGTTTAGAGACTATACTTACCACAGTATAGGTTATATCTCAATAATTATTGGGAGTTAGAGAATTGGATCACTTCATGTCCAAAGCATCTAACAGTGCCGTGTGGCCAAGAACTGCGCGGTATGGCCATGTTATCATGATTTTTCACGTCATCACCTTAGGGCACCCAGCGACCGAGCTTCTGAGAAAATAAGCCCAACAGCTTTTCCTATGGGGATGAACATCGCCGCGTTCTGGGTCAGAAAACCACTGCTGACAGGCTCAGAAAAAAAAAGATGGCATCCTTGAAATTTTATACATTCTTCAGATAAATCAACATCTCAAGATCATCTTCAAGAAATTTCTGCTCAATTTACATACTTTTTATAATATCAAATTTCTGGAGGATGTTATTTATGTACCAAAAAGAGATACATCTCCATTTACAAATATATTAAAACAATGCAATAAACCCATTATATAACGTATTGTTGGTGATAAATAATGTGCCATAACACCAGGTTTGATACATATTTTCCTGTTTCAAATATTTGGTAATATACGTATTGTAGTTAATATCTTTGCTCTACATTATTTCACCCTTTTTATGTGTTTAAAACAGCACATTTTCGTCATCAAATTTACTATTTGTATATCTTCTGAGCATATTCCTGACCTGACACCTTTGGTAAAGTTCAAAAATCCGTACGATAAGAGATTGAAACCCTTTTTATTGACATCTTGTCAATTATGTTTTACAAAATTAATGAAGAATAATGGGAATATTTACAAGGATTTATGAATGAGGAAGGCTCCACCATCTTGATAGGGTCCTCCTCCAGACCAGGAGAGGGTCTTCTTGGACCCCCCGCAACTCCAGGACCAGGAAGTATTTGTAGATGCGGGTCTTGGCAGATGTCATGATGGCCAAGGCGTTGTCCTCCAGGTCATGCCCGAAGATCCAGCTCAGCAGGATAAGAGAGATACGAGAGAGAGAGAGAGAGAGAGAGAGAGAGAGAGAGTACGCTAGCCACAAAAATATGTTTAAACAGTTTCTAGATAGCCAATAGGATATGATACGGGGACGTATGATATTAGAGGGTTTATCTTTGTATATATATATATATATATATATAGTCAATTCTGTTCTATTTTCCTGTTTAAGAAATCATTGATATTACATGAGATGTGAGAAGTCGCTAGGTGAATATGAAATTCAAACTTTCCATGTCGAAATAAATTAATATCTCTCAGAACCGTTTCTTGGTATAATGTTTTAGTTACAAAGATTAACTCCCATATAAAGATTATTGTTTTCGAGTCTTTCTAACATTTATTGACCCATGTTTGAAGGGTAAAATGATGAAATATCTGTTGAAATCTGCAGGATATACACCCAACGCCTCAAATATTGTCAAACTAAGTTAACTCTTATTCTCCGACAGATGTTTTCTCTTATATTTTAAACGTTTGGTTCGATTTTGAAAGTCGATTTGTTCCAACTTTCCCATAAACTTTATTATAAAAAGAACAAAATCGTTGGGAAAATAGATTCTTGTAATATATGTAATTAATAAAAAAAAAATAAAAAAGATTTTATTCAAATGCACTAAAAATGAAAAAAATAAAATATTTTATCTTCTGTCATTGAGCAATTAGATGTATCTGAGTGAAAATAAAAGCGGCGGGGGACCATCATCATGAATTTCGAACCTAATGTGATTTAATATGTAGCAACTGATTAGTGATTTTTATGAATGTTTGTTATATTTTTACCTCTTCTCTAAATATGATCATCCCCCGCCGCTTTTATTTTCACTCAGATACATCTAATTGCTCAATGACAGAAGATACAATATTTTATTTTTTCCCTTTTTAGTGCATTTGAATAAAAGATTTTTAAAAAAATGCATTTTTATTTATTAATTATTTAGTTAGTTTTTAGTCATGAATTTACTTAGAAAGTTCACTGGGGATTAGGCCTTAAATAGAAGGGAGGTCTGCTCGCGGCGGATTGGTCAATGTAAGGGGCGTAACACAAGACTTAAAAAGAAACAGAAATTTGTTCATTTCTGGCCACTCTGACACAACCCAGAAGTCTGAAAATTTGTCAACATGCATTGTCATCGGGGTCTAAAAAGTGTACCAAATTTTAGATTTCTAGGTGCTCTAAAAATATATTAAAAATCGATTGCAAGATTTGCGGACAGACAGAAAAGCAAGTTAAATAAAAGATTTTAAAAAGAACAAGATCGTTGGGCAAAAAGCTTCTTGTATTACAAGAAACTCTTTTCCTCACGATTTTCTTCTTTTGATAATATACTTGCTACATGTGATTGATTCTTCAACTTCAATAACCTTCCATTTTTTCTAGAGTTAACAAATCTAAAATTTCCAGAATGAGTTATGCAAATTTTTAAAAGAACAATTAACATTTTTATTCAAAAATTTCAATAGGTATGTTCTTTGTTGACTGAAGCCTTTACATTTGAAAAAAATATAAGTTTTTCACATTATCAGGCGTGTTTAAAACATTCACCAAAATTTGATCGGCCTTTCGTATTCTTCAATTGCTATCCAAAATTCTCGATACTCGATATTTATTGATATGTAAATTTTGCTTTTTTTAGAAAGTTATTTTTTTTTGGAGAATAGCCATAATATTTAACACTAATAATGTGTTTGCACAATATTATGTTTGGAAATGGAATAAATTGATATTTATTTCTAACATTTTAAGATAAAGAATATATCTTCACTGTAAATGCAATATTTTAACAAATGATATTTAACATTCCATTAAAATATTTCGTTTTTCTTTGTCAGTAATAGGCATATTTATAAAAGAATTCTTACATAAACATCCTGAATAAAATTAGAAAAAGAAGATTACATGCAGGAATCAGTAAATTCTAAGGTTTTTGAGAATATAGTTCAACCAAAAGATGAACAAGTTATGAATATTCAAGAAAACGATGATTCAAAAAGTTCGCATTCGAAGAATGAAACCTTGGAAACGAGTTTTCAGGATATGAATGTCGAAAGAATTGATCAAAGCTCCCATATTGAATCAAGAGATTCATCTGTAATACAAGATTCAAAAGTTGAATCTGATGAAGAGGAAGAAAAAAGTCCCTTCGTGCCTCAAGATGCGAATAGCCCAGGAACAAAGATCGCCGAAGATCACGTTATATCAAACATCTATAGGATTGAGCAAGATCAAGATGATGCAAAGAGCCAAATAGCACTAGGAAGTTCTTCCATAGATGAAAGCAAAGAAGGATGCTCTTTAGAAAAAATCCAAACATCTCAAGTTTCCAATCATATTAGAGATTTGAAAGAAGATGATGAAGACCAATTAAAATACTTTAAATCTCTATTTCTACAAGAAATAAAACCATTTACAGAAAGCAATCATAGAAAAAAGAAAATGAAAAAAGAAAGAAACATAAAAGAAAGAAAAGAAGAAGTAGTAAGGAATACAAGAGAAATCATAGTCAAGATCGAAATCTAGATTGCAAAAGAAGGAAGACGAATCCTAGCGACGACACGAGTTGTCAAAGCAGTTACCGAAAAAGAAGCGGAAGTCGGGAAAGAAATGAGGAAAGTTGGAACATAGGTAGAAGAGTTTCATCGGATTTTGTAAGCAGGGACCGAAGCCATGAGGGAAGATACTCCATCTTCGACAGTAACTCTGACAAGATGAGAAGCGGAGAAATAAGATGGAGCAGAGAACAGCAATGGATCAGAAATCCTTTGAGAAATGAATGGAATTTGAACCATACAAGAAGGTAAGTTTCTCCTGTAATGATAATTTACATATTAAGTCTACCTATATTTAGACTCATTCTTTCTCAGAGCTGCTTGTCCACTTCTGTAATTCGTCACAAGGTTGTCCTAAAACTTCGTAAACATATTATGATTTATATTTTGAAAGTGTTTACGAACTTTTGGGACAACCTTGTAATTCTGAAACTTGGCCCACCTGCTGATTGACCACCCTTGATATAGAACATCAGAGATTAAATCATTCTTCAATTAGAATTTTGTTATAATTTTACTAAGATGATCAATATTACCAAGGTTGTCCCAAGAGTTCGTGAACACTTGCAAAATATAAATAATAATATGTTTGCGAACTTTTGGGATAACCATATATTTACCTTTTCTAGCTATCTTGTAGATACATCCAACAATTTCTTGATTTCGTATGCCAAGTTCCATGATATTTACACAAAATTTTCATTATAATGTTAGCTTGCCTATCTAAAGATATTCTTTGATCCCAGTGTATATTGACTTTTATATTTCCAGTTTCTAACGCCAATCCCGTTTGAATGCGCTTTCAGCTAAGACTCTAAAATAACAGTCTGGTTATAACAAGATTTGGCCTTAGAAATTGTTGTACTGCAGAGTTTATTGATGCAGGTACCTGTTATAAGGGAAATATGGTGATGTCATTGAGGAAATCAGGCCATACTTAATCCGTACATATGAATTCCATGAAAATATCTCAATCTGATCTTGTACCATAGTATTGATATGCTTTTTCGTAATATTTTCATATTAACAACTAATAAATATCTCAAACCATGTTACAATTCGACCACAAGTATCTTGGTATTGAAATTTAAATTTTGTTATTAATTTTGGAAATTATGTTTCTTATGATGTGTGTATATTATCCAAATGTTCTTCATAGACCTTATTGCAATGACACAAATATTAGATGAGAGGGGTTAGCTCATCAGTGGTGAACCCTCACAGCGGTTTCTCTAATATGAAATTCAACTTAAACTTTTTTTTTGTAGAGATATAATGATTTTAGCTGGATGGTTCTAGGAAGTCTTTAGCGCTAGACAACAGACAATAAACAATGTTGTAGATCTATATCAATTTGTAAATAGCAGAGAGAATTATCATAGGTTTAACTATTTTTGTAAATATATTTATGATTATCTTTAAACCAGCAAGGTTCAGGTTCCTAATATATATTATTGTTTCTATTTTTTTTATTTGAAATTACTTTTCTTGTATAATATGTTTATAACTGTTTCTGTTAAAAAATGTAAATCGACGCAATTATCCCTAGCCGGGATATCGCGTTTTGTGTGTTGAAATAAATAGGAAGTCGTGAAACAGACGAGTTATGAAGTCATACCGCCGACCTTTCAGAGAATTATAATCAATTATTCAAGGTAAAATTGTAAATAATGAACAAAACTGTTTCCGAGGATGATTTTCTTGTTTTATCTTATATTCTTCTCAAGCTTTCGGGTATCACACAAACCATTCTACAGGAGTATATGGTTTTGTAGAAGAGTGTGTGATACCTGAAAGCTTTAGAATAATATAAGATAAAACAAGAAACTCACCCTAGGAAGCCATTTTGTTTATTATATACATTGCAGAGGATTTTACTTTTCCGAAGTTAAAAAGTTAAAAAAGTTCAAATTGTGAAAGGGAACTATAAAGATTTTTCACAATGAGTTTTCTTTTTAAATTTTAAAATGCTAGTTCTCAATCGATTTTAATATCACTGCTTCGTAAATACCTGTAACCTTTCCGCAAAATAATTCACAGCACTTATAATGTTATATTGATGAATGAAAACTAAATGTAGATTATATAGCCATTGAAAAGAGCATTAAAACATACGTGAAAACATAGCGATTTAAAAAAGCTTTTGAGCCTTTACATTTGGTCTTGCAACTAACTAGAACAAGGAAAATCCCGTATAAATTAATTTTTTAAATCTGGATTAGTCTTTCGTTCTGAATTTTTAGGACCTTCTGGATGTTTTTAGAGTCCTATCAATAGCATTCTAAGGCTTGAATATTGCAGAACATGATAGAATGCTTCACGATTTTGCGTGTCATCCTTGCGCAGAGGCCATGCTAATTCGAATATGATAGAGAATCTCTATAATATGTATTTATATTGTTTTACAAGTTGGACGATATTGTTTTCCAGCCTTATTTGTGATATATAATAAGCACAGCGTAGTTATTTTTCGTTAATCGCTAAATGAACAAGGCACATTGCGTAAGTCATGATGAACTAACTATATTAGGGAAGAGCCAAATGAAAATAAGAATATTGAACTTATTCTTTAAAGTTATCACACAAGAGATTATAAGAGTTGCCGCGTGTCATCATTACGATGATTAAATAACGAGACGACAGCATTCTAAAGATGGATTCTATATTTACACATGCAATGAGAAGAACAACGCTCGAATATTATACTTTTGAGTAGTGGTAACGTTCAAAAACCCTTCGAATTTGACAGATAATAGAAATTCACGCAGAATGATCAGTGTCTCTTTCACTACAACACACTGAACTTACATTCTTATTTGAATTTAGAGATAGGTTTTAGGCCTTCATTACCCAAAAAATCGAATAGCCAGATGCTGTTTTTATTAACAAGCAGAGAATTTTGATTATGTTCTTTTTTAGTGCATATAAAAGCAGATTATGCTGCTTCTGTTCATATTTAGTGCATATACACGCATACAATGCTGATTCTGCTTTTATTTAGTGCATTTAAAAGCAGAGAATGCTATTTCTGATTTTCTTTAGTAAATTTACAATAAGAGAATGCTACTGCTTATTCAGTACATATACAAGCAGATAATGATTTTCTTCTTTAGTGAATTTTCAAGAAGAGAATGCTATTACTATTCTTCTTTTAAAATAAGAATGAAATAACTCCTCACAATGAGTTTATTTTAATTTTAAATTGCTTAAAAATAAAAAGAAACTCATAGTGCGGAAATATTTTGTAATTTTAAATGTTTTTTTTTCACAATTTTATCATGAATACTATTCTTCTTTGGTAAATTTACAATAAAAGAATGCTACTGATGTTTCATTTAGTACATATACAAGCAGATAATGATTTTCTTCTTCAGTGCATTTACAAGAAGAGGAAGCTTTTATTTAGAACATTTACAAGCAATTAATGCTACTGCTTGTGTTATTCTTTAGTACATGTAAAAGTAGATAATGCTTATTGCTGTTTTATTTACTACATATACCAAAGCAGACGATGCTGCCGATTAGTAAATTAACGCTTGCTCCACGTGCTATGTTAACACGCAGATACTCTTTAACTATCGTTGCTATACCAACTTTGAAAAACAAGTGAATTCCTTACTTCAACTCTATTTCAAGATTTTAATTGTGCTCTACCTTCTATTAAAGGTTACACGTCCTCAGAAGAGTGTGAACAGGATCCCAATTGAGGACAAGATCGACGAAGCCAAGCTACTGGAAATGACCAAGAATAACATGCGAGGGATTGTAAAGAAGACTTCCCTTCCACGGTGCTTGCAAACCAAGTTGGTAGATGCCAAGCCTGCTGTCAGGACCAATTACTTTATGCCATCCACCAGCAAATCAGAACTTACCAGTAAGTCTTCAGCATTTTTTAATAACCACTTATTAGGAGAGTTCGGTTATTTATATGAACAAGTGTTTTTCATTTATTTGCATTCCAATAGAATACCTATCTCTCAATTAATCGTCTTCCGAGAGTTCTAGGGCCTTCTTTAGACTACTTCTAATCCAGACAATCCTGTCAAGGTAAGACGAAATGTTAAAATAAGAGCAATAAGCCTCCAAAGAAAAGTTTATTTTTAATTTTTTTTTTATTTAAAAATATCTCAAGCTTTTGGACAAGAAAGTCCTTATACTGGAGATTTTTAAAATAAAAAAAATATATTTTAAAAATAAACTTTTCCCATGGTGGCTTAATGTTCTTATTTCAATATTAATTCAAGGGAATATTTTATCGAATTAAGACCAAATGTATTAATAAAAGGCTTTTGTTATTCTCGTTGTTGTTGCATATTGTAATTTTATATAAGTTGTTCAACAGTCGACTGGGTGTTTTAAACACTAATTGTAACTTATAATACAATATAATGCGGCTTATGATTGTGGAACGACATTTGTAAATTATCCCGCATGTTTCTTTTGAACGAAAAATCGAAATATATTTTAAGGAGAAATAACGATTTTTTTTCCAGGGTAGCCTAGTGGACATGGCATCTGCCTGGTAAGCGGAACACTGTGGGTTCGATTTCCATCCCTGGACACTTTATTTTTCCGTTTATTATTACTCTTCACAATTCATCCTTTCATACTTCATCCCTAAGATTAAAAGAATCGTTATTTCTTCTTAAAATAAATTTCGATTTTTCGTTTATAAGAAACACATGCGGAATAATTTTCAAATGTCGTTCTACTAAATGTAAGTACCTTGGATGCTTTCACTTCAGCAATACTCGATGAGATTTTAGTCTAGAGAATACTATATTCTACTGGAATAAAGAAAGAGAGCAAATATGCTTTAATTAGACGAGGTATTTAGTGAGATAATAAGTAATCATGTGATAATCATAGCTCACCACACGAGGTGTGTTCAAAAAGTATCGCGACTTTTGTGTTTTTTCAAAAATTATTTATTTATTCATGAATACCTATTTTGTCCCCTTCAAAGTAATCCCCATGAGATGTTATACACTTGTGCCAACGGTTTTTCCAATCTTCAAAGCACTTCAAAAAATCATAAAAAAAATATATATATATTTTTCAGCTCCTCCTTCGATGCCGTCTTTATCTCGTCAAGCGTAGCGTAACGTCGTCCTCTCATGGGCCTCTTCAGTTTAGGGAACAAGAAAAAGTCACAGGGGGCCAGATCTGGGGAATACGGTGGCTGCGGCATCATTAGTGTGTTGTTTTTGGCCAAAAAGTCGCGCACAAGCAACGATGTGTGAGCAGGGGCGTTATCGTGGTGCAAAAGCCAATTTTTGTTCTTCCACAAATCCGGGCGTTTCTGGCGGATTGTTTCGCGCAAATTGCGCATAACTTGCAGGTAATATTCCTTATTGACCGTTCTACCCTGTGACAAGAACTCATGATGCACCACGCCCCTGCATTCGAAGAAAACTGTCAGCAAAACTTTCACATTCGACCGAACTTGGCGCGTTTTTTTCGGTCTTGGTTCGTGCGGCAGCTTCCATTGAGATGATTGAGCTTTGGTTTCCACGTCATAACCATAAACCCACGCTTCGTTACCAGTTATGACCCTCTGGAGCAAATTTGGGTCGTCGCGGACAGAGTCCAACATCTCATTAGCAATGTTCATGCGATGCTGTTTTTGGTCGCAATTGAGCAATTTTGGTACGAATTTTGCGGCGACCCGTCTCATGCCCAAATCAATGATAAAAATCGCCTCTAACGGTGATTCGACGATTGGCCAATATCATTTTCTCCACTTCATTAATTTTTTCGTCTGTTGTTGAAGTGCTCGGGCGTCCGGCACGCTCTTCGTCGTTCACATCTTCTCGGCCTTCTGAGAACATTTTGTACCACCGATAAACGTTGCTTCGGTCCAAGGTAGCTTCTCCGTATGCAACAGTCAACATTCGGAATGCATCCGCGCACTTAATTTCGTTTTTCACACAAAATTTGATACAGGTTCTTTGATCCATTTTTTTTAATAGGTAAAAATCGAAGACGATCCAAAACACCTGCAAACAAAGCAGCTGTCAACAATTAAGTGAACATTCAAAATGGCCGAGCTTGTCGGCATAAGTGAGAGACATGAGTACCAACATAAAGCCACAAAAAGATCGAAATTCGAATATACGTAACCCGCGAAAATTCAAAAGTCGCGATACTTTTTGAACACACCTCGTATACTCTCTCATCATAATCATTTAGAATAAAACAATGTTTGTTGTTTTAATACTGAAATGGGGTAATAATAGATGACCGCTATTTAGAGTTATTTCTAATAGAAATTGTAGCTCTGTGGAAATATCAATTTTATTGGTTACTAGGTGAGGTTGAAATACTGACCGCAGGACGTTAAATAAAGCCGAGAACACGATAGAATGATTTAAAAAAGGTGGTTTCTAAACTGGCATTGTCGCTAAGGAATGTTGGCCGCAAGAAAAAAAAAGACCAGGACATTATTAAACATACTTGAAAAGTACTGTCGAGAAAGAGAATCCTACCGCTGGTGTTGTCCCAGAGCTATGCCGCACCGTATACAACACGAAGGCGTCTAACTCCCGAATCCAGGATGTACCATTCAACAATCTCTTCAGTTTGAGAGAAGCTAAGCCGTCATTCGGCATCAAGGTGAGTAGCAGCAGCTTTACTGTAAAACCTCCACATTCTACACATGTTATGTAGTTTAGTTAGGAATGATGTACATTGACTTTTAAACTATGAAAGAATATGTCTAAGAAGGGATAAAAGCTAACGGCGATGAGAAAAACACGAACTTTTGAGACAACCTTATCGGAAATAGTAGAGAGATACCGTGTTGACAATTAGCAGTTTTGGAAGTGTCAGCCTGACACGACTACTGATCGCCAGATGTATTGAGGCCACATAATATAAAACACAAATACAATAGAATGAATATCATTATAAGAAAATACCGAAAGTAAACTGAAGAGTTTCCTTATTTAAAAAGCCGCAAGTTTTCAGAAAATAACCTTTTTCGACAGGCTAGTACGCGAATAGCCTGTTAAAGAACGTTATTGTCTGAAAGCTCGCAGCCTTTTAAATAAAGAAACACGTTGCGTTTACCTTTGATCTCTTTTAATAAAACACAATGTAATTAAATAAAGGAAAAAAAGGCATCTTCTAATCATGCAACTAAAATTTGCTAATGGCTTGCGTCATCTATCTGAATAAATACTTTTAGTTTCACAATCAGGGGATGTCCTTTTTTCTTTATTTATCGACCTGATCCCAACAAAATTTCACTTTTCTACAATTTTTTACATTGTAGTTAAGTTTTCTATATAGAGAGATGGTAGCCAATATAGATAAGATGCCTAACCTATAGTTTTTGCACCATACAAATCCAATTCAGTCTTAGGAATCAACTCGGAGAAACCACTTTATAACGCTTCGTCTTGGGAGGATTTTATATCCTGACTCATCTAGTTAGATCCATTGTTTTCAGATAACATTTGACCTATCCATGTTTTCTACAATAGAAAGGCAATATGTGACGTCTACAGAAGGTTTCTAAGTTTCCAGTGCTGTATGTGCCCAGCGGAAGTACTCCCCACCGCATTCATCCCCTACGCCCAGAACTGTAGAACCATTCCCAGTCTCCAGCGGTCAAATCCATCGTCAGAAAAACTCCGAAAATCCAACCAACCAGGTAACCTTTCAATCAGATCCTTCTTGAAACCTCTCTTCAGTATTTACATCAAATTTACATAATCAGGATACAGAAGTCTGTATGCCAACACTACATCTCTCAACAATAAAATAATCCCTTGTAATAAACAACAACAAAAAGGCTTTTATTAAGGCCCATTGCCCTGTATGGATTCGCCATACAACAACAAAATAATACAGTAATTTTTTTCCTTCCCCCATGTGCACGTGAGTCATTTTTGAAAAGGGATTTATTTACATATCTGTTCTAAAACCTTCCTCTCTACCTCTTTTTGTGTATGAATCTATTTACAATTGAGATCTATAGAAATTATAGAGTTCTATTGCTATATTTTTCTTTTCTGAAATAGTTCTCAGCGTCTGCAGTGGGTTGCTAAATCTCCAGAAGGTGTTTTTAAGAGTTTTTTTCTCTTTCTTCACCTAAATATTTGCATTCTATGATATAGTATAATTCCTTGTATCAATACTGAGTAAAATTAATCAGGCCTCCAGGGAAAAATATCTTTTCAAAACATTTTTTATTCTCTAGCTTTCAGGAACGAACACCCTTCTACACAAGGATTATACCATGTTTTCTTCTTTAGAGGGGTGTCCGTGCCCGAAAACTAGAGAAGAAAAATGTTTGGAAAAGATAATTTTCCCTGAATGTCGGATATATTTTACTCAGTATAACTCTTTATTTACATGATAAGGCACAATTTGGATTATAGATCATAATACAAGAAAATAAGACCTAATCCAAATAAATAAATAGTGTGTGACATTTCAGCAACAGCATTGTCACACACTAATACATTATTTGGATTAGGTTTTATTTTCTTGTATTCTTTATCTACAATATTTACACTCTATGCTTCCACACATGTAATTATAAATAAAAGTGCTTTAATTTTAAGATAAAATTACATTAGAAATCTCAGATTTTCTCTGGTGACTTAAACAGTATCAACAGGTATGTATTGAACTCCCATCTCTGAACCAATCTGCTAAAGAAAAAGCAACATAATCCTTCCCAGATCTCCTTTCCCCTCCCCAGATCACAGTCATAGCGGTCCTGTTTCATTATAGAAATAAACATTTATATCATGATTATTTTTAGTGCTAGTTTTTTACTTAGCATTATAGCTTAGTTCTAATTGCATTTGAATAAGAAAAAAGATATATGCGTATATTTATATTTGTTTATTTTTTGTCATATTTTCATTTTGTTCTTTTGTAAATTTAGGTACCTTATAGTTTTAAAAAATTGTTGATGCAAAATTTATTTGTATTTAATTTTAAAAAATCATGTTAAAATTTTAAAATATTTCTTTAGCTTCCTCCCCCTTATATTTCTCAAAAATATTAGAGATAATATAGATACACGTGGAAGGACATTGAATGTCTGAATGTTCAAAATAATAAACGTATTTGTAAATCAAACTATTAAGCACGAGATTTAAAATGTCTTTAAACACCACCTTATGTTCTCTGAAATAACAGACACTTCGACCAAAAGGATTTTTATTTTTTCTTGTCTTGTAACAAACTCTACTAGCTGAAGTGTCTATTATATCAAGAACTATGAATGCCAGCCAGATACTATCTTGAGTAAATTTTGTTTTTCACCATAGTACAAGAGGTTGTTGTTGTTGTCGTGTCCAAAGAAGAGTCTTAGATGTCTCCATGCATCTCCAACACAGCAGCAGCAATATCCACTATCTTGCTCTTCATTGGAAAATGGGTGCCGTTGCCACGTTAGTCACCTTGGAAACGAACCAGAATTTGGTCGAATATTCCAAGGGTCCAGGGGGGACCGCAGGAAGGTGTGGTCGGACTTCTCCCCACCAGTACAAGAGGTAATGGTGATGATACAAAGTGAGCAAAATACCAGTTTTAGAAAATTAAGACAAAAGCTAACCTGTATACCATAGTTTCAGGCTATGGCCCTCATCAGTACAGGGGCAACTTCAATTCCATAGCATTCTACGGGAGTTGTGTTATGGAATTGGTCAAATTTTCCATAATAAATGCTTGTCCTACAGCGGGTTGATACACTACCGATACATTACAGAATTGTTTGGATATTCTACCTATTTAAGAAACCAGGACCACATCGAAGAAACCTATTAAATGAGAGGAGATATAAATACTAGCATCTAAGGGCCCCACATGTATGTGCAGGTACAATCATGGGACAAGTCACGAATCAAGCCAGTACATTACCTTCATACAAAAACGGACGTCCATCTCCTCACCTCCAAAGAGTTGGAGGGACCATTCCCAGTGTGGGTCAAGAAGGTATTTTCATCACAACCACAAGTCTTCTTTTTTTTATCTCCACTCAATCATATTAGGATATCAAGTTGTGACCCTTGATGGTGTCTGTTTGACAACCATCATGACTGAGTGAAGTAGAATGCGTCTGCCTTTGTCATTAAGACTGGGAGCACTACTCAGTAGCAGGCCGACTTAGCTCCAAAGGAAATGGCCGCCTCTGACATGAGGAACAGACGCCATGTGCAGCCGCTCCTAACATGGAGTACAAGCGCTGCTCATCCTGTATCCCTGGATCAGGAGCCCTTACAGGGTACTATCAGCCGGGCCAGCTGAACCCAGGTTTTTTAGTGAGCTTGTTACTGCTCCCCCTCCTACTTTTTCATCCGGGCTTGGGATCGGCAAAGGCGGAGTTATAAAACCACAAGTTGACATATTAACTGAAGATAACGCTACCCGGTGATTGTCATCCTATTCTGCAGGTAATCAATGAAGATTATTCAATTGGAATCTCAGAAAACAGATGTCTTTACCCTCTTAGTAGATTTCACTAACTTTGCTTTCTATGAGGCGCTTTCATCTTTAACTCTACTCTTTTGACTGCATATAAGATGTGTAATGATGGCCCAAGTCTTGTCGACAGTTATGAATCAGCTCAAATATTCTTCAGAGTCAGCCCATAAAAGTTCCAATTTAACCAAAGAAATGTCCATCTTTATCCTATTTTTTCCAAAGTGGGCCAATGCAGTACCTATGGTACACATGCATGGCTTGTTCATCCCAAACTTTTGTGAATTATGTTGTGTACACGTTCTTTTGAAATGTTAATAGAATCTACTATCTCTTTAATATTGTAGCAGATTATTTATTATTCTATCTGAAAATAGAGCAATCCATATTGTTATATTTGTTCATAAAGGGCACATCTTAGATTCAATAAATAATCTTATTATTCTATGAAAATATTTTAATTTCGATATTTGTATTTTGATACCCTATACAATTTTCTTATTGCATTTCTGCTATTTTATTAGTTTTAATTTGGTTTTGGCTTAAATATATTGCTGGGTCATTCTGAAGTTTGTCTTTCCTAATTTTCTACGTTACAATCTTTATTCTGCGATTATATTCATAATTATTTGGTGGATTCTGGTAATGTTCTCTTCGCTGCTGGTCTCCTCTATCGGTCGTCCACTGCAATGTTCGTCTTTGAAGCCTGTTTGTCCCCCGTTTAAAGTCAAGCATCCAGTTTTGAAGTGTTTTTAAAGAAGGAGAAGATTCATCTAAAACATCACCCAACTATTTCTTATATTTGAGTGCCTTTTGAACTTTCAAAACAAAGAAGTTAATTACTGCTTGGATTTCCTTTCCATTTTTAAAGGAAAGGTCGCTATGTGTTCTCTAATGACAATATAAATATGGAAATATTAAATATTATAATATTAGAGCTATATTTAAACTAAATGTTCTCAGATTTTTATGAAAACTTTTGAATGAGTCGAGAGACATTTATTGCAGTAGTTTATTAATTCTTAGATATATTTGGATATGTAAGCCTTTCTGTAAGTCTTTCTCAAGCCTACCTTCTGAACAACAATGACGTCGTCACAGGACAATTTTGAGAAAGATCATCGAAAATTATGAAAATAATATTTTAATACATCCATAATGAATCACAAGTGTAACGTATTGATTGCGTCATTTTCAGGCAAATATTGAAATTTAAAAAAATCTCTCAACTAATCAAGCATTTTTCAATACTAATGAACCTTACTTTTGATATAAGAGATGTTTATTAAATAATACCTTTATTTTCAATTAATTTTTCTATTATATTGATGGATTTTTTTTATGCCGAGAGGATGTTGATCTATGAAAAGGAATAAAAATCACTAATTCCGTCAAAATATTCACAAATTTTATATTTTATATTTTAAGATTGAGCAACATTTTTGAATCATTTCTGGTGCATAAGAGCGAACTAACCGTTCCTTTTTCTACTCTTCACCTCCCAGCACATCTAAGGAAATAACCCAAGTACAACGAGAATTTTGCACAGAAGTATTGTCTGATATACCGATATTCTTGGAAATTTTAAATTTAATAAACAATGATACGCCCCTTTGTGGCCAAATCTCTTTAACAACTATGTCAGGCTAACGTTCACCATTCCAAAGTCCAATGTTTTCTTCTTTGAAAAATGTTCTAAAGAGCTTCCAATTTCAAATCCTACCCGCAATTGTTATGTTTGGTCTCCAAAGCTACAATTTCTTCAAGAATATTTTTTATTTTATTTAACAGTTGGGAGAGACACGCCATATCCACAATTTGGATAATTGCGTGTATATTTTAAATTATATACAATTAAAAATACAATTGAACATTGGAAATCATTAAAATTAAACGTTCGATGTCAAATTTTACATATAGCAATTATAAGTAGTAGCTTGAAATATGTACAGTCAACACTTTCGTCTCAAAATATACATCCTGCAGAATCTATTAAACTTGATGTATTGGTCTTTATTGCAAGCAGCTTGTTTTGTATTAGTCAGGTAAAGTTGGTTTTCTTCCCTTAGATCAGAATTTAATGGACAGTTTATCAGAAGGTGTTCAGGGGTTTGTTGTTCGTTTCCACAAGTGCATGCAGGTGAACCAATTTTGCCAATTCTAAACAAATATGTGTTGAAGTCACCATGTCCAGTAAAAAATTGAACGTTATAGAAGTTGGGTTGAACATAGTTAGGAATTCTTGAAGTATATGTTTGGATTTGAATTAAAAAGAAGCTTTGAGGGCTACCTTAATGCGTCGTTGATGTCCAGCCTGTACCACGTTATCGAGAGCCAGAAACCTGAAATGACAACATGGTTGACTTTTCTTGAGAAGTCAAGAAGTGGTATTTGGTCATTCTCTGTTCATATTCATTCTGGTAGATAGCGCTATGCCATTATCAAATCCTTTATCATCAATTTATTTTATGAATGTACCTAATAGTGACGAGCCTTTCTTTACCACACTATTCTATTATAAAAACAATTAACCATGTTATTGAATGTATCTAAATATGAACCCTGTAATCATAAATATATTTAACTATAGCTAGATATTTGCATAATTAATTATTTCACCATGGAAGACCACTATAGCAGTCGTTAATGGACCTTTCACATTACAATTTCGACAATTCTGTACTAGGTCAGCAAGTTGGAAATCTAGCGACATAATTAGAAGATAGATTCTTCTTCAGTGTTATATTTCAATACGATGGAGGTCTCCATGATGGTGTTCCAGGACCAGTTCAAGAGAGCCAGGCCTATTTCGGAAGGAATCGGCATGGAACTCTTGCAAAAGATGGGCTGGAGTCCTGGCGAAGGCCTGGGCAAGAACAAGCAGGGGCCAATTGACCCTTTACTCCCAGATATCAAAGTCAACAAAAAAGGTGATACTCATTCTGTTCTGCTTTGGACATCTTAGAAACTCTCTATGGTTCTATTGTTAAATGTAGAATTTTTTTCATGGTAAGAACATGTTTTCTTGTTTAGTCTCGTAAGAAACTATTGTGCTCCACACACATTGTTAGATCTTCAAATCAAGACTATTTTCTCACTCTTATTTGATCATCATATTGTTACATTTTAAAACGAAGTATATTTATTTAAAATTCACATTTAACGCCTAGTGTTTCCCCTTTCGAAAGACCTTTTCATCCATTGTTTTGAATAGCATTTTTTTATGCCAAGGATATGTTTTATTGTTAGATATTTCCTAAACTCTCTTATCTCCCATTTTTATATGTAAGAGTTTTATTACAAAAATATTTTATATAATGTTTTATATTCTATAAAGCTATTTTATTATTGTTATTCGCAAAATATATTTTAAAAAATAACACTTTCTCTTGATTGACCTTTAAGAAAACTCCATTTTCTCATTGTTAGGTGCAAGGTCTTTCTTTTAAGAACATGTTTCTTTTGTTTCGTTTTATAGGGGGGAAACTCTTTCCAGTTGTTGAGTATAAATGATTGGTTCAATAACATGCCCTCTTGTTTAATTTCCAAAGAAAATTTTTCTCCCGTTATTTTTAATAGTTGTGAGATCTTTCTTTCAAAACTTTCTATTGTGTTTGATGACGCTTCTTTTCCCGTTGTCAAGTGTAAGATCTTTTCCCATTGCTAGGTGTGAGATCTTTTCCCATTGTTAGGTGTAAAATCTTTTCCCATCGTTAGATGTAAGATCTTTTCCCATTGTTAGGTGTAAGATCTTTTCCTATTGTTAGGTGTAAGATCTTTTCCCATTGTTAGGTGTAAGATCTTTTCCCATTGCTAGGTGTGAGATCTTTTCCCATTGTTAGGTGTAAAATCCATTTCCATTGTTTTAGGTGTAAGATCTTTCCCTTTTTAACTTCCTAACTCTTGCTTGTTTTCCAGAAGTTAAACCTCTCATCTACTGACATAGCCAAGCTGCTGACATTGTTTCCTTCGGATTCTTGTAATGCTGTTTTTTCCTGTTCTTTAAACATATTGATATCCCGTATCTGTAGCATTTCATATCAAAATCAAGGAGACCGTAGTGTAGGCCTACAATATCGATATTTCTTGATCTTTGTCATTTGTCGCTGTGTCTTTGTCACTTGTCTATATGTGTCTTTGTCATTTGTTGATGTGGGTCGTTTTAACTTGTCTCTCTGTCTTTGTCACTTGTGATGTGCGTCTTTATCCCTTGCCGCTGTGTGACTTTGTCACTTGTTGTTGTGTGTCTTTGTCACTTGTCGCTGTGTGTCTTTGTCACTTGTCTCTATGTGTCTTTGTCACTTGCCTCTCTGTGTCGTTGTAACTTGTCTCTCTGTCTTTGTCACTTGTGATGTGCGTCTTTATCCCTTGCCGCTGTGTGACTTTGTCACTTGTTGCTGTGTGTCTTTGTCACTTGTCGCTGTGTGTCTTTGTCACTTGTCTCTATGTGTCTTTGTCACTTGCCTCTCTGTGTCGTTGTAACTTGTCTCTCTGTCTTTGTCACTTGTGATGTGCGTCTTTATCCCTTGCCGCTGTGTGTCTTTGTCACTTGTTGCTGTGTGTCTTTGTCACTTGTTGCTGTGTGTCTTTAACACTTGTTGATGTGGGTCTTTGTCACTTGTCTCTCTGTGTCGTTGTAACTTGTCTCTCTGTCTTTGTCACTTGTAATGTGCGTCTTGCCGCTGTGTGTCTTTGTCACTTGTTGCTGTGTGTCTTTATCACTTGTTGATATGGGTCTTTGTCACTTGTCTCTCTGTGTCGTTGTAACTTGTCTCTCTGTCTTTGTCACTTGTCGCTGTGTGTCTTTATCCTACGGAAGGTCAATATTTAAACAATCCAACATATTCTGAGTTCCAGGATTGACTACTGCACAAGACACCAAGTACAAGTTCTCTTCAGGTACGTATTGAAGATAATTATTGAAAACCTAACAAGAAAACTATCACTAGCCTGACTTTAAATACGATATCCTAATCATTGCATCAATCATAATTACAAATATATTATCCAACAAGTTTTATAATATGAAATTTATAACTATTTTTAACCGTGGACTTTTATTTATTTATACTAGTTTTCTCTACTGCTCAATTATTTCTGCCATTAAAAGATTTCGAATTTCACATATAGATGGCACACTGTATCATCATGTATAGTTTTATATTAACTCAAGTTGATTGAACGTCAACCGAAATATTGGAAATCTTTTTATTTTATTCAACCCCCAATATATGTCTATTTATTATCTAAAGATTTTAAAAATGGATTACTCTATTTTTACAAAATAATATATGAAAAAATAATAGCAAAGCACATCTGAAAAGCATATGTGCTCCTGGTCAGGATATGTCTTTTTTTATTTTTATAATGATACTAGACGGGTGACCCGGGCTTCGCCCCGGGATTGACCCGTGTGCATATCTACCCGAGTGATATATATTTAGATAAGATTTTTTTATAATTGTTTATTAGTAGCATTATCTATTTGTTTGCATCAGCATAATTTAATCTAATCTTTGATAGAGGGCGCTGTTCGTGAGCTAAGTAGAATAATTTGAATATATAGTTTTAATAATTGATTTATATATTTTTTAAAATAGCCTATCGTCTTCTCCGTATTTTTTTACCTATGTATGGAAATTTTGGTTTGAATTAGTGAACTACTGCGAATTTGTATACCGGACATACAAACAAACAAACATACAAACATTCATTTTTATATATATAGAAGATATACATGTTATGAATATTTTGTTTTGTTGTTGAAAAAGATAAAGAATTGGAGGTGCAGTCGTAAAAATAGGAAAGATAATTATTTACCCATCAAGTAGTTTTTATTTTGAATTACTTGAAGCAAATTATACATAATTTTTTTTCACATTAATATAGAATTTATAAAATGAATTCTATATTCGTGAATTAAAAAAAAAAAGGTAGGTTAACTATATATATTTACAACAACATTCAAAGTGTTATGTTCTAAATCTATGGTAAAAAATGTAGAACAGTCAATGAATGAAAATAAAATATATGTTTTTAAAAAATAAAATAATTGCATTTTAGATTATATAATATATGTTATATAAAAATATTATTTTATTTTAAATTATAATTTCATAGATTCAAATACTCTGCTAAATCGACCGCCAGAAGTCACTTTTCCCCTTTAAAAACTCATTGTTGTTCTTTCCCGTTGGCCGGCTCAAAACTTTTGTACATTATGTAAATAATCTTTTTGTTTTCCTTGTTCTACTCGCCTTAAGCCAGGCATTACTTTTATCAAATTATGTTTTTTATATATATTCCTTAGCTCAAATAAAGAAATCTCTCTCAATATTTGTTTTTATAACATATATATGTGGTGATAACGTGCCATTTATACATATGAAATGGAATCATTATAAAGCACAAATGTTTCCATTTCATAATGATATATACAATTAAAGGCTATTTTCTACAGATCTTATATTGACAATTTCATTCTTTACCTATGTAGACATGTACCTATGTACAATACATATTTATAAATGTATGTAATTCTGCTGTCCTCAAAGCTTATGCCCATAGTTCATCTAAAATACCCATTCAAAGAGTCTAGCATCAGTATCACTATAAAGGAAGTTCCAAAAATGCAATATAACAGCGGTATGGTAGATTAAACTGGCGAAACCGCTGGGAGGGTTCACCACTGATGAGCCAGGCCTTCCCATTAATTTTTCCATTGCAGTAAGGACAGTAGAAATTGTTTATTTTAAAAAAGAATCATACGCGTCTATAATAGTTTCGAATTTTGACAATACAAACGTAGTAGTCACAAACGTCTAACCACCATGTCCTGATACTATAATGCCGCGAGAGGCGCTGCTTGCGAGTGAAAGTAGAAAATTTACAAATAGAATTCCAAAGAATATTTATTTCAAATCAAATTCAAACCAGAAATCTTCCCAGTAGAGTATAGTAAATAACTTCCTAAAGTTTCACGGCGATTGGATAATCTTACCTTTTAAAAACATTAATCGTGTAAACAAACTAACATTCATCGTGTAAACAAACCACGTGTAAATTTTTAACCAATCAAATTCACATGTAGTGTACTTACAGTCTAACCAATCACAACCTTCTACCTACCATGATTATAATGTCCTTACAACGTGCTTTTGTGATGAAAATCGCACAAAGACATGTCTTTGTATCTCTTAATTTCTGAATTATAAATTCTACTGTCTTAAAAGTTTATGTCCATAGTTTGCTTGAAAATTATTTCTATGAATCCACCCTTCATTGCAGCATATATAAGCAGAATGATACAATACAGTATTAGAACTCTAAGAAGCAGTCTGGTAGATTAAATTGGCGACATCGCTGGGAGGGTTCACCACTGATGAGCTAAGCCCTCCCAATATTTTCATCGCAGTAAGGACAGTAGAAGTTGGTTTTATATTTAAAAGGAAACATTCGTGCTCTAACGAATCCATTTCTTAATATACTTATGTGTACATGTCGAATTTTCCCTAGGTAGTGTTGAGGAGTGTACTGGGCGTGGGCAGACGATCACCCGGTCAACGTCCTGCAGACACTCTGCTGCAGACGACGGTGGAGCCCGCCACAGTTCTGTCTGGTCAGGGAGGAAGACCCGCAGCACCGGCCTCTCTTCCTCTACAAGGTCTACCTACTGTCTGACTTTGTCATTGTGTGTCCTTGTTACTTGCCTCTCTGTGTGTCTTTGTCACTCGTCGCTCTGTGTCTTTGTCTCTTATCGATGTGGGTTATTGTCATTTGTTACTGCGTGTCTTTGTCACTTGTCTCTCTGTGTCTTTGTCACTTGTCGCTGTGTCTTTTGTCACTTGTCTCTCTGTGTCTTTGTCACCTGTCGCTCTGTGTCTTTATTACCTGTTTCTCTGTCTTTGTCACCTGTCGCTCTGGGTCTTTGTCACCTGTCGCTCTGGGTCTTTGTCACTTGTCGCTGAGTCTTTATCACCTTTCGCTATGTGCCAGTTTTAATTGTCACTATGTGTCTATGCCATTTTTAGAAGCTTCTATTTAACTCTCTCTGACCTTATGGACTAAATCTTGAACTTCCCGATGTCCGATTGAATTAGAGTCAAAACTAATGTTGAGGCTCTCTATTTATAAATACAATCACCTTTTGCACTGGGATGATAAACAGAATGCAGTTTTTATATGAGGTGCCTCTTCTTATATATATATATATACTAGCCGAATGACCCGGGCAACGCCCGTGTTTTACCCGACTGTAGATGTTACAACGGTGATCCTTAGGTCGCTGGTTCAAATCCGGCTCGAGGGAGCCGGCGAGCACGTGACCTCCCTGTGCGCGCGCATCCGTGACAGAGGCCGACGAGGAAAGACGGTCGTGACTATATATAGGGATATATCAGGTTTTAGCGTGCTGCACTGATAATAGCTCTAATCTTGTTCTGAAGAAGTTTTCAGTGGTTACACTATTGTGATATAAAAGAGATAAACACTTCCTAATTAAAACGTACAGTTGAACAAACATCTGATGGATTTAAAATGAAGACAATTGTGTTAGATCAGGGGTCGGCAAACTTTTGAGTCGGAATAGTAAAAAATTAAAATTTACAAAATTTCAAAGTTTTTTAAGAGCCACAAAATTTTTTTTCCCAACAATAAATAGTACTTGTATAAATAATATTTACGTATGGAACTATATAGAGAGCCACAGCTTCACATCAAAAAGAGCCACATGTGGCTTGCGAGCCGCAGGTTTTCAACCCCTGGGTTAGACCGCTATCAAGGAACTTAACTCACTAAATAAGGAGAATCTGACATACACTTCCCTCTTATTCCAATGTGTTATTACACCAAGACAGGATTGTAGCTTTGGCAACAGCAAAATAGTAAAATATGACATCGCTATCTTTTAAAATTTTATTAGAAGGAACAATAGAAATCTTCTTGGAGACAAGTCCTTTATCATCTAAAATATTTCAAATTAAGAAAAATGAGAAAAATCATTTTTGAAACTGCAAGTTTTCATGCAAAAATCGCATCTCTAAAGATTCTCACATTGTAGAAAAAATATAAATTAAAATATCGTTCACAGATTTACTTTGAATCCATTGATTCGCGTTAAAACTTCATCAACCTTTTTATAAACGTTTATTATTTATTGGACATTTACTTCTTATCAATCATATCTTTGAAATAATCAAAATCCAAACTATGCAATTATAGTATTCTCTTGAATCTATTGGAGTAAATACAGCATATAAATTCCTATATATTTTCATATACAATAGGCTCTATAATGAAAGACTAACTAAAACATGACTAAATTTGACCTCTCTTGGAGAGAGTCTCTTATCATGACTCTGTTTTGTTTAAAAGACTTGGCCTGACACGATAGAGTTTCTGATATCATTTCCAGGAGAGACCTGATTTAACCATGGACTATGATCTAAGGCTATGGTTTCTCATGGGTAATTCCATAAATATCTAAGTAAATAGAGTTATACGACGATGTCCGAGGGTAGCTAAAACCGCCCATCACCTGTGGACCGGCGGGCAGATGGACCAATCAGGAAGAAGGAAGCCTAGCTGGACAGTCGTCTTGCTCCTTATTGTTGACGGCGGTTGTTGGATGATCCTCTCTGTATGTTACTTGTTTGTTCTCCATAATGTACGAAGGTAAATACGGGTAAAGAGAAATCGAACAGAGTTTCCTAGCAATCCCGCGTGCTCATTCTACCATCCTGATACAGCACCAGCGCAACAATATGAAATATGATAACAATTCGAGAATCAAGGGACGAGTGTCCTCCATCTGTACGTATGCCTTCCCCCCTTCTCCCTCATAGACATTAGATAATATTCCTAACTCTAGTACATTCAATAGCTATTATCATGCATGTTAATTCCGCCTTTCCATAATTTCCTAGTATGCCATTTATTCCTCTCAACATTTCATAGATATGCAAAATCCCTATAGGTTTTAAATATGTAAATAGTCTCTTCCCTATATAGTGTCCAATGTGCCATATGTTTTCACTTGTCTCCTGTAGAAGGGCCGGCCAGCCCGAAAGCTTGAGCGTTTTACAATAAATCAACGTATAAAAGACACTCGTTCCTTGATTCTCGAATTGTTATCTTACTTTATTGACGGGATTCCAGTACTTATAGAAATATGAAATATATAAGTAGGATACTAGCCATGTACATTAATATGATAAAGAGCTTGCTCAAAAGCTTCATTAATTCCTTTTAATAAAGATGCGACATTACATTTTACCTGTTTGTTAAAGTAAATACAAGTTCTATTCATTGTCTGTATCAATGGAAATGGTACATGCCATTGCGGCTCTTGTACACGAGAGATGTCCTAGGTGTGCTTTATCTTCCTGTTGTAAAGAATACAAGTTAGGAAGTTTCATCCGAATCTTTTTCTTTATCCCGTTATTAGGTGGTACATGTGTGTCCTCCCTCCAATAAAAAATAATTTAAAACAGGAAATTTCTATATTTACACCAGACGAATCTTTCACCAAAGGGACGTCTGGATCACATCAGGTGTTACAAACCGCCCTGGACGGCCCCTTGCAAGAATGCAGTTCTTGGCCTCAACATACTCAATTGATATTCTGAGGAATCAGAATGGACTTCTGTCCAGGCGAGAATGATCTGTTTTAGTTTCACCTTATCAAGAGGATAAAACCGCGTTTTCTAGTTCGTCCCTATAAGCATCTTTTTATAGGTGTCTGGGAAAAAGTCAGCTTCCAGTTTCTTAAACAGCTCTTCTACTTATTGTAAATCCTCACGGGATAGCTTGACACATTGTTGATAGTCTTCCGGTCTCTATAAGGTAGGTACTATCTGTGTTAGAGAGACTGAAGTAGTTCTTCAAGAAGCTAACACATAAAGTGTAATATATTGTGAAATCCAGGCTTTATTAATAAAATAATTAATCTGGGAGAAAAAATTCCATCCAAAGGGAATAGCATCTTGCAAAGAATATGATTTTATTAATTCAAGCTTTCGGGCCTTGGAGCCCTTCTATACAGGAGTAAGGTTGATTATAACGTCTTTTTAAAATATTAATTTATCTTTATACGACGTGTTTCCAGGTGGAAGTTATGGCAAAGTTAGATAAATTAATCCAGATACGATGTGTGTTCCCAGGTGGTGGTTAACGGCAAAGAATACCAAGCTGCTTCCCTCAGCCGCAATAAGAAACAAGGCAGGGTAGAAGCAGCTCTGGCGTGTCTATGGGCCCTTCAACTAGAAGATTCCGCACTTAAATGTAAAGAAGCTGACAAACCTCCTTGTCAACCCTCTGACAAATGTCTTACTTCTCCAGCTCCCCACATAATTGAACCAAGTCAAAAATTCTATCTTTGTTTTAAACAGAAATTTGTGAAAGCCTCTATATCGAAAGAATGCTCTTCTATCACAACTACTTCATGCCAGAATGCAAGCAGGTCTTCTGCAGTTCCACAATTAAACAGAACTGTTAAAAGAAGAACAAAATCTTTGATACCTTCTGCAAAATCAGGTATCGTCCTGAGGTCAAATCTTAATACCACAGCGACATGCAATACCGATCAGAATCTTCAATCTCCTCAAATTTCATCTTTCTTTTCAACTCAGAATGGTGTTGGGGATCAAGAAATGAATCGTACTTTCTCAACTAATGGAACCAATTACTCTAATGGTCTCAATTATTATCACACTCGACTATCAGCATCCAAGTCTTCGGTCAAAACTTTGAATCATTCTTCCAGTGATCCTCAGTCAGAACTGCTGTCTTCAGCACAGCATCATCGAAATTTGAGGAGTCTCAGGAATTCAGAACCCAAGAATGGGAATAGCCGTTTAACGCCTTATAGTATTGTGAGGTCTCCAAGATCGAAGATTGCCTCAAAGATGAACAAACCTTCATTACCAGGCGAGAACCTCGCACCAAATGGAGCAACCAGCGGTCAGCTCTAAAGTCTTCGAGGAATTTTCTTTTCTTGTTGAACAAATAAAGCATTTTAATATTTTATACCGACTGTGAGACCAAAACTTCTATTGAGGTAATAATCATTGATGTTATCAGAATTCACACAATCCTCTCAATATTATTTGTTTTAATAATAAAATTAATTCGATAAAATAATCCCTTGAATTAATATTAAAATAAAAACATAAAACCTCCAGGGAAAATATTCTTTTAATAAAACGGGAAGTGAGGAATAAGAGTTCTTTGATTGTTTTCGATAACAATCGAATGTTAAAATAATCTTTTCCCTGGAGGCTTTATGTTTTTATTTTAATAAAATTAATGAAAAACACTGGAATTTCTCTCTCCATTTTAAATCTATAAGGTTTTCCCAAAAGTTCGTGTTTTTCTTAAAACGTTGTTTTTTTTATTACTTGGCGAATAATATTTTTACGGCGAATACATAATAATACATAATACAATTACTTTATACATAATGGCGAATAATAATATTGGTATTCCAATTTTTTTTGCAAGTGTTTACGAACTTTTGGGATAACCTTGTATTTAAAAGATAAATTTGAGCTTTTTTTAGACTAATTTTAGTAAGCGCTCTGGTTGGAATTAAGGTTATTGTTATTTGAAGAATGGACTTCTCGGACTATTGAAACCTGACATAAAGAGATGTTTTATTAAATTCAATCTTAGATTCTACACCAATAAATGCAGTTCTTTTAAGTAGCCTAAAAATTTAACGTAGATTCCCTATCTGGGAGGTAAGGCGTTATTTGCTTAGGTAGTCAAAGGCCACGTTAAAAGGACGAGGCCAAATAAATTTTGTCTTTAAATCTTAAATCTTTGACAGAATTTAAAGAAAATGGTCAAACGAATATTGAATTAGTGGACGAATATACAGTAGAACCTCCCTTTAGCGGACACCCCGCGCTAGCAAACACCTCTCCACAAAGGACAGTTTTCATTAGCAAAATTACCATTTTTACTATTTAGTAACTCACCGGTAAGAGGACACCTTTCCCTAAAGGACACTTTGGCTTTACAATTAGGTGTCATTTACAGGAAGGTTCTATTGTAAGATTGATATAAGCTCTTTTGAGTAGGTAAAAAGTTGGATGTAGATTATCTATATATGCATATTCTAGATAACTCTTCTCAGTTTGCCAAAGCTGGTGTTGTGGCTTTGTCACCGACCCGAGGTCGCTAGTTTTCGGCGACGGTCAATAGATGACGTCACGTTTTGACGGGAGAGGCGTTCTATGCTTTTATATGTTGTCACGTGGAAAATGGATAAACAAAAGATAAGGAATGAGGGAAGTTTACAGAGTAGTAAAATATAAACATAAAAAATGATACTCTGTTAATACTAGTGTAAAATAATAAATAAAGTTCTTCCCTGATTTATATTATTATAAAATAAATAAAACTTCCAGGGTTAAGTTTCTTGTTCAAGTTTTTATTTTCAAGCTTTCGGACTTGTCAGTCCTTCAACAGGATTATCACATTAACAACTTAATAATAAATTCAATTTTTATATACACATTATTATACACATATTTTAAATACTTATTATGAAATAATGTAATATATTTTTCTCTCAATATATAATAAGTATTTAAAATATGTAAATAATAATATGTATATAAAAATTGTATTTATTATTAAGTTGTTAACGTGATACTCCTGTTGAAGGACTGACAAGTCCGAAAGCTTGAAAATAAAAAGTAGCACAAGAAACTTAACCCTGGAAGCTTCATTTATTTTATAAAAATAATAAAGACTTCGCTACAATATATTAGATTAGGGGATGATACACCATTAATGGGCGCAGTATTTTGAGTAGGTGAAAAGTTGGATGCAGGCCTCTCTTTCCTATACATTTGCTTGAGTTTTAAAAGTAATACTTAAAGAGATATATGATTAAAGATAAGTGGAGGGGGATGAATACTCGCCCACGGAAATTTGAGGCTAACGAAAATATATTTTCCACACATTTAATTTTGGATATATTGTGTCTATATATTCTTATTGATATTTTGTGCTCAAATATGTACTACACGTATTTTCCCCATCTTCTTCTTCTTCTTTCTTATCTCCACTCAATCACACTAAGGTATCAAGCTTGTAAAGCTTGATCTCCTGCTCTCGGGCTTCTTTTTCGTCTTTGTTCATCCTGTCGACTCTATGTCGAATCCTGTCGACTTTCTTCTTTAGCTGTGGTATTTCGGTGATCTGGTTTGTTGTATTGAGTCGTGGGGGAAAGATGATGATTGCGCAGTCGTGATGGTGGTGAGTGGTAAGGCACACAGAGACGAATCACAGGGGAATCCGAGGCATCAGAGAGAGGGAAGGCAGAGACCAAGTAGCGGCCGGCGGGCCATCCACCCCGTTCACAAAGACTTACTAACGATCTACCTGCTGCTGCTGTCCGCTATCTGGCATCTAATGAACTGTTCTGCTGCGGGGCAAGCCCTTTTTATATGCTCAAGTCTTACGTCACCGGACGTCTGGCGCCCTGGCGTCGAGGGGACGGTTGACCTTATTTGGCTGCGGGTAACCCTGTTACGTCATTTTATTGGCGCCGCGTTGACGGGGCGATTGACTTCATTGTCTGCGGGGTAAACCCTTTTGGTTTCTACGTTCCCTCTAGATGTACCTCTGTATTTTATTGAACACACAAAAACGATACATACAAAGTTAAATTGATTAAAAGAGGATTGGGTACAATGATTAAAAGACCATATTAGAGTAGGGGGTGTAAGAAGAGGTGGTGAGTATTTACACAGGTGTTTATGATTCTTAAATTACCACATATATATATTGATTAACCTCGTTATAATTGAATTAAATATTAAAACATAAAGTATTGTGACTATCCCTTATTTATAAATGGGAAGCGTTATAACACGCATATGTAAATTTATTGGTATAACTAAATGAAATAAGCAATGATTGCTTTATTAGAAATTATCTGAAAAAAGTAACAAGTTAAAGAAAGAAGATCAGAGTAGTTGAATGATGACAAAAGCATATCTACTAATTATTTAACTGAACGTTACTGATGGCTTGCACCATCTATCGAAATAAATATCAAATATGATATTTTTATATTTTAAGTATTGTTTGTAAATCACAATAGGCGGTTGTATTTCAAGAAAAATATTTGGATAATATATGGAACATGAAGGGTTTATTATTCCGACAGATAGCGCTAGCCATCAGCAGAGGTCATTTGAATGATAAGGTTTTAAAAAATTATGGAAGTGGAAAGTCTTTGATGTCGCTGGTCGTCTTTTTTTTTTTTTTTTTAAGGAGAGAGAGACAATTTTGTTCACACTTGGTTATCTCGTGTCTTCAATAAAGATCATTGTGTATCAAATACAGGGTGATCCAAAAGTCTTGCACAACTTTAAAAATTAATAACTCCGCAAATATTTGTGCTAGAGCCATGCGGTAAACACCATTGTGTTCAGGATGCAATGGGATTTTTATGGCAAAATGTGAAAAATTCGAAATTGTTTTTAGTTACAATATTATTCACTAGATGGCGCTCTACCAGAATCAGATATTCAGCAGCTAAATTGTTTGATAAATTGAAAAATATAACTGATCGACACGTATTTTTCCTTTTTGAATACCAGGAAAGAACCCTAATAATATCAAATGATAAATTGATAAAACACCATTTCGCCAAAAGTAGAATAATTGGATGACAATTTTAATTACAATCAGAGATATGTAAAATAGGTAAATGCAAATTAAAACATGTAGAAAAAAAATTGATATTGTAGTTTGCTGGAATCCTCTCAGCGATTTAAATTTCGAAGATAATAAATTTCTAATTTTTTAATTCAACTCTTTCTCAGTATCGATTACACAGGTCTACAAAATTTAAAAAAGTTTTTGATGTTTGAGCGTTTAAAATGCTTTTTTGGTAATCAAATGGCGCTGTATTCACACAGATTATATTTAAAAAAAATTATTTCAAGCATCATTCATTTAAAAGCTATGCCATCAACTTTATGAAAATAAAATTTTAACACATTAATAAATTCACTTCCAGACATGGTTTCCAAAAGAAGATCCTGGAAAAACGACCCAAATATTTTCGGTTATATATGTGGCGAATATACTGTAAAAGCGCAACAAAGAAATGCAATAACAGACTTTGTAAAGCGGGCGGATTTGGCATATTTTGATATAAAATTAGGAGGCCAGAACAAGACATGGGCTCTACATAAGGTATGCAAAACGTGTGTCGAAACACTGCGCCTGTGGACAAAGGGTGAAAGGCAACTGACATTTGGGATCCGTATGGTTTGGCGAGGGCCAAAAAATCATGACAATGATTTTTACTTTTGCGTACAAGACTTGAAACACTTTAACAGGAATGGTAAGAAAAAGCTTATATATACAAAGACCTATATTCAGCTAGACTTCCAATACCACACAGCCCAAATAGTCCCCTCCCAGTTTTTTTATCCAGTGCTAATAATCCTCTTTATGATGAATCAGAAGACACCACACAAAAATATATCGAACTGGATGATTCTGATAGTGAGAACTATGGAGAACAAGAATGTCCAAAACGTTTTTCACAACCAAAACTGAATGATTTGACACGTGACCTGAGACTTTCAAAGCAAGATGCGGAACTGCTTGCATCAAGATTCATTATTGAATAATCATTTAATCATTATTGATTATTAGGTAATGTAGTTTCTATTAAATGAGATTTTGTATGCTACTGAAAAGTTATATATTTGTATAATATTTTATTATTACAGAATTATCATAAGAACTAAAAACAATGGTTGCCTGTAAAGTCGGTTTTACGGGCGAAGATTTTACGTGACAACGGTAGAATATTTATTGATATGAATATATTTAAATTGCACAATAGGAACAAGGAATTGAATGAAAATAAGAATTGCACAAATTTTAACTATAGAAATATATTTTGTTTACTAAAACATTGTACATGTAAACTTAAACTTAACTAATTCCTATTTGAGTGATTTTGTTGAGGATAGGACGATGATAGGAGAAATATGAAATGAAAGGAAGTGTTTCTGCTGTAATGTGTCTTGCGAAAGTCAAGTCGATAGTTGTTCCTTTTAACGTAGTTGACTTAGAAACGTTTGATACGCAATCAAGATTATACGTATTTTTCATGAAATTAAGAAACGAGTTGTCAGGCTTTACGTTTTTGTTAAAATCACCACACAGAAGAATCGGTATACTAGAATCAACTTGCACGAACGGTGGCACGTACTGGCTGTTGTGAATGTACGGACCGAGTCCTTGCCATAGTAACATTCCAATATCCTGCATACTAGCTCCTGGATGAATATATACAGCACCGAGTATAAACTTGAAGCTAGTATTAGCGGCGAAGCAAGTAACTTCAGTCATGCACATGTCACCCTTGGTTTTAATGACACGAGTTACGTCTGTAATCGCAACTTGGAACACTTCCGCCGTAGATGTCGATGATAATTTACGATAGATCGCCACTCCACCAGCCGCGTTGGTATTTGAAATTCAAAACACTTATTCAGATCGAAGGTTCAAATTTTTGCTAAATAAATTTGAAATTAAATTAAATTTGTAATTGTAAATGATGAAGTTGAAAATTAAAACATTTACTTAAATTAGATGTTAAAATTCTTGCTCAACACAGTTTAAATAAAGTTTTCTTATATCTGCCACTTTTTCTTAATATTTGTAATTTTAAAGAATCAATTCGAAAATCAAAACATTTATTCAGATCGAAGGTTCAAATTTTTGCTAAATAAATTTGAAACTATTTAAAATTTGTAAAATAATAATTAATTAATTATTTAATTTTAAACTAATAATTTACTTAACACTATCAACATTTATCAATAGTATGACATACCCTATAAACTCAGTTTCTCAACTTTTGTGTCAATCTAACAATTAATCAATCAATCATAGTTTACGATAATGAAATATCAGTGTACAATTATTTACCTTTATTGTTGTAGTTGTTGTAAATGACGAATCTAAGCACTCCACATTTTCACTACAGACACAGCTGACGATACTTTAACCACACGTGTGAACTTGTATTATGACGCTTTCTTGTTTTTCCAACGCCAAGAACGTTCGAGAAAGACAAAGACAGAGACAAGCATGCGCCGATTCAATGCGCCTAATTCTCTAGCGCTGCGCGCGCAGCACTCTCGTTCGGTGACTCATCGTAACGTTACCGGGCGTTACACTTTTTCATAAGTGACTCCCAGCCGCAACCTAATTTAAGACGTTGTCACGTCAAAAACATGAATATCTCACGATATATATTGATTACATCACACAACAACAACCAAGTCCTTGGTCAAAATCATATAAACATATTATATATTACATAGATCATCCCTCTTTTTTCGTCAGAATCGACGGGTTCTCACGTACAGTTCCCACCCTCCATCCTGGATTTATCTTTATGAGCTTATAAACCTCAATCCTGGGGATTGGAAATTCCACGACAATCGCATCCTTCCTTTGCCAGTCCATCAATAAATCCAATGCCCTCGATGAGAGAGTGTCCTCTGACCCAAAATAGCGTCTGTCTATTCCCCTCAGCATCTCCACAATTTCATGTTGAAGATGTGAGCTGATTTCTGAAATAACAAATGCAACTTGTAAATATCCTGTACGCACTGGGGTTAAAAATAATCGACTCTAAACCAAATTAAAGACTCAAAGCCATAGTTGATATTCAAAACATTTTTATATTTATTGGTCTATTGGAATGGTCAAACAGAAAAGAATAAAATAAGCAATGAGAATTAAATGGGGAAATATACATAAAATTAACCTGTTAAAAATATATTATGAGAATTTACTTACCTTTTTTGATGCTTCAGTTGGAGGCTGGAAAATTTCTTCCACTAAAATTTTAAAACTACATTTTTAGACGATTTTCTTAGAACCTCTCCCCGATCTGTCTCTACTGCTGCCTTCCCTCTCTTCTTCTTATCGCCTTCCTCAAAATTTCCGCCAATTTTTTCAACAGAGTAAAAAAAAATTTTTTTCTAAAATATTCCAACTGTTAAAATATTTAAAAAAAAATGAAAATTAATATTAAAATTATTATTCAAAATATTATTTTAATAAACGAATATTATTTGAAAATATAAAAAAAATCTGATTAGTTATTTAAAAAAAAGGAAATTTATTATAATATAATAAATTATATACATTAAAAATTAAGTAATAAAAGAAAGGTGAAGAGATGGGTTGGTTTGACAATGATGAATGCTCGACTTCGTTCTTGTCGAGGCAGTTTCACCATTGTCCACCAGCTTTCTATGAGGTAGTGTGGGTGAGCTTTGTGGAGGTCGCCGAAGTGGACTCTACAATCTGACCATGCTCCAGGCCAATGGATATCAGCGCAGACCTGCAATCCGAGTATTGAGTTCTCTGGGAAACACATACTCTCTCATGTACTATCCTTTATAGCAACCAGTTCTACTGGAAACACCAGCTCACATCCCGGCTAACTATGGTGCTACCAGCTTCCTATTTACTGTCTGAGTCTAGTCCAGGGGTCAACAACTCGCGAGCCACATGCGGCTCTTTGGATGACAAACTGCGGCTTTTTATATAGTTCCATACGTAAATATTATTTATGCTGTGTACTGATATTTTGTAAATTGTAATTTTTGACTCTTCCGACTCAAAAGATTGCCGACCCCTGCACTAGTCCCATTCAGCGAAATCCTTATCGGGATCCTTCATCCAACCAATAACACCAGAACGATACACATTCGGTCTTCTATATGAAGCCAGATAATTTGTCCTAGTCTCTCTTCCTCAAGCTTTATAAAGACAGGAACCTGTAGGTACACCACGCGCCAAGAACGGATTGAAGGCAGGGGTACGTCGAAACGCGGAAAAGATGGGCAAGGCCGCGAGGTAGCTGGCTATAGCTAGAGCGGCAGGTTAGCAAAGAACTGGTTGATCCAGTTAGTGGCCACATATCACGGTTTCTGCTGTTGTTTAGCTTGATCTGCCTAAAGAAGTTGCCACTTCGATGTAATATTCTGTCAACATAAACGGGATTCTGAAATATAATTGAAAATACCCGTTTCAAACATCGCACTTACACGCCACACTATAAATATTTGGCGTTAAATGAAGATACATTGCGCGCAATCTATAAGTATAAATTGAAAATACTCCGAACTATTATATTATTGTAACAAATATTTTCATTTAAAAAATTTTCTTCACAGAAATTTAAGATATTGGGGGAAAGGCATGGCTCATCAGTAGTGAAACCATCAGTTTGGTCCAGACCGCTGCTGTTGTATTAACTTGACCGGTGGTATAACAGCTGCAGTTGTTAGAAGTGGGATTCTGTGTGAAGGTGTCGCTGAGTGAACTGTTTCTTTTTACCTGGAAAACATAATTTCTGATTTCTTACTCAGACTTTATAAATGGAACTCGTAAAACATTTCATCTTCTATGTATTGTGTATAAAATAATGATATTAATATAAAGGAAGTTGTGTATTTCTGTTCTTCAATGGTGGAGCCCAGAGAGTAAGTATGTATAGCTAGAGAGAGGGAGGAGGCTGTGTGTTCCAGTTCCTCGGAGATGACTGTTCCACATGAAGATTAAAAGTTCTCCGAAGTGAAGATTCTCACCCAGGTTAGCCAAGATGGATGTTGATGCCAAACTTGAATTTAACATCTCATGTTTCACGTCCAGGTCAAGCAAGTTACCGAATGTGTCCCTGGGTGGACGCCTGGTAAGTCACATTTTTAACCTCTCATTGTTGCAGCCTAAACCCCAGGGACCTGCTTCAACTTTCAACCTCTACCACCAAAACTTGTTCTATATTTCCAGGCCTGTGTCAGCTCTTTATTGAAACTAATGACCACTTACGTTTTCAGGAGACGCTGAAGCCGCTGCCAGCTTGGCGTTCGTTCAGGTAGGAGCCGTTTCTGACTTCCTGCGTGCAGATACTCTACCCCCCTCTTATAGTTTAGGGAGATACTTCCTGAGAGCCAACCATTAGTAGAATGAACCCTCAGCCCTGAGGAACGAGGCGAAGCTTTGCCATTTACGCAAGACTGTGGTGTCGAGACTGCACAGTCGAGTACGAGCGGGCATATGCGCCTCAAGTACGATAAGGGAGATCAGAGCGGGTGACAAACATTCAAAACTGATTCGCGCACAATGAGGGAAGTCTCCACGTGTTTAACCCATGTATTTCAGGCGGTCCCATGTTCCCTTATAGTACCCATCTTGTGTACCTATCTACAGTGCACGCCATGTGTACGCACGACACTATACTATATAAAAGAGCAGCGGCCCCCGACCAAAGAGAACGAAGAGCCAAGTCACTCCTTCAATCATTAACTCACTGTGTCGCGCAGATACCTCCAATACTGTCCTTAATTAGTAAAACGGCAATATTTATGAAACCTAGGATATGTTCACGAGAAAACCAACCTCTGTACTGTGCCTGCAGCCTAAATATTTCCACGTAAAGTTAGAATCCTCTCATTCAAGACTGTTGTGGCCTGATCTTCTCGAGAGGCTCAGTCCCTGTTCTAGTCATGCGCGTTCTTATGAGATATTGGCTACAGGAGCGGTTGGCTGGGACTTTTGTTGTAGCTCGGATGCCAAAGCTGTAGCTCCTTCTACAGTTGAGTGTGAAGAACAAGCTTCCATTTTCCTTCTATTGAAGATACCATGTCACTTCTAAGGAGTGATGGCTCTATTTTCCGAAGTTCTCTCAGAATTTTAGATAGAATTTCAGTAAGGTCAGAGGATTTTAAAAACTAAATGGGATTCAAATAGTGGAGACAGTTTTTGAAAGCTTGTTTCGGTAAAGATTTCTTTGGTTTTTAGATTTGGGGCTGCTGATCTTGAGGCAAACTTTGCGCATAGGATTTATTTTTCCAATTCAAAAATATCAATATCTTTTTATAGAAACATGTAATATCAAACAAATGCTACAGGTTTCTGGAGATGTGTTTATTTATCTTTAATAAACCTAATCTCGGCTTTCGGGCATCTTTGCCCGTCTACAGGAGTACATAGAAACATATGTGAAAGATATTTCCATGTACTCCTGTAAAAGGACAGAGATGCCCGAAAGCTCGAGATAAGGTTTAATAAAGATAAATCATCTCCAGAAACCTGTAGCATTTGTTTGATTGATATCCAGGAGATTTAAACCAAGTACAGTAGAACCTCCCTGTAAAGGACAACACCTAATTGCAGAGCTAAAGTGTCCTTTAGGGAGAGGTGTCATATTACCGGATAGTTGCTTAATAGTAAAAATGATGATTTTGCAAGTGAGAACTGTCCTTTAAAATACATTTGATTTTACTTATATTCTCGTTTCACTAATGGCACACTTGAACTATAACCCCTTTTTTTATAGTCGGAAAAATATTTTCGTGAAAAATATAAAATAAATGCACAATCTAAATACTTTTAAATATATATATATATAGGATATAAATATATATAATAAGACGTATTGTTAAAATGGATTATTGTGGAGGTTTTTCCTCGTTGCTGTTAATATAGCTGTTTCCAAATCTCTACATGTCCAAAAAGATGGATGTCTGTGATTGCTGATAACAACAAATTTATTCGTCTATGGCACATGTAGAGATCTAAAGCTGCATCGGCTAGGGAAAAATATTAAAGTAGGAATTAGCCTTTCCTTTTTGGCTAAATAGTTTTTATTTAGACTAATAAAATTCTTCAAAGTACACAAAATTATAAAGGTAAAATAAGTAATTCAAATATTTTTGCTTTTTTATAATATTATTATATAATGAATTTATTTGAACCTAAAATCTTTTGAAATAAAAGAAATAGAATGAAAGGATAAATTAACATTGTAACCTAGACTATTCTTCAGGCGTGATTATGGTTATATTTCTGTTGGGCAGGTAATCGGCTGGCATATTGGATTGTGAAAATATAAGAATACAATAATCATGTTTAGAAAGAGGGAATCATATATCGCCGCATCTCTTTTTATTATTAACGCGATTAAGGAAGCGATATAGTTAGCTGAAGAAGGGCTTGCCCGAAAGCTTCCTTAATCGCGTTAATAATAAAAAGAGTTGCGGCGATATATGATTCCCTCTTTCTAAATTGTCGAAATCCGCAATCCGTTTTACCATGAATAATCATGTTGTATATTATTATAAACAAGAAATATTCACACTATTTGAAAGTAAGGAGGCATCATGAGTTTTCAATATATTCTATAAAACGTTTATATATATAGTAATTAAATAAAATAAAAAGGTATATATTGGATTGAATAAAATATTTATTTTCCAATATATCGGTTGGCTGAACGCCAATCTTTGTCAAGTAATTACATTTTTGTATAAACAAACTCAGCGCCGCATATAGTGTTATAAAATCATAGTTAAAATAAATTTCAAAAATTAATATAATTAAAATTTTATATTTTAATTGTGGTATTATAATACTAAGCGGTGCTGAGTTTGTTTGAACAAAAATGTAATATCATGACAAAGGTTGGCGTTCAGCCAACCGAAATATTGGTAAATAAATATTTTATTCAATCCAATATAAACCTTTTTATTATCTAAAGATTTAAATATATATTTCTATATTTTCAGAAAAATATAGTAGCATTTTGAAGAACACTGACGACTTCGAAAAGCCCCAACATTCCATCATTGGGGAGATCAGAATCATCATCAGTATCATGATCTTGGTCGAATACATCAAGGAGGAATTGTGTCACTTGAGGAGGGACTTCTTGAGGATTATCATCTAGCATCTCTGTAGCATTGACTTTGTCCTCAACCGCCATGATATCATAGTCCTCAGGACCTCTGACATTGTAAACAATCTCAGTAAAATTTCTCCGGCATATTGGACAGGAGTTTGTCTGCTCAGACCATGTCTTGAGACAGTCCAGGTGGAATTGGTGCATGCAGTTTCTGGGATGGCAGAGGTTATCCTGGCTGATGGTGTCCAGGCAGATGGAGCAATCTTCTGCTTCAGACATCAGGTTTTAAAATATCAAGTTAAATATTTATTTTAAAATTCGATATTTTTCAATTGAATTTATTTCTAAATTTTAACAGTTAAGCAAAAGTCTGAACATAAACATGTTGGAGTAAAATGATGAATATGAAACGAATACGAAATAATTAAATTTATTATATTCGAATATTTAAAGATTAATCTGTTTATTCATATTTATATATCAATAGAATTTTTATTTAATAATTTATATCTACTTCAAAATCAATACTGGAGAACGTTGCGAAAAATGTTAAAACTAAATTGACAATTAAAGTCTATTTATAAAATAGAAACTCATAAATCAGTGTCAACCTGAAATAAAAAACGAGAAAACATAAACAACAGATTATAATAACACAATCATTCTTTAACAACAGAACAGTGAATTTCAAATATTCTTCCTCTATAAATATTACTAAAAACCTAACTAAAGGATGTCCACAAGGAGAGCCACTATCTCCCACATTATGGAACATACTGATTGAAGAATTGTTAAACATTAATCTGGATGATAACAGTATTGACTATAATATGCTGGAACAAAAGCCATGGCGAACTAAAGACAGCAATTAACAATTTACTTAGTAAAATTAATACCCGGTGTGAAAGCAGTAAATTACAGATACCAAAGGATAAAACGAAAATATTATATTCATATAATTGCATAAATGATACAAAAATCCTTAATAGAAATATAGCTAGACATGCTGAAACCCTTAAGATCTTGGGATTGATCTTGAAAAATCATCGAAGCAGGAACAAGCTGGACTTTATGCCACACATTAATGAAATCGTCGACAAAACTACTAGAGCTAGCGGTTACCTACTCAGTTTAATAAAGAAAGCATGGGGTCTAGAATGCAGACGAAAATTAACTTTATACAAGACAATATTCCGAAGCACAATAACATGTGGTCAAACAATATGATTTCCATTTATAAGCAAGTAGTCAAAGACAAACTAAATTCCCTGCAGTATAATATTCTAAAACACTGCATACAGGCCTATACCACAACATCGTCAAACTGTACACATATGCTAACACAAATACCAAAACTCACAGATTACATAGAATCCAACATATTGAAAAATGAAATAGGCTACAATAGATTTAATTTATCAAACAGAAAAGAAATTGCTAACTATAATGAAAGAAAATTACAGGAATACAATGAAGAATCCAACAATAATTTCAAACTTTTTTTCATCTCCTCTAAAATACCAAAATTTGTCAATTCAAATTTCTACCATGTTCAATTCTTTACGGGTCATGGTAACTTCAAATCATTATCTTCAGAATTAGAAAAATAGATTCGCCCAGATGCTCTTGTGGAGCGGAAGAAGAAACCCCCGAACACATTCTGAACTCATGCCCACTGGTGTCAAACCTAAGACAGCAGAGCAAGATGGAAAGAACCTATCTGGGTCAAATAGTTTATAATATGAAAGATATACGAAATATATATATTTAATAGGTTCTGCAGACTTTTTATTATAAATAGACAGCTTCATGCAGCTTGAGGAAATACACTACTATGCGACTTGATTTACATAATTGTGAATGATTAATAAGTTACTTTAGAATATAACTAATTGTAAATAGCTCAACTTGATCAACTTTCTCTCTCCACGATACTAATTATTACAGATAACTTCATTAAATCAACATCCATCATTGCTTAACATATTGTAAATAACTACCTTGAGATTTCTTCTATCTGCTTATGTTGTTGCTTATTTTTTTAGTGTACATGTTTATTCAATGCTATTTTTCTTAATTTTTTATTTTATTTTTCACAATTCTGTTAACTACTCTACTACAATATGAACTATTGTAAATAGTTTCACGCGCAATTACCCAGATCGGATATAGCGTGTCTTATTTGAAACTGGGAATAAATAAATAATATTTCTATTATATATATATATCAATGCATTATTAATATATATATTATTTTGGATAAAAGGTATCTCCTGAAAAAATAAACTTTTATCCGGCAGAGTTTCCTCACCACTCTGGAAGTACCTGCCTCGGCGCGTTACCCTTTTTGGCGGTTCACCCCCCAGGAGCCCTAAATGGTCCTGAGAAGTCCTATTCCACTTCTAGCTTTTACTAACCCCACCATCGGATCTGACCTGATGGCGCCAGCAAAGCTAGGGCCCTAGAACTGACCAATTGTTGAAGACTCGTGTCCCAGGAAACTGAATAATTTTACAAACCAAGATAAATTTGATATATATTTTAAATATGTTATAAGCTATGAAAATAAGAAAATCATGTTCACAATTTCATATGATGTTGGGATATGATTGATTTATAATTCCAGAAAATGAAACTTTTTTTGCAAAGTTAATTTAATGGTTCATCTATAATAGAGATGATATCTGACAATATTCTCAAGGAAAATTATTAAGATTATAAGATTGATTGTATTTGATGACTGTGTGGTGATATTCCTAGATGTAGTTCTTGAAATTCTGGTAGCTGGATAGCATCTAGCAATTGGACTCTGTTTCTTAAAATTATTTTCTATACGGCGACTTGATAATATCAGTGTAATATTGATAACACATTCAAAGTGATTGTCGTAAAGATAGAGGCTGCCTGGCCGGCATTCATTGTTCTTCAAATATAAGACACTTCGACCAGTAAATCTCTTTATTGTCTGGCCGAAGTGTCTTTTATTTGAAGAACAAAGTGATTGTGTATGTGTAAAAGGTATATTTTGTTTTTACTTCTTGTACATACAGTACTGGTCATGAAAATCCAGGTTGGTAAGAGGTTTGTGACTACTCATACTTTAGGTACACCTAATGTCTTTACTAGTAATATCAGGTAATGGAACCATGGGGTTAATGTCTGGATATATATTAAGAGAAAACGTTAGAAAGCAATAAATAACGAAATTAATTTTTTAAATGTCAAAGGGACTAAATAATTAATAAAAGCCTAATTTATTGTCAAAATAATTGCTGTCTCTAACAGAATTCAAATGTTAGAAATTCTTTTATTAATATGTCATAGGTACTATATATGAAATCCGATTTATAGGTGAAAAGTGTGGTTTCAAAAAGGAAGGCATTCACATGTAGCCTAAGTAATCATGGCGCGAGGGGAGGTTGTTTTATCTAATCTAAAAATACTTTCTATACATGTAAAACCTTATTATGAATATTGTACAATGAATATATACAATTCTTATAGCGATGGTTTGGATATCATATTCTTATAGATAGATAATTCAGGTGGTATGATTCTTGAGAGTGTTATATATTTTCATGTATGTTGTTAAATGGAAGACAAACTATCTGAGAAGCCAAGATTCCAAAGTAAAGTTGGGGGAAGATGGGTGTACTCCAGCTGCGGGGGATGGCCATGTGTCAGGGGAACAGGTGCCAAAAAATGGCATTCGTGTGGGGGGGAGGTCAGAGTCTGGTCACATCTGCGGAGAGTGGAAGACGCGGAGAGTTGCCTGCAGGAGTGTGGATGATTCTGCAAGACGGTACCAGGACCACGGCATCGGAGCGGCCTACAAGGTGGTGTAGCACAGGCTGGACGTGGACAGCATGGAGCGGAACGTTGACAAGGAAGATCCTTCTGATAGCGGACATTTGAGACAAGTCCATCTAAATGTACCTAGTTTTCAATCCATTAACAGCTCCTGGCAATAAAGTATAACGAACTAATCTGTATCCACAATGAACCTACATTAAACCTTGTACGCAAACAACGACCGCTGAAAAGCATCATAACAATATTGAAGACAAAGCTATGGAAAGGTTTAGAATAATTATATATGCATTTATATAGTTTGCTAATAGTGAATTTCATATAGGTGAAATATGTCAGAAATTATTTATGATTATATAACTTCGATATTTGTAGCTGTTTTAAAAGTTGCTACCACAGACGCAATCAGGATTGCTTTTAATTTTTAAATCTGTGGAGACTCCTGGGGAAGAATCCATGTCCCGATACCACTAAGTTTGAGGGACATAGCCTTTACATAGTACTTGGGCGTGTTCACCCAATTGTATACCTCCCTCTTTTTCCGCTGTTCCTAAATCTGTCTAACCACAGGTCCTGGACGTGCCCTCTGACTCTCCTATACACCTCTTTCTTGGTTATTGGGGAATCCACTGATATTCCTTTCTCACATCCATCCTTCGCGAGCCTATCTGCCAACTAATTACCTTCAATGATGCTAGTTCATTCGGGGCCCTCTTTCATTCCATGGCACTTCTATCACCACAAGGCGTCTTTCCTATCTATCCAAATGTTTTTCCTGATGGCTTCCTCCTCTAGGTTCAACCCCAGGGAGGACTAACCCAGCGAGGACCAACAGTGCCTCTGTTCTGGTAGTATGGTATCTCCCTGTGATCCCAACGGCCGCCGTCCTTTGCACCCTTTCCGATGCCACCTTGTGGTCCCTATTTCGCTGCCACCAGGCCCTGGAAGCGTATTATAGTAGTATTGGCTCGACGCAGGAAAGGTAGAGGTTCTTAAAATGGTACCCTCCTTTCCCCTTCTGTTCAGAGACATTCTAGACAGCCTGCATAGCGCCTCCCTACCTTTCGCCACCATCCCATTAGGTGTACCTGTGATGCCTTTGCAGTACTTGAAGGCTGATAGGAGCATCGGGGGTAGCTGGGCGTCACTGGAGGTGGTCTTAGAGTGCTGAGGTAGAGGTTCAAAAATTTGGAATTCTCGTAATGCGTACCACGTAGTGATGAATAATAGGTGCTTCGAAATTAGGGGTCGAGTTCTTCTACTCGGAGAGCGTTGTCGGGTGCACTATTCTGACTAAAAGTTGGTCTTGTGTGTACAATCCTTCAGTCTCGGTGTTCATAATAATTACCACTTAACGTATATGTAGTTGAGGTACAAGGGTTGTTTGGTCTTGGAGTAATTTTCAAAGTATTTTAGTTGCGACAAACTTTGCGTAGATGACATCGGTTTTTACTGGGAATAAGTCTACGAGGGTCTCTCACACTTCGGTATTTAATTTTGTATTAACTCGGCCTGAAAAGGTCTAGCAGATAATGGATAAAATATTAGAGATTTTTTTTTCTAGTCTACGAGGTGTGTTCAAAAAGTATCGCGACTTTTGAATTTTCGCGGGTTATGTATATTCGAATTTCGATCTTTTTGTGGCTTTATGTTGGTACTCATGTCTCTCACTTATTCCGACAAGCTCGGCCATTTTGAATGTTCACTTAATTGTTGACAGCTGCTTTGCTTGCAGGTGTTTTGGATCGTCTTCGATTTTTACCTATTAAAAAAAAATGGATCAAAGAACCTGTATCAAATTTTGTGTGAAAAACGAAATTAAGTGCGCGGATGCATCCGAATGTTGACTGTGGCATACGGAGAAGCTACCTTGGACCGAAGCAACGTTTATCGGTGGTACAAAATGATCTCAGAAGGCCGAGAAGATGTGAACGACGAAGAGCGTGCCGGACGCCCGAGCACTTCAACAACAGACGAAAAAATTAACGAAGTGGAGAAAATGATATTGGCCAATCGTCGAATCACCGTTAGAGAAGTTGCTGAGGACCTAAACATATCGATTGGCTCGTGCCATTCGATTTTTATCAATGATTTGGGCATGAGACGGGTCGCCGCGAAATTCGTACCAAAAACAGCATCGCTTGAACATTGCTAATGAGATGTTGGACTCTGTCCGCGACGACCCAAATTTGCTCCAGAGGGTCATAACTGGTGACGAAGCGTGGGTTTATGGTTATGACGTGGAAACCAAAGCTTAATCATCTCAATGGAAGCTGCCGCACGAACCAAGACCGAAAAAAGCGCGCCAAGTTCGGTCGAATGTGAAAGTTTTGCTGACAGTTTTCTTTGATTGCAGGGGCGTGGTGCATCATGAGTTCTTGCCACAGGGTAGAACGGTCAATAAGGAATATTACCTGCAAGTTATGCGCAATTTGCGCGAAGCAATCCGCCAGAAACGCCCGGATTTGTGGAAGAACAAAAATAGGCTTTTGCACCACGATAACGCCCCTGCTCACACATCGTTACTTGTTAGCGACTTTTTGGGCGAAAACAACACACTAATGATGCCGCAGCCACCGTATTCCCCAGATCTGGCCCCCTGTGACTTTTTCTTGTTCCCCTAAACTGAAGAGGCCCATGAAAGGACGACGTTACGCTACGCTTGACGAGATAAAGACGGCATCGAAGGAGGAGCTGAAAAAGATTTTTTTAAAAATGATTTTTTGAAGTGCTTCGAAGATTGAAAAAACCGTTGGCACAAGTGTATAATATCTCATGGGGATTACTTTGAAAGGGACAAAATAGGTATTCATGAATAAATAAATAATTTTGAGGAAAAAACACAAAAGTCGCGATACTTTTTGAACACACCTCGTATGCTGTTGAATAGAGTAAAACTCGGATCTCTAGTGCCTAGAGATGTTAAATATCAGCCAAGTCTGTCTTCTTTGCCTTATAGACTAGAACTGAGTTGTGTTAAAAGAAAAACTTCCTTTCTGGGGCTACCATGTGCATTCAAGGCTTTAAAAGGGCCCTCCAGGACATTCATGTAGGTGTCAGCGTTCACCCTGAAGCCCTGTTCAAAGAAGTGGGGAGACATGACATCCCCTTCAGTGCTGATGACGCCAAAGAAGATCACGGGAGCAGGGAATCTCGTGTGCATCACGAAAGGTGCCTTTACAAATCCAACGATCATTCCTGGCATTTTAAATTTGGTCCTATTCAACGTTCTTTTCATCAGAGAGGAACCTCAGAACGCCACAAGAGGCATGTGTCAGGTTTCTGAGGAAAGCAGTAGCCTTTCCTTTTCTGCTTTCCTTCATAGCCTCAGTCATTAATTGATATTTCTAAAGGGCATAGGCTTGAGACCATAGTTGTTCTAATGGAAAGTTCTAATTGTAATAGGTCAATACCCAACTTCTTGTCTATGGCTCTCATGATCTTTTTTCTAGGGTATCCATCAATCTTGACATTGACAAATTCTTCGTCACTTACCCTTTCCGATCGACGCGAGTGATTTTTTTCTTGCAGACATTCCTTCTTCGTCACTATCGACCTCATCAGACTGCTTCTGTGCACATGTTAAACAGTGTGTTATGTTAGATTAAGAAAATCCAATGTCTCTTTTAGTCTTCTCTCGGCACGCCGAGAAACGATTATGGCGCCTTCTCGATTATCATATTGTTATATGTTGGGATGTAGATGACTTTTGTTCACTAGTGATGCCGTAGAAGAATCCAGAACGAGTTCACATTAAAGGAGGAGATTTTATTATTACAGTAACAAGGAAGATGATTGTATAGCGAAATACACGGTAGAATCAAAAAGTTACCGAACTTTTAAAAAATAAAATATAAACAACTTTTTAAAAATGTAAAATCAATTTTAATGTAAATCATAATGTCTAAACTATAATTTAATTCAGCAACGCCAGTAAATTCCTCATGCGTAGTTTTCATTTTAGGCATATTTTTGTTGTAAGTATTTATCTCGCGTCGGTTTCCTGCAATTTCATCATTTGAGCAAAGTGCAAATATTAAATTTTGTGTAAATTTAAAAAAGGTCTTTCAAATAGACATTAGCATTAATTAATGAGGCTTATGAAGACGAAAAATTGTCACGAACGCAGGTTTATTTCTGGTATAAACGTTTTAAAGATGGCCGCAAGAGCATCGCAGATGATTCAAGGTCAGGTCGGCCATTGACATCAACAACGGATCGCAATATTGGACAGGTAAGGGATTTAATTGTTGCTGATAGAAAAATTGCTATTGATAATATATCAGAAATACTTGGAATTTCGTGTGGTAATTGCCAAAAATTATTGGTGATAATTTAAACACGATAAAACTTTGTGGTTATTTTCTCACGAAATTTAACAGGATCTATAAAGAGAAACCAGATTATCAATTTAAAAAGATTTAATTATACTGCAATAAGTGATTCTGATTTTTTCAAAAAGAATATAACTGGTGGATGAAACATGGTGCTTTCTTTTTTATCTAGAAACCAAAAAACAATCACTCGAATGGCACACACCAAGTTCTCCAAGGAGGAAGAAAGTTTGTCTTGACAAGTCCGAATGAAAAGTAATGCTTGTAGTGTTTTTCGATTATCAAGGACTTGTCTAATATGAATTTTTTAAAGAGGGGGTTACTATTAATAAACAGGCATACAAATAAATACTTGTGCGCCTTCGTGATGCGCTAAGAAGAAAAAGAAACAAACTTTTTTAATCAAAACAGTGGAAATTGCTACAAGATAATACCCCTGCTCATAGAGCCATTATTGTTCAAGAATATTTAGCCAAACACTCTGTATCTGTCTTGCCGCATCCTCCTTACTCTTCTGATATCGCCCCATGCGATTTCTTCTCCTTTCCAAAACTTAAAATGACGTTAAAAGGGAGGCGCTTTTCATTGTCATCAGAAGTAATTGAAAATGCGACGGTGGAGCTAAACAAGCTTAGAAAAATTGACTTTGAACTAGCATTTCAACAGCTTTTTTCACGCTAAAAAATGTGTAGATAAACAAGGCTCCTATTTCGAAAAATTTCATGTTTAAATTACTATACTATGAATAAATAATTAATTTTGAAAAAGTTCGGGAATGTTTTGATTCTACCTTGGATAAAAATTTGACATTTATTTCTCAAGGTGTGTGCATTTTATCACTTTAAATTATATTTCTATTATATATATATCAATGCATTATTAATATATATATATTATTTTGGATAAAAGGTATCTCCTGAAAAAATAAACTTTTATCCGGCAGAGTTTCCTCACCACTCTGGAAGTACCTGCCTCGGCGCGTTACCCTTTTTGGCGGTTCACCTCCCAGGAGCCCTAAATGGTCCTGAGAAGTCCTATTCCACTTCTAGCTTTTACTAACCCCACCATCGGATCTGACCTGATGGCGCCAGCAAAGCTAGGGCCCTAGAACTGACCAATTGTTGAAGACTCGTGTCCCAGGAAACTGAATAATTTTACAAACCAAGATAAATTTGATATATATTTTTAAATATGTTATAAGCTATGAAAATAAGAAAATCATGTTCACAATTTCATATGATGCTGGGATATGATTGATTTATAATTCCAGAAAATGAAACATTTTTTTACAAAGTTAATTCAATGGTTCATCTATGATAGAGATGATATCTGACAAGATTCTCAAGGAACATTATTAAGATTATAAGATAGATTGTATTTGATGACTGTGTGGTGATATTCCTACATGTAGTTCTTGAAATTCTGGTAGCTGGATAGCATCTAGCAATTGGACTCCGTTTCTTAAAATTATTTTCTATACGGCGACTTGATAATATCAGTGTAATATTGATAACCACATTCAAAGTGATTGTCGTAAAGATAGAGGCTGCCTGGCCGGCATTCATTGTTCTTCAAATATAAGACACTTCGACCAGTAAATATTTTTTATTGTCTGGCCGAAGTGTATTTTATTTGAAGAACAAAGTGATTGTGTATGTGTAAAAGGTATATTTTGTTTTTACTTCTTGTACATACAGTACTGGTCATGAAAATCCAGGTTGGTAAGAGGTTTGTGACTACTCATACTTTAGGTACACCAAATGTCTTTACTAGTAATATCAGGCAATGGAGCCATGAGGTAATGTCTGGATATATTGTGGCGAAGATAATCATTGTTGTTTTTTCTTCACTTACTTCGCCTATTCTTCGTTTCTTTCTAAGGGGGTATCTGGGTGGAACGTCCAGCTTCTCCACCAGTTGTAGCGTAGAAATCAAGTCTTTTTATATCTCAAGATGTAAGCGTATTTATTGATGACGTCAGCACGACTAGTCGACAATTATCTACAACTCAACAAAACTCTCTACAGCTAGAGAATCTTGAGCAAGCAAGCAAAGAAATATTTTGATCATTATTTTGCATAAACAGAGTAATATATATTTATATAATCTGTTGAATATTTTCATTGAATATAATTAAATTAAAATATAAAATATTAAATATTTATTCGCCACAATATTTTAGAGTTATTGTCTAAATCCCTATATACATGTTAAAATGTACAACATCCTTAAGTTTTATCCATGAGTGTATAAGGCTATGTTGTCTTTCTTGAATTGTCACCTTGTCTTATTTCCTCGAGTCCCTGCAGCTCCAGCCTGGCAATCTGATAAATATTGATTTTTATATTTTATTTAATTATGGTTGTTATTTTTTTTTGTCGCGCTTTGTTTTGGTAATTAATACAAAGCAATAACGTGGCATCTATATATAACAATTTGACGCGAATGCCTCTTTTCACAAATAAATGTCACAAAAATGTTTGGTAATCTTTTTTTAATGAGTGCGTAGTGTTTACTGTAAGAAAGCAGTCGCTAACTACTCCCTATACTGACTGTCATTTTTCGTTTTATTTATCAATTGTCATTATATGTCTTTGTGTACCTTGTGTGCAGGATTATCTTGGCCTCGTACATGTCTACATTAGGATATTCAACAACAACAAAAAGCTTTATTAAGACCTTTCCGTCTTATACAGATTCTCCAAACAGAAATGTAGGATACATACAGAAAAAAGTAATTATACCTTAATGGTAATATGATATTTATATACAGGAAAATTTATATAAAGATAATCAAGCTAATAGATTTATCTGGATAAATTGGAGGAAAAGAAATTTATTATACATGGATTTACAGCAGATTCACCGCAAATGAAGGTAAAAAAGCAAAAGCTAATCACAATCAATATTGAGATAAACATTAGGATATTAGTAGAAAATAAAGTCGAACGTTAATAATTTTAAACTAAAAAAATATATTATATAATACACTGCGGCATGTAATTGTAAAACGACACTTGCAAGTTTAACCGCATGAGTTTCTTTTCAATGACAAATTAAAAATTTTATTTTAAGGTGAAATATCGACAATTTCTAACCTTTTGGATGAGGTATGAAAGGATGAATTATGAAGAGTAATGACGAACGGAAAAATAAAAGTGTATCCCTGGACATACCTCATTTCATACCTCATCCAAAAGGTTAGAAATTGTCGATATTTCACCTTAAAATAAAATTTTAATTTGTCATTGAAAAGAAACTCATGCGGTTAAACTTGCAAGTGTCGTTTTAAAAAAATATATATATTACACATTGTGTAGCTATTTCTAAAATAAAGAACAATATTTATTTGTATATTGCCGCCTATTTTCGGCAGCATTTTAAAATGACATTGTATAACGCATACTTTTAAAATTATATATTTTGAACCTTCTGAAATTTGCCATTTTATATAAAAAAATACGCATGCAATGTAAAACAAAAGATAATACCTTGAATATAATTGCTATAAAGGAATTTAAACTTAAGGCTCAGTGGCCAAGTGGTAAGGCGTCGGTCTCGTAAACCGAAGATCCAGGGTTCGATCCCCTGCTGAGCCTTTTTTTTTTTTTTTTTTAAACGTTTTTTTTTTTTCGAGAGATAAAAAATTCTATAAAATTATCAATTGAACTTTTCTATTAGAAAAATTATTTTTTTAACAGTTCTCTTTTAGAGAGAGAAGAATGTCCTAATGCCAGCAATTTCAATATAATCTTAGTACAATCTATATAGCTGAAAATTGGTACACATTTTTTTAGGGTTTATTTTATAAAGATAATAATAATAAATTATTCCTATACAGACTTTATACTGTAGTGGACGGGTTACACTTACATCGCCCACTCAAGTCCATCTGGGACTTTTCCGGGCTTCATCTATAGAAGGTTCAGTGGTGGGTCTGGTAAGGAGAACAAGTCAAGAGGTGAGTCCTGGATATGTACAGGTTATAGATACTGTAGTGAGCAGATAGTTAAAGAAAGGTTATGAAAGTATAAATTGGAAGGGTACATTAATGTTATAATTCAGTTACAAGTCATGGACAGCCAGGGGAATGATGTGGGGATTTAAGTATTTTATTTATTTACTTATTCAACAACAACACAACAACAAAAGCCTTTATTTAGGGTCACTGACCCCTATACAGGATTCACCAGAGGTATGCATAAGAACAAAGCAGTGAGACAAAGGAAATAACGATATATACAGAGTAAAAAGAGAAAGAAAAAAAAACAAGAAAAGGAAAAAAATAATAATAATAAGAAAGAGAGAAGCAAGAAATCAACACAAAAAGAGTAGCAGTAAGAAAGTGAGGAGTGAGTATCACTTGGCCTTCTTCTGAGATATGGACTTGTGGAAACCATAAAAACACCGTAGCAATATACTTATTCTGGGTCATATTGTCAATTATTGATGGAAGTGAAGCACAGAGTTGCCCCAGTTTTGAGCATGAGGGTTCTTCTTTCTTCTTTCAGAGCAGAGCAATCAAAAATATAGTGAGTGATTTCATTTTTTAGTTTTGAATTACAGAAGGTTTATTTACTTATTCATTTTTATTCATTTATTTATCATGAGCATACATAGCTCATCAGTGATGAACTCTCCCAGCGATTTCCTCAGTTTAATCTCCAGATCGCTCTATTTTAGTAATTAGGGTCTCACGAAATATATGCTTACTTGTTTTTTTTTTTTAATGAACAACTGGTAAAAAAAAATAAAATCCTTGAAATGCTTCCTAAATATATTAAAATATTTAAATTTCTCGGAATGTTCTAAAGACGAATTAATTTTAGGATATCTATATTTTAAATGTGCGTTTAAAATTTGAATTTAAATTTTAAATATTTTTGATTCACATTAAATTTTTTTAGTTGATAACATTTGAAATATTTTAATAATTATTAGACAAATTTATTTATTTTTCATAAATTAAAATTTCTATCAGTCAAATTTTATTATTTATTTATCGGTGGAAGTTTGTTTCTAATATAGCTATTATACAAGCTACTACAAAATTAATTTAATTTAAAATGATTCTATTTTAAAAATTGAATAAAAAACAAAAATTATGTAGTGTGTAAAATAATTATAACATTTAGATATAGTTTAAACCACATTTTTCTTTAAATAAAAATTAAAAAGTTTCTTCATAAAATTTGCATATAAAAACTTAATTCTTTAAAAGTAATCGGTTTCTCACAATAACAATTCAACATGGCGTCGCGGGACAGTCGTAGAGGTATGTCTTCTGTAGTTAATTAACAAAAGTTTTGATACGAGAAATATTATGATTTAAAGCATTAAAGCGGCCATATCGAAAAATATTTTTATCAATCTATTCAAAAATAACTTTCAATAAGGCCCGTTTAATGCTTTTCATGAAAGAAAAGCAAAACAATTAGATATTAAAATATCATTTTAAGACATTTTAATTGATATAAACAACTGCCTGTATTATTTATAATGTATTTAAGTGATGGTGCATCTTCTATTCAATCGCAATAAATATCCTGTTGAGTTTTGAAGCAATAAAATGGCCAAATCGAAAGATATTTTGAGAAACTATTCCAAAATAACTCTCAATAAGGCCCATTTAATGCTTCTATTGAAACAATATCACAAACGGAATATACTTTTATAAAATTTATTCAAAATTAGTTTAATACTGTGTATATTATATATCAAACATTAAATATATACATCTATGATTACTAAATAAAAATTGATCTATTCATTAATTTTTTCTCATTAAATTTTCCTTTATTAAAGCGAAATTACTATATTTAATCATATTCTAATAAAACTGAGCATAAATTATTTAAAATATTCCAAATCGAGCCTAAGCTATATGTTTTCAATTTTATATATTCTCTCAATGGGATTGAATATCACATAAGTATGGATTGAATAAAATTGTAATAAAAATATAAGCAAATTATACTTCTATACTTTGCATGTATTAGTTTTTCGATTTAAAAATATATGGAATGTTCATAAAATATATAATGTTTAGCGGATTTATAAAAAGACAAATAGAAGGCATATATTTACATGCGTTCTTTTGCCGAGTCGTTTTGCATATTTACAATTTAATTCGATTTGCATTAATACTATATTTAATCGAAATTTCGCGTTTTCAACCGAAGTCTTTCATCTTTAAAGTAAATATTTATAATTAAAATACTTTAATTCAAAATATATTTTAGTCAGGAAACATTGTTTTATAAAACTGTTTTTTTTTTTTTTTTATAATTCGCCATTATAAAATACGTAGGCGATCTTGGTAGAGTTGTTTCTATAGGATTGCTTTAAAACAAGAAATTTTCCATCATGGCCAAATATCTTGTTGGGTCAATATCTTGTTCAGTAGCTCCATAGAATATAAATTTTCATTAAAGAAGAGAATAATAAGAAATAATAATAGCGGCACTCTATATATATATATATATGCAACCTGTTTATTATTGCCAATTTACATATTTCCAAGTTTTAGCATATTCCTATTATAAAAGATGATAACGTTTTTACTTGTCCATATATATGATATATTAAGAAAAAGGCATCTCTTGAGCATGCAAATAGATGTTAAAGTCTACTGTCACTACCACAAGCCATCTGCAAATTTTAGTTACAACGATTATGAGATGCCTTTTTCTTAATTTATCCACCTAATCCAGTATCATTTCACTTTTGTACTATTTTTTTTGTTCATATATAATATATATTTCAAATGTAGTTATTTATTTTTGGTTCAGAAATGTGGATTCCAATATTATACCAAATTATTTTTATCCCTTGCCTTGCAAAATTTATAATTCCCTTAATAAATATTTAGCAGGGGGAAAACCAAATTGTACGGGGGATTTGAACATGCACACCTATTATATAATACAAGTTTAAATTTGTACAATTTGAAAGACTGTCTTCATAGTTTCACTAAACACGCTATAGTCACAAATATTCCACGAGATCCAGGTATCATATAGTACCCAATGTGATGGAGCGATTTGGTATTCACAGCTGGTAGTGGTCAAAACTGATGATACACTTTGTTCTTTGGAATGATTGTCGAAATCCAGATCAAATATGTTTATTAGAACAAAATAATAAGAAATAATAATAGCGGTACTCTATATATATATATGCAACCTGTTTATTATTGCCAATTTACATATTTCCAAGTTTTAGCATATTCCTATTAGGTATATATGCAATATAGTTATAAGACATATGAGAGAATGCCAAGGTAAAAGTGAACAAATATAGAGCATCGACGTTGTATAGTTGTTCTTTATGCATTATTGACCAAAATATTGTGCCAGAATTCTTGTAACACAAAGATAACAATAATGGAATAGTATAAAATAGCCCATAGTTATACACAATTACAGTCGATTCTTCATAATTAAGGAGAAATACACTCATGGACAAAATTTAAGGAAGCGGAAAGTCTTTGATGTCGTAATAAAGGTCACTGTGTATCAAATATCTTTCAGGGTTGTCTAAATCCCGACATACATACTAAAAGGTACAACTTCCTTAAGTTTTGTCCATGAGTGTAATTAAAAAAAAAAAAAAAATAACGTAAATGATAAGCGATAAATTTTCTCTATCATTTGACAGGCTTATATATATCTCGATGTTATTTTTCAAGTCGATTCTTCATTTAAGAGACCGACATGGAGTTCCATAAATTTCTGGTTTTTTAATTTTATCGATATCTCTCACCACAATAATAGCCATTACCTACAATGTTATTTATAGCCAATTGTATGCTTTTATAGTTAATATATTTTTGGTTATTCCTCGTGTACAAATTTTTCTCTGTTAGAGTCTAAATGCGATCATTAAAAATTAATAAGCACTTTCTTTAACTCAGGAATGCCTCATTTGAAAAGTTTTCGTCTTGAATGCGGTCATATTTAGAACAAGTTGAATTTGGGAATTTAAAAATGTGGTATAAATATGATTTGGTCTTTAACGCGGGTCTGTTTGAAAGCTTATTTTGATCACGGTAAATCAAGACAATCAATCTCATAAATAGATTAGTCTGGCTAAATCAGAGGAGAAGAAATTTCTCTTATACATGGATTTACCACTGAAGTGTCTGCATGTGCGAAAAAAGTTAACCTAATCACATTTAACGGTAATAATGAAATTTATATACAAGAAAAATGAAGACAATTAAGCTCATAAACAGATTGATCTGGGTAAATCCGAGAAAAAGATACAAAATAAATAAATGAATTAAAAAACACTGGTATTTGCATTTGATACATGCATACATAAGCCTTTATTAAGATATTTTGTCTTATTAAAAAAATCCTCATCTGAAGAACGGAGGTTTATGAAAATTTGAAGCGGAATTTATTTAGAGTATTTTCATTCATAGGAAAGCGAAATATAAAAGAAAAATAAAGGCGAGGGAAGTATAAAATTGTCTGTTTGAAAGCGACATAGTACCTTTATCTCCACTTTCCTTTGACCATGTTCAAAGAATACATATCAATATCTCTTAAAGATTTTGTTTTAGAAATTGAGAATGGACGAGCATCAGGGAAGTTTGGATCTATTTGGTTATCCGGTTGAAAGAACTCGCCGCAGTTTGGAAATATGCAAATTTTCGATAATGTGAAATTCTTTCACGAATGAATGACGCCGCAATTATTTATTTTATTCCTTAAAGGAAAATACAATAAGTTTTCGAGATTTACCATCAGTTTTAGCTGAAGAGAATTTCCAGAGAGTTTCTTGTATTTCGATTTAATAAATTTAAAAAAAAAGTTGCGGCTTCATCATTTATTTTGTAATTATCGAAACCCTCAATTATTCGCACGCTTATAAAAAAATCTTGTAACAGGAGGAATTCGGTATGAAAATAGAAATTTTGGAAATTAATATCATCATTGGATCGTGTGGAGGTACAAATTGGCGATGGGTAGAACATTGCACCATATTATGTTTAGGTTTTAAGGGGCCTAGCATGAAGTCCTTTTAGAATGTGACTTGACTTTATTAAATTGTGGTGATGGTAACACTATCAACAATGAAGGTTTCTAAATGTGGAGAACGACGTAAACTTTTTTTAACGGAATATGGTTCGTGAAATTGTATTACCACAACACCAGAGTATTTCCAAAAAGTTATTTAGGAATTATTTTTTAAAAATATTATATTGTATAATAAATTCAAAACTATTTTTGACGAGTATGTCTTAAAATAAAACAATTTCCTATTTATCTCCCTTACTGCAATAATAAATTGATGGGAAGCCCAATGTAATATTACAGTGGTATGGTAGATTAAACTGACGAAACCCACTGGGAGGGTTCACAACTGATGAGCCAGGCCCCTCTCATCAATTTATCATTGCAGTAAGGGGGGCAGTAGAAAATTGTTTTATTCTAAAAAGAATCATAAGCGCCAAAAAACAGTTTCAATTTTTTATTACAGATGAGGCACGATAATGCATAATGATGTATTTGAATGCGCCATTTTAAACATCAAATCTATATTATTAAAATGTCGTTTCTGAATGTATGTATATATATCGATGTTACAATACGCGTAGAGTGGAAGGGAAATGAAAGAAACGACTCTTCAAAAAACAAAAAAAGAATGGGACGACTACAGGGAGAATAAAAATGGCTCAAGCCTGATAAACGGCTATCTATAGAACGCAGAGCGCTAGTAGCAACGTGTCCAGTTTCTGATACGTATCTTCAAAGTCGCCCCGTTTTCTTTATTATTTTTTGGAGGATTTTATATATATATTAAAAAAGACATATATATACAATATTGTATATACTAGCAATAGCATATACATATTAAAAAATTCTTATACAAATTGCATATACATACAAATTGGTATATTTATAGGATGTTTTACACGGAACCAACAATACAACACATTTATACAGTAAAGATAGAGGCTGCCTGGCCGGCATTCATAGTTCTTCGAATAAAAGATACTTTGGCCAGTAAATCTGTAAAAGATTTTTTGTCGAGACAATAAAATATTTACCTGCCGAAGGGTCTTTTATTCGAAGAAACATATATACAGATAGCTAGGATGTAGTCAGTCTGACCCCCTATAACAGTAAGTGTTTAATCTGAATGACTAAGTTGCGTAAAATCTGACATTTGACGGTTTCAGAAGTTCCAAGATTGAAGCCGCTAGGGCCGAGACGGAGTTTTACTGCGAGGTAAGTTTCTACCTTTACGTTAAAAAAACCACGTGAACGTTGACTTATCGTGCAGACACTTAGAGAGTGTTTCTATTGAGGAACTTTACCTGTTGAATCGTGCTTGAGTAAAAGAAGTTAAGCTGTTTTTCTCTCTATTCAGCAATCAATATTGTAAGGCCTTCAATCGAATAAAACTTTGAAACTATTTCAATGCTAATTATTTATAAATAAGTAAACTATTCATCAGATTCTTCAAATTAAAGATACTTCGGCTAGTAAATTTTTATTAAAAAGATTTATACCGAAGTATCTTTAATTTGAGAACTATGAATGCCGGCCAGGCAGCCTCTATCTTTACGACTTCACCAGATGTTACTGCAATGACCTTGCAATGAGGCATTATATAAGAGTTGGTTCCATTTATAAAAATTGAGATTGGAAATAGAAAATCACAGATTTCTAGCTTTTGTGTATCTTGTATGAAATTATACGAAAGATAGAGAAAAAAAAGCTATCATTGTAGTATGACAAATTGACTCTGTAAATGTTGTAATTTTCTTATATTGAGGATTAAGGATAAAAAGGTTTTGGGTAGAATCTTAAATTATAGCGGGAAACCTTTACAATTAGAACTTGAATACTGCCTACCTTGTTAAAGAAGTCTTTAATCTTGTTGCCTATCAAAGATATGGCCCTTGATTTTTTTTTATTGGAAGGATTTCTGATACCTGACAAGTCTTGTGATCCCTGTTCTTCTTGGAAGGATAAAAGATTATTTCTTCTGATGACCTGTTAGAGTTGTGGCCCTTGGTTCTTTTATTAGAAGGATTCTTTGTTCTGATGATCTGACAAGTCTTGTGATATCTGGTTCTTCTGGAAGGATAAAGATTATTTTTCTGATGACCTGTTAGAGTTGTGGCCCTTGCTTTTTTTATTGAAGGATTTTTGTTCTGATGATCTGACAAGTCTTGTGATATCTGGTTCTTCTTGGAAGGATGAAAGATTATTTCTTCTGATGACCTGTTAGAATTGTGTCCCTTGCTTTTTTTATTGGAAG